>JAGXOD010000073.1:0-630105 GCA_020368025.1 Brachyhypopomus occidentalis
GATAAAATACGATGGGGTTAACATTGTTAGTAAACATCGAGCTATCTAGGTTAATTTACCAAACCAGATACGCTAACTATAATCCAATTAAATTCCACATTACACACTCTGTCTAACCTAGCGAAGACAGTAGCTAGCTAACGGTCAGGTTCTGAGTTGTAATGAGTCCCAACATTTTATCTTTTAACTAGCATTAGGAACCACAGCTAGCTGCCAAATGATTTCCATGTCTCCTGGGCTTTTACTCATGAAAAGCAATGTTTTTATTCCTAAATCTAAAATGCTAAACGTATCCGCGTAAAGATTACACTTTGGATAGACAGCATAGTTACTCCTACCTAGTTAACGTAAGGCATCTAATTAGTTATGCTAGCTAACGAACTAAAGAGGTAGTGTGTTTAAAGGTACATTTTTAAGGTAAATCAGGTTAGCTATGTAGCCAAGCTACATAAGATAGTTAAATTAACCCCAGTGATTATCTAAAGTTGTTACGTTAATTGGGATATGGTAGCATTACTTACCAAGTAACATTATATATTTCTGAATTACTGAATATGGCGGCAAAATAATTCCATAAATACTGACTTCAAATGTATTCCACAGAAAGCCAGACTGTCACACTTTCGTAGCCCAATTTAGAACTGAACTGAAACAGCTAGGCTTGCTAACCACAAGCTGGAAAAGTTTTGAGGCGAAAAACGACACCACGTGACACTAGAAGACCTGTCTTATTGGTTCGCAGTGTGGTCTCGTCGCTTATTGGTTCGCAGTTTGGTCTCGTCTTTTATTGGTTCGCAGTATGGTCTCGTCTCTTATTGGTTCGCAATGTGGTCTCGTCTCTTATTGGTTCGCAGTGTGGTTTCGTCTATTTTCCAGTACTGCAGTGTCAAAACCTTTGGCACGCGCAGTCTACAGTACTGCTTCGGAACGTAAGAAGTAAAGGCGAGTAGGTGTAGCGGAACTGCTACAGAACCGCTACGAATAACTGCTTGTTTCTGTGACAAATATAGGCTTTTTTATTTTGGCCTGTGCTCATGACACGTTGATTACAACATGTCAAATGCACGTCGTAGGCCAAACGAGTAGTTGATTGAAATTATCACGTTGAATGTGGAAGGAGGTACAGCTAACAGTTCTGATAGAAAGGTGACAGGCCTGTCCAAGTTAATAATTTATGTATTTAATAAACGGTGAGCTACTCAAATACCAACTAGGGGAAGATGACGTCGGCACATTTATATAGTATATGAATTATAGCGTTATGTGTTATATGTGTTATATGTGATATAGTGTATATGTGTTTCTGTATAATTGTTGTGTGCATATGGTTTGCTAATACTTAGTGCATATGGTTTGCTACTACTTCAGTACTTGGGATTAATAAAATCTGCACTAAATACTCATCTTTGTTGATGCCTTCCATTTTTGTCCATCAAACCACGAGCTATTAAGACAAAAAAAACATATGTAGTGTTCACACCGCTACTAATGTCAGTGTCCAGGCTGTATGAACATTCCATCGCTTTTCGGTATTCATACTGAAATAAGCATTTATATTTAGATCCTCTTAATTTCTCCAACAGATGCTAACCAATATGTGATATTATATTATATATTAGCGATATAAATATATATATATATATATATATATATATATATATATATATATATATATATATATATATATATAAAACTCTGGCTACATCTTGTGACATGAAGACGCATTACAGGTGGCTTGTACTCCCTATGCTGTACTCTCTATATTCACATAATAAAAGTCCTGTAAGAGAACAGAAATTAAGTGTGATGTTGAGTTACCGAAACATATAAGTTAAACAAAATACATAAGGAACATTTTTAGCAAGAGTATTGTATTAGCGCATATTTGAAAAAAAATATTACCAAAGACTATTTTAAATGGGTAGGTAAAGCACTCTTGTGTTACTCAAGCGCACCTCAAAAAAAAGAAACTTGACGTCCGGTAGTGGCTTGCTTCCTGATTGGCTCTATTGTAAATATGGCGGCTATTAGTAAGTACCTGACAGCCAGGAATTCTTCAATAGCAGGTGCTTTAGCATTTATTTTATACGTGTTGAAAAAGGGACGGCGTTCTTCAAAATCAAATTATGGGTAAGATCGTTGGTTTCAGTAAATGCCGTCGTTTCTGTGGTGCTGATTCTTGTTAATCGGGGTGACGCTGTAACCTAACCAGGGTGTATTCTATACCGGCGTATGCATTCAGGCGTTATAGCTAGCGATGCTCGTAAAACAATGTGCAATGTGACTTGTGACTTCTGAATTCTAGTTTTTGGTTTGATTTCTCAGCAGGGGCAAGAGGACGTCAGAGCTAATGTTTGAAAATGATGTAAGTGTCCTCTAGCTTTCCAAGAGGCATTTTGTATTCTTGAATATTATAAGAATTCGTACTGATTTTAATTGCATTTTCAGAAGAAGGTCAAAAAGGACCAGGCTGTCGTGGACAAAGTTTTCATCGATCGCATTTGTCGTATACTGAAAATTTTGGTGCCACAAGTGTTTTGCAAAGAGGTGAGTCATTTTTTTCTGTTCTACCAGTGTCTTTTGTTATTGGATGTATTATGTCAGATTCCGTGCTATAATGTGTAATTACCACTTGTTTTTAATCTACAGTCAGGGTATTTGGTTCTCATTGCTGCTATGCTTGTGGCCCGAACCTACTGTGATGTCTGGATGATCCACAATGGGACAATGATTGAGAGGTAAGGAGACCAAGACGGTCTTTTATGTAACAAATGTAATCAATGTTTTAATTACAAGTAATTACATGGTACTAACTATCAGGCTCTGTGCATACTTTGTACTTTATGGTTGCCAGAGTGAATTTTATTATTTTATGATGCTCATAAACTCAGTTCTACACTGAGGGGTGTATCAAGGTTTTGAAAAGTGGGGGTGTTCTGGGACGGCATAGGACGTGTAGCATATTTTAGTATTGTTTTAATCTGACAAAAGTGGGGCGATGAAATCGTGTTTGAGCAAAAGTGGGGGTGTTCTGGGACGGCATAGGACGTGTATCATATTTTAGTATTGTTTTAATCTGACAAAAGTGGGGCGATGAAATCGTGTTTGAGCAAAAGTGGGGGTGTTCTGGGACGGCATAGGACGTGTAGCATATTTTAGTATTGTTTTAATCTGACAAAAGTGGGGCGATGAAATCGTGTTTGAGCAAAAGTGGGGGTGTTCTGGGACGGCATAGGACGTGTAGCATATTTTAGTATTGTTTTAATCTGACAAAAGTGGGGCGATGAAATCGTGTTTGAGCAAAAGTGGGGGTGTTCTGGGACGGCATAGGACGTGTAGCATATTTTAGTATTGTTTTAATCTGACAAAAGTGGGGCGATGAAATCGTGTTTGAGCAAAAGTGGGGGTGTTGAACACCCCGCCCACCGCTCATTATGTAGCTATGAAGTGCAACGTAAATTAATATGGAATTTGTGCTATGTCCTCACATACATTTTTACCACTAGGTGTCACTGCTTGGCCATTATAGGCAGCACATGCTGGGCTGTTACATGTAGTTAAACCGGTTTTTCCAGTCCTGTGTGCGTACTTCAGACAGATGAGATGTCTATTTAAAGCTTGAATTGTGTGTGTGTGTGTGTGTGTGTGTGTGTGTGTGTGTGTGTGTGTGTGTGTGTGTGTGTGTGTGTGTGTGTGTGTGTGTGTGTGTGTGTGTGTGTGTGTGTGTGTGTGTGTGTGTGTGTGTGTGTGTGTGTGTGTGTGTGTGTGTGTGTGTGTGCGTGTGTGTGCGTGTGCGTGCGTGTGCGTGTGCGTGCGTGTGCGTGTGCGTGTGTGTGCGCGTGTGTGTGTGTGGTTTGCAGTGCAATTATTGGACGATCAGCAAAAGCTTTCAAGTCATACTTATTCAACTTTATTGCTGTCATGCCATTTGTAAGTGTATTACTTTTAATTGAATTTAAACATGTAATTTATTAGTATAGAAATTATTATACATCTTATTGTTTTACATTGTAGAATTTTAAGCTTTACTTGAATAGCATTTTTCCTTCATTAAAATGCAGCTTGTTATTTACAATAGAAAATACGAACAAATGAGAAAGAAGAGAAAAAATTAAACTAATCAAGATATAAAACAAATAATAAAATATGCAACAAAGAGCAATGAAAGAAAATGAGGATATTCGAATGTAGAAGAAAACCTAAATAAAAATGCAATATGTAATATATAATGTAATATACCAGTAAAAACATGGGAAATAAAAGTAAAGACAAATGTTTTAGCTGTTGTTGAAAATCAGTTAATTTTATTGGTAATTGGTCCAGATCTTTGGTGCACAAAAACAGCCTCTCCTTATGTTTTATACATGTAATATGGAGAAGTGGCTTGTGACATTTTATCAGGCACTCAAAAATGTGTGAAGGTGCTAAACTGTTAAGAGATTTAAGAGTATTTGTGTTGTTGAAATTTTCATAACTTCCATGAAGCAAGTCTCATATGTTTCCCTAATCAGATCTCCTTAGTCAATAACTTCCTAAAGCTGGGACTGAATGAGCTCAAACTCTGCTTCCGCGTGAGACTCACCCAGCACCTATACAGCGACTACCTGAGGTAAGCTTCTCCACATTAGCCATCGTTTCTCTGTGAGTTGTCATCGGCTAACTTCAAGTGTGTGAGGACAAGAACTGTTCTCAAGAACACATGTCCTCATTTGTTCACAGAGGGTTCACCTACTACAAAATCGGTAACCTGGACAACCGCATCACCAATCCTGACCAGCTGCTGACCCAAGATGTGGAGAAGTTCTGTAACAGTGTAGTGGACCTGTACTCCAACATCAGCAAGGTAACGCAGGAGGGACATACATTTGCTGTCTCCGGTGTCCTGCATACGCAAATGTGTCCTCGAATGTTCTCTTCTGTCCGTGAATATCAAATCCAGCCTTTTCCTGTCCCTGCAGCCTCTACTGGACATCATCCTCTACCTCTTCAAGCTGACCACAACCATAGGACTTTTGGTGAGTTTCATCTATGAAGACAAGAACCTCATGTGGTTGCTCCCCACCCTGCCACTCCATCTGACACGTCACACCATCTGACACGTCATCGTGTAACGTCTGTTTGATGTCCTCTTGTTGTCCCGCAGGGCCCTGCTGGTATGCTCAGTTACCTGGTTCTCTCTGGTCTTCTGCTGACCAGGCTACGGAGACCGATCGGCAGGATGACGGTGACGGAGCAGAAATATGAAGGAGAGTTCAGATATGTCAACTCCCGTCTCATCACTAACAGGTAGCTAAGCATCCGCTGCTGTCAATCCACGCCTGGATTCTGTTTGATGTCACTGCTCCAATGGGAACCGTGTTGAACACAGTCCTTGGGTGATATTGCAGTGAGGAGATTGCATTCTACAATGGAAGCAAGAGGGAGAAGAAGAGCATCTATGAGACTTTCCAGAAGCTGGTACGGATCCTGAGAATGGACACAAAGCGCCATGCAGTCCACCGCAAGATTTTTTGATGATTTAAACTTTTTGTTTATTTTTGCCACATACAGGTGGAGCATTTGAGTCGCTTCATTTACTTCCGTTTCTCCATGGGCATCGTAGACAGTATTGTAGCTAAATGTGAGTCAGGGAGAAGTGGGGGAAGAAATTATAAACTTCTTACATAAGATAGTTCGCCACATTCCCACCATTTTGGTAAGCAGACACTGGAATATGCAGAAACGTTCTTCTTGGTTTCCATAGACGTCGCATTGGTGGTTGGCTACCTGGTGGTCAGCCGACCCTTCCTAGACCCTACAAACAAGCGTCATCTCCATAGCACGCACTCTGAAAGGCTGGAGGTAAGCTTTGAATTGACAGAGTCTGGAAGTTGTGTGTGAAGGTCCTTCTAACTGTCACAGACAAGCTCAGGATATCATTGACAGCCAAAAGAGATGGCCACCTTCTCGTGCCTTATTCTGTACATTGACCATTACCGAAAGCCATTTAACTTTCAAGAATAGGGTGTACGTCTTCTAGGGTGTACGTCCGTGCACATTTTCCAGTCTTGACATACACGCAGAGTGAGCGGTCATGTACCGTACGTAACGGCTGTAACGGAGGTGACACTGTGCTGTGTGAGCCTGGCAGAATGGCAGCTCCATTGTGTTGTTGTCGGGCTGTTTGGGCAGGATTACTACCAGAGCGGACGCATGCTTCTCAGTCTGGCTCAGGCTTTGGGCCGCATCGTGCTGGCCGGCAGGGAGATGACCAGGCTGTCGGGGTGAGGACTTCCCTTAATAAACCTCATTAACGCCTTTAATATGAACCATAATGTCGCACTGCTCAGAAACGTAAGGGAAGAAACTTGTATGAGAAATTGAACAGTGTGAACAGGACTTAGGAGGCTTTAGTGTGTGAGGGGAAACTGACCCTGTGCGTTTCCGGTCACCGTGACTCAGTGAGTTCCCTTTTGCAGGTTCACTGCACGGATCACAGAAATCCAAGAAGTGCTAAGAGAGTTGAACTCTGGGAAATATGAGCGTACGATGATTTCCCAACCAGGAAAAGGTTTGTGGCTTCACATTTCACCGTTATTAGCAGATAACTGTCACTTGAATAGATAAAGCTGATTTTTTTGTGATATTTCAGAATTTCCTATCTCGGAGTCTGAAGCTTTAGAGAAAATGAGGCTGGTCCCTGGTAGTGGAGAAATCGTCAATGCAGATAATATCATCAGGTAAGATAAAAACTGCACAGACCAGTTATGAATGATTATCACTGGTTATCACTCAAACCTCTACACATCAGTCATATATCACTTACAGTTCAGGAACTCCTTTATGCCTTATGTCAGCATTTAAGAAGCTCACCTTACACGGCTTATTGGAGAGATGAAGGAGATCTGTTCATCCACAGGTTCGAGCACATACCTCTTGCAACACCCAATGGAGATATCCTGATTCACGACTTATCGTTTGAGGTTGGTGTTTAATTCTGTATTAAGCGGACGCTCGGTGTGTAATTGCATTTTTATCACGTGTAAGCCGTGATGCCTCAATTAATTTCACCAGCGCTTAGGGGCCCAACCAGATTTACAGGCCCATAGATCTTCTGGATCATATGAGCAGAACTTTGTGGCCTTCATCAAAATCTTTGGCACCAAGAAAGCAGTGCTGAACAGGGATAAAAGCCATCAGGCACGTGCCATGAGCATATGGCACACTGAGGCCACAAGCAATGGCTTCATTTATTCTTTCTTTAGCTCTTTTTTTTCTTTAGCTCAAAAATGTACATAATTAATTTTTTTACTCCTTTATTAAAAAGGCAAGGAACTATGAAAGGCTGTGTGTTAGAGGTTTTCTCATGGATAAGGGTATTTTCGGCACCGCGTGAACCTTTAATGAAATGGCAACAAGAACAATACAATTAAACATTCCAGCGCTCAATAAATTACATTTATTATTAACAATATTCACAATAAACATTCCAGCCAGGCAATGTATTGTGCTCACAATGTGTTTGTTGCTAAGCAGCAGAACAGCGTCACGGATGTAGAACGTGGAGGACAAAAGGAGGAAGCAAATGTGATTCTCCAACTGAGCGCGTAATGAAACTGAGCCCAAAGCGCACAAACTAGAATTAAAAGAAATCCAGCGTAACGTACACTGACCAAAAGTCGGTCAAAGAAATATGAAAGGCTTATAGAGGACAGAACGTAATAACCTAACTACACGGGTGGTGTAGTGAATGAGGCATAACACACACCAACCGAGGAGGCGTGGCAAGAAATCGAAACAGGAAATGTAAACAAAGCACCACGCGCACCATCACAAACCGATGACTCTTCGAAAGAAGGCCGTGTTTGTACGGAATCGAGTTATGAGGAGGCCGTAGGTGTGTGGATATCCAGGATTTTACATCAGCTGCCAACATGACGCAGCCAATCACATTTTAGGACCAGGACTATCTGTTTTATAATTTGTTACTTACACTATTGTAGGCCAGATGTGTGTCTGTTTCCCTTTATTTAAGCAGATATGATGAAAACACCACTGGAGCAGATCAGATCAGATCAGATGTCCTCTTGTTTTGCAGGTGTCGTCTGGGACCAATGTTCTAGTGTGCGGCCCCAACGGTTGTGGGAAGAGCTCCTTGTTTAGGGTCCTGGGTGAGGTGAGCACTGCACGTGTACATGTGAACTGTAGTTGTAAAAGTGCTCAGTCACTCATTGTGGGTATGTGCCTCAGCTGTGGCCCCTGTTTGGAGGACGCCTCACCAAACCTGAACGAGGGAAGCTCTTCTACGTTCCCCAGGTAAAGATAACCAATAGGGTTCATCTTTAGTTATCTTTATCTTTATGTATGGACAGTTTCACAGACAACACACTGAGGTGAAGCTGAGGTTTCTGTTTTGTGTTTGTAGAGACCATACATGACTATCGGGTCCCTGAGGGACCAGGTAATTTACCCTGACGCACATGAAGACCAAAGAAGAAAAGGAACTTCTGATAAGGTACAAAGACGAGTATTCTCATCAACACTGAAAGTAGAAGAAACCAGAAGGTCCACGAACCTCTGTGCCTCGCGGAAAAGGCATTGTCGGAAATGAGCGTGTTTGGGCTCGTGTGAACAGGTGCTGAAGGAATACCTGGACAACGTCCAGCTGGGCCACATCCTGGACAGAGAGGGCGGCTGGGACAGCGTCCAGGACTGGATGGACGTCCTGAGCGGGGGGGAGAAGCAGAGGATGGCCGTAAGTGTCTTCTGTCCTGCTGAAGAGGAAACGAAACGTCTTCTACGCTCACTACCTGTGTGTTTACTTGTTTGGACGCTCTCGTCATGTCTATTCAGATGGCACGCCTGTTCTACCACAAGCCCCAGTTCGCCATCCTGGACGAGTGCACCAGTGCCGTGAGCGTGGACGTGGAGGACTACATCTATAGCCACTGCAGGAAGGTAGGCTGCACGCTGCACTTCCTGTCGACGGAGGAGGCGGGTCCTACTGCACCAGGGCAACAGAGCGATTCTGTCCGTCTGTTGTAATAATGCATTGCAGTGCTGCTTTGTGCGATCGGGTGGTAGGGGGAGACGTACCCTGTGCAGCTGGATCTAAGACAGTCCATCTAAGTGCTCGTTTTACGTGGAATCATTTGCGCGGATATTTCTCTTCTGTAAGCTGTATGATGTCCTGGGTCGAAGATACAGGCCTGTTGCGCATTTTGTAATATTTATATATATATTTATATTGTTAGGATTATTTATATTTATATTGTTAGGATACATTGAGAAGGGTCTTTTATGCACATCAGACCTCTCATTCCCTTTAAGTCATGGATTACATATTTTAAGACCCTTTGTTATGTAGTTCCAGTACAGCCCTCTAGGTGGTGCACTTGGTCAGCCTCTTACTCTGTTTACACGTCTGTTTACAACTCACAAGACATAGTGAAGAAATAATCACCCTGATGTACCCATGCAGGCAGAATCTTGAAGAGCTGTAAAGTGGAAAAATACAGAATTACAATATATAGCAGAACATAAAAATCAACTAACCAGTGAAGTGCCCCATCAATAATACGTGTAGGCAGAAATCCGAATGCCATTCTATTCAGGGTGATCACTGGATCTCGGTAATGTTCTTACACTAAACGTAGAGCCAGTCTGAGCCTCGTTCTAATGTTCCCTTTCATCTGTGGACTCGTTTCAGGTTGGAATCACCCTGTTTACCGTCTCCCACAGAAAGTCCCTCTGGAAGCACCATGAGGTAAATCCCACAACATGTAGCTCAGACCAAAACATGATAAATGGTTGGATTGCTGGTCAGATATATTGATAGATGGATGGATGTTTGATAAATATTATATTTATCGATTAATGCAGTGACTGACTGATAGATTGATGTAGGCTATTGATAAATTGATTGATGGGTAAATGAGTGTTTGTGATAAAACTGTAAATTTGGGTTTTAAAAAGAGGTATTTTTTGTATAAAACAACAAGTGTCCTCCTGTTGGGATGATGTCGTGTTGCATTTGACCATGTTTTTGACCACAAAGCTAAATGGTCTTATTGTAGTACTACCTTCACATGGATGGCAGAGGAAACTATGAGTTCAAGCCCATCACCAAGGAGACGGTGGAGTTTGGTTCCTGAGCGTGGGTCGTGTGGACAGGAGTGCGATTAGTGCATCTGTCCTTTTAATTTCTGATAAGACGGCGATGCTGTTCAATCGTGCTCCTTTTTCTCTGTCCTGGAGGAAATACCGAGATAAATCTCTCTCAAGGAGAGTTTTTTGGCCTCAAATAATGTTCACAAGAAGGTCCTGTTGATATCTTTTAACATTCATGACATTTTTAGTGTAATTTAAATAATGTTTGGTTTTTACTTTTCTATTGCATTGCCTTTACTTAAAAAGGAACTCTGAATTGTCTCTGAGCTGTGATGGTACTGCTGGACTTTTTGTTTGTATTTTGTTTGATTTTTTAGGACTTATCAAAACATATTAATCTGTAAACCACTGTCTCAACTGTATTTTATTTAATAGTGACGTTATGCTGAAAATTATGTGTTGGGGGATACAGGTGCATATCAAATATTTTTGTCAGTAAACTGTAAGACAAACTAGAGCTGTGTATTAAATTATACATCATATACCCACCTTGCTTCTTTGGGTTAGTTTTTTTGACAATTTAAAACAAATATCTCTGCAAATTTTAATCTTTTCCCATTTGAATTGCCATGTTCAGCACACGCGGACGCTACAATAAACAATAATAATATATAATAATAATAATAATAATCTTTATTTGTATAGCACCTTTCATGCATACATGCAACTCAAAGTGCTTTACAGATTAAATAAATCAAAACATTAAAATGAAGCAGAGATTAAAAGAAATAATAAAAAATAAATGAAATGAAATGAAATAAAATAAACAAAATAAACAAACAGGTAATAACAGGTAATAAAATAAAGGTAATAAAATGACAAATTCTTAAGATAATAAATAGAACTATTAAAATAATTAGAACAAACATAAAATGTAACTAAATAAAATGATGAAGAAAGTAAAATAAAATGGAAACCTGGTACAACAGACATAGCTTAACTAAAAGCAGATTTAAACAGGAAGGTTTTAAGACCCCTCTTGAAGCTATGCAGGGATGAAATGTCTCTGAGCTCCTCAGGAAGAGAGTTCCAGAGTTTTGGGCCATAACGGCTGAAGGCACCCTCACCAATCTTTAATCGGCTTTTAGGAATCACCAGTAGATTACTGTTTGACGACCTGAGAGACCTGACTGGAACATATCTAACTATCATTTCACTGAGGTAAAGAGGAGCAAGACCATGAAGACATTTAAAACCATCACCAGAACCTTAAAATCTATTCTAAAGCTGACAGGTAGCCAGTGCAGTGAGTGGAGCGCAGGTGTAATATGATCCCTCTTTCTCGTGCGGGTCAGGACACTTGCAGCAGCATTCTGAACTCGCTGTAGCTGAGAAATCGAGCTCTTTGGGAGAGCAGATAAGACAGCGTTACAATAATCAAGCCTTGATGTGATA
This sequence comes from Brachyhypopomus occidentalis, assembly GCA_020368025.1. Classification (NCBI taxonomy): domain Eukaryota; kingdom Metazoa; phylum Chordata; class Actinopteri; order Gymnotiformes; family Hypopomidae; genus Brachyhypopomus; species Brachyhypopomus occidentalis. Next base: position 11,545 of record JAGXOD010000073.1, read on the forward strand.
AATGCATGGACAAGTTTTTCACTATCAGCAGGAGAGAGCATATCTCGGACCTTAGCGATGTTTCGGAGGTGAAAATAAGCTGTCTTGCATGTGGTCATGATGTGTGATTTAAAGCTTAGCTCATTATCAAAAGTGTTCTTAACATATTGTTTGGCTTTCAGATTAATTTGATTTAAATAGGTCTGAACATCTTCCCTTTGTGAGTCACTACCAAGAACAAGAACCTCTGTCTTCTCTTTATTTAATTGCAGAAAATTGTCAGACATCCATGTCTGTATATCACCTATGCACTCAAACAGTGAGCTAATTGATTTTAGGGCTTTAGGTTCTAGAGAAATGTAAAGTTGAGTGTCATCCGCATATTGATGATAACTAATGCCATGTTTGTTAATGATATGTGGTAATGGAAGCATATATAGGTTGAACAGTAAAGGCCCAAGAATTGATCCTTGGGGTACCCCACAAGTTATTTTTTGATGTGTGGAGGAAGAAGTACCTAATGCAACATAGTACTCGCGCCCAGTTAGATACGATCTAAACCATTCTAAAACTAAGCCACTAAGGCCTACCCAGCTCTGTAGTCGATCAAGAAGTATTTCATGATCAACAGTATCAAAAAGCGGCACTTAAATCTAGCAGAAAAAGGACTGAGAGTTTACCTGCATCTTTATTCAATCTCAGGTCATTTACTACCTTAACTAGTGTTGTTTCAGTGCTGTGGAGAGCTCTGAAACCAGACTGAAAAGTGTCATTTATTTGGTTTATTTTAACATAATCATTCAACTGGGTTGACACAACTCTTTCAATGATTTTGCTAAGAAAAGGAAGGTTAGATATAGGTCGATAATTATTGAGAATTGTTGGATCAAGATTTCTATTCTTTAGTAGTGGTTTAACCACTGCAGTTTTAAGAATATTAGGGAAATGTCCCAGTTGGAGAGACTGATTAACAATCATTAGAACATCATTAGATAATGAGCTCAGAACCTGTTTGAAAAAGTATGTTGGTAAAGGGTCCAGTTCACATGTAGAAGATTTTAGTGATGAAATCACATCAATTAGTGTTATCATGTCAACTTCTTGGAAATCAGACATATAATAGTTAGGTTGCGTAATTGGTATCAAGGTTGATGGTGTATTTGTGCTTGTTGCTATGTTCTCCCTTATACTAGTTATCTTGTCTCTAAAAAATATTGCAAACTCGTCACATTTTTCAGCTGAGACAGATTCAATGTAGTTTTTAATGTTTTAGACCACCTGCTTCAGAACCTCATAAGTTTCCTATCAATTCCTCAAATTTTGAACAACTTCAAAAGCAAGTTTACCTGTTTTTGCTACGCTTGTACTGTAGGTGGCACAGTTGAGCATTCGCTGACCTCAAAGACTTGTAGAATTAATGTCTAAACAACCTATGGTATATGTGACAGAATTAACATAGAAAAGGATCCTTATCCACATTTTGTACATGGAACAACTTTCAAAGAGGCTGGCTTTCTAACAGATTGCTGAGAGGAAACCTCCGACACTGGACATGAGACTTTATTTATTTAATCTGAGTGATTACATATTTGGAGTACCGTTTATAAAATACAATCTTATACATGTGAAGAGCTGTAAGAAAATATAAAAATTTGTATCTAATAAATATAGCAGCTAATATACAGATATTTCTCCACATAAAAACACACATTTGTTGACTACAACCAAACAATCGGATGAATACAAAAAGCAGCTCTTCAGCAATTGCCTCATTTAGTCAGAAACATTCAAACTCTGATATTTGTTCTCGGAGAGTTCAACTGTTTCCAATATCATCACAACTGAAGCGTGGACATGTATGACATATCCTGTAGCGTTATCGTTTCACGGAAACAGAGCGCAGGCTTTTCAGAGTCGGCAATCCCGCCGCCACGTTTCTCTACACCTGCGAGACGGCCTGCTTATCCTTCCCTGCCTTGTGCCCGCACGCACGCTTGCGGCAGGTCACCACGATGACCGTGAGCACAATGAGCATGGCCACGAGCACCAGAGCTCCGCCTCCGATTGTCCCCAGGCCGTACTCTGAAAGGACAGATGTAAGAACGGTGAATTACAGTTGTGTGAGTTTTTGTTTGTTTATTTGTTTGTTTGCTTTGTGGGCGGTTGTTAATGTGATTATCATTTAATTTTCCAGCTGTTTCCATGGCTCTCACGGTCATTCCCACATTTTATTTATGGAAACATGGGCTGTCAGTAGCGTGTACACCAGCACGCGCGCCAGAGATCACGGAGCGTCATCCTTCCTGCACTGTCCGCTGACCTTTCAGCTCGCCGCCGGTCTCTCTCGGCTCCCGCTGTCCCTCAGCCGCGAGACTCGCTCAACGGAAATCTCGCAGGACAGACAGGCCGGGACGACGCAAACAGGACGAAAACTGGGAAGAGCGGCGGAATTCCGACTCACCCTCGATGAGGGTCCGTCCTTCCGCCGGCGAGCACTTGCGAGGACTCCACTTGCTGGTTTTCCTAGGCGCTCTCCGGGAAGGGATGTACGCGGCCACGCTGAAGCAGTAGCTCTCGCCCCGGTCCAGTCCGGACATCTCCACCTCATTCTGATCCACAATGATCTCAGTCTGGGGGGAAAAGCAGCAGGGATACTGAATACTCAGAAAAACCGTCTTCATCGTTTCCACCATGTACGACACTCTGTTAAATTCTGTTAAGCTCTCTGGTTTTAATTTCAGTTTGTAGCTTGTAATCCAGGAGACGATCTGCCTTTGTAGTCACTGCCAACTTCTTGGTGTAATCAGTGCTACCATCCTACCCATTGATGTTCAAAACTGATTATAATGGAGTTTTCTTTCAAATTATATTACGCATCATAATCGTATTGTATTGATTTAAATACATTTTTAATCAACATTAATCAATCTATTTTTGTGCTCACAATTTGAGTGTAAGAGGTCAGGTGAAAAGTCTGCCAGTATCAGTGCATATATATATATAACAACGGTCAGGCAGCCAAAACCAGCTGCACTACTCCAACTAGGGCTTTAACTGTTTCAGTACAAGACGTGGGTTCCTAATGTACATCCATGTGTCCTTTACAGTCCCAGATGAGATGCAAAATGGCTTCCAGGTTTCCCCCATCACTCACCTTTCCTGTGCTTCTGGCCCTGCTGTACATAACCTTGTACTTCAGGTCCCCTTTAAAGATGTCACGGAGCGTTAAAAGGCGGCCATTTTTATACAAAGCAGTCGGCTGGTCGCGGATGTAGATCACAATGGTCTTGTTTTCATTCAGCTTTATTCTGAAGTCAGGTTTTCCTATTATGGCTGCAAAAACACACACACATGGTCATTTAGTTCTCCACCACTCAACACACTTAGAGGAGGCAGTTGATTTTATCATTTAATTTATTGTGTATTTATTGTGTAGTTTTCTGTGGTTTTTTATGCTTTACGTTGTTTAAGCTTTAAACGTTTATTCCATGTTATAAGATATTCATCTCATTATTACAAAAATAGCTAATTTTAAGTTTTAATAAATCTTTCCAACTGGCATTATGGTCCATACATCATCTTTCTCAACGTTCCTCTGGAAGACAATGTCCAGAGGAACAAAATTATCCCATATAATTTAAATCCAGTAAAATAAACAGACGAATGAAAACTCACTATCAGTGTAAGGGCAGAACTTCTTAGACTGAGTGAACGGGAGCTCCACCCGATCCGAGCTCCGGCCCGGTAGAGGTTCCGTGAAGACGTCAGCAACGTACGAGGTCTTCAGATCTCGGAGCTCGTTGGTCAGGTCGCACGTGGTCTCCGCGCTCTTGATACAGTGCGGGTTACGCTGTCTGTCACTTCCAACTCTGCAGAGGCACGTGGATGGCAGTGGTTGTTAGGAACGAAAACTCTTGGGAATCAGTTGTTGTGCTCTAAATGTCAGCCCTTGTGTGCGTGACCTTAAAAAGCGACATTAACCTGGATTTGAAAGAATATAAAGAAAATTTATACTTGCTTTGAGAATTCTACTGTGTGCGTGTAGTTGAAAGGTTTAGGTCCCCATTTTAGAATGGTCTTGAAGTTGTGTGATGACCAGGTTACATTCTTTGCTTTGGGTAGATAGTCTTTTGATGCCATGTGGAAAGAAATACGTGTAAAAATATGGTAATGCGATGCACAAATGCTAATAAAAATGACAAATTGAATTACATTTTTAATTTATCGCCCGTTACAGAACGAATGTGACATTGCGCAGTTTGGCTGGGCGTACCCTATTAATGATTCGAATTAAGATTCGCAGTTTTGCACACAATTTCTTGCGCATTATTGTAATCTTAAATTGTAACCTGTATTTCCCAGTTAAACAAACAAAACATCGATAACATGTAAATGTATCAGTAGCAGCTTTCTTACCTGAGGATGCGCAGAAGAAGTTAAAGAGAAGGAAAGACAGTATCGCCATGAAGTTCATGCAGTTCATTTTTCCGTCAACTTGTGTTTTGTGCCCGCTTCAAGTGTAATTCCACGTGAGAACTTCACTTCGTTGAGAGTAGCCCGTCAGTTAAGGCTGGTAGTGACCTTCGTACCTTTATACTCTTCCGAATAACTGTCGCAAAAGGCAAAAAGCATTCAACTTGCTATGAGTCATCTAGGTTTTTTTGCTCTCGCAGCTTTTGGGGAAGGTATGTGATTTTGTCACTGGCGGAGCGCGTAGAAAAAGCTCAACCCCTGACCAAATATGGTCATCCGGACCGGCCGAGGGCAGCTCCTGCACCAACGTATCCAGTACGCCAGCATGCGTACGGCTCCGTAGCTGATGCTTCTACGGTATTTTAAAGGACAAAAGTTGCGAGCAATATTTATAACAATAACTGCAACAAAAGTTATGATTATTTATTTTATATTTTTCTATGAAGTGCGGCTCAGATCAGATGAATAATCAAATTGCATAGTAGTGTTCGAATGAACTTCATGCTCCATAGAGTGTCCGTCACACGGAGGACATGTTTAAAACAGATCTAGTTCACTATGAGTTTCACTATGCGATCATTAAAAAAATATATTTTTTGCTCCGGTAAAAATGAAATCATTTTTAACATTTTACTGTCCTCTGTCAGCTTATTATAAATAACAATGCTGTTGTTAACAACATTGTTAAAAATAACAATGGATGGTATAAAATGCTTCGCTAAAGTGAAAGTCAGTTACCAGATTTTCTATCTACTTACTGTCTGTGTCTTGATAACAAATATAAATTGTAAACGCTCTGTGCAAAAATACAACACTTGCATGCTTTTGTATCCTTCCTCCTAAAATTCACAATAGATGTTTGATCCATGAATCGACCAATACGCTTCCTGGTTCAATTAGAATTGGTATCTAAACAGTGCTCCTCATCATGCTGTTCACATTTTGACATCATGAGACATAGACGTCACCATTGCGTGGCTTTAAACAGGATGTTCTCAGACCGAAATGGCCACCGAGCTTATAGTGTCACAGAGTGTCATCAGCAGGCTGCAACAGAGATTGGTGGTGGTGGTGTTACAGCCTGGGCAGATGTAGTCAATACAGAACTCCCCTACGTTTTGTGACAAGCCCATAATACTTGAATGACATCCAGTCATTGTGCCTCTGCATGAACAACACAGGCCTAAGTTCATCTTCATGGACAACAATGCTCCAGCTCATTGAGGTTGCAGCACTAGGCTGCTGGAGACTGGGGTACCTCAAATGGAGTGGCCTGCACTTTCTCCAGACATGAAACCCATAGAAAAACCTATGAGATCAGCTGAGTCGCCGTGTAGAGGCTCGTAACTCTGTACCTCAGATCCTCAGTGACCTGAGGGCCACCCTTCAGAGAGTGGGACACCATGCCTCAGCAGACAATACGCCGACTTATTGTGAACAGCATAAGACGTCATTGTCAAGCCATAATTGATGCTCAAGGGCACATGACAAGTTATTGAGACATTGACATTTTGTGTTGTGATAGACCCACCACTGTTGCTGGCTTATGGTTCAGTAAAACGTTTGAGATGAGGAAATCACCATTGCATGCTTCTACTTAAATGGCTACTTTCATATATCACTTTCATATATGAACTTTTTACGTTTTCCATAAATTTTAGAACAAAGCCAAATATCCCTACAATTTTTGTGAGTAGTGAATATGTCTAAACGAAACACAGTATAAACTGAAAAATCTTCATATTTGGTAAATAAATACATACACAACGCTTAAATGCTAAACATGAGCAGCAACTATAGCAACAGTAACTGATTCTGCTGTAACCGTTTCTGAAGTTCACATTTTTGACTTCATGTTATTCCTAATCAGGACAGAAAACTGAACAGACAACACATAACCGAACAGGACCGAACATGGCGAGGCTCGCTGTTCACTTGCAGACTAACTCATACGCATAAAAGGCTACAGGAATTTGGAGAGGTTGTGTCCTCCCTCATAGCCTATGATTCCCACACCTATGACTATCAGCTGACTTTAACATGCTATTACGATATCAGTTCAACATTACGACTATGTTTATCACAGTTTTGTTTCCAGAGCATGTATTTCACACATTGCTTTATCCACAAGGAAAACGTCGTGTAGAAGTGAGTCAGGGTGGTGTTCGTTTAGAAACTGAGTGCAGACTTTTTTTTTTTTTTTTTTTTTTTTTTGGTTATTTATTATAATCCTTCATATTTCACAACAATAGAACATTTCTGTCTTTCACTTTCTCAGAGGTCGGCAAGCAATAATTCTTCCACTGCATCATGTTTGATGGCAGACATGGCCAGCTACTCTTGAACCTCTCTCTCTCTCTCTCTCTCATATATAAATAATTTTGAGCAGCTAAAATTGGACTTATATAACAATCACATGTATGAAAGATTGCATTCGGGGTGTAGGTCTCATCACAATCCCAAGACCGTGCTGGTTTTTTTATGACTGGCCTTCAGCCATGTCTGCATCTCTTTCTTTAGGCCTTTTTCAGATCATAGATGGATGATGAGAAGGTAAACACTGTGTTCTCTGTGCTTTGAAAAGGTCATTAATTTCACTGACTTTTGTTGTTGTTGTAAAGTTGTGAAACACATCTGTGTCATATCTGACTAAATTTTCATGAAATATTAAAGGTAATATTATTAAACTTCCAAGACGTATCGCTAAGATAATTAATACACTTGGCATCTGATTAAAAGAAGCCATATTATAACTTTGTCATTTGTAATTATATATTAGAGTTAAATTAATTTGTTGTAGTTATTAGGCCCCTTTGAGGAGAAGACAATAACTAAAAGGTAGATTATTTATTAGATTATTTATTAATGCATGTCATTACGATCCTGTGCTACTCGGCTACAGTTCCTGGATTACTCCGCCCACCACCACGACCCTGACTACGTTTTTAATAGTTGAATGCGGTGGGGTAATTTAGAGACGCAATTTTTGTACCCACTTTTAACTAATATTCTTTGATATATTACTCAAAGATGACTATGCAGTAGGTTGCGGGCCCATAATGTAATCAAAATGCATTCTCGTGTGTTTGTCATGTCAAGGAGTTACGTGCAGAGAGCAACACATGGGCGATGGGAGCATGCTAGTGAGTCAGCCACACTGACCTCTGCCTACAAACATAAGTCTAGGGTTTTCTCCCAGTTACTTTCCTCTCCTACTGCATTCTGAAAAAAACAGAAGGGCTTTTAGTCGGTCCCAATGCTGCAAGTCAAGATGCCCGATTACGTGTTCACTGGCTTTTCAGGTCGATCACGAGTAGCTGTAGCGTTACTGTAATCTCTCATAGGACGCCGGTATCAGTAATATTGTTAGAACAATTGCTGTGGCTGAGCGAAGAAATATTCTTCGAAAAGTCGCTAAGATAAGATATATATATTCTCATACTTTGACGCAGAGAAAACAAGTCCATGCCTTAATCACCTCAAAGACGGGCGCTATCGTCTGTACTAGTAAGGCCTGTACTATGCCTGTACAGTGCGTTGTGGTAAAGCGTGATGCTCGTGCGGTTATGCTGTCTCTGCACAACGTCACTCACGGTTGATGGTGGAGTGGAGGGATGTTGGTGACCGTGTATGGTGTGACGTCTGCTGTCCAGAGGCCTGTACTACCTTCTGGTTCTCCTTTATTAATTAAGCCTTTAGTTTGTGAAATCACAGCGGGAGGACGAGAGAGAAAGAGAGAGAGAGAGAGAGAGAGAAAGAGTGAGGTTGCACATTTTATCATCTGTTCAAGCAGCGTTACCTGTAAGAGTGATCTGTGAAATAACCATATAAATATGAGTGCTACAGAAATAATCTGAGCTAGAACTGAGCAGGAGCACAAGATAACACACTCGGTGAGGAGCCAGTCGGGTGAAACTTGATGTTGCTGAAGAAGAATGTGATTTTCCAGCCAGAACATTCCTTTACAAATATGCTTATAAAAAGTGTTCCCACACAAAACAAGGTGGTAAAACTTGCCTCGCTGAAATCTCGCCAACGTGTTTTAAGTGCTCAGTGTCAAAGGTGGGAAAGGCAGATATCTTGAGCAAATATCCTTTAGTTCAGATGAAAACTCGATGTAAATCTGAGGACGTCCGAAACAAACAAAGACAAGAGGAATCGTTCAGGAGGGCTCACCTCAGCCAGGTTTAGTTGCTTCCACAAACATTTTTTTATGTGTTTGCAACCTTTTCCCCCAAACTAAACCAATGTTGTTTTTTAGATTGTCCTGCGCCTATTAATGGTGTGGCCTTTTACCACACAACATAAACTGTTAATATACAACATTCTTATTCCCTGCGAGACTGAACTGAAAAATGCAAGAAATCTCCCTAAAAGTAGCACAGCCCGCGGTTAACACATATCATATAAACACAAGCGAGCAAAATGGGGACCCTTGTTCATGAAGATAAATCATGAATAATCATTTTAGTCTCATAATTCCTTTGACATGAGGGCAGTGACTGAAAGTCATAAAAGAATTCGATCTGAATGCCATTACTGGGCAACAAAATAAAACCAAGGAGACAAATGCAGTATTTTTGACGTATATCCTTTAAATGGTCCGCTCTGCATGGATGTGCAATGACATAGACACTTTAGGTTTTCTTTCAGGATCTATGAGTCACATACAGACAGTAATGATTTCACAAACAAGGCTCACCGCATTGTTCTACAGTAATCTGGCTATGCTTGATACAGTTAATCATCAGTAAGTCCAGTACCTATGTATTATGCAAGTTTGTTTTTTCTTTAGTTGTCATTTCCATGTGGCAAATTATGACAATTGAAGTAACCAAAATTTTTTACTCACTGGAAATCACTAATGGAAACAGGAAGGATGAACCAGACTTTAACGTGTCCTTCTCTGAATTTGTCAACTACATGCAACTATGGCGCAGTGTTAAGACATCCTATCACAACACATCTTCACCACTATGACAGTCACGTCCAGTCTACAATTTCCACTGCAAATTTCCTGTCTCAGGTGTGTGGGGTACAGTGATGATGACCTGCCTCAGGTGTGTGGGGTACAGTGATGATGACCTGCCTCAGGTGTGTGGGGTACAGTAATGATCTGCCTCAGGTGTGTGGGGTACAGTGATGATGACCTGCCTCACGTCTGTGAAGTATAGACACCAATAAACACACAGCTCAGGGGCCATTTGGCAATTTCGTCACAAAGGAAAGAACCTTCACTTTCAGTTTAATAAAAGGGGAAGGCATCATATAACAGCATCATGAGGTTGAAATGAGGTTGATGTCTGAACTGCACGCACATATATCAGCCTTTTAACAAACTGTCAGTTTGGAATAAACTTGTATAACTGTCACATATCCCACTACCTCCAACAGCACTGCCACCTCCTCTCACCTCCTCTTACCACCACGTTCGTTCTAGTTCTCCCGTATACTAACCGGACCCGCCTGATTCTCATTTCCTCCCCCTTCCAGAACTCCCCGTTTACTTCCCTGTGAACTGCACTACGTCTTTAGAGATAATTGCCTCTCATCATGCGTGCCAGGCCTTTCCCGTTTGGTCTCCTACTCCTGGTTACTGATCTCTACTCACCTCTCAGATCCTGCTGACTACCGAACCCTCGAGTCACCTGAACTCTGCCTTTGGTTACTGCCTCTGGGCTGGGCTGACTTTGATCTTGGATGCGGCCAAAGCAATCAAAGCTTTCTCCTCCCTACTCTCCCCGAGACCTGCTCCAACACCACTCATCTTCATTCTACTCCCTTCACCTCTGGATCTTCTCCATCGTCATCGTTTTCATTTCAATAATGCGTGTGTTGGCCAAGTGTGTGTGTGCTGGATGAACTGCTTTTGTTTTAATTCGACTTTTTCTTTGCAAAGACTAGGAACATATTGCCTTCACAGGAAGCAGAAAAACTAGTCCTTGCATTCATCACTTCCAGATTGGACTACTGCAATGCTTTGTTATCTGGCTGTACTACCAGGTGCTTAAACAAGCTCTAGTTAGTTCAAGATCCAGCAGCCAGAGATCTTATCAGAGCTTGAACGTTTGATCACATTACCCCTATCTTAGCTGCATCACACTGGCTCCCAGTCAAATTTCGTGTTGATTATAAAATACTTCTAATGACCTACAAAGCACAGGATGATCTTGCCCCACAGAACCTCTGCAAACTTCTAGTGCACTGACCCACCACATATGCTTAGATCAAAAGGTGCAGGTGCTTTAATAGTACCTAGAATAAGGAGAAACTACCACAGGAGGCAGGGCATTTTACTATAAAGCTCCCATGCTATGGAATAACCTGTCAGTGTTTGAGAGTCAGACACGGTCTCGACATTTAAGGCTAGGCTGAAAAACCCCGTTTGCATAGTAAAGCAATTTACATGTCCCATGTCAGGTAAAGGTGTTGATGTGGGGGCTCATGTGCATTGAGAGTTCTGGTAAACTGGGATATTATGATGCTGTCAACTTCACCTCTTTTTTGTCACTTAAGTTTGCTGCTGGAGAGCGGCAGAGTGCTGCTGCTGCAGGGAGCCCTCATGGCCGTGCTGCCTTCTGGCTCTTATAGCTCTGCTGCCATAGCTTGACCTGCCTTGCACACTTAAGTCCTTTAATTTACACCTCTCTGTACTCTTTAAGAGGTAAACCTACTCCTGATGTCCTACTGGTACTGGGTCTCGACTTGTACGGCACCTCCCGTCGCCCCCGCATGCAGCCCCGCTGAGACCCTCTCTGTCCCTGCCCTGGTCAGATGTTCATGTGCCGGATGGATTTTGGACATACCTACACCCTGTGAACCACAACCAGGACTTATAGAAAACTGTGACGGACATAATTTGCTTTTGGTTACTTAGTTCACTGGTTGTTTCTTAAATGTTTACATTCGTATTGTGCTGCCCGTTGCCAACCAGAGCAGGATGGGTTCCCCCACTGAGTCTTGGTTCCTCTCAAGGTTTCTTCCTCATGCTCTTAGGGAGTTTTTCCTTGCCACTGTCGCCCTTGGCTTGCTCACTTGGGGCCTGGACTCAGACATATTTAAAGCTGCTTTGTGACAACAGTCATGGTAAAAAGTGCTATATAAATACATGTAACTTACTTCTTTCTAGATGCTGTCAAATAAGGTCTATTTTGTATAAAAGTTCCTTTTTGCAATAAATTGTTTTCTTCAAAATTTTAACATAGCAGCCATAACACCAATGATCAAACATCAGACACCAACCTTTCCTTCAAACTATTTGCCACCATGACTGTGCAACAACACACACATTCAAAATCAACACAGTGAGAACTCGCAAGTTCAAAAAGTTAAATGTGTCTAGATAACGGTGGAAATGTAACATACACGTCTTCACTTTCAATAAGTCTCAAAAACACTTTAGCTCCAGGGAATTTTTTAATTACTCAGCAAAAGAACAGCTGGAAGAGCATGAAAGGCCACATTTGTTTGAAAATTCAGGGCAGAAACAGAACACCCATAAAGCGTTTACAGGACTGCCGGTAAAGTCTGGCATCACTGAACACCCACCACCTAATGAACTACGGTTTTCTGCCCTGGAATGTACCATAATGGTGACATGGTGGGGGTGTGGCTCTGATGTGCCTTCATATGGAACATACAGCATGTGAAACCGGCCTTAAGAAATGGCCACAACATATGTGTGTATGCACATATACAATATCACACACATGTATGTATGTGCATATATATATATATATATACACATGAGTGTGTGTATGTATGCAATTTGCCTCATGAATGACACGTTAATGAGTCATTTTTAACTCCTTATGTATTACTAGGGCTTCCTTATATGGCTCTAAGCATTAGACCTACATGAAGTCATACTGACTCAGCACTGAGGCTTAGAAATTGCTGAAAGTTCCATTGATTAAGCAGTGGTACATTTTCAGACATCCCTAAAACCTTTCTACCCACAGAAGTGGAAACATCCCCTGAACAAATCTGTTACACGGTGAGGAATGTGAGGTAGTGAGGGTGGCTGTCCAGATGTTTTTTCGCCACATCCAGGCCCCTCCCAAAGCCACCACCACTGTAGGTCTTCCTGCGCAGTTATTCCTTCCATACATTCTGACTCATCTTCCTTTGTAAACGATTAAAAAAAATATATCTTTGTTGGGAGGACAAATCCATTTGCTTCTACGGAAGGGGGGGGGGGGGGGTAGACTGGGGGTCAGGGGTCAGGGGTCATTATGTTCCATCACCTTCCAAATATACACCTATGCGAGAATGGCATGTATTTGGCTTACCAGTAACAATTTGTAGGCATCCGAGCGATTATGCTAACGACTTTGCATTCTTTCTCTTGTGTAAACATACTCAATAGCACACCGAAGTTTTAAACCAGATGTTTATAAAAAAGCTTTATAAGAAACTTGACATCATGGCAACAGACGGATTTCTGAAGTAAGGTAAACTGTGGCTATTTATTCTGCCCACTTCAACCCAATTTTTACGTTTATTACTGTCAACACAAATGCACGCGGTACAGCCATAGGTGGCCAGCCTGTACAATCGCAGGAAACATGGCAGACAGCGAAAGTGGCGTGAGGATGTTCAGAGGCACCAAGCAGCAGACGCGCACGACCCGCGTTCTCAGCTGCAGGATGCTGGCCGTTAAACCCGCTCGACCTCGAGCGCCTTTTCCCTGGCCGCTGGACGTTGTTTTGAGGACATTCAAACCATTGTGGAATTGATCCGCTACTTTTCTCACACAACACATGAGCAGACAAGAGGAAGGGGGAAAAAAATGTATGTGGAAATGTCTAGATGCATTCTGGGAAGGAGTAAGGCGGGCGAACGTGAAGAGATGATTAGCAAGAGAATAAGAGTTTACAGTACAAGATTTTGGAGAGAGGTAAGATAAGTACAAGAGTTTGGAGAGAGGATGAAAGCTGTAAGTCAGAGTGTTCATCGGCTAGCAGGCTCACCACTTGGAACCGTCGTGTCACTTTAATGCCTTTGGCAGGGTCGTCCTTTTGCAATTCAATTGCCCGCGAGAGGCTTTTACCACAGCTGTACAGCTTGCCTGTGAACAGCTGCACCGCACATGGCCTGTCCTGCTCTCCCCTGCAGATGACGGAGTACCAGGCCGCGGGTGGAGCGGTAATGGTGGAGCCTGGAGGTTTTGCGGAGGAAGCTCCGCTCCTCCTTCCCCAGAATTCCACCGTGTGCTTATACACAAGAACACTCGTGTGTACGACTCCTGATCATCTGCCAGTGCCGAAACGAACAGCAAATCAGCTAAAGTATCTCTGCTCTGACTGCTAATGTACAGGGTCCCTCCCTGGGAGGGTTTCGTGTTGTTTAGTCAGAAGCCGAAGCTGCTCTCTGGAGCAGACAGGGCCCCCGGCTTAGGGGGAAATGGGATTGAAGCCCAGAACACGGGGGTGATTAGTGGATTCAAGGGGCATGGGAAACTCATAAAGGGACTTTTTTATCCAGTTTTCATGTCAAGCAAATGTTTCGTTTCTCACATGACCGAGCCTAAAAACACCATTAACCACATATTCTCCCAGACTGCTGTGCGACGGCAAACAGCTAAATCTTACGTAAGCAGTTTTGTTCATAGCCACAATAAGTGGCAACATGATCTGCGTAACTACGTAGGGCTATGCTATTTATGGGTTTGTGTATGTATGTGTCAGCCGGACTCCGCGGTTGAACCGCTGGCTGACTAGTGCTGGTGAGTTTTGCCCTGGCTGATACGCAGCCCTTTCTCCATGCCTCCCCTGGATTACTGTGCTAAATCCTCCTGGCGCTGTTGAGCACGGAGCACCACCAACGCTTTTCTTTTGAACGGTCCTTGTTTCTCGCAGAGCCCTGAATTTGAACCAGAAGCATCTGTTCAGTTTTACAGAATAGGGATTTCCAAATATACAAATCTTTTTTTTTATTTTGTTGTTTAGAGAAAGAAAAAAACAAGTCATTGCCAGCAATTTGACTATTCGTTTCAGATTTCTGAAAATTTGTATTGCATCACAAGATTAGCACTTTTTTTAAACCACACAAAACTGAGTGATTCAAGATTTCATTCCGTCATATGACTGTCAAACCTTAATTGCCTCTATATTTATATATATACTGAGGACGAAAAACGCAGCGCGCAAGGAGGGTTTACACCACATCAACCTATGTGGACGGCAGATTTATAAAACAGAAAAACGTTTAATGACTGCCTATGATTGCCTTATCCAGTGTTCGATATATGGATACAAAATTGCCTGTTATTTAATACAACCAGTAAATATGTAGAGCTCTACTATATATATTTAAGTTGTGTTCCACTGCTGTATTGGGACAAGAAATCAAAAACAAGAAGCATAATTGTTCCTTGCCTGCCACCGTCTGGTGAAATGCTTTCACAAACGTATTTCTTACAATAGATTCACTGTGCATGTGTGTCCGATTTTAAGAGTTCAGTTCAATCTGCCTCACCCGGAGATCAGATGTGCCTCTGGGTCGTATTTTGAATAATCCACATCTCCCTTTCTTTTGGATGTCTGCCGTTTGTTGTTGTACATTAGTGGAACAACTGCTCACTGCGATAATTGGCAAAGTCAGTCATTGCTACGACGTTTGTTTTTTTTTTTGAAGAAAAACGTGTGAAATAAACTGTTAGTGACAGGGTATCAGTGATGGTTTCTCCAAACACATCTAGGTTTGTTGTTGTGGATCTATCTTGAAAAGCGTTGTGTACCGCCTCTGCTGCTCTGGAGGTCGCGCTCTTCAACTCATCTGGTTTTACACGCGCTTATTTTGCATCGGCGTCAGATTACCGTTCACGCGCTACTTCATTCACGAGCTTCCGACGCCACTTTAAACAACGCCCCATGAGTTTGGTAGTGCCCTGTGATTGGACAGTGAGTGTATTTCGTGCCCCTGTCACAACATCCTGGCCCCCCACAAGGCCCCCCTAAATGTGGCGTGACACATCATCTTGTGAATGGCGATAAAGCGACAGCAGTATTGGCAATTTAGCGATTTAGGCTAAAATTTTCGGACCAAACCCCATTGGTGGCGTTTGCCTCTTCAAAAAAAAAGTTTTTTGCCTTTTAAAAAACAAAACTTTATTTGGGGCATTTAAAAGTAAGCCTAACAAGTCCCCCCTCTCTACCTTTTGGTTCCTTAATTACAACTACACATAGATCAAAAACAAATGAATTGCTTGTTATCCTAAATGCACTCACAAGATCCTGCATTCATGAACAATGAATTTATTAAATGAAAAAAAAAATGATCGCTTTCCAGATTCTCAAATTGAACATGGCATCAACCCCATATTCTTCTGGCTATTTTCTCGGTCTTAAATGTTTCTCGTGTGCTCACGGATGACGCGCGGGCAAAATACTCGTTTTCGCGACACGGGAACAGCACAGACGACGCGGCCGGGGAGCTACAGGCCAGAAGAGTACGTGCGCAAACCAGACGAACCTCATCTAAGAGTAAAAACAAAAATCTCAAATGGAAATATTTTATAAGGAAACTTTATGTGTGCATGTGAAATTCACTTCATTTCGAGACAGAAAGCAGTTTCCAGTACAGCAGATAAGGTTTGATATTAAAGAGTACAAAAAAAAGAAGAAAATCACAATTCCAAATGCTTTTCTCAACCTGGCAGAATAGAGAGCACGCTTTTGGTCCAAGTCTCTTCAGCTGTTCTTAAATCCATGCTACCACTTACCCATCCCCCGCCAATCCTTACATTTCCACTTACTTTCAGTTTATTTAACAAATATTTCCTGAACATTTTAACTTACAATCTAATTCACCCAGTCATTCTTTTCAAAGCACGGTTGATGTTGGATATATGATTGCATAGCTCGTTAGACAGTAAATTCCTTTTAATTAAGACATAATGGAATGTTAATTATTAGACTGCTCCAACAGCCCCCCCACCCCCCACAGGCCCTTATCCTTCCCAGCTAGAGGAAAGAAATGAGAGAAAGTGAGACAGACAGTCAGAGAGAAAGAGAGAGAGAGAGAGAGAACAGTGCCACTGCCAGGGACATTATAGATTTGTTTCTACCATCAATAACTTTATTTTATTTATTTATTTTACCCAAAGACGTGAGAGTGAAGCGATGGCCATTGGTATCACTCGGTTCATTCCTAGGAAAACTCAACAAGTTTCAGATTAACCATAGATGTGTTCATCCACGCCAAACTACTACAGGAGTCTGATGGTAATTCATTGATCCGCTGGGGAAACACACACATTATATACGTCATTTTGTTCAGTCCTGGAGGCAACAAGAGAAGTTCTGACTAGAAGCTGGAGATAGGCCTCGTGGTGGATGCGCAGCTCCACATCTTGCGCCCCAAAGACGGGACTAAAATCCGCAAGTGGGGTGTCGCAAACGTACCCACAGTTCTGCCCTCGAGCGAACCACCTCCTTCCCCCCCCTCCCCTCCTCACTTCCACTTGTCGTGTCCTCTTATATGCTAACTCTGAAGCCCTGCGTCTTTGCTGAGGCAAATTAAAACTGTTTCGCGTACTGGAAAAATAAGTATGTACAGCAAGAAACCCACCAACTCATAATTGCTGGAAGAACAACAACAAAAAAATATATATATAGAAGAGTAGACAGAGGGAGGAGCTGAGGTTGGAGAGCGGAAAATTCCACCAATCCAGCGATACGCGGCCGGAGGGTGGATCTCGCATCTCTGTCCCTCGCCGGGCCTCTTCAATCATGGCAAAGCCTCTGAATCTACCAGTCTCCCTCCCCTCCATAACAATAACAAAACCAAAACAAACCCCCCAAAAAACAGCATGTCCAATTAGAATAGCTTGTGCCCTTGTCCCTGGCTTGGAGGGTGAAGTGTACATGTGTACATGGGGTTTGGGATCAAAGCAAAATCCCAGATCCTCTCAAGCACCGCCTCCCACACTAAATTTGCATTTCGAATCGCTACCTCAAGGTTGACTTATTTCTGGCCTGATTTGCTCAAACGGCAGACAAGTCGTTCCGATTCGTACGACTCTGCTGGTGCGAAATCTCAAAACTAATTAAGTCTAATATAAATTTTTAAATTAGTTTATCAAGGACTACAGGAGAGAAACAGTCAGCGAGCGAGCTTGTAAGAATCGGGGGCCAAGCCGTCCCACCCAAGCCCCTCCCCCTCTCCACCCTGACAGGCCAAACCCACCAATCATGAGTACAGCCTCTAACACCTACTCTGGTCCCTCCTCCAGTTGTGGCAAGCCTCATCAGGTACACGCCCCACCCCCATGAACATTACCCCCCACCCCCCAACCAGGCCCTGCCCCTTGGATGTGCTTTTAAGTCCCGTTTCCAACACTCTTACGTCTCCCTCGTCCCCTTCCGTGATAACCGCTGCCCTCGGTACAGACTGGACGGGTGAAAGCAGGCCACGGGCCAGCAGGTGGCGCTCTCACCCATCCAGTCTGTTAGGAGGTTAGCGAGTTATGCAGGAGAAAGGCTGGCTGGGGTGGGGAGAGGCTCTCCTGCATGGCGGCCCTTAGAGGTCACTCTCCCCGTAGAGGGCGGTGGAGAAGGACATGTAGTCGAGGGCGCCGGGCGTGGCGTCGGGGCCGGAGTAGGGCGCCATGCGGGCGATGCAGTACTCCGCCTGGTCGGGGGGCAGCTCCCGCCTCAGCTCCTCCGCTGTGATGTAGTTCTGGAAGGACAACATAGCAAAGGTCAAAAAAACGTTGAGTGTTTGTCTTGGTTTAGAAGGGCCAGGAAATAGAAATTTCATGCCCACTCACAGGCCCCGCCCCTTCCAATAGCACCACTCACTTTGTCTCCAGCCAGGATCTTGAAGGACGCGATCACTTGGTCTGCGGTGTCCGTGTCCGTCGTCTCCCGCGACATGAAGTCGATGAAGGCCTGGAAGGTCACGGCGCCGCTGTTGTTGGGGTCAACGATACCCATGATGCGAGCAAACTCCGCATCGCCCTGGAAACAGGGTTCAGGCGGTTAACCCAATCCAAACTGACGGTTATTACAGAGAGTTCAATAACCCAGTACTGAAATAAGAATTACAAACTGTCCTATATCTACAGTAAAACTAATATTTATACAATAAATATTATATTTGTCTAAAATGCATCTAATGGATACATTTGGATTTACTTTAAACAATAAGAATGACATGAAACTAAATTATTCTAACCTATAAAGGTGCTACATAACAGACACAAGACCGGAACAACACAGCTAAGGCGCGCAAGAGCGTTTAGCGGGGGAACGAGAAAACATGAAAGACAGGACAGAGAGCTTGAAAAAAGAGCAAAAGAAAAAGGGAGATGAGAAAGGAAGAGAGAGAGAGAGAAATAGAGTGAGAGAGAAATAGAGAAAAAGAGAGAGAAAGAGAAATAGAGAGAGAGAGAGAGAGAGAGAGAGAGAGAGCACACAGTACCAGGCTGGTCCCAGTGGAAATGAGCAGCGAGCGGAAATCGTCCAAATCCATGATCCCTGTGCGCTTCTGTACCCCAGGAGGATGGAGGGATGAGAGAAGGAGGTGACAGAAATGAGGGGATGCAGCCAGAGCAGGGGAGGAGGAGGAGAAGAGGAAGAGGAGGACGGCAGGGGCCCGAGCAGAACAGACGGGGGCAGCGGGGGCAGCGAGGGCAGCGTCGTGAGCATGTTAGGAGAGCCAAGGGCGTGAACGTTGAGGTTTGGACAGCAGTTATGGCAGAGGATGACCAAAAACAAAAAAAACAAAAGCAGCATTAAGAGAAACATCACACATCGAGCAACATTTCGAGCCGATCAGCAGAGGGCGCTGTGGGAGCGTCGGGGAGGCGAGCGCGTGAGGGACGATGAGGGCGCGTGCACGCGAGAGACGGCAGCCCAGCCGAGCAACGGAAGCCCACTTCTGTCCCGCTGACCTCGTACCTGCTTGTCATTCTCCACGTCGTAACCGAGGCTGATCAAACAGGCCTTGAACTCCTCGGCCATTAAGGTGCCGCTGTGATCCTGCAGTCGGCCAATCACACGAGAGATCACGTGGGGGCGGACCAGACAGAATGTGAGGAGTGCGGTATGGATGAAGGCGGGCGGGATGGTGACGCCACAGCACCACGGCATGCACGGAGGCGGGACCATAACAGGATGGAGACAAACAGGATGGATGTCAAACAAAAACCCAACATGATTGGACAAATGGCACGAGCGGTGGGACACACTGATCATGCGCTGATGAACTGTCAGATGCCATGTGTAGAAAATGCAATGCATTAACGGACCCGGGTTCCCCTAATAGTGTGCACTCTGTAGAACAATAAAACTGGAGCACTGTGACACATTTAAAACGACGACTGACGAAACCAGCATCACCAGCTGTACGAGATGGCTGGAAATGACCGAAGAATGGCTGATTGCAAACGATCCAAGACGAAGGCGATCATTCAGCCCTGATCGGTGCCCTTAAATGACCTTTCAACCATGGAATTCTAAACTGAGAACTAGGACTTCGATATCCCGCTCCGGTGGGCACTATTGCATTTTGACACAATGTGGGTGTGGGCCTGGATGTGGAGGCGGGTGGAGGTGCAGGCTGGAGGTGGGTGGAGGCGCTGGTGGGTGAAGGTGCGGGTGGGTGGAGGCGCGGGCCCCTGACCTTGTCGAAGTGGTTGAAGGAGGCGCGGTACTCGTGCAGCTGCTCCTGGCTGATTCCCTTGGCGTCGCGCGTCAGGATCTGGTTCTCGATCTCGTTGATGGTGCGGGCGATGGTGGTGAGCAGCTGCTCCCAGCCCACACGCAGGTGCTGCGAGGGAGACGGACGAGACAGACACAGACAGACGAGAGAGAGAGAGACACAGACAGAGAGAGAGAGAGAGAGAGAGAGAGAGATGCAGACAGAGGTGAGTTTGCTACGACCATATTTGGTGGCTTCAGGGTGTTTGCTGCCCTCTGCATGGCACATTTAAGATTAAACAAGATGGTCAACACGCAACACCGCACGTGGACTGCTTCACACTCTGGCGCGGAGCCAGGTTTCCTTGGCCACGTCAGCGTGGCGATTTGTAAGATCCCTTAGCGAACACTCAGCAGCCACGCATCCATGGTGAGACTGTTTGCATATGTTCATCAGTGCTGGAGGAGTGATTAATGAACGATGAATCACGCAGCTGTGAACGCGGCAGACGCGACACACACACACACACACACACACACTCGGACTAATGCTGCTCCATAACCTCCCATCAAAACCAGTCCATTTCACTGCCCTGCTGACGAGGCGGGGTGTTATTCTGAGGATCACATTAAGTGTGCACCATCTTTGTTTAGTCCCATCGCTAATTATTTTGTGTGTGTGAGAGTGTGTGTGTGTACCTCCATGGTGTAGGCTGTGTATTTGTTGTCGAAGATGAGTGCCTCCTGGATGAGCTGGTGGTTGCCCTCCAGCTGGTCGATGTTGGGTTTGTACTCGATGATGCTCTGTTCGTACTGACGCAGGTGGGTCAGCTGATCTTCCAGAGTGCCGTTCATCTCGATGGATATCCGGCCAATCTCCTACACACACACACACAACTCCATTGTGAACTCCATCCAATTCCGTAAATTCATCTTAGCGTGGAAATGAGCGACTGGTGGAGAGAACGAGAAGATCTGTTCACCGCACCTCCATCTTGGTCTGGATCCATGGGCCGACCATGTTGGCTTGGGTGGCAAACTGGCGTCGGAGGTGATCGTTGGACTGCTGGCGACTAAGCTCCTCCTGCAGGGCCTGGTCCCGCTGGGGAACCAGCTTCTGCACCTGCACACAGCAACCACAGTGGGGCGTCTTAAGTTCAGATCTCCAAGACTGAACCTCTGATGCACACGGTCAGGGCAGTGGAAATGAGAAGGAGCGTCGATTTGACTCGTAAACGCAAAAACAGGCCGACAATGCACATGCAACCGAAACCTGTGACTGTGATTGGACAGCGGCGGGAGGAAGTGACCGGCGTACCTTTTCCCACTTGCTGTCGATGCTGCTCGGGGTGATGCTGGTGTAAGGGTTGGTGCCAGCCAGTTTGATGCCGTTGTACTGGGCGATCTTCTGCACCTCCGCCTGGATGGCCTGGATGGCCTCGCGTTCCTTGTTGGCCTCTGGCAGCGTGGCCTTGAACTGCTCGTGGGCCGTGATCAGACCCTGAGCCCGGCGAGAAAAGGCGAGACAGACAGGAGGTGGTGACGCGTGCAGTCACGTGTACCGACCACCGGAGGGGCGTCGGCGAGCTTTTAGAAGCGCGAGGGCATCGGGAGGCCCGAGGGAAGCGTCTCCCGTCGTACCTGAATCTCCTCGATGTTGTGCACTATGAACATGTCCTGCAGATCCTCCATGGCGCCCTCCATCCAGTTGTTGAACGGCGCCGCCCTCTTGGCGTACTCGAGGTATAGCTCGTCGATGGACTCCAGCTGTTTCTCCGTCCTCTGTAACAGGGCACGCGCACACACACACATGCACAATCATACGTGGGGGTGTGCGAAAGTGTGTGTATGAGGATAAGCGCTTGTGCAGCCTGTAAGCCTGCGGTACCTCCAGAGACTCCCGGCGGCTCTGAGTCAGAGCACCCAGGGTGTCCCACTGCTCACAGATCTTCTGGCAGCGGGCGTTTACGTTGGGCGAGTCGTAGTAGTCCAGCTCACTGTGACCACACACACACACACACACACACACAGGGAGCATATGAGCTACATTATTCGACAAACACCCATCAAACAAGAGTGTGGGCGAGTACGATCACACCGCCTCAGCGCCGTACTTGAGCTCCTGGGCGATGGCGGCGATCTGCTCCACGCGGTCCTGGTGGGCGGCCAGGTCGCTCTCGAAGGCCTCGTGCTTCTTCAGCAAGGCTTTGATCTCGGAGAGGCTAGCGCGCTCGTAGTCCTTCTGGGTCAGCATGGCTTCCTTACCTACAAACCAGGCTCGGTTCAGGTAAACGGGGTCGCTTTTTTGTGGGACGCTAGGCAAGTTCTGGTGGTCAGCGTCAAAGTTTGTTTATTAAATGGTTATGAAAAAATGACTGTTCTGATTTTAAAAACAAACACATAAATAATAATACATATGTGTGTATATATATATGCCTCATTTACCATCGGTCCAGCTCTCATGAATTGTGGCTTTCTGACGGAATTTTTCAGCAAGGTGATCAAGTCTTTCCAGACGGCGAATCTCATTAAGTAGCCACTCCTCGTAGCCTTTCTCCGCCCCCTCCAGTTTATGCCACGCCCCATTGATGTCCTAAGGAACAAACAAAAGAACTTTGGTTTGGAAGAACTTGGTACAGTTAAACTTGGTATTTTGATCAGGGTGATCAGGCTGTAGTCTTACATGCAAAGCTCCTCGCGCAGACACGTGTGTGTGTGTGTGTGTGTGTGTGTTCTCACCGACACCATGCGGCCCTCGGAGGGCATGAAGGCGGGCCGGTTGCTCAGCCTCAGCTTGGTCTGCAGCGTGTTGAAGTTGATCTCCAGCTGACACTTCTCCTGCACCTTGGGCGGCTTGTGGACGCGGCGGTAGTCGCGGAAGTCCTCCAACTTCTGCTGCATCTCCGCCATGGTCTTCTCGGGGGCGCGGTTCTCCAGCCAGGGGATGGTCCTGCAGATCCACTCCAGCAACTACACACGCAACAACACTGTTAAACGCCGCCCACGGTTTTACGTTCTTTATAAATATGCCCAATATTGTTCAATGTGTGTTAAGATACTCTTAAGGATCGTTATAAGCATGCAGTGTGTGTGTGAGCGCGCACAAGTGTGAGTGTGTGTGTGTGTGTGAGAGAGGAAGGACGTAATGCCATTGGAATGTTAAAATGAAAGCAATGATTCAGACTTGTCCTGGACAGTTACATTTTCCTTGAGGTTTAGACAGATTAAAACAGACACACACACAACCAGTTACACACACACACACACACACACTCACATCGCTGGCCAGTTTTTCATAGTCCTCCATCAGGTGCTCGTTTTCCTGATTCACAGCCAGCACCTTGCAGATCCGATTGGCTGCGGTCTCCGCCTATCACAACACACAACAGTCAATGCCAAGAATATGATTGCTTAGTCTCAGTAAAATGTAGGCAGGACAGCTATAAAAAAAATAAAAAAAACATCCAGGAATCGCTATAAAAGAATCAGCAATTTCCTCTCTGTTAATTGTAAAATCTTCCATTCGTGCTTATTCAAAGGCTTCTCTGAAGGGTGACATCACTCCAGCATTTTGAGTTGCACACAGTGAATTATTGGAGTGCAGGCATTAGTGGAGATATCCGAGTTGTTCCGAACATTCCAAACACACTTCCCAAACGGCCACGATGCATTACAAACCTTAGAAGGTTTCTAGTGGCGTCACAAACGCCAGAGTTAAAGCACTGCTTCTGACCAACTCCGACAGGCTAACAGCATGCATTAGCGCTTTGGTGGACATTAGCGCTGTGGTGGACAGCTGAGGCCCATTGTCAACGCTGTGCGGCTAAGGAGAACATGCTGATCTGTTGCAAAAGCACAAGAACACGCATTCTCGTTTTGGGTACCGCAAAAATGGCTTCTTCGGGGCCCTCGCACGTCTTTAACTAAAGGCTGTAATAAAGAGAGCGTTCAAGTTTCTATAACAACACCTCAGAATGACAAAACGACAAGAACTGCAGCTGAACAGTGACAGCTACAGTATTAAAGTTATACTGGCTGTGTTATACATTTAACCTTAGGACAGAGCAATGACAAAACATGTTTTTAAATGGTTGTTTCTTTTTGTTTTGTTTTTTTACACAAGTTGTTTAACAGTGTCAGAACAGGCTGAACGTTGAGGAGACATCCACTGAGGACTTTCCCATAGTCATGGCAGCACAGCTCCAGACAGATCTTGAGGCGACGCTAAACTCACCTTCGCCGCAAGTCTAGCGAACTGAAGTTCTCTAGATCCCGAAGAGATGCTTATCAGAGATTATCATGCGCAAATAACTGGGGAAATCCATTTGCCACTTTGTATCATTTATACTTATACTATTTATACATTTGTGCAGATTCTGACTGATAGATCGCAACCTCTGACTTCTGCCAGAGGTTTAGCATGTTTGTAACTACTTCAGAGTCCCTCGCCAGCATTTTAAAAGCAACAGTTGTAGATTTACAGCCTGAAACCCGATTCGTATTTCATCCTGGGTTTTGACCCAGAACATAGCATGTGTTATAGTACGTTAAGAAGTGGCCCCCAGTTGGAGTTCTTTGGAAGCTGCCGTGAACTATGGGAAACCCAGAGGAACGATGTCGGAAATGTAAGGCTGTTACCGTTTACAGGACAGTAGGGTAGCTGCAGCGAAAGCCCAGAGTCTCTTCAGGCTTAACCCCGACCTGTGTAGCTTACCCACTTAGGGAGCACAGGGGTCAGAGGTCAGGCACCGAGAGGTCCTCACCTTCTGAGCGCCAGAGAAGGCGTGATAGAAGCAGGAGACATAGGTCATTATGGCCTTCTCGTCGGGCCGGAGAGTACCCACGATATCTACAGCGAAGCAAGCCAAGAGAAAGGGAGAGGGAGAGAGGGAGAGAGAGAGAGAGAGAGAGAGAGAGAGAGAAACAGGGAGGGAGAGATGGAGAGGGAGGGAGAGAAAGAGAGAGCGGTGAAGCCAAGCAACCCAAAGCCTGCGTGCTCCTGCTCAGAGAAAAGCAGGTTGGTTTTGTGGTCAGCTGACGCACAGAGAAGAATTTCATTGGTTCCAGGGTAGACCGGCCCCAACCCGGTTTCAGGGGAATTGGGAAGGAGCACTGAACAATCAATATGCCCACCCAAGAGAGAAACAGAGAGAGAGAGAGAGAGATAGATAGAGAAAGAAAGTGCGAGTCCACCTGTGGACCAGAGGTGATGATGAGGCTCAGGTTGCACAACCACAGCCAAACACACACGCACGCACACACACACACACACACACACACCCTTGAGTGCTTATCCTGTGTACATGTGTATGTGGTGCACGCGTGCATGGCGTGTGTATGCCCTGAGCAACACTGTCCTCTAGTGTGGCCCAGTGCTGGTGAGAAAGCCATGCTGGAGAGCAGTTTGGGGATGGCAAGCAGCTGCTGAGGGAAGGGGGCGGAGCTGGGGGCGGGGCTGGGTCCAGGGGAGGGTACCTTCTGTGCTCCAGAAAAGGCATGGTAGAAACTGGACACATAGGTCATTATGGCTTTCTCATCTGGACGAGCTGTGTTCACAATGTCTGCAGGGAAACACAAGTTACACACACATACAGGCAGACGAGACGGACATGGAACAGGCATGTTGTATGCGCATGCATGTCCACACATGCACACACCCACCCACACACACACCCACACAGAGGAGCACAGACGTAGAGACATGGTTACGTTCACATGCTCAGGTACAGTAACAGACAGTTAGACACACGGAGACAGTGACCAAACCCTCTCACTAACTTTCTCCCACTAACTCTCTCTCTAATGTCATCATCTCTCTTCCGAAAACGACTCAAACTTCAACGCGACCTGGATCTTACACGGTGAGCAGGGCTGTAGGTGCACGTGCGACGCTCCTGAAGGGGGGCGCGTCTCCAACGACTCACAGCCACACAGCAGGCGGACAGAGGGTTTCCTAGGAAACCTTCCTGACTAAGTCCTGACTCGCTTGGCTTGGTCATTAGGGTGGAGCAAGACTGGAAACCAGTATAAAGACTCCCAGCCCGCATGCACACACACACACGCGCACACACACACGCGCACAAGACACACACGCTGGCTACGCACACACACGCACAAGACACACGCACACACACACACAGCGCACACATGCTTTAGAATATAACTGGCATTAGCAACCAGTGTAAAGTAAGCAAGTCACAGGCTAGAGACATTATGGTGTGAACTGCCCATTTCTTTAGAGGGATGACATGGCGTGGCTGTCTGTGGTAAATTCTGTCCTGCTTAGAATACAAATCTCAACCCTCATCCCACCAACAGTTAGGGAACACCATACATAGGCATGAACACCATCACCCTGACATGCTTTTAGTCTCAAACAGTCATACAAAGTGTTCCAGTATTATACAAGTACTTGCACACACACACACACACACACACACACCAGTAAGGGCCACTCAACAGATGAGAGACGATGAATAAGAGAGTCCCAAACATGCATACACACACTGGAGGAATGTTCACCAGTAAGTAAATGCTTTTGGTGGGATAGCAGGCAGGAGCATGTGTGTGTGTGTGTGTGTGTGTGTGTGTGTGTGTGTGTGTGTGTGTGTGAGAGAGAGAGAAAGAAAATGGACAGAACTGCTCATATAAACACCGAGACCGATATACATGCACACTCATGAAGGGAGTGAAAAGTCAGTCCATACCTTCTGCGTCCAACATCTTGGGAATGTCCAGGTATTTCTCAGCCACTTCAAACGCATTGTTCAGATTGGTCACCGGATCATCCTACAAAACCACCACCAGCCAATGAACGGTCAGTCAGTCATTTGTTCAGGAAGGAACCTGTTCACTGATTTATCTGCAAGTGGAGACGACTTGACGGGACTGCAGCGGTCTGAGGGGACGGGAACGTGGAAGAACATGGTGGAAACCTCACTTTGCGCAGTTTCTCGTAGTCGATCAGCTCGGGCCGATGTCTGTGGATCAGGGCGTTGAAGGCCAGGCCATCCTTCCAGCTGCGGGCGATAAGAGTGGGTAAAATTACATCCTTCTGCCATTACAGCACCAAGCAGCAGGGGGCAGCGTTTCAGACACTGCAGTTAAAAGAAATACTCCCTCTGTTACGAGCAGTTTTGAGGGGGCGTAGTTTACATACCCAGTTTAGACTCTTGGAACAAGTGGAAATAACTAGCCTATATTAATTTGCTAAATTGATGCCAGCAATGACATTCTGATAGGGTCTCCTGTTTACGTAACAGTTCAGTAGCACTTGAAGCCCCGTGTGCAAAACTGATATAAACTAATGTTCGTGCATTTAAACATATTTAAAACATTCACACATTAGTCACTTGGTGTCAGACCTTACAGACACTGTGTGGTTGATGTCATACGTCAGTTGGACCACAAAATGCAACGTAGGCTATGACTTCAAACGCACAGCAAAGAATTACAGGCCTTTTCCTCATGTGAAACCCTCAATCTGGTTTTAATAGGAAACTGCACGTTGCTGCCCCTTTATGGGTTAAGGAGGGGCTGTTGGAGGGCAGAGAGCCTCTGCAGCATGTGCCTCGGGGGTCTCAGATTGGGGGGAGGGGGTGGTGGTTCTGGGTTTCAGTACCTGATGTGGAAGTTCTGAACATTGACGTTCTTATAGGGAGCGGTCTTCCTCTGACACCAGAGCAGCAGGCCTTCCTTAGCAGAGGTCTCTGGAGACGAGGAATACATTGCAAATGACACAAGCATTACAGCATTATAATGTATGCTGCAGACTAGCATCTAGTCCAGTACAAACTGAGATGGCATTATACGTGCTGGATTATACAGCCTTTCTTGTTTTGAGGACTATAATTCTGAACATGACCACACACTCGGTACAGCCAGCACACACACAATCATCTTCACACTCAATAGAGACTGTGGTTCAGGCCTCCTGTGTGTTAACCACTTTAGCGTTTCTCACGACTTCAGCATGTAAACCAGTTTCAACCAGTCTCATTTAACATGGCTTGTCAGGAACTTGTCATGGTAGGCTACAGCTTTAAACTGAAATATTGCAAGAGATGAGAAATTTTGGCATTACCAAACTGTCCGAATTATGACACAAAAAACTCAGTTCTACTGGGTTCTTGCACAATAGGGGAAGTTTAGCAGCTAGCTTCAGTGTTAGCCACATTAGCCTGCCTCACAGCCTGCTCCACAGGTAGCTAGCCTGCCCCATAGGTAGCCACATTACCTAGCCTGCCTCACAGTTAGCAAGCCTTCCTCAGAGTTAGCCACATTACCTAGCCTGCCTCAGTTAGCTAGCCTTCTTCAGAGTTAGCCACATTACCTAGCCTGCCTCACAGTTGGCTGTGTTCTATTCAAAGCTTGTTTCTTGGCTTGTCTCGGGTCATTACTTCTGTTGTTTTCTGCCGTGTCTTTCCCACAGGATTCCCACAGCAGCTGTGTGCATGTGCGTGTGTACACACGCGTGTGTGTGTGGGCTGACTGTTTCTGTTCAGGGCTAAAACAGCTGCGCTCCAGTTTAGGGTTTCCATGAAGGCGGAAGGAAAGGGGGCCATACCTTCCACGGAGATGTCCTGAATAGCAAAGCGCAGGATGATGGTCCAGATCATTCCCAGGGTCATCTTGGCATTTCCATCGACAATTTCTACACACGAAAATGTACATCAGATTGGAGTGGCAATTACATAACCAACATAATGGAATGAGAAGAGTATTCTTCAAAGTGACGTCAAACGGCTCCTGTGGATACGAGCGTTGGGTTAACATGGAGGAGTACAAAAAAGGTCACTAGCTGGAAATGTGTACACACACACACACACACACGTGCGCACACGCACACCTCTGCACAAATGCCTTCCATCCATATGCGAGACATAAAACGGTACACTTGTGACAAGTGGCTGCAAGATTTTGCCTTGATTTCGAGGCATAAAATATCGCCACAGCCCTCGGCTGGAGTCACCCTTACACTGCAGAGGAGCATGTTGAGTCCAATAGACGCCAGTCATTTTCTATCCAATCAAATAGGAGCACCAAGTAGTTCATGCAACCAATCTGACTCGGTCTTTATTGATTCTACAAGAGAAAATCTATAATGTTCAGACTCCTGGGAAAATGTATTTATACAAGAGTGCTGTACAAGAGAGATGAGAGAGGACACCGTCCCGAACATCACCTATAAAGCAGACGCACGTACCTTCAGCTCCAATGGATACCAGTTTGACACCTTTGCTGGCGATGAAGTCGAGTGCTTTGTTCACGTTGTTGATCTTGTGTACCCTCATCTTGCCTCTTTCAGGTTTAGGTAACCTCTCGCCTTGAAAAACACACGCGCAACGCACACAATTAAACCCTCCGACCGCATACGCAGACACGCTCCTTACAGGCCAAGATCCTGCAAGAACCGCCACCAGATTTCTTACATTCCAGAGTTGTGTACACACACACACACACTACTATTTGAGATTTCATTCGAGATGCCTGATGTAATACAGACTACATGTGGGTGATGTCACTGTTAAGGAAGACATGCTTCCTTCTTTACTGCTTTAACAAACACCGACATGAATGGTCAACCAGTATTACATCACAGTCATCTGGACATTGGCGGACAGTGGTGGACTCAGCCACAACAAAGGACTCATTCAGAGAGAGAGAGAGAGCATGACAACAGGAGAGATCGAGGGAGAGCAGGGCACAAGAGGAGGGAACCCTGCTTGATGGAACGCGATGTTTCTCAAACGCCCATGTGACTGAAGAGCTCGCGACGCAGACAGATCCTCTTGTTAGTAAGAGTAAAGAACGTTGTTTCAAGCGGCAAGCGGCACCGAGAGCTCCTCTGGCCCAAACATTGAAGATCTGGCCCAAAATTACACGCACACCATGAGACGTGAGGAAGGGAGGGTTAGGGTGTAGTTCTACACACACACTCGGCCCGGGCGGTTGCCATTTCAGCGTTTAGCCGTAATAGGGTTTTAGCTGGGCTGCTGATGATGAGTGTGTGCGAGTGAGTGATCAGGAGCAGGAGGGAAGGGACACAGAGATGGAGCGTGTGGAAAAAAAAAAGAGAAATGGAGGGAGGAGAGGAAGGGAGTGACGATGGAAAGGAGTAAAGGAAGAAGTGAGAAAAGCACGTGGGGTGTAAATTAGGAGACAATGGAAGACCTAGCGGAGCAGACGAGGGAGGCATTGGGACCGGGGGGAAGCACTCACCTGATATGACCTCGAGCAGGAGCATGAGCTTCAGACCATCTCGGAAGTCCTCCTCGATGTTCTCGATCTGGGTGCCCGCCTTGCGCAGGTGCGAGTTGCACCACGCCGTGAACGTCTGCAAACAAACAGGAAGAGAGGTCAGCGTCGGTGGGGGAAGGCCAGGTCGGCCTACAGCAAGGGCAACAGGACACCGAGCAGGAAGGGGAACGTAGGACAGAGGGGACGTAGGTCTTTCTGTGGGGGTCCAACTCTTTCCACGCCTGTTCTGAAGTTGTCCACACATGGGCGAAGCTTTTGCTTCGAAGTGGACCGGGGACAAGAACGCAGAGCGGAAGTTGTATTTAAATTTGGCCGACTCTCAAATTTGCGTTCCCTTTCAGAAATGAAGTTCTTGGGCATATGCATTCATTGAAAAGAAATTCTGCACTGGGCTTGAAAGGAAGAGGTTCACAAAAGGTTTTATGGGGACGTTTGTCAAGCCTGTCGGCACTGAACAATACACACAGCAGCACTATGGTCTAAAATATATCTGAAGTGCAATTGCTTTATATTTCTATGTAGGCTAAAAAGAAACATTTATTTCCCTTCACGAGCATGAGCAATAAAATAGATCCACATCTGCAGCAGGCTGTCGGAGACACACACAAAAAAAAGTGGTGGGGACAAAATGAGCCATTTCAGAATGTAGTGGGGACATGTCCTCTAGGGTCCCCAGCATCCTAGTGTAAATTCCACCCGTGTCCACAGCGGACTGTCAGGTTGTGAGAATAGCCAGGTTGGCGGGGGACGTTGATAGGACAGGGGGACAGGGACAGGACCCTGCTCACAGCTCCCTGCCTGGATGCTATTGAGTCTGGTAGGAAAAGATTACCAGATACTTCGGGTGCTCTTTAACACACATCCCACCTCCTCACTCTCAAATTCTCTTTCTGTATCTCACACACACACAAAGACTGCATTGAGCTTTGTGAATAATGACTCCCTTCAACTCCCTGTATAACAGGCACCTACTAGTGATGGGGACACTACACACACACAGTCCACCTACTGGAGTCAGAACAAGCTACACTAACAAGCCAGCCCCCACACACACACACACACACACACACACACACACACACACACACACACGCACACACACACACACACACACACACACACACACACACACACACACACACACACACACACACACACACACACACACACACACACACACACACGATGGAGATTATCCACTGCATGAGTGACAGAAGAGAAGATGACTGCTCTGTATAATTTCCTTTACAATACGAGACTGCATTCAGGTGTGAAGTTTCAGTCTATGAACTCTACAACAGAACAGCCACACCCTGCAGAGGCATGCATGCTATCACCAGAGCGCACACACACACACACACACACACACTAAATCCGCAAACATCCTCACACACCTTGCCATACATGACGCTCACACATTTCCTTTCCATGCAGTGCGTTTCAGAAATGCTCGGTGATGTTATACAGGGTGTGGTGTCCTTTTCTCCGTAAGAGTCTCACACACGGTGTTATTTCTCAACCACTGAGCACACCGTGATACACTCAAAAGTGCAGGAATGCCAAGAGGCTAGATTAGTCAGGTGAGTCACAAAAGATAACGATGATTAAAAAAAATAAAAATTCGAACCTTTGACCTGCAAGGTGCGTTTCTACTGTTGCTAAAGAGTCCCGTCACTTCCTGTCCTGTTGAGTGTCCAGCTCTCACTGATTGGGCAGTGGCAACATGCCTACACAGCTGATGATTGGTCTAGGGCTGGTGTCCTTTCTGTGAAGGACCACAGCACGTGTCCCTAATTAACCCCCCCACGCAAGAACATTCCAGTTTCCAGCATCAGACATCCAGGAGACAGAGGCAGATCAGAGCACATTTGTGAGGGGGTGGGGGGGGGGGGGAGTTAAAGGGGATCAGGAGAGACATGCTTCTCTGTGCCTTCTCCCAAAAAACCCGCACGCACACACGCGCATGCACACACTACGCAGGCGTGTAAAACGGAGGAGAAAGGATGAGCCGGCATTTCCTCAGCTGCTTCTGGCTGATTGGGGAGTCACGGAAACAAGAAACCGGGCGTCAAGCCGTCACAGATTAGTCCATACCAGCGTTACCACGACGACGAGACAGGAGGACTCCTGGATGCAGGAAGCAGGTCTGGAACCAGAGCTGCATCACCAGAGCTGGGAAGCAAAAGGTCACTTTCTTTGTTTTGACGGGGAATAAGAGTAACGAGAACGTGTTTGGTTTGGGATTTTACGTCCAATTTGCAACTGAGCCTTTTTGACTTTTTCCACCCGACCTCGAATGACATCATACTATGTGGGTACTCGCAATCCCCCTTTGCGAACTTCTTCGGCTCAGCCTGCGACCGGGAGGCACAGGTAGGCCCGGTGGGCTTCGGAGGCCTTGTGCCCTTTGGAGGTCTGGAGGTCCGTTAGCAGGGGGCGTGGCTTATGATAAAAGGGTCAACAACAGGAAGCAGCAGCAGCAGAAATGCAGCAGCTGTGCTGGTTCTTCACCAGAGAGCCTGACTGATGGATGCTAATGGCGTCTGAGTGATAAGAGGTCCAGCTGAACAGAGAGGCACCTTAATCTAACAGCTGCTCCATTCATTATTCAATTAATCATCCACATGCTCCCCAAGGAAAGTTCGTTACTGTGTGTGTGCACGTGTAAATTGCCGCACATTTATAAAGGTTAAGCAACAGTGCAGCTCCGATTGTCCCTTCAGATCTAAATGAACAGGCAAAGGCTTCTCATATACATATAATCATTTATTTTAAGGCAAAGTAATTCTTTGTAATACAAAAAAAAACTTGTGCTGTCAGAATAGTCTGTGGTGTTATCACATAATGATAAGTGTTCGTAGTTATCAGCATTTCCTTAATAGCCCCTAACCCAAGGCCTATGAGAAAGTATTGCAGACCCGTCAGAGAACTAAATGCTGGAACACTGTTTAATACCCTTGACTGCTTTCAAGGGCAAAATTGGCAGTTTGATCCAAACAAGCCATCAGATTTACAAGACATCGTTTTGACAGAGCACCATTACTCAAGAAGCATCATCAAACCTATGAAACGCTGACAAGATGGCCACACTAAACTACACGTAGCTGATCCATACCTGAAATGTTACCCTTCTCGCCCGTCACAAATAACAGCTAACAGACGCCGCCTGATGACTTGTTCTCGGAAACAATCCGGTTTCGTTATTTGTCCTGTTCCGAACTAACCGATGATAAGCAGCCACATAACCAGATGGATTAAGAAATAGGGTGTGTGCCCTACGAAAACGCAGTCTACTACACCGCTAACATCACTTTTTTTTTCTAGCGAGATTATCATTTCGCTACTGAAAAGCAATGCAGCATTACTTTCAGTTCATAGACTGAAACCTCACTGCCGCCTAAAGGTTACAAGACGCGCTGTGACACTTTTGGTGGCGACTCCAGAAGGAGTCATTACAAACGGAGCCGAGAACACCCACAACAGTGTATCCGGTGGCCTAAACCTGATCCGCACCTTCCAGCGCCTCGTGCGCGAGGCCCCTGTGCTCACCAGACCGGCGCAACAGACACTCAGAAAATACAACCGAGAACACTAGCGCTAGCTCACCGCAGCATGTGAAAGAAAAAGTACAATTAGGTATTCAACATTATCAGAGCCCCCCTTGCCCTGAAAATGAGATTTAGGAAGGAGTCTGTGTCTGATCTAATATCTAGGACCAAAGCTTAAAATATTATAACCAACACCAGCCAACGCAAGCAGATTTTTATACTGTTCAGCACCCCCCCTTAAGCACTTCCTCCTGCTAGTGGGAGGGAGCACGAGCGGCAGACAGAGATCTTGTCCGGTGAAAGGTCTCAAGAGGACACGCTCTGATAAACACTCTGCGCACGATTCGGGAAGAGCAGATGTTAAACCTCGAATAAAAACGATGACGCGCCACATCTGTTTGCGAATGCATATTCTCATTTCGCTGCTGGGCTATGAAACTGTTCAGCAACGTATGTGTGCGCGCATATATATATATATATATATATATATATATATATATATATATATATATATATATATATATAGTGCTGCTTCACTTAAATTTAAGTAGCCTTATGAAATAGTCTTATAAAATGAACATCTAAATCTCCATTTGTAAAGCAGACCTTCCAAATAAGGGACACAGGAAAGATACAAAAGTAATTTCTCTCTCAAAGATCTTGAAACTCTGCCAAGTGCAAAATTATGTGAACTCTTAGTTAGTAGCTTGTGGAACCTCCTTTTGCAGCCATTACTTTAACCAAATGTCTTTTGTAACCACAAACGAGTCTCTCACATTTGCTTTTTGGGATTTCTGCCCACTCCTCCTTGCAGAGCTCCGTACATTGAGGGAGGTTGGAGGGACATCTGGCACGTACCACCCGCTTCTGATCTCGCCACAGCATTACTATGGGATTGAGGTCCGGACTTTGACTGGGCCAATCCAGAGTGCAAATCTTCTTTCTCTTAAACCACTCCTTGGTAGTTTTGCTGGAATGCTTTGGGTCGTTGTCTTGTTGCATAATGCATTTCCGTCCCAGCTTCAACTCCCTGACTGATTGCAGGAGATTCTGGTCAAGAATTTATCGATAGGCCTGGGAATTAATAGTTCCCTGGATAACATGGAGTCGTCCAAGTCCGGAGGCAGAAAAGCAGGCCCAGACCTTCACATTTCCACCACCATGCTTCACTGTTGGGAGGAGGTTCTTCTCTTTATATTTAGTATTGACTCTCCCCCCAAAACATAGTGCTTTGTGGCCAAATCAATTTTGGACTCATCTGTCCAGAGAATGGCCTTCCAGAAAGCCTCTGGTTTGTCCAGGTGCTCTCTGGCAAAGTTTAAACCGGCAGCGTCGTCCTTTCTTGAGAGCAGAAGCTTCCTTCTCGCATCTCTCCCATGAATGCCATGTCTACTGATTTTTCGCCTGATTGTAGACACATCTACATTCATCCCGGATGTTGCCAGTGAAGTCTGCAACTCTCTGGACGTGATGGTTGGGTTTAGCCTTTACCTGAATTATTATTTTTCTGGTGCTTCTTCGTGTACGTTTTGATGGCCGCCCAATTCTGAGCAGAGTTGCGGTGATGCCGAGTGCCATTTGTAAATGATTTGTCTTACAGTTGATGGTCGGAGCTGGAACGTTTTTGGCGATGGTGTTGTATCTTTCCCCAGACAGATGGGCTGTCACCACCTTCCTGATGTCCTCAGATGTCTGCTTTCCTCTGGGCATTGTTGATCTGTGTGCTATCTGTATGCTAGCTAGATGGGTACAATGCAGAAATAACTCGATATTGAACAAACAAACGGAGCTAAGGCTTTAGCTGCGGTATTAATTACGAACACAAAAGGGAAGTGGCAATACACTTCCTGGGGACGGAGCTGCTAAGAGGTCAGAGCTCTGAACGGTTTTGGAGGTGAACGTCTAGGTCAGGCGGGTGCTTGCGAACAATAAAAGTAAATGCAAGATATCAATCAACGAGCCCTGCAGTTCAACCTCTCATCTAGATTCTCAGACTTGGTGTCTGGGAGAGAAGAGAGGGCCAGTTTGCCCTCCAGTTGTGTTTACAAGCCCCTTCCATTATGGCCGACCAGCCTGGAAGTTCCATACACAAAAAGTGAACAGGAAAGGAGGGAACGGAGGATGATGGGGGCTTTTTTCTTTCTTTTTTGTGTGGGGGGGGGGGGGGGAGAGACTTCCATGCTCTGTGGAACAGGCTGTGTTTATTTGTTGATTTATTTATGCTGCTTCCTGTCTTTGTGAGGCTCCCAGTGGCGACGGAGCAGGTCGAGTTTCAGTGGCAGGCCAGGCGCTGTTAACCCCTTCACCACCACAGCCTTTAGCCCACGCTGCTCAAGGCCCGACCCAGACACGTGTCCGCACCACACCCAGAATTCGGCTAATTGCGCGCAAATTATTACTGCTCGGATGAGAAACGGAAGGCGAATCCCTTTGCTGACGCTGGCTGGGTGGGCCATGAACGGTGATTCAGCATGGTGACAACCAAGCAAGCAAGGCGGATGACTGGTTTGGCGACGTCTCGGTCCAAGGCCAGGCCAGAGCGCCAGGCAGCGGGTGAACGCGGCTCATTAACGCCGCTAATGTAGACCCCACGTGCTCCCGCTGTCTGGCCTGAGTGCCAGCCAGTGTCCTACTGGGGGGGGGGGAAAGGGGGGTGGCGGCTTCTCACCTCACCCGCGCAGAAGTGATGCGTGGTGGAGAGGCTCATCTCCATGCCAACAGGCGCTGCGAGCACACCCTGCTAGCCTGCAGGCACCACACCCGCTCCCATGTGCAGGAATGCTCTCCATCTGGTCTCTCTCTCTCGGTCTCTCTCTCTCTCTCTGTCTGTCCACCAGAGAGAGAGAGAGAATCTTTCTTCATATCTCAAGGGCTTAGAACAACAGTCATCCTGATTTGGTATGAAAGCGATTTCTGGAATGGCAGAAATTCCAAACACGTGTGCAATTCCCCCCCCCCACGGTGAGCTGGCCGGAGGGAAGTCGCCCGTGCTCCAAAGAATCCATGACCACAGTGCAGCATCGTGGGTATTTCAGAAACAAACCCCATATAAATTATACATCCCCTCACACCACCTCAAAATACCTTTGCTTTTATTGCAGCCCACACTAGCTGATATGGATGAACACATGTATGGAAGTCCGCTTATATAAACTGAATTAAATTACTATAAAGTCACAGTTCAAACCGGCTCACGCTCTGGCAGCCATGTTGAAAACGAGCAGAGCGGGTTTCAGCCCACAACACTAGCGAACGTTTAAGCACTTTTAACTTTTAAGTGTAGCTTAGCAATCAGTGTTCACACATTAACTAGCACACTGCATCCACAGAATAAGACCGGTGACGCAAAACTTCCTTCCTACAGCTTTTGGGGCGGGTGGAGTTTATCAATGCAGGATGTCAGACAGGAAATCTTAAACCGTTAGACATCTTAGCGCAGCTAACAAGATTTCGCAGATCAGAAAAAACAAAAAAAATAACCTGTTGCCAGACATCCACTTAACAAGCAAACATGAACGTAATACACTGAACCGCAGAGTTAGGACTCCATTAAACTTCCTACCAATGACGGCTGCTTTTCCTTCACAATCTCATATCTCTCTAGATTATTTCTGCCATGTGCCCAAGCAGAAAAGTGTGTTCAACACAAACAAAAATCGGTCGATGATAAACCAGACAGGACTGACAGAGTTGATTCTTAAGCCCCAATTGTGGCCTTATGGGTTACAGGAAACCATTTGTTTGGTCAGCCGTTGGGTCCAGTCTAGTGGGCAAGTGAACTTTCTCAGTTAAAAGTCACATGCTATACAAACAGTCTTTGAAAGCGTTCTCCACAGCAGTGTGTACAACCAACACGGGCGTTCTTGCGACGTTCCTCTGATCTACACACTGCCTGCTCTGTCCTCAACCTCGCAAGGACGAACGTTGCGCCGATGTTTGTACTGTGGGTGCTTCAGGCAGAAAATGTTAGACTGGAACCGACTTATAACCATAGCAAACTAAAACCCTTCAACTCTCATAGTCCAGAAGCACCGTGCGAAAGCCGTAACGTACGCGAGGAGTCGTTCAAAAGCCATTACTTCGGTTTTATGAGCGGAGGATTTATCAGCTCTGATGGCATGAATTTGAACATGTATAAAAATTATGCTCTAATCTAAACCATCTTGTAAATGGGGGCCTGTGGGTTTCTGGCCACTTTGAAGGAGACGGTGAAGCCATTAGGAAGGACAAACTACATACAGCCAAGAGGCCCCAGGTATTTCAGGGGCTAAGAGATCTTGGGTCCATCTGGACAACCAGACTCAAGATGTTCCAATATCCTATGACTTATGGTTTAGAATTCTATGCTTTAGAATTCACTACTACACAGCTCCAGATTTACAGTCTCATATGGAGCTCGGGGGGGGGGGGTGTAGTAGCTGGGCACAAAGGGGGTTGTGGGGGTAACATGGGACTCCCGCCCCAGCCCCCCCCCCCAGACCCCAGGGCTCCCGCAGCCAACCGCATCCCGGCCTCTCGGGCCGACGCTCCGCGCCGGGACTTCTCACGGCCGGGCCGGAGATCTGCGGCGGCGTTCCAGCTGGATCCCAGCGGGGCCCTTTTGAACAACAGGGGAGTCTGGAAAAGGGGGAAAAAAAAACTGGCTCCAGCAGGTCAACAGGGCGAAAGTGCTTCGAATTCCTACAATATCCTCCCGACCGGACTGCACGTGTGCAGGAATCCGGCTCCACCGACGACGCTTTACGGGGGATCGAGGAGATTTGGACAAAGAAGATAAAAAAAAAAAAAAAGAGCTGAAGACGTTGAGTCGCAATACGTTCGAGAGAACTCTTCTAGTGGGGTAGATGGTGGGAGTTTAAATGTGTTTAAGCTACTGTAAGGCGCTTCGAAGAAACGGTCACCGTGTTTTGACGGTCATCTGATACTAGGATTTGTCATCCGACGCTCATATTTTGCTGCGCAAGGTGTAACTGTGGAAAAAAAGCCAATGCCTGTTCAAGTTAGTACTACATGGAAAGCTGTGCTTTGCACCGTGCCAAGGAAAATGCAGCCAAAACATCTGAAGCTCGTCCAAAGGGAAGCCAACAGTACAAGCGCAGCACTAACTGGATGTCTGCTGTGGAAACCCGTTCACACCCCCCCACTCTGCCCCAACCCTGAGGGCCATCGGCAGCCCCGATCAGTGGGACCTGCCCCAGGTCTCCAGGGCCTGGCCATTTCCTTGCAGGAGACATTCAGGGGAGTGCGCGTCCAGGGGAGTGTGCTTGATGATGGCAATACTGAAAATCTGCCACTAATGTCTCTTAAATCAGTTCATCTTCAGGGCTACTTCATACAAATAAATAAATACTTTTTTAATAGCACACTGTGTTCACTCTTGCAACCTCATTCTTCAATCAAAAAACAAAAAAACAATATATATAAAAATAACAGACATGCTCAGTAAGCGTGTGAACCACAGACCCATGACAGTAATAGCAGAGTTGACCACATGAGTGAAACTGATGGGGGGGCGGGGGGGGGTGAAACTGAGACTCGAAACAATAAGCATGGTCAACAGCTTCAGAGACACAAACTCTCACCTAAACAGCAACACCTACAACTGCCACTGCAAGGTGCTCAAGCTCTCACGCTCAAGCTAGGGGAGAATCAACATGACTTCCAGCGGGCTTTGAGACATGGCCGTCGGGGCTACCAATGACAACGCGGTACACAGTGAGGGGGCCAATGAACGCGCGCTGCCTGGGATGGCAAAACGCTGCACCGATGAAGTGTGTCAACTTCATCCAACGATGTGGGAACGCAAAAACACACACCGTTTAGAAGGGCTTAAATCACCCTGAATCGAAAGCTTTAAAAAAAAAAAACGTGGTCGTGTCCATCTACTTTCCTGCCTGACTGACTCTGTTTGCTCTTAATAAAAGTGAGAGTGAGAGGGAGGGAGGGAGTAAGAGGGGGTGGGGTAAGAGAGAGAGGGAGAGAGAAAGAGGGAGGGTAAGAGAGCGAGTGAGAGCAATGTGACGGAGCGAGTTGGTCTAGCTGGGCTACTCAGCATTGTCACTCTAACTGCCACTTCCCGTCTCTCTCTCCCCCTCTCTCTCTCTCTCTCTCTCTCTCTCTCCCTCTCTCTCTCCCTCGCACACTTTTGCCTTATAAGGCAACACTCTACCCTTCACCACCATGATGTAAGAGGCAACAAGGTACAACTACCCCCGCTCCCACACACACACATTTCTTTCTCCATTTGCCCCCCCCACCCACACAAACGACCCATTCAAAGCACCTGATCAAAGTCGTCAAGCACACCTTTTACCCCACCCTATGCTGAACCGAAATGGCGGACACCCTGAGCGCCAAACTCCTGTCTGCATGTGTATGTCCTCCACCCTCCCAAGCCCCCCTCACTCCACCTCCATCCGCACCCCCACCCATCTGGGAGAGGCCAGTGAGGCAGCAGAAACAAAAAGGAAACACCAAAGCAAAACACAAAACACCAAACCAAATAAAAAAAAAATAAGAAAAAAAAAAAACCCCAGGAAGAGAGAGTGTGTGTGTGTGTGTGAGTGTGGAGACAGAAATTGCTGTGTCGCAGTTTGCTAGCAGACACGCCCAGTTTCCTGCTTGAGAGGCCTGCAGGACGGGCCGGCGCAGCGATACACATCAGCGCGCTCGTACGAGTCTGTCAGGTGCCGCTGGAAAGCGGAGATGCAGGTGTGGGGGAGGGGCGTATCCACACCACCACCACGGTGCCCCGCTCGGGAGGAGGACGAGGAGACGACACACAGGGCGTCTGCAGTGTCTCCTGCAGGGGCCAAGCAGCAAGGGCTGCCGTTACAGCCAGCGCACGCATGCGGCCCTGACCGGCCCTGACCGGCTCCAGGTCATAAAAAGACGTTTCAGATATTTAAACGTATAAAGTGTTGCGGTACGTCCTCCGTCCTCCGAAGGGCTCCAAAGCCAGTACACACTGCCTCTGCCCCATTAACATGCGCAAGGAGCCTTCAACTACCAACTTACCACATCTCGTGTTGCTCAAGTCGCTTGTAACACAAACACACACACACACACACACACACACACACACACACACACACACACACGGGGGGCGCCACGAGACGCTTCCAGGGCACATTTTGTTTCTCAACAGTCCCATTAGAGGACACCACGTGCGCACACTCCGACATCTGTGTGCGTGTGCCAGTGACGATGGCGTGCAAAATTCGGCGGCGGGTGAGCGTGCGAGAGATGAAGGGGAGGACACGGCGGTCGACAGAGGAGGAAGCAGAACTTCACCAGTTTACCCAGACCAGCGGTTCCCTCCACTCACCTAGTCGAACGCAGCTGTAGTTCTACATCTCTGAGCAAGTTCCACGAGGCGCGTCACATGACATGACAGCACCATGTGGGGTTGGGGGGGTGGTGAAATTAGGAAAAACCACAAAAGATGAAAGACTAGTTCCCGTTACCATGACTGCTGAAAATTGCTTGCACTCACAACAGAGAAAAATGACACCAATGCAATGTCATATTTACTTAAGACAAACAAATGAAGTAAACAAAAACGCAAGACTCTGCCAGGTTCTAGGGGTTGTCCGATATATCACTTGGCTCCACTGATTTGGATAAATAAAATTAAATCGCCGATGTTATCAGTTGTGGTTAGAATTTTTCTCTCTTTAAAGTCTGTGTTCTACTGGCTCTCTCAGTCAGGTACGAGTTAGGATTCCCAAAACGGGGCGGGGTCGTTTGGGGAGGGTGGGGGGTGTTGCTTTAGCTCTCAACAGAGCTCACAATGAAAAGAAGGTGGCCTGCTTTGAGATTTATGAGTCTTCCTCACGCACCCACATGCCCCGACCAGTCCAACCCCCCCCCCCACGGGGTGTTTTAGCAGCAGAATAGGTGGCGGACACCTGGCGGACAAGCCCCTCCCTCAGGCTGGAAAATGCGAGCAGCTCCAGCACCAGGGCGAGAGAAAGGGCCTCCCCTTCTTCAGCCTCGACGGCACGTCCAGGCCTGTGGTGAGCAAGCCTCGTCCGCCACCCCTGCCACCCTAAACCGGACATGGGTATCACACCAGCCCACATCAAACCAGAACCCGCTCAGCGCCGGGAAACAAACACGTGGCTATTCCGTTACGAAATCGCCCCATCCCGCGCGGCCTTTTTCGGAAGCAGTGACACAGGGTGACACTCGCGCACGGGAGCGTTAAGCAGGAAGCAGAAAAGAAACCACAGAAGCCGCCGCTTCCTAATTGGTGCCTGAGCGGTCATGGAAAAAACAGCACATTTTCACGCACGCAAATACCCCGACTTCCCCCGAGGTCTTTGAAGCAGCCTCCAGCGAGGCTCATCGCCAACAGAGCGGATGATGCTGGAGGCAGACTCGGAGGCAGCTCCACCCACTACGCCTCCAGACCAGGATGGTTTGTGAGAACGATGAAGCGGTCGTACTGGTTGTGTAACAGCTTGCAAGATATTGCCTCACAAATGTCAATGCTTCAATAAATGAGGTCGACGGCTTTTTTATGGGAGCAAAGGAAATGCGGACAAGATTAACATTAAAAAATAAGAAATAAATCAGATTGGTAACTGGCGCATGACGAGAAAGTCAAATTAAAACTGATGTCCTATTTAAATTACGCATCAGTACCCCCCCCCCCCAACCCAAGTGAATGCTTCCCATACTACTGAAAGCACACCATCCAGGCAGACAGGTGCAGGTTTCAAGCACCACTCCCATAAGAAGCATGCAAAGCACGGGATAGCTGATCACTCTGGCCAGTCCGTTTTCTGACAAACCCCGCCTCTTTTTTTCAAAGGTCAAAGGTCAGAGCTGGGCAGGCACGGCGGATAGGCCGCATTCCTCTGGTGACCCTCTGGAGGAACGCGACTGAGGGCCGGAGGTTACGCTATAACCAGCCCGGTCTGTTAGATGCTACGGCCGTGCGACTGCCTCAACCG
Source organism: Brachyhypopomus occidentalis (assembly GCA_020368025.1). Classification (NCBI taxonomy): domain Eukaryota; kingdom Metazoa; phylum Chordata; class Actinopteri; order Gymnotiformes; family Hypopomidae; genus Brachyhypopomus; species Brachyhypopomus occidentalis. The sequence goes on from JAGXOD010000073.1 coordinate 54,412, forward strand.
CGTCCGCCGACTCAATACGGTCGCGCTTTAACGGCTACCCACAAGCGGCTGTCCACCCCGTGCCTTCGTCTCGGCCAAAACTGTGTCTGAACTGTCGCAGTCGAGCGGGACCATCTGTGCACGCCACCTTGTAAAGAGGAGAGCCTTCCACAGTACGCCATTCTGCTCCCTTTTATGATGAATGGCTCAGCCAGCAGGGACACTGCGCCCTACGCCTGGCCTACTTGCTCCCTTCGTGCGCCCTACGGTTTGCGCTCGACGCCGTGCCAAGCACAAAGGCGGGCCTCTGTCTCCGCAGTGCCGCTGGGACCAGGAGGCCGACGCACCTGGCTAAAAATAACACCACGGATGTGTAAAAGCAGGGGCAGCTACCGCCGAATCTTCAGCAATAGACTCGTCTGTCTCCAAGACAACGAGCGAGCGATCAAGGACGATGCCCGCATTGGTAGGCGTTGCGAGATGCTCTGCCCGTTCCCTCTGCATCGCGCACAGGTGAGAAGCCGGCCGTGCTCCACGCGTCAGCATCGTCCGACGGGGAGGACTACTCGCCCCAAAGAGCCGTATCCGACCTGGAAAACATCCATCGAACGGCACTGGGGAAAAGCCTCGAAGAGAGACAGGTGCACGTGTGAGCGGAATTCTGAGCCACAAGCGTGGAGGCTTGTGGGTGGAGTCCAGAGGCCAACACCGCCATCACGTACGCTCCTCAGGTGCACACAGTTGACAAGTCCACCCTACGGAGAGCAGAGAAGGAGAGGGCGGCCTTCTGCAGTGCCGCACGTCCAAACCAGAAAGAGGCTGAGCCATGAGAAATAGGAACTCACGGTTTTTTTTTTTAAATGAACTCTGAAGTGTCGGTGGCCTGGCGTGCCATTTTGTTGAAAGTGCTTGTTATTAACTGCAGTTGACAAAACAAGTCGGGACATGAACTGGCCGAACTTGTCAAAACACCGTGTGCTTAATTGCTTATTGGCAGTTTTACTTCAAATTCCGCAAATACATACTCAAGATGATCCGAAAACATGCATCTGAAAACACGAAATGGCACAAAATGCTTTTTTTTCCCCCTGTCAGGATATGAAGAAAACAGGAAACGTGTCATTATCGGTCAGTCGCTGATGGCCATCGTAGCATTGTGAAGCCTGGTGCTGTTGTATCCACCCAGAGCCAGTTTCATAGAGTCATGTTCTAGATGTGTGTGCGCGCATGTGTGTGTGTGTGTGTAAACAGGGCTTTCACATGCACCGTCCTGCACACATCAGTGTAAACACTCTCCATGTGCCCGTGTGCATAACGCAGAGCCCAAACTACAAGCTCCAGAAATATGTCACCAAATACCATTAGACAAAAATGTTACCAATTCAAATGTCTGACACACCTGGCCAGTAAATTATGCTGCGGGACCATAAAGACAAATTTTTCACATTTTTCCCAGATTTGAAGCCAAGGCAAAGACAAAATCTTAACGGTGGTTGGTTGGTAATAGCAAAACAATTATGGGAAACATTGAAAAGAAAATCTTTCATTTCTTGTTGCATAGCCGCTGGGAGACTTTTTGGGCAACCATTCCAAATCAGCTGGTTATACGTTTCATGCTAAATGCTTTAAGACTTCAAGATGATGTGAAACGCTACTACAATCGTACCCCCACCCAAACCCACCCACAACCACACCTCTCCCTCTCCTCCCCCCTCTCTCTGTGTGAAGTTGCTCATGAAGGGAGTGGCCTAAGGTGGGGTAATGACAGGTATTGCCACACACCCAATGATCTCATCCACACGACTTCACCTGGCCCTGCTCTGATACTCAGTACAAGTACAGCAACTCGTCTTCCCCGCCCATAACCCAGCCAGTAGACCACCAATCAAGTACGAAACATAAGGGACCTCGAAAAATCCTGTTCTGTGGAAACCCTTTTTACTACACCGCAAATTTAACAACCCCTCCCCGTCGACCGGACATTCATATTCCCTCTAGATTGTTTTAACTCATTTAAGCTGAACTGATGCACCCATTCTGGGTTATGGCAGTGATCTAGGAGGCCGAGCGGTAGCCATGCTTAGTCTCCCAACACGGCTATGGACAGACAGGCAACACTGTTCACCCGTTTAGCTACAAATGCTACAGTTAAGCAACATGTTTAACATAAATGATTAAACTCCCTGTATGTAATTAGCCTAGATGCAGGTCATGCAGGATTACATATCACCAACTGTCACCCAATGACGTTCTACCGTACTGAAATCCAACGCATTTAAAGCTCTGTGATGTACTAACACACGACATCTGTACAGCGTAATTTGTAATGTAACGGGCTGATATGTAGCAATCAACATGGGGACCAAATTCCTTTAGGAGTCGAAAGTGTCAGGGCACTGCGAGAAAACTCTTTCAGACAGAGAGGTAAAGGGCAGAGCAATATATTGCCTTATATAGTAATTGCGATACTGACCTATCGGTATCATACTTCCCATAACATGCTCCATATACCACAACTAGCTGACAAACTTCAACAGAGCAGACAACTGCGGTCATAAGAGTGACCGTGTGAGGCCCATTAATTTTTGACGAGCTACACATTCTTACTTGACCTGACAACATTTACAACCACGTTACCACCATACACCACACAATTCTGTTTTCAGCGGTGAGACAGTGGCTCTTCCACAGGAGTATATCAATAAAAAGATCTAGTCTGTATTTGCAGTCTTAGAGGCATGAACTCCAACGATGGAGCCAGTAAATGTGACTCCTATGCATCAGTTGAGTGTATGTTACGGCAGGGGTTGGGTGAGTGGTCTAGGAGGATCTGAACATCACCTGAAGCGGTCTGTGTTTCAGCATGACTTATAAATAACAGTTCACACAAACCCAATCAGAGGCCAGGCTGTAACAGGAACTCACACACACACACACACAAACACACACAGACAGAGGCACTATTCACACACTGCTACTACATTCAGAAGTGCGAGTGAAATGCTGACACACGCGGGTGCGCTCGCTCAAAGCGCCACGTGCACTGCTCGAGAAACTCCAAAAAAAAAAAAAAAAAGTGCACGTGTGAGAGAAGTGTTAACTAGAAAAGCAGAAAAGCTTCTGAAACACTGAGTGATAACCAAAGTTCTGAAGTGTTTTGGCACCATGCAGACAGCTTCACAACTGTCCACCCCGCCACACACACACACACACACTCACACACAGCCAACAGCACCCAAAAACACACATTCCTTTCTTCTACAGAATGGCCTGCAAGAGCTCACGCACACTATGCCTGGGCCCACTGACAGCTCAGCTCAGCTCAACACAGCACACACACACACAGGAAATACTTCCAGACTGAGATTGGCTACTGAGTAAAGATAACACTGGCTGGCTTGGGGGGTGATTGTGGGGTAGTGGATGATTCTCTGTGCCCTCACACAGGTGGAGCAAGCACACGGACTGGCGTCGTAGCGCTGAGACGTAGCACAGCATGCAAATCCCTTAAACCGCAGGCAGTAAACGAGCATAGATAACAACCCACAGAGGCCCTCGCTGATTTGGCAAAATACGAGCGCTCGGATGGGAGCACCTGCCGCGGGTGAGCGTGCAGGTTTTCGTCGTCCATCTGCTTCAGCGCACCCTGGAAGGGGCTCGGCGAAGTGTCACGAGTGTAGGGGCATCACGCTGACGTGAAGCACCGAGCTCTCTGGGGGTAGGAACAGCTCCAGTGCCCCGCTGTGTGAGGACCTGCTTTCATGGAAGGGCATCGCCCCAACCCTGGGCCAGGTGCGCCTGGCAGGACAGAATGGACAACGGACGGGGTGGGGGTGGGGGTGGGGTGCTACAGAACCTAAAACACCCAACAAATGTGTTCACACTGTAGTTTGGGGATTGGGGGGTGCGTTTTGTCCCACAGATACACTCCCTAAAGTGGAGATATACTCCTTAAAAAAAAGACATCACCCTATTAGCATATCTACTCAGTGGGGGAAAACCTACCCAGCGAAACCACGACGCTTTCATATGAGGGCTGGCGCTCAAAAGAAGAGTTCCAGCGAGGAGGACACTTTAATTGCAGGTCGGCAAACCTTTGTCACATCGTCGTGAAGCACATAAGGAGCTCTCAAAACCTTTCAAAAATATTTTGGACCAACTGATCGATTACAAAGTAACCGTGAAGACAAAACTAATCCATCACAACAGGTTACAAGCACTGTCGGTCAGGCAGCTTTCTGGTTACCCGAGGCGTCTGTTAACTTGTTGCTGTTCTACCAAGCGAGGCAGGAAAGAGAGCGGGGCGACCCCAGGAATTCGCCCCCCTCTCCCTCCTCCACTCGACTTTTCACAAATAGCCTAATGTCCCGTTTACGGACGCGTCACGCCTCCGGTTGAAGGCCGAGAGTCTGAGCCAATCACGTCACACTACGACCGAGTTCAATTTCACTGGCCAGTGGACGCCACGGAGCGCGAGGAACTGCGCTTCGCGGGTGTTAATCATTGATTCTTTTTTTTTTTCTTTCCAGGAGAACTTCGACCTCCTTTTGAAAGCCAGACAAACTCGACAGAAATTATGCCAACTTGGCCCAAGTTTCGCCATACAGGTGGAATGACAGAGTGAGCTAAATAGGCCTTACCCCAAAAGTAGCACTATAAACGCTGCGTAATGGCACATTGTAACATTATGCACGGTATGTTGTCACTCCACCAACAAGAATTCAAGTTATTTTCTTTCAGCCTTTCTCGTTACACGCCCCAAAACTGTTACAGTTTGTAAAACAACGATTTCCAACCTGTCGACTAACACGCTGTTTTCTAAAAAAAATAAATAAATAAACAAATAAAAAAAAACTACGGAAAACCATCAACCGGCGATTGGTATACCCGCGGAGGCCTTGCTGTTAAACGCGAAGAATGTAACTTGACTGACCATGAAAGAAAAACGCCGCGGTGAAACGCGAGGAGCGGCGGAGAGCCGAACAACACCGTATACCAGCAGCGCGAAGACGGCGTTTCAACAGCCATCTTAAATCCATCTTAAATCCGGATTTCTGGCTACAACGGGGACTCCGCGACAGCGTGTTCAGCAACCCGACATCGCTGGGAGGAAAAGCCGTAGTGGCATAAACTCTCCTCCCCACAACGAAGCGTTCATGACAACTTTTACGGTTTTCGTTACAACGTGCCACGAAAAAATACTTTTTACATAAAGCCTTCACCAAACCTACATGCCAGAAATCACAAAAAAGTTCATATTTGTTTAAACAAAAGACATGGCAAATAGCATTCCCGTGCATCGTTTTCTTCTCCAAATCCGGCCATGATCCTGAGAAACCTAGGCCCGTGAATAGTCCTCGATCTTTCCAAAAGCCTGCATCCCCACCACCTCTTACCTTCCTCTGCTGCTTCTCCCAGGCAGGATCGAGAAGCAGGTCTCGGTCCCAGTCATTTTCCTGCTCCATGTAGCTCGGCGGCCCGCCCGAGGAATATTGGGCTTGGTTGTTCGTGGCGTGATAATCTACCATGTCAGCAAAACCTGAGTGCGCGCAATTTCTTTCCCCCAACTGAAATACAAAACGGGCTTTGACCCAGCGGTTACGACTCTCGAAGCCTTTGTCGGTCGGTCCGAAGTAGCCTGTCCGCTACGTATACTGACACTATCCCCGCAAAGAATGTTTCTCCACCCGTGTAAAAAAGGAGTAGGAGTAACAGACTATCGCGCCGCTCCCACAAACTAAAGGAGGTAGGCCCAAATACTTCATGAATATTACATCTCTCACTACGCTCGCAGCGTCTGAGCTAACCCCACCCACTGACCACAGACCTAAATAAATGTTTCACGTTCCTATAATTCTTTTTTTATTTTAACATATATATATTTAAAAGTTTGATTTAAAACATTAATTTGATTTTGAAATGTATTACGCATCACGCAAAGTTTTACGGCGAATGCATAGTAGCACTATACCAAAGTTTAAAATCTGGGACATAGAGCCATATTGAACAGCCAAGGAAAAGTCCTGTAGTCTACATTAGCTAACAGGGTAAAGATGATGTATTATTCACGACAGTCCGTCGTGTGAGACTGGCCACTTCGCCTTTGATGGGACACAGTTCAGACATCTATCATAAGATTCTACTGTTTATTTGACATTTAAATCCATTTAAAAATGCCGAGAACCTCGCGCCCTTTGTTTTTATGGTGACGATCAGTTGGTGATTGCTACGAATAAGTGCTTATATCCTCAATGAAAAGTTCATAGGCCCGTTTGGCAGAAAAGTCCAAGCACTATGAACTGGGTCACACGCTGACCGCAACGTCCGCGACGATTACCGCCAGCGCGTCAATCTGCAAGCAATAACTCCCGCAGAATATGAACTAAAATACGCCTTTGTAAGGCTCGACGTTGACATATTTATAATGTAGTTGTGAGGGAGATTATGTATGATGTATTACTCTTAATGTTGTACGTTGTGGTTAAATGAACAGATGAAGCGTGATTTGAAATGTTAATATATACGTTTAATCAATGCGATTGAGATTTGACATTCCCTGCTGAAGTCTCGTGTCCAGGTTTGATCTTAGTTGTTCATGGTAAGGTGCAGCCACTGGAAAACAGAAAAGAAGAAAACTAATTAAATATAATTTAAAAATGTAACACGTTGCGTTGAATAAAACGTCATGAATAAAACATACTATTTGTTCTATTGTGCTATTTGAAATGTGAGTTACCTGTCTGCAGTTGACTGAAATGGTCCCCATCCCCATCATATCGAAAGACTGAAACTTTCCTGCAGAAACATGACAGCAATCAAACGCATCATGTGTACAGAGGAAGCAAAACAAAGGACACACACACACACACTCCTTGACACAGACACACTCATGTCTTACGGATCATGCTGTCCAGTTTCATGAGCAGATAAAGGAATCCCGGGTAGCTGACTGTCATATCGGGGTCAGTGTAGCGCAGTCCTATGAGTTGCAGTACAAAGTCATCCACCTCTATGCCTAGACCAGAATAGACAATCACCGATCAGCTAAACCGAGGAAAGATCATGATGTTCTCTTCATGCTCGGTGTTACACTTTGTGTCTTCTAGACCTGAACACATAAAACTATTAAACCGCATGGAATAAACTCTGTCGCCCCCCAGTGGTTAAATGGATAGTATAGTGTTGATACAGGTTTATGAGTGTGTTGAATATTGAAGACCCTCTAGCCTCATTAAGCATTATTCCCTTCCATTAAGTAACCACGAGCTTCTCCCAGCAAGCAATCCCAGTGTTTTAAACGTCTTTATTTAGCTACGAGAGGTAATACATAGAAACTTCTGATCACCGAAAACTACCTCAAGTCACTCTGTTGAACACCTTTTTGTACTCTGCCAACTTATAGTTCAAATGCCTTGGAATTTATATTGTATTTCATCATTATTTTATATTCTATTTTTTACCTGTAAATCTAAATAGATCTCTCTCTCTCTCTCTCTCTCTCTCTCTCTCTATATATATATATATATATATATATATATATATATATATATATATATATATATATATATATATATATATTAACCCTTTCCTAGATCTGATATGTTTATGATGTTTTCAGTTATATATTCCTGTTGCAAGAATACTGTCATTTCCCTATCATTTATCTATGTGTAATGCGTGAAGTTTCAGAGACTGGTCACATCAACTCTCGTTATCAGTCCAGGATGTTCATTTTGCCTTAGGGCCAGTTTTGTATGTACTCCGAGGCTGTATTGTCTGACGTAAGTGTGTAGTAGTGTCGGCAAAAGGAGGAGGAGGAGGAGACGTCAGACCACATTCAGCTGTAGAGTGAGACCACTAAAGTATGCCACAGGAGGTCTTGTCTACCAGTGGCTATCAATCTGTATAACTCCTCTCCATTCTATAGAAGGGACAGCATGATCTAAACATCATTGCAATATTACCTTTAAATATTTGTTTGCAATACAGTATTAGTTCACTATATGTACATTTTATCATGTGCAATACTAATTTCACTACTTTTCAATACTACTGTCCACATGACATGAATATTATGTTTCAAATAGTTTTATAGCTTAACTTACATACTTGAGTAAATGTACTGTATCCTCCTTCTATTGTTAATTTATTAGACAGCAGTGTTACATTTATTCCTCTATTGTGTTTGTATTCTCATGTTGTCATTTGTTTTTCTGAGCAACTTACAGTGCAAGATCTTCCTTAGGGAAGAATAAAGCTCTATCTTATCTTGAAGGCCACAGCCCACAGTTATATTTGTACATATTATTGTGTGTGTGTGTGTGTGTGTGTGTGTGTTTGTACCTGCTGCTGTCAGAGCTGGGTAGATTTCTGCATAGTCCAGTGACTGAGACTTATTTCTGTCAAATTTCAGAAATATATCCTGCATGGCAAAGACCATAAACACAGTTATGTAGAATAGGCTGGCAGTGTCTCTCCTGGGGGTTCATACAGCTACTACTGCTGCAGATCAGCAAAAACAAACCATTTGTTCTGATAATCACATCGACCCCAATTCACTGTTAACAAGCACATTGTAATGTTGAGTATTTGTGCACAAGCCATCTTGAACCGCACCCTTTAGTGACTACTAAGGCTGAGTTCCCCAATGGTTCAAGCGATGCTAGTGCAATGTGATGCTTCTGACTGTAGTCGAGTAGTAGGCGAGGCTACAAAAGTAAATGCTTTTTTTATCGGTCATATATTCTACGGGTTCTAGACACAGATAAAGGTGTGTTTTGTTACAGTGAAAAGTGTTACAGTGCCATCAGTATACAGTCAGAAGATCCTCTAAAAGAATCCATTCAAAGGAAAGGTTAAATGAAGTTAGCGTAAAATGAAGCTAAATGTGTAGTCTAAAAATTTTTAAAATGTTTAAAACGCATCAGTTTGAACAGCTTGTGTAGGCTAACCTACACTGCCCTGTAGAAGTATCAGGACACTGAAGTCCAAATTTCAATTTTAGCTTAAAGCTATAAAATGTTTAATCACACATGGAAAACATTTTGGCCTCCCTGTCCCAGTTCTAGTGAAGGACACCAGCACACACACACACACAACATCAGAACATCCAAGTATGATGTGTGCTTGTATTCTCATCTGATATTCAGTGTTCTTCACGCCTTCCTCATGAAGACATGGAGGCAACCAAATGTCTGAAATGTGTTGACTTTCTCCAGCAAAATCGTGGGAGGGGCCTTACCGTCCATTTCCTGAATTTTTCCCACAGCGCCTGAAACTCTATCCAGTCTAGCTGGGCCAGTCCTTGGCTCTGATTGGTCAGCACAGTCAAGAAAACGGCTCTGCCCTGACCGAGCTATTTAGTAATACTGGGTAGCACACATCATACACTCCCAACACAATAAAACCTGTCTCTCTTTAGCACAGACGCACACACACACACACACCCCGACAGAAACCTTTCAATGGTTAGTTAATGCTTTGCTTCTTCTCCACAGCCTTGGAAGCAGCAGAGACATACAGACAGGAAGGATACATCCATGAGGACCACAAAGGTCTTGCAGTGCTCCAAACACAGCTTCTGCTCACTGCCAGCCAGCACTGGCCAGCCCAGAGGGGAAAACGACCATTATAACCATTATATAACAGCTTTCAGCTTCTTAGAGGTAATAAAAGGGGTTGTAAAGGACTATGTGTACATTTGGGTGTTAGAAAACTCTAACTTTTTTTTCTAAATTTTTTTTCTATTTTCCACAGAGGTCCAGAAGTTCCTAGTACATGTATTATTGAAGTACTATTTTGTAGGCGAATAGCGCTGGGCAGCTGTTGACTCACCCCCTCCTGTAATTGCTTCGGTTAGCAGGTTGTACAGTTCCAGTGGCCTACAACGTCCCCTCTGCAATCACAACGCCACACAGTACATGAACGTCACAGGCAACACAAAAACAAAAATGGCCTCTATACTCCCTCCACCTCTCTCACTTCTATTATATATCGTAATTATATATCGTAATCTTGTATGGAAAGTGAATGCGTACCACACATTGCCCTTTGTGTTAACACAGTACCTCCTATTCAGTTTATCCTGTCTTTAAGCACTTTCATGTCCACGTATTATATACCTCCGAGTCCAGCCTTTGAACATCTCTGTATCCAGCCTTTCAATACCTGTATGTCTGGTCTAAAGTGCAATTAGCACTTAAGAGATGTTAGCACTCAAGTAGGGGCACTAAACAAGAGTGGTGCTTCACATCATTTACACTGTGTTTGTATCTGTTGGAGCTTTCATCTTATTTCAAAGGACAGCACCACGGATTAGGCCATAGTGCCGTGTTGCTAGAACTTTCTGTTGCCCCCACGGTGAACTCCTCTCATGCTACCTGCTGACACAACAAACCCACTACAGTGTGGTATGTCCATGACTCACAGCAACATCCAGTCATCAAGAAGGAACACAGCAAATGAGAAAACAGGTGTTCACCGAACTTCTCTAACATCATGTCTTCCTAGGCTAAAGAATTCAACCAACCTGGAAGTACACAATACCTCCTCTGTCCGTCTGTCTACAACTTCTGTGTAGAATATTATTTAGTTCAAAACATACTCATTATACTTGAAGTAGGCTTCAGGGTATTACAGTGGGCGCTTGTTCATAACTGTGATTTTGCCCGAAGCAAAATGTTAACTTCCTTGCTTAAAATGTATGTTTACTCTGGGAGTGTCTCGTGTTAATTAAGTCCCTGTGTGTTTTAGGAGATGTTAACGCAGAATGTAGAAAGTGAGTCATGCTCCTGGTGCTGATGACCTCTGCACACGAGGCTCAGCACTGCTCGCTGGGGCCGAGCAGCCTTCGTCAGTGAGCAGCTACATTAGTGCCTCGAGGGTTTGGCTCTACGCACTAATCATCAATAAGAGGGAACTCAAAATGGCTGGGTTTGGCAAAGGTTAAGTAATTCAGAGAGAGAGAGAGAGAGAGAGAGAGAGAGAGAGAGAGAGTGTGTGTGTAAGTGTGTGTGTTTACCTCATTGCAGTGCTTCTTAAATAGTTTCTGGGTGTCTGAGATAGGGGGTAGTCCTCTGAGAGAGACCGACACAGGCTATGTACACACATACACACACAATGAACAAAATCTATAATCTAATAATGAAGTAAGCAATTCATTTCTACATATAGACCTTTGCCTTTCACAAGTGCCTAAGAAATGCTCGTACTGGCATGCCTTCAGCATCCAACCAGCAAACTACATTCCCCAGAATCCTCCTGTCAGTTCCCACTCCCCTGATTACTAGTTTCACCTGTGCCTAGTTTAGCCACCACGTCTCTATATAAACACCTTCCTGTTTGTTTGTCTTTGTGAAGCCCCATCTTGTGTATCTAAGCTGCTTCCCCTTTGCGTTGGCAGTCCGTCCTGTGTCTGCTCTCTCCATTGTTGCCTTTTTCACTGCCCCTAGTCTGCTTTTGTTTACACAGTCTGGTGCCTTTTCTGTAGTTGATCCTCACCTGGTTTCTGACCTCGTGTTTGGGCCGCCCTTTGTCCCGAGATATTAAAACTTTTGAGCTTTACCTGCGAGCGACCACGCCCCTGACTACAAAGCCTGACACTTGCAGGTCTAATAAGAACTCAGAGCTGTAGATCCAACAGCTGCTTTGCAATAATGTTGATTTTCCTGGATTATTGAACCCTGCAGGTCACAGCTGTTGATGATTTCACATTCACTCAGCTGTTATACTTAATTACTAACAGATGATGTAGAAATTATTTTATTATATACAATATTATATGATACAGAATCATTTGCAGTTATAATGATAGTTTTATTGAAATAGATTTCTTTATAATTGCATGTTTATATAGATTAATGACATTTTCAGACAGTTTTATGCAAGAAAAGGAAATGTATGTGTTTACCTGACTAGGTAGGTTTACCATATTAGGACTTTGAGCTGGTCTGCAGACACACACACACACACACACACACACTTTGTATTAGATTACATTATAACACAGAGTCCACAGGCGTTGGGTTGGATAACATGATTCATTATTAATCATCAAATAGGTAATGTAACTTTGTTTCTCTTTCCAGAAACAGAAGAATGGTCCTCAGTTATCCGTGTGGCATCCCTTACACAGCTTTATTGCCCTTCTCTGTCAGTATTCTCAGGAGAAATTCTCCAGTCTGGCTTTTCTCTGAGGTAGCTGGAACGATGATGTAATGACCAGGCGCCAGGCGATCACGAATCACAATCTCCCGTCGCTGCAGGTATCCATGGGTGCTGAGCACAGGGCGGAGCAAAGACTCCCGAGACAATTCCCGAGAGGAAAGGAAGCCATGTTCAGAGGGAGCCTACAGGACAAAAACAAGAGACACACACACACACACACACGCTGAGCTAAAAACACACATACCCAACAACACACACACTGAAATGACATCACGCATAACACACATAACTATTGTAATGTAACAACATATAATGAACAAAAAATGTAAATAATAATAAACAAACATACACACACACACACACATACACACCAAAACCTCAGGACAGATACATAGATACACATATAAACCCTCTTATCAAGACCAAATTCATTTACACATTATCCTGTTTTTCAAATTTGTTATAAAGCACCAACAATGTGAGCATTTTTTTGCATCTTGAAACATTTGCTTAAATGCATTAATAAGTAATTGAAGACCTTGAACATTTAACCTACTGACATTTATCACTCCTTGATGTGTTCCTGCTGCTTTGCCATTTGATGCCATTCTTTGTTTTTTTCCACATTCTAGTGAGTTTGCTGTCTGAACTGCTCAGTTTGAACCTTTAGGCCTAAAACATATCTTTTTTTCCCACTTCCTTGTTCGAAGTATTGTTACCTGGCATACACTCAGGACAGCGGTGATGGTGTTACCTGGTATACACTCAGGACAGCGGTGATGGTGTTACCTGGTATACACTCAGGACAGCGGTGATGGTGTTACCTGGTATACACTCAGGACAGCGGTGATGGTGTTACCTTGTATACACTCAGGACAGTGGTGATGGTGTTACCTGGTATACACTCAGGACAGCGGTGATGGTGTTACCTCGTATACACTCAGGACAGCGGTGATGGCGTTACCTGGTATACACTCAGGACAACGGTGATGGTGTTACCTTGTATACACTCAGGGAGATGTGCAGCATTATCCCTCTCTGTCTCGTGTGTTTCTGCATCAGTGCCAGCAGAAAGGAGCAGGTGAGTTCGGGGTCACTGGGGTCATCGTCCTCCTCCAGCAGAGTCAGACGGAACTGAGGGACCTGTTGAACTAAACACACAGGTGTGTTTATGTGTGTGGGTGTGTGTGTGTGCATGTGTGTCAGCGTGCTGTTTACCATAGATGTGGTATTTAACAGGGGTCAAAGGTCATGGTGCAAACCCTCTAATTTAAGGGTCAGGGGGTTATTACTTTTAAGCAGTACACCACTTGAGCTCCCCTCCATCTTAAAGAGGTTTAGTGGAGGGAAATTGAGAAATGGAGGATTTGTACAAACTCGAGCAGATGGATTCAGTTACTGGCAAAGGCTTAAAGGGCCTTTTGTTATTTATATGTCTTTAACCTTTTTAACTTTAGTGTTAATATTTAAATACTAGAGTATGCCTATCATGCCTGTGTGTGTGTGTGTGTGTGTGTGTGTGTGTGTGTGTGTGTGTGTGTGTGTGTGTGTGTGTGTGTGTGTGTGTGTGTGTGTGTGTGTGTGTGTGTGTGTGTGTGTGTGTGTGTGTGTGTGTGTGTGTGTGTGTGTGTGTGTGTGTGTGTGTGTGTGTGTGTGTGTGTGTGTGTGTGTACCCATTGAGAGCTGGGGCTCCCAGGACCCATGATACGATGTGCACTGCCAGGGCCTCTTTGTGGTTCCGCCCTCACTTAGCGTCTCATTACTTAGGTGACACACCTCCATTATCTCAAAGTTCTGCCGAAAATCTGACAGAGACATCCTAGGGGGGTGGAGAGAGCAAGACAGACAGACAAAAATTAGACGATTTATTGAATAATAAAATTAGAATTGATTTTGGAAAAGAAAGAAACACCAAAGGTATTGGGGAGAGGAAGCAAATGTTGAACAACAGCAAAATCCCTTCAGCATTGGAAATGCTGAAAAAAACAAATATTTGTCTTGTTTCACTGGCAAGTCCTTGAAAATATCTAAGAGTACTGAGCACATGTAATTTGTGAGAGAACTGTACTGAGCATGTGCAGTCTGTGTATAGGTAACCTGTATAGGTAACCCTGAACAACACATCACTAGTATGGGTAACCCTGCTGGTAAGACTACTGCAGGTTGGACAAGTAAGCATGGAAGCTGGGAGAAAACTAAGGTAAATATTTCAGGTTGAGCAAGGGGAGGAGAGGGGGAGGGTAGAAGGAGGGTCCTCAAATCCCTTAATCCTTAAATCCACCTCTGCAGTCTGTGAGTTTTGGGAGTTTGAGACCAGGCTCACCAGAATTCCCCGTCATCCACCGCAACCCTCTCCAAACGCCTCTGCTCTTCTCTACTAACAGTCCTCCACTCTGGCCTACACACATGAACACACACACACACGAACACACACACATGCAGATCAAAATACAGTTTATAAGTGCAACTATATTTACTCAAAATCTCACACACACCATTCTCAAGCCACATGCACAGTTTAGTTCTCTAAAATACATAATTACTATATTTATCTGTCTGCTTCTCTGTTTTACACACCATCTCGAAATGTCACTATATTTAATACCCATTTGTGTCACTCCAGGGGCCTTGCCACTCCTCCTTACCCCAGGGGTTACGAACTCGCACAAGCTCAACAGATCCAAACGTAGTTTTAACCTACACACACACACACACACACACAATATCCAACAAACCAAACCTGAACTGAGCCAAGAGGGGAACATATATATATTTATATCAGCTAAAAGTCATCATGTATGAGTCTGTAAATCTTTTGACAGCACATAGAAATACCTATTCAGCTATGGTTCTCCCATATATTAATAGCCAGAATACCCACAGCACATACGTCTCTGGAATACAGTGTAGGAGGCTAGCTAGGTGTAGCAGAGTAGCTGGTGGTGGTGGTAGTGGGGGGGTTCTTACTGTCTCAAGACCCGTCACAGAGTAAGCATGTCTGAACATAATGCCCAACTCATTTTTCTTCTCCAAAGGACCCTGGATGCACACACAGATACACACACACATACACACACACACAACTATGAGAGGAAAGACATAAACCAGACTGCAGGGACACGCAAGCCTTTCCAAGCTGACAAACAATAATTTTGTGAAATAATGATCCTTAAATGTTTTGCTCCTCAAAATTTTGTGAAAGCAATACAAAATGTCCACATTTTAGCCAAATTGCAAAAACACGGTGTGACATCATATGGAAAAGCATCCGCGGGTCATTGGCGTGACGTCAGCTGCTGGTCAGGGATGCTTCTGAGGGACAGTACTGTGGATCTAAATGGGTTTCAGGTGGCCCTGGAGATGTACATCTTGGAGATCGCCAAATAATTCTCCAAAAGGCAAAATTCTTTGCGTATCTTTTTTTTTACCTGCTGTAGCAAAGAAGCTTATACTGTATTGCCCATTTTGAATCTATATCAAATGCAGATTCTCAGTCTACAAAGGCTCTTCTTGGGCTTGGCTTCTGTGTGGGGAAGGTGTACTTTTCAAAATACATGAAATACACATAGTCAAATTTTTTGTGCACCTGGAAACTAGTAATTAAAAGGTAGTCATGATGTAAATGTAGTTTTTTACATTATGAATTACACACAACAAATTGCTCATTATAAATGATGAAGGCAGAGATAAGGCGTAGTGAGAGAAGCAATTGTGAAAGGAATCCAAGACCTGTGAGTTGGCACAGTTGATGAGAGCTCCTTTGGCCAGCAGGGGGCGCAGGAAGAAGCCCAGAGCCTGTGGGAGGGTTGCCACCATGAATACCTCAGTAATTCCACCAGTCATGTCCACCATGGCCTCATGAGGGAAGCCCATATTTAAGGCCTGATAACCTCCCTTCAGCCTGGAAGACAGGGAATTCATATTTTTGTGACCTGAGACAAAGTCAAGTCCTACTGAGTTTATTGTTTATGATCTATGTTCTCTAATCAGTCAAAGGACAATATGATAGTACAATTAGTTGCATTAAGTCAGGTGAAACATTTATGTTGTCCTGTCTCCCCGCAGGACTGGAACGCTGCTATTATCTCTCCTCTAACTGCTTTTATATGGACTGTTATTATGTGTTATTAAAATGCAAACGAACAATCAAAATTTGATTAAGATTTCTTTGTTTGCAGCATTTTTCCCACACCTGCCTAAACCTTTTGCACGATACCGTAGGTGTGTGTGAGTGTGCGTACTAACTTGGCATACGCTTTCTCCAGCAGAGCACTCCAAAACTCACTCCTCTGAGAGGAGTGCAGGTAGATGAGTTCACCCTGCTGTGTGGGGAGACGGTCATCCACCTTTACCTCCACCCACTCCCCATACTGCCAGAACTACACAGTGAGAGACGTGTTTGGGAGGGGGGAGCACACAGAGTGTGTTAAACCTTTGCTGAAGAGCGGTCAGTGGAACCAATTCAATTTTATACTATTCTGATTATCATTTACATTTGTTAGGGCTGCAGCCTTCACAATGTACTTATGCGGTAAATCAAACAAGTGAATATTCCCAACACATAAATAATGACTGATATTAGATCCAAGCTGACCCAGAAGGAGAAGCAGCCTGTGTAGTTATGCTGAAAGCTCTGAACCGCCGGCACCACTCGTTTCAAGAGCGGGGGACAGAGAGATACAGATGCTACTGCAGACAAGAACCAGCAGTCATCTGAGAGAGAGAGAGAGAGAGAGAGAGAGAGAGAAACGAATACATTTGTCATCTAAACACAGAAGACTGAAGCTGATTATTGATATTGTACTGGTTGATTGACCTAAAAATAGATCATTGCACACAAATTATTGCAAAATAATAGTCATTCACTGCTTTAACGTATCACTATAAACGATAATGTGATTCTCACTCAGAACTCCCTGGCAGATATCCATCCTTGTCGCTCCATTCACGATGAACTGAGGAAAAGCGCAGATCTCCTGTGCGAAACAGCAGAAATCTCAGACAGGCCTATGCAAACATTTCACCTGTATGGAGGTTAATTGGTCTCAGAATTAAAATTAAAATGCAATACGCAAAATGGCAATGTAATCCTAAATTTGCATTTACATGTTCCACTCATACAAGCAAGTTTGAGCTCAAAATTCAAATTCAAATGCAATAATTCATTTTGCATTTGCAATGTGGTAGACGTCTATTCACATTTCATTTTGCACATACATTTTGATACTTTATTTGTGCCTTTATTTAAATGAAAATATATTTCCCGATTTGAATGACCAAGTTTCATGTGATCATGCAAAAGTTGTATCAAAATTATAATTAAAATGTTATTCACTTAATGTAATTCATTGGGGCCCAAATCAGCATGCAGTATGCAGTATATGACTAAAATGAAATTTTCCAGTACATGAAATATTCCCGGATGACGTACTACTTCTGCAAAATATTCCAGTATGCAAACAGAGCAGGTGTACTGCATCCCATCATGCAACGCGACCACTTTCATACCCTCCGTAAAAATAAAAAAACATGGCGTAGCGTTGCATGATGGGATGCAGTACACCACGACGATAGCTCTGTTCGCATACTGGAATATTTTGCGGAAGTAGTATGTCATCCGGGGATGTTTCGCATACTGGAAAAATTCTTTTTATTCGCATACTGCATACGGCATACTGATTTGGGGCCCAAGCAGTACGCCAGTAGAATGTAGTAGGCTATTTTGAACAGAGCCCCAAAGTAATCCTATACAGAGAAAAACTATGACTCTGAGACCTTGTCTTAGCACAACATAAGAAAAACTCAAAGGCAGAATACAAACACAGAATACTTCTATATATACACCAAACAGACAGCTGGGGAGGCAACAATTAGGAGCGTGGCTATGAAACACAAGAGGGGAAAGTAGGCATGGTGAAACAGGTGGTGGCAGGGCCAAGTGTGATACTGAGGGGGAAAGCTGTGGAACCTGATTGGCTGATTAAAGTGGAGGGCTGTGGAATCTGATTGGCTGATTAAAGCGGAGGGCTGTGGAATCTGATTGTCTGACTGTGGTGGAAGACCACGAAAATGCATTCTGCTCTCATTTTCAAAAGGCATTTTGACACAGATTGATTGGTATCAATGTTATTGCGAACAGGAGAGGCGCTATTTCCCCTTTAACATTTGAATTTTTAGCATGGTGGTGAGGTTGAAAATTACATTTCAAACGCATTATCCCACCATGCAAATGCATATTAAGTGAATAGCATTTGAATTATAATTTTGATATAACCGTTGCATGATTACAGAAACTTGATCATTCAAATTGTGGAATACATTTTCATTTAACTATAGGCACAAACTATGTGTAAATGAAATGTGAATAGACATCTACCACATTGCAAATGTAAATGAAATTATTGCATTTGAATTTTAATTTTGAGCTCAATGTTGCTTGTATGAGTGGAACATGTAAATGCAAATTTAGGATTACATTGCCATTTTGCGTATTACACTTAAATTTTAATATTGAGGTAGATTTACTCCCATACACCTAAGGCATTATTTAGCAAATTGATGTTCACATAGTTTCTGTGGTCTTCTTCATAGCACTGAATCGTACGTGTGATAAGTGTAAAGTTTGTGATTTGCAATGATGGGCCAAATGCGAAAAGACGGCACATAACCGCGTAATGAAGACGCATATTGCTAGGCATTCGGGAATATATAAAAATAAGCTATTTACATTAAAAAACATTTTAGAGTATCTGAGCAGAGCTAATATACCCCTTGCATATTTTCTAGTATCTGATGGCGCGCAGATGGTGTTTCCATTCGGATTCCACATTTGACTGAGGTTATTACCTTCAGCGCAGCTGTGCACCATACTCAAGCCTGGACACTATACAACTTTCGTGTCTCCTGGGCATTTCTGCCAGGTGTCAGTCGTAAAGGAACCACAGACTATCACTTTCTATGTGTTTGTTAATAAGGCCAAAGTCCACCAAAATAGCTGGAAAAACGACATCACGGGGTTTGCATAAACTTAAGAATTATTATATTTATACTTATACACAGGACAAAATGCCAAATATCCCGCACCAAACCATTAGGGAAAATATGAAACTCAACTTATAATTTTAATTGCGATTGCAGTGCTAGTGGGAGCAATATTACTAGCTCACCCTGGGTCGTCTCCACTCCACATTAGAACGTAACTGAATTTCCCACACCGGAAACGCTGAGTCCACGAAAAGCCCATCCTTCGATGGGATGCCGCGCGGAGCCCATCTTCCGGAATTCATGGTATTGTCGAGTTCAATAGGTTCTTTCTTTGTTTTAAATATTCCGTGGCAAGTTAGTGTTATTTATGAAAGTGTGCTACTTTTAAAAACTCTGTTGCAGTTCAAAAACTACGTTGCAGAATCCTTAAGCCTGGTACATTCATATGCAGAAACAGTTATGTGTAGAGGTTTACTATATCTTCACCAGCTATCAAGGAGAATGAGTTGTCTGGACTAGCCTTCCTACTTTAAAGACTTTACCTGACTCCTCCTTCCAAATATAAAGCAGGCCACCACACCTGTGCCCAACCGACCCTGACACGCATTCCGAGTATAAACGCGGCCTGATTGAGCATTGAAATCAGCGAACCATGCCTTGTACAAACACAGACGCACAAACAAATAAACCATACACGGGATTCACTTTACACCAGCTCAGACGTGTGTAGTCAAGTGTAGAGCCATATGCCCCTTAAAGGTGGCATCAAAACACACTTATGTTCCCTCAATTTTCAAGTAATGAAAAGTAGTTTTAAAAAAATATCCTATGTCAGATTTTTACAATCTAGATTGCCTCAGTGCCAGATTGAAGCATTTCTCAAGCTCTGTCAGGCAGAATGGAGATGATAAGAGGTTGTCACCACACCTCCAAAAGTGGTGAGTCAAAAAGTTTGAAATGGCTAATTGAGACATATTAAAAATTCCTGGTGATTAATTTAGTTTTTCTCATTTCATGATGTAATGAAGCTCTAGTCCATTCCATGCTAGGAACTGTGTAAAAGAAAATACTAACACACATACAGATATTATCATGGCTTTCAAAAGATTGTTTTATTGCATACACCATCGCAGACTTCCGTAATGCTGTAGGTGTGTGCAGAATAAACACAAACCCTCAAGCTCTGTAAAACCAATACAAACTCTACAATTATTATGTATCATTTAAGGGGGTAACAGGATGTGTAAATATTTGTATAAAGGTTGTCAGCATTGTTTAATACATGCATCTGAAGTGTGGGAGTATCCAAAAGAGTGTTTTGTTTGTAGATTTACTTACATGTTTTGTTGTTGTACAGACAGAAGAGGACAGAGGATAAGAGACCTGAGCACTAGAGGTTTTAAAGTTTTAGGATTTTCCCACCTTATGTGGAATTATGTATTCTGTTGCTGAGCTATAAGAGTGAGTCAATGTATTTGTATAATCTTTGTATTATAGTTTTTATTTAAATATCTTTTGTAATAATATTTTACTTTACATACATGAAAGAAAGAGTGTAATATGACATGTCTATGCTATTTACTGTAAATGTGTAGTTGTCACGCTGCCTAACAGGGACTCCACTACCCACAATCTGCCCGCCGAAGTCCCAACCAACCGCGTCCTTGCCCGATCGCCATCCCCTGATTACTATTATTAACACGTTCAATAAAAGTCATTTAAATGTCTGCGAGATTCTGACCTTTAGTGTACACGTTACAGTAGTTATAGTCATTTCTACGTGCAGAAAAGGAATTTACCTGCCAGTGGTTCAGTGTTTAAGCAACATCTACTTTATTTGATTCTTCTTTATTTGAGTGCTCTTTATTTGAGTGCTCTTTATTTGAGTGCTCTTTATTTGGCAAATGAGCTTTGCACTGGACTGAGGACAAAGTAAATCACCTCACAGCACAGGGATTTCTTTATCCTGACCATCACAACTCAGCTTTCCTGAAACACCCTGATGCTAGAGGTGGTCCGGTGCTCAGCTAAGGACGTGTACAGGCAAGACGGAGGTGGAGAAAGAATGGAGATCGAATAGGCGATAGCACAAAGTTCTTCAGAAGGCCATGCAGTAGCAACTGAGCAACACTCCACAGAGCAGGCAAGAAGTAACCCCACAGAGGAGACTGTGGCAGAGTCGGCAAACCTGACCAAAGTGCTCGTTCAGGCATCATGGGATGCACTGATGGAGCATGTTGATATCAAAAAGAAATGACATTAGTCCCACAGAGGATGTTCCTGAATAAACTAACCGCTCTGAACCAGGAACTGGATGTTATGCTGTCATTGAACCCACACAAAGTTCTTACAGGCCGGTTTGTTCACTCTGCAGTTCCTTGCAGTCCCCACAAACTGGACGTATACAGACTGGAACCCGAACTCTGTGAGTGGAGACAGAGCACGGAAACTTCTGCTAATACCTGACAAAAATGGCATGGTATGAATAATATGTTATTAATAATTTGCTCAGATATCACACACAAAAGATACTGTGCATTCACTAAACAAGGGGATCTTTATGCAGTTTACAAACGCATGCAGAAAATGAAATAATTGCCAGATATAAGTGGAAACAATGACCAAGCAGTTACAATAGTGATCAGCACTTAATTATATATTATGTGAACTCAATCAAGTCCATCAGTGCATCATCACACTAAAACCCACAGAAACACTCCATGTCTTTGCAACGTTTTAGGCTAAAAGAGCATATCTCAAAATCTAGCTCCTCAAGAAAATATACTTAAATAATAATAGTTTGTATGTATAAAAATGGCATTGAAAACTACATATAATCAGCACCAGCAGTGTAACAAATATGCTAGCATACCTATCCAGATCAACAGAGCAGACTGGTCTATTTTCATCTTTATCATATAATACGCTGTATGTCAGTTTTTTTATTAGACATTTATAACATCTCAAAGTACACACATTTACAACCATGTTATTTGCTACAATAGACTTTCAGTGTCAAAGGCTGCACAGAAGCTGAATGAATGTTTTGTTCATATTTGAAATGTGCCGGTATAGAAAGGAGTTTGTGCCACACTGAAATGTAGTCATGACAGTGGAGAAACATGAAATGCAGTAACACATGACATTACTTTTACATAACAGCAACATGCAGAATAAAGGGCAGACTGAAAAGCAAAGCCTCTATCATATTGTTTCCATGTCATTCCCATGTCCACGTCTTTAACCAGTGACATGCAAAAAAACATTCAAAAATGAATAGTAATTTCCACAGGGGTCTGTGACTGGATAGAGCTCCCATTTCATTGGGTAATGGACACAGCACTGTTCGTAGCTGAAATGCTAAAGTTGTGTAATGCGTTTGTTCTGGTCTGTTCACAGTAGCACTCAGCCGAAGGCAATTTAGCTGTGTGTTGATTACATTTCAAGGTGGTGTGCAATCAGCTCCAACACAAATTCAGCATTAATTAAGCACATTTTCACACTTGTTGTGTTTCTCGCTTTGCTATTAGCTCTAAGGCACAAAAAATATACCTCAAGGTAAAAAAAAGATATATAGCTTTACAGAACAGCTGGGGGGGAAATTAAACTGAGGAAATCAATGCATCTTGGAAGTTTATTTCATTTCCCAACAGTCCAGTGATGAAATAAACTTGCCGTGGTGAGCTAAAAACATAATTAAATAAACTATGCGACAAAACAAACAAGCAACATAAATACGTCCAATGAACTCCATTAAAGTACCGCAAATTCTCCATCACTCACATATAGCAATTATCCAGAAAGCACCCTTAGCAGGCTCTAAATGCACACTTCAACCATCGCAATCATGGACGTCCCTCTCTCATTACAGGCTCACCTGCTCCTAGTCTGACTGAACCGTTCTCCCTAATCATATATAAAATTCCTAAATCTTTCCTCATACAAGCGACCCTTTAGCATCACCATTCTTTTCATGATCCCAAATTGATTAAAAATCCAAAAGTACTAAGATACATTCCTGTGAAATAACTCTGGGATACTTCCCTCCTCCCTTCGTCGCGCCCCTTCTGAATGCTCGGGGGAGACACTATACTGCCCAGAGAAAGAGGAGGGACCACCCCTATTGGACTGCGCCGTGGCAACTAGGACCTTGGTAGAGCACGAGGCTTTTTGGACTCCTCCGGATGGAGTTTGAGGAGGAGGAGGCGGAGCCTCACCATCCTCCGGAGGAGTTCCCCCGGTCGCCCAGTCCAGTGGCAGAGAATCACCGTCCTACCACCGGTGCTTGTCCCACAACAGGACCCAGGTGTAACGCGTGTCCCTCCGCGTGTAACGCTACGTCCAAGGCAGACACGCCCCCACCCCCAAAAATGGCACCTAGGGGTAACGCACATCTACTTGATCCTGGTTCTGGTCCCAAGAGCTCCACCAGGCGGTAGCACCAGCGAGGTTGTGTCTGTCACGGTACAGCCACTGACCCCTCTCTTTGGGCATCTTCGTCTGTATTTCCTTTGGGTGTGGCACTGACTTTGTGTGTTCATACCTGTCTCATTATCGTTGTGTGTTGCACTTGTTCCTTGTTTATGTTAAGATATTTAATGTGTGTTGATGTTGTGCCTGTTGCTCCCTGTTGTCATTTTTTATGGACTATAATTACACTACATACAAACAATAAAGAAATAGTGAAATTGACTGTACTGTAGTGTAGCGATGAGCATCGAGTGTAAAGTGTAAATTGCAAAATGTGCAAAAAGTACAGCCCAAAGGATCTGTGGGAAGAATCTCCCCTTCACACTCTCTGTGTTTGCCTTCAGGGAGTGCAAGCACTTACATGGAGAACAGTTCGATGTTGGAATCTGTTGGGTCTTTCGCAATCTCCCTGGCTTTGTTCCAGCATGTTTTGTAGAAGATGGCCTGCAGGTCAGGGAGCTCGGTCTGAAGGTGCTCTCAGCGAACGAGCCTACTTCACCAGGGACTTGACATGGCAAGACGTTGCCACATTTACCACGTGAACTCCAAGGTAATTGAAATGGCCCAAAACGATCCAAAATGATCCAAAAAAGGTGATGGCTCCTCTCCTGCTTCTTTCAGCAGTTCACTCTCAGCAGACGTTAAAGAGGGGATTAGTACCCTGGCATCAGTTCTCCAGGTGTTTAATCTCCTCCAGGTAGGCCCTCTCATCATTGTCAGAGATCAGACCCACCACAACGGAGTCATCTGCAAACTTGACAATGGTGGTAGAGGTAGAAGTGGCCATGCGGTCATAACTGTATACTGAGCTCAGCAGGCGACTCGGTGAGATGAGATTGGTGGGGATAATGCCGTTAAATGCTGAGCTATAGCCAACAAATAGTATTTTAACATAAGTATCCCCCCTAGTGTTTAGGTGAGTAAGTGTTGTGTGGGGCAAATGTGTGAGTGATGGGATCATCTGTGAAGAGATTGTGGCATTATGCAAAAAGAGGGAAGGAGTGTCTATGGAGTCCAGTAGGGAAGAGCTGGTGAAGTCCCTAACAAACATTTCGAAGCTTCATAACAACTGATGTGAGGGCTACTGGGACATCATAGTCATTGAAGCAGACCGTCTGGGGTTTCTTTGGGACAAAAACAATGAGAAAATGTCGTAGCACATTAGAATGATGCCATGAGGTTGAAAATGTGTGCGCATGTCGACAGGGTCACACAGGCTTTGCGAAGTCGACCACAGATCCAGTCCCACAACCTTGCACATGTTTTCTCACGTCTCCATGATTGTGAAGTTCTGTCCTCTGACAAACTCTGCGCATGCGCTGCTGGCCGCACCGTTAGCACTGTTAGCGTCGTTTATAGCGTCAGTAGCACTGCTAGCGCTCCAGGCTGCAGTCTCTAATTGGGCATAGAAATTGTTCCTACCAAAGAATCTAGAGCCACTCTGTTGTAACTGTGACTAACTGTGTACTGTACTGTAGGTGGCAGTGCAGAGCGCTCTGAATGGTTTCATGCACCCATGACTTCTGGTTGGGAACCAAGGGTGCACTGAGGACAAATGCACTAGGATTCTCCTGAGCTATCAGTCTCTGCTGGTGCATGTTTCTAACTTGACTTTATATATATGTTACAATATTTACAATATTTACATTTATATATATGTTACAATATTGATCAGGAGGAAGTTTATTCAACAAATGTTGACCCTAGATGAATAAATTAGGTTTAAGCCTCCCCATCACCAGTAAAAAAAAGTGGGTAAATCACTAATAGCTTGTATTTCTTTAGACGCTTCCTGATGAGACTGGCCAAAATCTCAAGCATCAAGCATCTAATGCTTTAAGTGCTTAAATGTTTATGAGAAACAACATGATATGACAACTGTACTGTACATTTTCTAAAGCATTTAAAAAGGTTATCCAGTTCTATTTTCCTGAATAGGACTTTTGCTGCGGTTTTCTAGTATGATTCTCAACCACAGGATTGAGCACCTGGGCATGGATACTAATTATATCAATCGAACTGCTTTAATACTAATCACAGGGAAGGCAACAGAAGTCTCAGGCAAAGCATAACCTCGGAAGGCATAATCAATCAATCAAAGAAGTACGAAGAGACTGATTGACTGTATAGAGAAACCAAATGTGTGGATTGTGTAAGTAGGTCTTGGAGGGCTCAGTAATGACTATAGGACTTGACCTGCTGGTGCTTGAATTACTAATCACATCTTTTGTACATTTTGAGGAACTAATTAAGGAATGGTGATCACTCATGTGGTCTTTGGTTAATAGTTGGACACTTGGAGTAGTGTCCGTAGTGTCCATTGGTTGCTCATAAATTTGACTATGGATTGTTTAACAGAAAGAGGCTGTAAAATTGCTGCAGTCTGCTAAACAATATGAGAGAAGTGATGAACACTTCTTTTTAATCTGATATTTTGCTAAATATTTTATTATGATATTTTACTACAGCTAAACTTACTGGAAACGTTGTGTATTTTTAATATCCCTGTCACTCTCCCCGTATTTAAAAACCCTTGCGCCAGTTGCGATGCGTAAATACTTCAAGTGTACATAAAGTTAATTATCCTTCTCATGTTTTTTCCTCAACCTAGTTTAAACCTAGCTTTAAACCATACGCTCTGTTCAGAACAGTCTACTACATACTACTCGCATACTGATTCTTCCCCAAACCAGTATGTAGTATGTGACAAAAATAAGATTTTCCAGCACGTGAAACATCCCCGGATGACTACTTCACCAAAATATTCTAGTATGCGAACTAGGTTTAAACTAGGGCGGTGTTAGAAATAGCCTACTACATAGGGCATACTGCATACTGCACTCAGTATATACTGGATACTGCATACTGGTCCTCATAGTAGTATGCAGTACAGTTTCCAGTATGCGACAAAAGCAAAGCATACTACGGGGTAATTTTTATGCTCGCACTCTCATTCCGCACTGTCCGCCATGTTTTTTTTTTACGGAGGGTATGAAAGGGGCCGCGTTGCATGATGGGATGCAGTACACCACGAAGATAGCTCTGTTCGCATACTGGAATATTTTGCAGAAGTAGTATGTCATCTGGGGATGTTTCGCATTCTTTTTATTCGCATACTGCATACTGATTTGGGGCCCAAGCAGTACGCCAGTAGTATGTAGTAGGCTATTTAGAACACAGCCTAGGTTAGGGAAAAAACAGGTGAATTATAATTTACGTTACACCAATTTTCAAAAATACACAACCTCATGCCGTGACATCAGATTCACCGCAACTTCATCATTTTTGGCCCGCGCACACACATCGCAGAAGTATGCATGTAATGTCACAGAAATTAAGCGGATATAATTATTGATCTTAAAAACAAAAACAATAACGGCCAGTATTACTAGTTTCATAATACTTTTGAAATATATAATTTACATAAGTTTATGTCTAAGTACCATTTATTCTCTGGATAATTGGATGAGGGTGGCTCTCCTGCGCCCCCTACTGACGAGCTGCCACTGCTGAGGAACTCTGATCACTCATCCATCATAAATGGCCCATGCAAGACAATGATGCCTGTGTCTGGTGTTGTGGTTAGGTACCCTTGCATGTTTTCTAGCACACAGACCACTCGGATGTAAATGGTTTCGAATGGTCGGACATGACACTTGGGTGCCTCTCACCTCACTTACATGTGCCAGGAGTTGCGTGACATTCATCATCCGGTTCTACAGGGCACTGTTCACAATGAAGCGGTCATCAGTGTGGGACGTGGCCAAACGACATTCACTTCAATGCCTTTCTGTGACTCTTCCAGTCTCTTTGTATCTCTGTTGCAACCTGCTGATGACACTCTAAGCTCAGTGGCCACTTCCATCTGAGAACATCCTCAGATGAACCCTCGCAATGGCGAGGTAATGTTGATAAATTGTTAGGCGTCGTCTTGGTCTCATGATGGGAAAATGTGAACAGCATGATGAGTAGCACTGTTTAGATAGCAATTCTAATTGAACCAGGAAGCGTATTGGTTGATTCATGAATCACACACCTGTTGTGAATTGTGCCGTTACGCTCTTTGTTAGAGAACAGCAAATTGTGCAAAAAGTACAGAAAACTTGAAGTTGGAATGTGCATTAAAAGATTTGGAGAAGGTCACATTAGGTTCACCCGTCAAGGTTAGAGTGCATTCATTTCACCCAGAAGCTAAAAATCCCTAAAAAAAAAAGCGAAATAAGTAAATAAATAAATATATGAGTTACGAGTGAGCAGAAATACATCATCCGCCACTAGGAGGAAGCATTCGCGCCTTCAGTTCCTTTTTTCTCGCCGTGCACTCGCTTTCGTCGGATGGCTGTTGCTGTGTTTATTTTCCGCATTTATTTTTGGAACATTTCCGTTTTTAACAATAGGTCCAAAGACAGAAAATGCCAAGGTCGGTGTTGAAAAGAAGAAGAGGATGACGACCACGGATATAACGCATGAAATCATCGAAAACATGGGCAAGGTGTTGCTGTCTTGGCGAGGGAGTACAATCGTAGTACTTATACAATCTAATTCTACTAGAGTCCGTAAAGGCTATAACACCAGCCAAGAGCATTACGATCATGTCGAAGCTCCGGACATCTTTGTATTTTAATGTCCGCGATGAAAAAAGTTGTCCTATTACTAATTTTATCCCAGTCATCCCAGTCAACATGCCAAATACATAAGAATTCAGAGAAGACAGCAGAGAAACTTCCGTTACTTAAGCACTGGTTTCATCCCAGTTTAGGGGCTAATACAGAAGTCTGTTGGTAGCTACGCAGGCTGGCCAGTCTTCTGAAACTCACTGGCAGTTAATGGGAACTAGATTCCACTACCATAATAATCTTTCATTTTAGCTTACAGATAGATAACTACAACTCAACGGGAAACTTCACATGTACAAGTGGAGTTAATACTTTGTAATCTATAATAAAAAAAAACAATGTAAATTGTACATATAGATCACTAAACAAATCAATCAAAATCAAGAAACCAATCTTGGTTTCTTCTGTCCAATCAGCTCTTTTAATAACCAGTTGCGACAGCTGTCCTTGCTCTGAAAAGAGCCCAGCCCAGGTGTAACCCAATAAACATTTCAACTCTGCGCCAGAGAAAAAACAGTTTGAACACCATGACTATGACTAACACCAAAACGTGTCAGCTGCTACTGATATATCAGGTTGAATGGCAAATTCTGTTGCCAAAATGCACACACATGCAACAACATGTTTGTTTACAAACTCTAAAAGGGTATTTTGTTATGGGAGTCGGTTTTACTTTTACTGTTATTAAACATGTCAAGTGATTTATCATTTAAGACTGAAAAAAACAAAAAAACAACCTATAGTGTTCTGCAGTAGCTTCGTGAACAGAACTGAAACACCAGGGAGAAAAGCAACTTAACACGACGGTAAAAAGTCATAGCATTTTAAGCACCAATTCTGGAGCCAACTCGATCATCTTTATTGGTGATGGAACTAAATGTGTGATCACAGTGTTTATAGGGACTCGCTGTGTTCCTGTATTTTTATTAAAATCCCACAACTCACACAGGCTAGAGCCCCACTGTGTTGGCCTAGAGGACACTAAACAGGCATGCCAGCCAAGCAGATCCCCCACAGGCAAAAAGATAAACAAACTGGACAGGAAAGGTTCATGTCCAACAGGAGCCTGAAATTAACTTAACTTGATATAAAATAACCTTTATATAAAAAAGGAAATGTGTTAAAAGCAAACCAGAAGTTCAACTGTTTCGGAAACAAATGGAAAACCAGTGTAATTTCAATGAGCTGCTGCTGTGCATAATCATCAAACAGTGGTCAATTAGCCAGACGTGTTAAACCTCTCTTTATAGGAAAAAAGTTAGTTTTATTGTGAGATTGTGGTTTAGTGATAGAGGGGTATACCAGGAGCTTGGTCCACAAAATGGCTTGTGGAGAATAAGAGTTCTCAATGCAGGTAAGCAGTGAAGAGCCCTGTGTTATGACAGACCCAAACACACCGAACACCAAGTCCCAAGATGGTTGGAGCCTTTATGACTATCAGCATATGGATGTGTGATTGCGGAGTTTCACTGTGACGTTGCCATGATGCTGGATACACCTGGAGAAAGAACAAGCGTGAATGTCAAGTAACATGTTGTATTCAGAAACAGAATACAACAACAAACTGCTCTTTTAATAGAGGAGAAACTACAGAATATTATTGTCCCAGGAAATGGTGGGTAAAGTACCCTAGAACTTTAGCACAAAAAAAGGGACTTTACACAAGTGCTCAGACTTGCAGTCTAAACAGCCTCATTTACAACACAATTTATAAACAGAAAAATAAATGACAGGTTGGAAATCATAACATTTAGCATGCTTCAGGTTATTTTCCAAAAATGGAAGAGTTGAAAATAACAGAATTTCTTTCATCATAAACAAGTTCAAGGAGATTGTAAGGTGACTGATCAGAAAAGCAGACCAGGTTCACTTACTCTCAAAGTCGATTTTTTCCACGATGTTTTTAGGTTTGACACTTTCCTCCTGGTTGAAAATGAAGATCTGTCCCTCCTCATTCTCCACCCAGCCATATTTATTCATCCATACCTTTACCTGTGTGTCTACACAGACAGACATAAGGAAAAGAAGACTGAGAGAGGGAGGAAGGGCCAAGACCCATTAGTGGGGTCAAACTATCTCATCTTGGGAGCTTATGTATATGCGTATATATTACCAAGGGGGTCCCCCAACATCTCAGCCAAGAGGCGATGCTCAATGGTCTGGTAGGTGATTCCCACAACATGGCAGATAACTAAGGAGGGACAACATAGCAAAATAGACATACTGTAGTATTAAACAGAATCCACCGATTTGCTAAAAAGATTGAGAGTGATTTGTAGGTAAATTCCCAGGGACACGTATTTGACCTACATTTCCGAACGGAGTCCTCAAAGCCTGTGATTCCATCGATCAGCTCTCTGTTCTCCTCCAGAGTAGCCTAACACAGATGTAGGCACAAAAATACACCTGTCATATGTCTGAATCTTCCCAATGGACAGTGAGTCAGAGAGTGAAGAGTGTTTGTACTGTAAGAGCGTCATACCCAAAAGCTCTGGAAATGGCACGTTTCCAGCAGATTGCCAAGGTAAAGGATCTGCCTTATTGGTCGCTCCTCTTGCTATGATACGGTAGTCAAGGAAACCAGACTAAAGCTGTTTGGAGCAGTCAGATTTGGAGTGTGCATCAAGCTGCTCACTGAAGCCATGTGTCTCATTAACAGATGTATAATAAGAGCAAATCATCACAATTATAGTGCATATTGATGTAGGAGTGGAGTGGTTAGACCCTCAGGGTGTCAATGCAATGCTTCAATATCCCAAATAAACCAGTCATTGTAGGTTTCAAAAGGATACATGTGGTTGGTCAATCATACACTTGCACAGCGTGAAATCTGTATGTGGCAGATTTGTTAATGCCTTCAGGAGAATTTGCGATGTTACACTGGTCTGGAAGTAGGCGGGATTAAACTGGTAGCTGTAAAAAACAGAGGGATCTGACTGCAACAAGGGTCAGCGTCGATTAATGTACACTTAACGTTTGGCAACTTCACACTTACAGTTTGAGCACGGCCAGGTTTGCCTCCAGGTCATATGCGTTCTCCCTTGCTTGTGTTTCCACGTAGCGTTCCAATGTGGCGAGATTCTCTGGATTATACCTACGACGGTTTAGAGAAATTAATACACTTTCATACAGTAACTTTAGATGTGCATTTTCCCGTAAGGCGCCTCTATGAAACACTGTTCAGCAGGCTGCATGCAGCATTTATTTTGTGATAACGACGTTGTCTCTGACGATGAGCAAATATCAGTGCCACGTTGCCATGGTACCTGTAGCGTATTCTACTCCACTTCGTTGCTCATACTGATATATATCTATGATATAGATGACGTAGGTTAGCTACAGCTAGCTACATAGCCAAGATCATCTGCAACGTTACTCCTGGCGCCACTATTTATTTCGTCTTCATATTCTGCAGCATAATTTTAGCTTCCGCTAGTCATGTACATACAACCTAAAACTGTCACTAACTTTGGGTAACTAGTTCACATACACAACAGCTAGTTAGCAAATAGCTATCTTACAGGAGCTGAAATCCTGTAAGCGCTAACTAGCTAAAACTGGCAATCTACTCAGACTTTTTACCTGTCGATGCCCCGTAAAAGCTTCCCAACATTAGCTCTCATTTGTTCAAATGCTGTAGCCATGGTTGGAAACTAGATGTTTATTGTCTTAAGTTTGGACTTTCGGTTCATACAAATAACTCCGCACGTGCGGATGAAATTTTAGCTAATGGTACCCTCTTACAACCGGAAATAACAGGTTGAAATACTTCCGGTAAACCGAGCATGATTACATCAAAACAAAACGGCAGTTAAATGGGGTCCGCGTTTTTATTTTCTTGAAATGCCAAAGTAATTGGTATGAAATAGGTTTAAATGGTTTATTGCGTCACCCGAAAACACTTAGCATCCTAGATTTCTTGTTGACAGTCTGATCTGTTTATACCATAGACAGTTTTTGTTTGCAGCGCCACGTAGCGCATTGGAGTAAGTACTGGAGAAAACTGACATTCAGAGGCTTGATTCTGTCGCAAACCTAAAACTAGAAAAAATCCTTCGGAAGTGAATCGTTCATTGACTCCAAAATTCCTTTGGAGTTAACACGCTATAATTGTAGAATTACATATATAATTACATATGTAATTATTGAGCCTAAAATTAGACTTCATATTTATGTATGTACATAAATATGAGACAACTAATGAGCAAGTCAAGTGCATCGCGCGCGCGCACACACACACACACACAATTTCATTTTGCAGCAGGACTTGGAACCTGTCCACACTGCCAAAAGTACCAATACCTAGTTTAATAACCACAGAAGCAATGTGCTTGATTGGCCAGCAAACTCATCTGACCCAAACCCCATAGAGAATGTACGGGGTATTGTCAAGAGTATTGCGTGCATATACTGTACATACTTTCAGTAGGCCAACATTTCTGAATTGAAAATCATTTTCAGTTGGTCTTATGTAATATTCTAATTTTCTGAGATAATGATTTTGGTTTTATATTGGCAGTAAGCCATACTCATCAACATTAACAGAAATAAACACTTGAAATAGATCAGTTTGTCATGAATCTACATATGCGTTTCACTTTTTGTATTGAGTTACTGAAATAAATGAACTTTTTGATGATTTGCTGAGATACACCTTATATATATGTTATATCTCAAGAGGTCCTGATCATCTCCCCAGAAGCCAAGTGGAGATATAGATTCAGAACCAAAAAGACAATAAAATAAATAAAAATTGCAAACAAGATTGTGTACGACATTCATTTATTATGATCTTATGAGAAATGTAAAAATGACAAAGATCAGCTTATTCAAACACCTGAATATTTTGTAATCACACTTTAAAGAAAAAAAATTAAGCCTGATTAAAGTTTGAAACATTGACCTGAGAAAGAAGAGTGTCTGGAGAGAGCAGTGAATGCCAAGAGAAAAAATGAGAAATCAAAAATGGAAGGAATTAATTTTGAATAAACAGAAAACCCCAAACGGATTTAACAGATTACAAGTGTATGTGGAAAGAAATATAAGATGAATCTGATCAATTTTATATCACATGCACTTTCTTGAAAAGCTCTGATATTCCTATGTATGATCCATTAGGAAGACAATTCTTTACAGACACCTGTCTCCCCCCCCCCCCCCCGCAAAAAAAACAATAATAAAAAACAAATCAAAACAAAATTTTAAAGTGTTTCTTTATGGGTCCTCAACCCTTTTTCTGTAAAAAATATGTTCTAGTACTGTGAAATAAATTTAATTGAACAACATTAAAAAAGGAAACATCAAATATTACAATTATCATCTGTCCTAATAAAATATGCAGGAGAAATGCTTAGATACAAATAAAATCTGGTGATCAGTGTCTAAACAGAGACCCCATCACACACATGTGCACAGATGTCTGAGGCAATGGTGAAGAATAGAAAACAAGACATTGATTCAGAATGGAAAGCAACGTGCATTCTGGGATAAAGGTGAGGAGGGGCTCAGGGCTGTTATAGCACCCTACACAGGGAGTCTAAAAAGCCCCCATTAGCAGACAGCAGCCCTAAACACGAACCTCCAATGACCTCCCAAATGACTATTCACATCCATCCTAGTCACCCCCTGATGGTAACATGCCTTATAAATCTCTTGTGACCAACACTAGTCTGTTAAAACTAATGTGTGTATGTGTGTGAGAGAGAGACAGGCAGAGCAAGCAAGCAAGACATATAAAGACACACCTATACATAATTGCCTCCCTATAATCAGTGTTATTCTAAAAACTACCAGTGATATACAGAAAGTCGAAGGGGAGCCGGAAGGGAAAGCAGACAGACAGGTGAAGGGAAAGCAGACAGTCAGGAGAAGGGAAAACAGACGGACGGGTGTAAAAAGAAGAGAGAGGAAGTTAGGCGCGTTCTCCGCGGATCCGGCGCGCCAGCTGGATGTCTTTGGGCATGATGGTGACGCGCTTGGCATGAATGGCACACAGGTTGGTGTCTTCAAAAAGACCCACCAGGTACGCCTCACTAGCCTCCTGCAAACACAAACAACATGATTAGCAAAATATTTTCAACAGGCAAATATTTAATGCAGTTTATGGCCAATTTAGTACTGTTATGGAATTCTAGTGAATGATTAATAAAATGATTAATAAAAAAATAAAAGAAATAAGACGTTTGCTGATAACGTCTGTTGCGCCTGACGGAACAGGAGAGCTTGATCAAGACCACCCTTCCCCAGAGTGATAGTGGAGTCAGTCACAGACCTGCAGGGCTCCGATGGCAGCACTCTGGAAGCGCAGGTCTGTTTTGAAGTCCTGGGCGATCTCCCTGACCAGACGCTGGAAAGGCAGCTTACGGATCAGCAGCTCCGTAGACTTCTGGTACCGACGGATCTCACGCAGAGCCACAGTGCCAGGCCTGGGAAATACAGTGACTTAAAAAATCTATACGGTAGCCACAACATTCCTTACGTCTAAACTACATCAAGCAGAGTATCTAACATATTTAAGAACAAAAGGGATTATGATTCACTACTAAATTTATAGAAATCTGAATTGCACAATATATTCCTTATGTCTCAGCTTATCTCTAAACTCCTTAAATAGTACTGTAAGATTTAAAATACAACAAAGTAACTACATAACACCTCACTTTTTTTTTTACACAAGACTCACATTCAAACAATTTTCAAAATCCTCCCATATTTCAGTAAAACGAGGGTCTAGCTCGTGCGTGGCCTCACCTGTAGCGATGGGGCTTCTTAACTCCTCCAGTAGAGGGCGCACTCTTGCGAGCAGCCTTAGTTGCCAGCTGCTTACGGGGAGCTTTTCCTCCAGTGGACTTGCGGGCTGTCTGTTTAGTACGCGCCATAGCTACTCACAATCACCCTAAACGTAAAAAAATAATTTTAGAATCATAACCTTTTGCGGTAAGAATCTGAAATATGTTAAGATGAATCAAGAAACAATCACAAATAACTTGACGTCGACGGGAATTCTAAAACGCCGTTAAATTACGCATCAATAAATACTGGGGGCATCTGTAAATATGTCACCATTCTCCTTTGACCGAATCTTGTAATACATTTTAAACTATTCAAATTCTGACCAACCAGAAATAAGTAAATAACGCGACAGTCCAGATCTGCAAAACCAGTCGGGTTCAGTTTTGTCCCGCCCACTTTGCTGACATGATGGCGGCTGTTTGATACGTACACGGGACAGAAAACTCAACCAGAAGAGAGTATGACTAACATTTAAACTTTAACATTTACACGATGAAATACTACATAATTCCTTCAATTTTAACTCGGACTATAAACAGGAGACTCTGGGGATTTTAGAAAGGTAATATATGGGAGTATTTAACACTTTTACGTCGAATTTATACCGATGTGAATTCCTGTATCAATTCGAAACGATTCTTTCTCTGCAGAGGCTGGAAAACACTGCTATTCAGTGTCGTTTCAGGAACG
Source organism: Brachyhypopomus occidentalis (assembly GCA_020368025.1). Taxonomy (NCBI): domain Eukaryota; kingdom Metazoa; phylum Chordata; class Actinopteri; order Gymnotiformes; family Hypopomidae; genus Brachyhypopomus; species Brachyhypopomus occidentalis. Next base: position 90,108 of record JAGXOD010000073.1, read on the forward strand.
GCTTTGCTTTTTAACCCACAAATGTTACTCATGCGTTTAAAACTTAGTCATTTCATGACGCTAAAACACTGAAAGATTATCAAATATCTATATTTTATGAATTCCCTTACCTGTATAAAATTAAAATCCAAAAGTGTTTCAGATGAGCCTTCTGACTTATTTACCGTCTCTCACCCACAATGGTTGCGAATCGTTCAGAAGGGAAATGGCCGCGGTGTCAATCAATTATCCCACAATGCAACACCATTTACTTTCCCAACAATATGAGAGGTAGGTTACATGAAACTTTATCCTCGAAAATGAATTGATGAAGCCGAGTTCCCGCGTGATTTTTTTTCAAAACATTTTAAAATCTTTTAACATTTTATTAGGTGGAGTGCATGATTAAGCGAGAAACCCGTCGAATCATGGAAATTTGAAGTCACCCAAGTTGACCTTTCTAGCTACAACTTTACAAATTTTTCGTTTTTAGACCTTGGGTGCCACGGTCCTCGACATTTCTTTTCAGGATGCAGCTGTACCAGTTTTTCCTTGGCTTATAGGGAAACCATGATGGTACGAAGATGAGGACATTTTTATTTCTTATACTTCGACAAGCTATTATTTTGAATGTATATTTTAAATAATTTACAGTCAGCGACTGCTAATTTTCGCCAAATATATAGCCAAATTTCTTGGCATAGTTGTTCACATTGAAAATGAAGACTTCCATACCTTTGAGTTATAACTGCAAGCAGGAAGAATGAACATAGCCAAAAGGGGAACAAGCACAAAGCAGTTAATGCACCACCCCCCTCCGATAAGCAATTTCTTCATAATAAAAACATTTTTTTAGCCAAATGTGCTTGTCTTTTTCACATTTGTAATTGTTTTCCTATTTTACTTGTTTTCTTTTTCTACTGTGCATTTCTGGATTATAGAAGTCTAACCCATAAAAGTGTTGGTCAAATACTTGGGCTATAACAACCTAAAGTCTGGGACCAAGGAAACAAATTCTTTATTTGTCCATTTGATAAATTCTGATAGTACAAAGATGCTTTATATTTATGTAAAAAAAAAAAATACAAAAACCTGAGCCGTCACCTACTAATGACACCCGGATTTCTGAAATTGGCATAAAATATAAAACAGGTGTAAACACACATATATTTATAGATCAGTCTCATTGTCAAAGACAAACAGGACAATATGTGGAGCATGAGCACAACCGACCCCACCCCAAAAAAGAAAACAAAAACACTTTCTGACTTACAAACTGGGCAACAGTCTAACTGGATATACCCCAAACATGACAAATGTAAATACAAATAATAGGAAACAAAAACAAAGTAAACGTTTACAGGGGACTAATATGTGCTTCATGAAAATGTACACTGATCAAGTGGAAGCACCCTGAAGAGGATGGTCCCAATACCAAAGGAGCCCTTAAACTTTCATCTAGATTTAGCCAACATCCCAATACCCTTCTGCTGTCTGTTGGTCTATGCAATATGCTGACACAGCCAATCAGGGGAGAACATGGTCATTGCTATACTGATTTCATCTGGTAATTTTTTCCTGGTCTTTGTCTACTGAGGGGCAGAATCAGAAGCAAAACCTTGCTAACAAACCATTTCTAAAGTAGTTGCAAGTCAAAAGAGCAAGTTGGTTGTAGAAAATATAACTATCTGAAGTACAGAGGGGTCAGACAGGGATGGATGACAGACAGGCCCCTGGTTCCTTTTCCATGGCAGAATGATCTCAAATCTTACTTAGCTCCACCTCAACTACGAATTCGAACTACTGCGACCAAGCCTATTAATTTACCACAATTGGGAACTCACCAATCTACATCCCATCTAATAACGCTTGTGTGACTTCATAAATCTACCCTCTTCTGAACACATGTCCGATTGCAGAGTATCAAAGCAAGCGAGAAAAACACACAAAAATAGTTATCACGATCCACACATATACAAAGAGGGAAGGCAGGGTTACATGTACATGAGGAAAAGGCATTGAGATAGGGGGACAGGATTGGCTATTAGGCGCGTTCTCCGCGGATCCGGCGCGCCAGCTGGATGTCTTTGGGCATGATGGTGACGCGCTTGGCATGAATGGCACACAGGTTGGTGTCTTCAAAAAGACCCACCAGGTACGCCTCACTGGCCTCCTGCGGACACAGAAGGACAGGCAAAGGTTACACGAGGTGACCCACAATAAGACTGATCGAGCACCAGATTATATACATGGCTAGAGATAAAACAGTTGTTTTATGAGGACCAAATTCATTCACTCGCACAGTCAAAAAGAATGCAGACCTGCAGGGCTCCGATGGCAGCACCCTGGAAGCGCAGGTCTGTTTTGAAGTCCTGGGCGATCTCCCTGACCAGACGCTGGAAAGGCAGCTTACGGATCAGCAGCTCCGTAGACTTCTGGTACCGACGGATCTCACGCAGAGCCACAGTGCCAGGCCTGGGAAATACAGTGACTTAAAGTCTAAACAGTATCCACAAAACATTCCTTAAGTCTAAACTACATCCTTAAAGGCTAAGCAGCAAACACAAACCAGACCATTAGACATTATGATTCATCAAATTAATGTTTTTGGGTTACTGTTAGCAGGTGTTAATAGTATAGAGAGATGTAGCTAAAAAAAATAAGATTTTGATACAGCAAAGATAAGCAAATTCTCAGTTACTTATCAGACATTACCACCACTTTCTGTCATGATTATTGCTTTGTTTGTTGCTCTACTATTTCCCCCAGAATTCCTTTACCAGTATTTTTATTTATTTATTTAAATATGCCAAACTATAAAACACAGTTTGATACAAGAATCACATCAGTCCACCTTAATGATGCTCCTACATGTACAGTAGCAATCTTCACAGAATTCCTTCATCCCTTCACAGAGGATTCTATCTCGTGCTTGGCCTCACCTGTAGCGATGGGGCTTCTTAACTCCTCCAGTAGAGGGCGCACTCTTGCGAGCAGCCTTAGTGGCCAGCTGCTTACGGGGAGCTTTTCCTCCAGTGGACTTGCGGGCTGTCTGTTTAGTACGCGCCATAGCTACTCACAATCACCTGAAAGAGAGACAGCAGGGAATGTGTAGCACCAAGTTACCTGTATGTGGTGCATTTATCACATAGTGCATTTGGATTTGCTTTCCCCTCTCGCACCCTCAGATCACCTTTCTCCATTCATCTGACTGTCCTCTCCGCCCGTCTCACTACCACGGGGAGTAAAGCTTTCCACCGCTCTGCTCCCCAGCCCTGGCATTTTTTACCGCCTGACATAAAGAATATAAACTCTCAAAACCCACCTGTTTACGATTACCTTTTCCATCTGATCGACTCAGTTGCGTTCTTATTTAACCCGTTTTAAATGCTGTCTACTCTCTTGTTTCTTTTTTATTTTATTGTTTACTTTGTACTTATTTGTAAGGCGTCCTTGAGTGACAAAAAGGCGCCTATGAAATAAAATGTATAATTATTATTATTTGGATAAAAGCACCTGCCAAATAAATTCATATAAAATGTAAAAGTAACTTGATACACTCACTGGGTACTCGTTATTGTTCCAGCGGCCTAATTACCCGGGAAGAACCTAGGCTTTTTGTTTTTCTTTTTGTAACATGAGTTTCGTTTGATCCGCTTTGAAGCAGTGAAGAATGCAGTGGCTTTCAGATCCTGACGTCAATGACTGTAAGGTTTTCGTCATTTGTCACGTTGTGCCACAAGCGCGAATCAAATCGCTAGCTAGAATATTTTAACGAATCACGGTTGCAGGGGGCGGGAAATATGTAGTTCTTCAGCCAAACCTTATACACATAGTCCCGCCCCTTTTAAGAGTGACATAATGGCTGCGTAGCAGACTAGGCGAAGAGGGAAAATAGCAGTTATAAGACAGTACCACTAACATTATGTTTTACAGCGAAATACGGGCTTCTATCTAGCATATACGAACGGAACGTTTTGGTATATATCCTGAACAATCCACTGAGATACTATTCGGCTCAAATTTGTGATCAACTACATTATACGAGGCTAAAGAGGTTCATCAACATTCAAACGGGAAATACCTAACGTTAGCCAGCTAGCTCGCTACTCCTCTCCCTCGTCCAACTGGGCGCGATTTTGATCATCACTTTGTAGCTTGCTGTTTTTAACCTACTTATTTGAAATCGATTAGTATTTTTTTTTTAAATATTGAGTTTTCCACGCTCGTTTTTTATATCTAATGTTATACTCTTTGTATCCAAACAACATGTAAATCAAGCTCACCTTGAAAATTTAACCTGAAAACGAGGAGACGTTTAACCGCCTGAATCTTGTATTTGGTGGTTCGTTGTCTAATGGTCGTGGAAATGTTTCAACTTAAAACGGCTGCTCTCCCATGATGCATTTCGGCCATTGCTCTGACATATCGTAACATGTTTAATGTGAGAGTAAATACATTAAAAAAGCAGTTGTTTGTTTCCACATGAATATTATTGTCATGTTATTTTATTCACTTATGAGAATCTCAATATCTTAGTGTCGTGAGGGAGTACAGGAGGTGTAAAATAAAGAATTGATTAAACTTTAACTCCAGGTAAATTCTATGGACGTTTCTTTGCCAAAATTTAGATTGTACCTCCCAAACAAATGTTTAAAATAATTAAACTGTTGATGAATCACCAAATATTAAAGTATAATTAATTAAGTAGAATCAATATGTGGTGACTCTTTTGGCAATCAGTTTATCGGCAATCTGATAAAATATTTAATTTGGGGTAAAAAGTGTCGTGCATTGATAATCGGAGCCACGTGTAATCACCTGTGAAACTGTACAGCCTTTACTCTGATTCCTTTGCTCTTTTGTGTTAGTCATTACTTGGCTTGTAATTCCTAATTTGCACGCTAGGTGGTGTATCGTACCCGGTGTTTAGCGTAAAGGTCACGGGAAGTGGAGGGAAAATTGTGCTCGGTTGCTTCTTACTGTGGGCGTCAAGTCACCCACGTGGCTTTTTATCGCACTCATGCTCTGCTGGCGAGTTCAGCCACAATGACTGTATGATGCTACACATCAAGTGCATTTCGATATCAGTAAACAATGTCTACATCGGGTTGAAATGAGTAGAACGCACATGTCATTGTTGAATTTCCCTTTATTGCTTGAGCAGCTAATATGACTGTTTTAACAGTGGTTGATAATTAGTAGATATAAGGTAGCAGTTTATATGGTATTCTTCGGCAATACTCCTCCCAGGCCTCTCCATGCTTCTCGTAGCATGAGGCTTCGATCTCATTGGCTCGCACTCTCAGTATGTTAATACATTGTAGTGCAGGCAGGTATGGCACCAGGCTGGTGAAACCTGTAAATACCCATCAAACATCAAAGTTAAACATATGCTTATGGACTTTAAGATCAGTTCAAATTCTTGATCTTTGATGTCCTGTGGTTACATAAAATACTCAGCATTAACTGTGCCAAAATTTAGCTACTGTAAAATGGTTTTAAAATGGTACACTAATAAATATACTTTTAAATCCGGATAAATAATGTCTCCCAGTCATGATGAAATATGCATTCCATAATTTACACTTGCATTTGTTCATAATTTTTTTCACTTCTAGTGGCTGTAAACTCCAATTGTTGAATGTAAAAATGCTAAGTTGCTTACTAATTAAGATAATTAGTAGCCATTGAGATAAATATCTTTTAAAAATATGTTTTAATAACAGGGCAGTGAAGGGGATGTGTACAGGACCCTGGATTATGACACTTTCATCTTGACTGACTATCTGTACCATTTTAAATTCACTGCATTTAATAAAGCATTGAATAGTGGAATAATAACCTCACCTTACTTACCACAAAATATGGTTAAAATAATGTATCTATAGGACAGACATCTGCAGTATTGTTGAATATTGAAGCTGACATAATTCACCATGATACAGCCTACCTAATATATTTTACGAGACAATTGAGACAAATTTGTCATTGTGAAACTGGAGTTCAATGTTTTTTGTTCTTCCCACAAAGAATGTTTAATAGTATTTAATCTCACCACAGGGCAGGCACCAGGCAATCATCATCAGGATATCTCCCAAATAGTTTGGATGCCGGACCCAGCCAAACCATCCAGACACCAACAGGTTTTCACCAGAGGGACTTTTAATTATCTTCAGGTCTGGAAGATCAAAGACAATATTAATCTTGTGGTATTTGAAGTTATTGTTATATTTGAATATCAAATATACCATTATCATATTTTGACTCAACCTGATACCACACACATGTAAAACATCCCAATTAGTGAATGCAGTGAGTTTTTAACATTTCGAGTGAAACAATGGTGACTATTACCTTACAGTCACGTTACAAACTAAGGAAAGGATATTCATGGTGAGCAGTAACATTCTCCAATTTGCTTTTAATTCTAAAAAGCATAACGTTTCTATTTCTATATAGAAGAATGCAAAGGAAATGTTATTGTGAAGTCGACACTGGAAACAATATGATCAAAAAATATGTCTGCCAACATTCCACAAAATCAAATAAACACAGTGAGATACATTCAACACAAGCATTTATCTTCACTATTTTGCACCAATGTCATGTAGACACTGTAGTCATCAATTTTGGACCTCCTAAGCACTAAAGCTTTAAACAGGACTCTGAGTGATGACTTTATTAGGTACATCTACCTCACCACAGTTGTGCAGAGACCTGGCCAAGTTACCATGAATCAAACCACACATAGAAGTGACTGCAAAGGCATTTGCAACTCGAGGTACAGCTACAAAGAAGGTGCACTTTAGAACCTTAAGAGTGAAGCAGTGTATTGTTAATAAAAAGAGTGCTTAACTAAACACGTACGTGCATATGCTGGATCATTCGGGTGCTTGCGGAAACCACTCTTCTGTTCATTGGACAGGTAATAAAACAGAAATCCAATGCCTGCAACATACGAGCAGAGATGAGAACCTTCCGGCAGAAATGGGCATCCCTGAGGAATTATCAGCCTGGTGCTGACATCGCTGTGCGCTGCTTTCTAAATAGAATTTTAGTGAGAATTGGGTTTATGGGTATTCCAGTTTGAGTAACTGGTTCAGGCTGCTGTATGTATATGTGATCATGGGTTTGTCCTTGTTACCAAGCAAAGCTCATATCGCTGGTGTGTTACAATGGCAATGCTATTTAAGTCATTTTGGAGACTGTTGTTGAGGTTGTTTTTCATAAAGTCTTCTGATCATTGTGACTGTAATTAGTCTCACCGAAGAGCAGCAATAAGGGTATGGTGGACAGGAAGTGGATGTGATTGGGCCGATGAAGGAGGAAGTAAATGGGAAGACCGGAGAAGATTGGTATCCAGATATATTCGCCCAGAATCATAAGGAAACCGATAGACTCTTCAGTGAACTCTTTAGTGGTTAAAACGGAGTCCTGAAAAAACAACAGAAGTATTAGTTCTTAAAGGTGGCAAGTAAAAGAGCAGTAACCAAGTCTTGCTAATCCTGAGTCCTACACCTTTTTGTCTTTGTAATTTGTAATAGCACAAACTGGAATTGCTGGTCATGTAAATTAATAACTGTGGGAATGGTAACCATCAAGTAACCATCCTTCAGTGTACCAGTTTGAGTATTAACCATCCTTCAGTGTAGCAGTGTGAGTAATAGACATCCATCAGTGTAGCAGTGTGAATATTTACTGTTCTTCAGTGTAGCAGTGTGAGTATTAACTGTCCTTCAGTGTAACAGTATAAGTATTAATTGTCCTTCTGTGTAGCATTGTGAATATTAACCATCCTTCAGTGCAGCAGTGTGAGAATGCTCATGGATACTTGACTATTCCTATCATTGCTAAAAAAAATCAAACAGGGTGGTGTGAATATTGGAACATAATAAAACAACGGCAATAAGACATTTTTCAATAACAATTTGTATGTTTATTCCCAACTGTTCCCCTCCACCACTTCCCAGAGCACAATACTGATGACTGATTCTTTATGCTGTCTTTACCAGCTGCAGACATGCAGACACCTTTTGCATCTCTGATCAAGACTAACCTCGTCTATGAGGAAATCAAGGATGTAGATGAACTGAAAGGCAACCACAAGGAGCATAGACAGGGAGAGGGATCCATCACGCTCTAGTGCTGTTAGGACGTAGCTCAGATCCATCATGGCCTGCATTCAAAAACACAGGAGAAAAGAAATAATCGGTTGGAGCCTGCCGCAAATGTCAAGTAGCAGTGACATTTTTGGATACTAGAGTAGTATGCAGCATGCTTTGTGACTTTTTAAACTACTTAATTTTTAATCGAAAATTCTGGAGAGACAACTTTATTATTATTATTATTATTATTAATAATTTAAAACTTTATTATTACATTCACTCACCCAGCCAATGAAGCCAATTCTAACCATAGCAAATTGCTTCACATCGATTTTTCCCACACGAGGGTCAGTCTCCCTGCCCAGTGCAAACTCCTGCAAGAAACCTCCTGAATGGAAGAACACCATTATAATGACACAAAGATAGTTCATGTAATCATCATAATTTCGCATTGTAGAAGAATGGGACATGTGAAACATATATTAATATCTGCCATTAATCTTCATTCAAATTTTTAATACTTTTGTGAATACATTTTACACAAAAAGTGTTGATGACCACTCAAATGAGGGGAGATGTACTGCATAAAGCGTATTTGTGGGTGTGGTCTACCTGTATTACCACCGTGAGAATCCTGAGAGAAGTGGGCGTGGCCTTGGCGGAAGTACAGCCATAGGCTCAGCAGGGCAGACATGGCGAGCCCGGCGCTGACCAATTGCAGCACTCTGCTGGTCACAACGCTGCCCGTCACCACGCCGTAGTGCCACAGGCCCACGAGCAGCACGGCACACAGCACAAACGCATGCAAACCTGCAGATAAGAACCATGCAGATCAGCCTGGACAACTTGCATAATAAGAGTCCCATTTACTATATTTACTATATATATAATATTTCTGCTTGTATTTATACTGCTCCACTGATGACCTTTTTTAGAGGTGAGAAATGGCTAAAGCTCTGAGCTCACCATTCAGGCTGTACTTCAAGTGTTTGCCGTGACATCCCATCTTGCCCTCGGCGACCTAATCAGAGGAAGAACTGTAAGTAATGACAGAAACTCATGAATAGTATACTGAGCATGACTCAGAACACATGACTACTGCATCTGTCATGTGACATAGAAGCAAAACCTTTGGTATACTATTGCCAAACTCTAATTAATTTACATTGGCATCGTTACTAAGGCTAATTCAGAGGCGACAGTAGCATCTGGATATTTAGTGTTTGCTTTAATGGCATCAACACTTCCATTGTGGGGGAAGGCTTAGCATATTTCCAATATGAATACTTTACACTTTTCACAGCAAAGCTTCAAGTTGTTCTTATGCTCCTATTGAAATTAAAACAACATAAAAGAAGAACCCACCACAATTAATTCTGCTGTATCGGTTGCCTGCTCTAGACTGATGGGCCATTATTACTGTCAGCGAATCATCGAGGTCTTCGCCAAAACAAACAGAGGTGTAACGGAAGGTAAAGCATGAAAGGCTGGAATGTAAGGTGCACTAATGACGGGAGCTAGAAAACACTGCAAAAAACACCCACTTCCTTTCACTCACCTGTCCCATGGGAAGATAGTACAGCACTGCCTGTAACACAGTGAACACCAGAACTATAGTGGCGGCTGTCCAGTCCCAGAGGGGGGTCCTAGCCAGATTAGTCAGAACCCAGGGTTCAGAGGGGGGGTGACAAGCATCTAAGAGCAGTATCAGTGCCCCTGTCAGTGACGCGCACACTACAAACAAGTCTGACACACACACACACACACACACACACACACACAATCAGGTATTCAGTAAAAGAAAACCAGTTCATCTGCAACCCGAAAACACTTTCTGTAGTTTTCTGATCGCACACTTGCTGTTTGTATTAGCATTCATTGACAACAGCAGAAATGATCAAACTATTCATTCTATGGGAGCCTCCTAAACCAGAGCGGCTTTAAGCGTCCTTACGGATGTTGTTCCATTTGGGATGCGCACTGCTCCCAGCGCCATGCCTGCGGGCCGGGGTTCCCTTCTCAGCGCGAGGACAGCCACCGAGATTCATCTTTCGAGTTGCAGTAGGTGAAAAGAGCAAGTGCAGACTGTTCAGGAAAAAGGCAAGAAACACATTCCTTCCACCATGAGAATTTACCAACAACTGTGACGTATATGTGCACGTTCCTGCATATATTTTTGCTTTGGACCTATATTAAAAATCATTTACAAAATGAACATGATTGGTGAATTATAATTCACGACCGAGCTGGATAACAGAGCAACATCTCCATTTTGCACTTTTATCATATTCAACATTTTATGTCTTGGCAATAATAACCTGGGTCATTTTTTATTCCAAAAATCTTAGGATAAATCAGCTTTGACAAATGGGTTAAATCACCAAATGAGTGGATATGTAAGATCTAGCGAGTCAGAGCCGAGAGGAAGTTCAGGAATTAGAAGGATGTTTTTTTTAACGATTCCTCATTTTTACCTTATGTGCAGTAGCGGTAAGAGCAGAAACTGCCGCTGTCCTGCTGGTAGTGCCGCGCAACACTCGACCACTGTCTCGAGCCACTCACCAAGTGCCGCGCGACATTCAGGAAGTGCCGCGCGACACTCTACCACTGTCTCGAGCCTCCAGTAATAACACGGAAAGGCATCGGCATCTTAGTAGATGTTACGATGGCATATGCCATTGACATCGGCATCTTACGTACAGGTGACAGTGGCATATGCCACTGTTATCGGCATCTTACGTACAGGTGACAGTGGCATATGGCACTCACATCGGCATCTTACGTACAGGTGACAGTGGCATATGCCACTGTTATCGGCATCTTACGTACAGGTGACATATGTTCATTGCATTTCTGCATACAAAACATGCATGCATGTCTATACATTTCATGTGCATCTTGTCAAAGATATGGCCAAAACATTAATGTGAGAAAACAGAATTGGTAATGTTATTTCATGTGAAACATTGAAATGTGAAACACCTTTATTTGGTGCTGGTAGTCACCGACAATGTACCACATTTTTGTCAGTACCACATTTTTGAGAGTTAATTTAGTCTCTTATCCACTTTGGTGTGTCAAACATGCAAATATACGTGCAAAATAATTACTCTGCAAGATTCCTTGTATGTGCACAATTAGGCCATCAAACTGACTGAAATGATCAGGGCTGCTTTGAATATGGGAAATATGCTCCAGGACCTGGATTTAGTGTTTGATGTCATGATGCCTGAAGTAAGGAAAAATCAACCCAAGTTACATTACAAATTACATTCCTTTATTAATCACAACTATTTCCTGTATTTGGTCTTGACATCTCTGATGCTATTATGTCCGATGTAATCTATAAATCAAGTTTTCTTTATTGGTTTTTATAAGGTCACCATCAACATCCTCATGAAACATGAAAGTTTCTCAAGGTACATGGCTGAGTTATTTATGGCATCAGGTTCTACAATTGAATAATGATAGGAAATGTAAGTATTCCGCATAAAACAAGATTCTGGTGATTCTTTAAAATATGCTGATTCTCTTATTTAAGTTTTTTTTAACCGTATTTATTTATTTATTATCTATTTTATTTAAATGTGATAAGAGAAATAACATTCTATTTTATTTTAACAATATTTTGTCACTTAAAAATAATTACATTGTTTTTGTTGTTTAGTTTGTTTCCTCTTTGGTTCTCTGAAATAAAGACTGTGTGGTATCCAACACTGGACAATAGTCTCAGTCTCTCTCTCTCTCATATATGGTACAAACAATTGCCTAACGAAAATAGCCAAATATGCTGTGGAAACTATGACAACATCTCTGTTTATATACACTAGCAAAAGAGTTTAAACAGTTGGCAGAATGTAGAATTATTTACAATTAAAGCGAAGTGACGTATGCTATATTTTCATTTGAAAACGTGTCTCGTTACTAGAAAAATATAACGTGCAGGCGCGTGCCCTGACGAATTCCCACAGGAGGACACCGATCGCAATCCAACTGAACTTCCGCGAGACAACGCTGTAAGCCACCAGGCAACTATCGCGCGGCACTGGGCAACTGTCGCACGGCACTGGGCAACTGCACTGGGCAACTGTCGCGCGGCACAGGCACTGCTCTTTGTTAGTGGCGCGCGACAACAGCAGTACAGTACAGTTTATGCACTATCCGGCTCTCCTTATGTGCTTCGTCTGAGAGTGACTCTTCATCGTTTCAGATTAAATATTTCAGCTCAATTAACACCCTTCACACACACACACTTACATAAAAATACATATGGTGCCATGACTTGATCATAAGAAACGTCTTGTCCTAACAGCTTAGAAGGTAAATGGTAGTTAACCCACTCACACAACTGTTAAGACTTAAATATTAACATCAGAATTAGATTAAACAAGTTATTTTGTTTGCCATTAGATTAGGGCATGTGGAAGGATCAACCCTTTGTAAACATTACTGCACTGAAGGAAATACATACCCTAACTCAATAGAAATGCACTTTGACCTACAGCTAACACTTACCTTCTTGGAGATAAATGATGCGAACTGTGACTTTCTGCTGAAAGAAACGAGCACTTCAATGCTTTCATTCATGCGGGTGACAGCGACTTGGAAAAGAGGACATAAAGCTATTGCACTGATGTTGGCAAGTGTTATGAAAACCATTGCTTCAGTTCACTGGCCAACTGACGAGTTGCATTAGGTGCTTCCCATGTGAAACGCATGTTTGAGTAAATCACAAGGACATATCACATATAATCCAACCGCTGATATCAAGCATTCCATTCCAAATGTCTGTCAACAACCAGGAGCAATCGGTGCAAAAGAAGAAATGGCCTGTTTGCACCGTTTTGCACCGAACAGTGTCAAAGAAGAATTATCTAAAAAGCAAAAATAAACAAATAAATAAAAAAATTTAATCAACGCATGTATTTTTTAACATCTCAACCTGGTCACTGAGGACAGGAAGTTGAGCTGTTCGTCCGTTTGTTTTCTGAAACTAACATGGAAAGCCTTATTTTGAAACACTGAACCTTTTATGGCCTGTGGCATTCTGTGAGACTAACAACCTCGGAGTAATCTCCAGGAGATTATATGAGCTTGGTTGAAGCAAGATCAAACTTCTATTTTATATACCAATATACAAGTAAATAATTTTGAGCTTGAGTATTGGGACCAAGCATTATATCTATTGTTTTGGTTCTGTACTATAGCCCTTCGCATGGGAAACACAGTGCGCCCAAAGGTTGTTAGATAGCCGCTTTGCACATGGTAACCGTTTTGAATAGGTTGAATATTAATAGGTTTTCAATAGGACTTGAATAGGCTGTAGAGTACTCGAAATTCATATTGCCCTTTATCTGCAGGATCGTAGACCACCAGAGAAAACGCTCGCATAAAATAATCCTAAATGCAGTTTCATTGGATAGTCATTAAACAACTTGCATTGCAGGCTTATTATATGACTATAATTTTAATTTACATTTTTAATAACACATAAAACTAACTTTAACGTAAAGAACATATTCAATAAATCAACATCGGGTACATTTGAGCATGGCTCGTTGGTCTAGGGGTATGATTCTCGCTTTGGGTGCGAGAGGTCCCGGGTTCAAATCCCGGACGAGCCCAAATTTTTCCTCAAGTCAGGCCATCTTTTAACTAACCATGTCAGTCGAGAAATATCTATGCTGACACGAACTGACCTCAATTAGAAAGGGCGCGCGAAGCCCGACCACCCAAGGGAATCAATGTGTCACAATATTATTTAATCATCAAGCTAGTTAAATAACCTGTGGATAGATGATCATCACTTTACCTGCTGACTAACTAACTAGCTAACTTCAGCCTCTTTTAAAATGAAAGTTTATTCACGTTTCCCATTAAACGGTTCTTCATTAATAAGCTATGAGGTAAAATATGGCAGACTTCTATATGCCAACACTATTGAGACTTTTTACCATAGCAAGTTTTGGGTTTTTATTTGTTATGAAGTACAATTATAAGTATTACATACATTTTAAAACTTTTAATTGACAAATATATCCAGCCTTCTAAGCCTTCTTAGCCTTCTGCAATTCGCCTCGGCACACTTCTTGAGTGATGGCAACCCATCCTTGCCTAATCAGTGCTTGGAGCTGATCAGTTTCTGGGTTTTTGTTTGTCCACCCTCTTTATGAGGACTGACGACAGGTTGGGATTGAGATCTGGGAGGTTTCCTGGCCATGGACCCAAAATTTTAATGTTTTGTTCACCATTTGGTTATCACTTTTGCCTTGTGACATGGTGCTCCATCATGCTGGATAAACCATGATGGGGAAACATTTAGGAGATTGTCCTGATGCTTGACTTTCTTGGGCGCCCTGGAATGACTTTACAATTAATCTAATCACTCTTCACTTTCTAGAGTCAATACAAGCATTTTAGCAACTTTTATGGCCAAGCAAAATAGTCAATAGTTAGGCTAATAATTGAAGTCAACACAATGCAAAGTGGAGTCAAACAGTTAAGACCTGAATTCGATACGGGATCACATGGCCGGTTAGCTCAGTTGGTTAGAGCGTGGTGCTAATAACGCCAAGGTCGCGGGTTCGATCCCCGTACGGGCCAGATTGAATTTTTTAACATTTCTTAAATGCTTACCTTTGAAATTTACCATAAGAACGGATCAAGATTAGATAAAAAATTTATTGTCACTGAGCAAAGTACAAATACCAAGCTATCAACATACAGATAGCATTTACCCACAAGTGCAAACAGCAAGACGAAAGAGAAAGTCTAGTAGAAGGACTACAAAGTGCATGTAGCTGATTCACAGAAGCGTATGACCACAAAGGATTCTTGAGATTTATCTTCTATGTGGACTTTTGTATGATGCCTCATAGATATCAATAAATACCCAAACACAGAGCTGAGGGACTATTTTTTGCAATGCCTGTTTTGTCTGTGTACAGGATACATGTGATATAATAACATGTATGACATAAACCAGTCTCATGATCACATCCTGCCTCTTTTAGGCTTGTAATTGTAATAAAACAGAACAAATTATAGAATGTGAAGTAGGCAGGGTCTGTGTGGAGATCTGTGGTGGTCTCCCTGCCCCCTCAGGTGAAACCATCCCCTAATGTTTTTACTGTTTACAGCTATTAAGTAATCAGAATGAGACAGGGCACATCAGCATTCAAACTTTATTTTTCATTAACAATAAATTATCCTTTACAAAATTAAATAGTTATCTGGCAATTACCTGTTATTGCACATTGAACATCATATATGTACGTTACCATGCGTACAAGGGCACAAATTACACCAATCCATCTGCATATTCCATGAGCATTCTGTTTAGGAAGCACTTATTGTTTGACTGGTTGTACAAGATTATCTTTTCTGAGTATGTGTCTGTTTACATGCATATGCGCAAATGTGTGTGTGTGCGCAAATACAAATGTTTGCGTGTGTGTGTGTCTGTGTGCGAGCAAATGTGTGTGGGGGTGTGCAAATGTGTGTGTGTGTAAATATGTGTGTATGTGTACACAAGTGTGCATGTGTTTGTGTGTGTATTTTTGTGTGTGTGTGTGTGTGTGCAAGCAAAAATGTGTGTGTGTGTGTGTGTGTGTGTTTAAAATCTTGCCTTCAGGATGTGCAAAATTTGTACCTCTCAGTGCTCCCCAATTTGGACAACATTCCTACTGTTAACGACAAAAAAGCTCACCAATGACAATTACTATTTAACGTCAGTTATTTTGCATCAGTTTAAAACTTTGTCAATGGGGAAAAAGTCAAATGTTACACAATACAGTAAACACCCTTCTTATCCCCAGGGCTTCAGACCAAAAATAACTCCAAAGCGTCACTAAGGTGTGACTATGTACATACAAATATTCCATAAACAAAACAGTCCTGACACGTTTTTTTTCATTTGCCGTCGTCCCAACTCCTGACAGTTCCGACTCATCATTTATCTTCATTCATTGTTTCTCTCCGCCTGCCTGTCTTGGCCAGCTGAAGTGGAAGGCCTTCATAACTGTAGTCCCCAGAAAGAGAGTGAATCTGCTGCAACGTTTCATGCTCAACATGTTGTACAGAACTAGGGGTTTATGAAAGTAGCCATCGAAAACACAAACGGTTAGAGTGCAAGAACATCGCCAGAGCTCCTACTTGGATCGCAGTCATGACCTCTGACCTCCATTTATTGAGTGCTTGAGACAGAATGAATACCAATAGCATCGTCCAGTGATCTGTAGTGAAGTCATGATATTTAAGCTGATTCAGGGTCTCAGGTCACTTTGTCCAAATGGAGGTGGTGGGTAGAGCTTTTATTTGTGTCACTCACAGCTCCTGCTCTGATTGGTCAATCCAGGTGGGACTGTACACTGTGGATTTAGCTGACCGGCGCCCCCTCATGGTTTGTGGGGCTCCTTGGGCCAGCTGAATCCTCTGGCACTCCTTCAGGTTCTGAGCCCTGACCTCTGCACTCAAGATCTCCTCCACCACGCGTATGGGGAACCAGCCCCTCTCCCCGTCATGTAGACGCTCCCCCAAAATCCACCCTGGGAAATAAGAGACAAACTTGAAAATGTTCTGAACATTGATGGATAGAGAGAAGATCTGTGAGTATGTGTGTATGTGTGTGTAAAAGGATGAATGTGTGTGTGTGTTTAGAGGGGGTGTTTAGGTGCTTAGCGGGAGGTGTTTATGTGTTTAGTATGTGTGTGGGGGGTGCTTAGGTGTTTAGTGTGGTGGGTGTTTAGGTGTTTAGTGTGTGTGTGGTTGCGGTGTTTAGGTGTTTAGTGTGTGTGTGGTGGGGGTGTTTAGGTGTTTAGTGTGTTTGGGGTGTTTAGGTGTTGTGTGTGGCGGGTGTTTAGGTGTTTAGTGTGTGTGTGTGTCTGGGGTGTTGAGGTGTTGTGTGTCTGGGGTGTTTAGGTGTTTAGTGTGAGTGTGGGGGGGGGGGTGTTTAGGTCTTCTTACCATCGTCAGTTCTCTCAAGGACAAGCAGGACATCAGCCATCTCCACAGAGAGCTCATCAGGTTCCTGGGCTGAGTATGACTGGATACACTGAATCTGAGGAGAGTCTGAAACACACACACCACACACAATTTAAATTTTTAATTTCAATTTTATTTATATAGCACTTTTTACAACACATGTTGTCTCAAAGCAGCTTTACAAATTGTATGGGTCCAGATCCCTAATGAGCAAGCCAAAGGCGACATTGGCAAGGAAAAACTCCCTAAGATGGCGGGGAAATAGGAAGAAACCTTGGGAGGACCAAGACTCAAAAGGGAACCCATCCTCCATTGGGCAGCCCGTTAGCACCAGTCCGTATTTGTGAACAAGAGGTGGTTCTACAGTTACAGCTTAAAGTTCTTGTTCCCGGCCAAGTAGTCACAGTCCCTTCGGTGCAGATGGTGCGCCTCAGGTGGGAGCCAGCATCAGCACGTCCCCTTACGGCAATGGTACATCCAACCCCGGCATCAGTACATCCACCGGAGAGCCAGACCATCTCCCAGGTGCTTGTAGGTGCTTGCATGCACACGCACACACACACACACTAAACACCTAAACACCTGTGTGTGTGTGAGGAGGAGGTTACATGGCTGTTGAGTGCTGGTTGATGTGTGTATGTGTGTGCGTTTTGTGTGTGTGTGTGTGTTAGTGGGGAGGTTACCTGGCTGGTGTGTGCTGGTTGACATGAATCTCGTTCGCCGGTTGGGAGTGAGGGCACAGATCCAACGCAGCTTCTCACTCCTGTGCAGATATTCAGAGTGTAGCCACATGAACAGCAGTCATACCCGCATAACATAACACAAAATCCATGATCCTCAACATAATCCATAATCCTCAATATAATCCATAATGGTCATCATAATACATAATCTTTAGTTTAATCCATAATCCTTAGCATAATCCGTGGCTACATGTGTGAAGGAGTGAAGGAGGTTTAGTCTTGACCTGAAGTAGCATTGATATAATTGGATTAATTTTGACATATCATTCACATGTTTAATGTGATGCAAGAATTCATTATCATGACTGTCGTACTGGGATAGCCATTTCAAGAGCAGATCTATTGCTGGGACATATCCTCGGCTCAGTGGAAGTGTTCAAACAATTTAGCTTCAAGTCATTATGCAACACCATGTATTGCAATCTTTTTATACTGGCACAGAAAAAATTACTGTTTTAAAGTATGAGGGTTTTTTCCATACTTGTTGTACATCACACCAGAGAGAAGGAGATGGTGATTCACTTATAATCATCCATGCTAAAAGATTTGACAGATTTGATTTGAAAACAACACCCTCCTACCAGTGCAAATTAGTATGCAAGATAAGATATTTTTTGTCTCCACAGATGAATCACCGAAAGTAGGTCTGGAGCTCGGAGAGACAGCATTAATGGCAGAGGAAAGGCATCCAGAACAAAGGTGCTCTGCACTGGAGCTGCACTAGAGCTGCACTTGAGCTGCACTCGAGCTGAACTCGAGCTGAACTCAAACTGCACTGGAGCTGCACTGGAGCCGCACTCAAGCTGCACTCGAGCTGAACTCGAGCTGAACTCAAACTGCATTGGAGCTGCACTGGAGCTGCACTCAAGCTGCAGACGAGCTGCACTAGAGCTGCACTGTGAGTGGATCAGGGGGAGAGAAGCTCTCACATGCTGTTGCTCTTCAGCATGTAGCTGACGGGCCGATCCTCCTGGTTCTCCAGCAGCTTGAGGACGAAGACGAAGGCCAGCATCTGTCCCTGATCCTCCATGTCCTCTGTCCTCAGCATGGACCGACAACACGAGTCCAACACCTGGAATTTCTCCCCACTGGTGTGCGCAATATGCACACACACACACACACACACACACACACACACACACACACACACACACACACACACACACACACACACAGACACACACACCTTTACTTCTGGAATTTCAATTCAGATTTGATAGATACTTGTGGCATGATGTGTTTGGAGCATGGACATGTGTTGTAGGGATGTGGTCCATGTGGACAGCACCTATGTGAGTGTGCTATGTTCGAGGTGTGTGTGGCTAATGTCAGCTAATGCTAACTTGGAGCTGCGCTTGGTGATGAGGAGCAGGTTATTGAACAGGAACAGGTAGATGGGATGGTAGAGCTTGCGACTGCGCATGGTCCTAGTGCTCTTGGGCCCAGACATCTGCAGCAACTCCCCCTTCTTCAGGAGCCACCGAGAGTGAGAGATCACTGGTACTGACTGGGGATCAGGAGCAGACATGAATTAATGTTATTGGCATGCATCAAAAAAAAAAACCCTGAAATATATGAACAAATCATGGTTTATTTTACAGGCTACATAAGAAAGAAGTCAAACATCACCGAAGAGCAAATTCTTCAAATTCTAATACAATGAAAATTTTGCTAACCTTATTATTATAATATATTTTTTGTGTGATGCAGTGAAGCAGCCTTAACAAGGCAGATAGACATCTACAGATATAGATATACATATAAAGATTTAAGAAAACGTTTCCCAGCCAAGTACACTCCTGATCAAAATCTTAAGACCAGTTAAATAATTGCAAGAATTTGCCTTTTGCACTGTTGGATCTTAAGAAGGTTCTAAGTAGAGCTTCATAATGCTAAAAGAAAAAAATGGAACAAAGGGACAAAAGCAGGCAATTTAACTGAAATAGGCTGTTCATCAACTGATCAAAAGTTTAAGACTGCAGCCTCTAAAAGACAAAATCTGCACAAAATTTGGAGTTTACAATGTCACCTCCTGATGGCAAAATCAAAGACGCTCTCTGAATGTTGTATGGGTGGGGGGGGAATCATGATTCAGGGAGCAGTGGACCTCCAGTTTGTGCAGGGGTGTCAGACAGTAGCTGGTTATGTGGAGATGTTGCAGTGGTCGTCCCTGATGACACAGGACCTCGTCTGTGTGGTCATGACTGGGCTGACAGGACTGCAGTGCTGCAGTTCACAATGCCCATCTGACAAAGCACGGGGATGGACAGCAAGGGACGTTTACAAATATGGCCATCAGTTCCAGACAGTGGGTGCCCTTCGAGAAGCCATCTTCACCAACGTCCCCACTAACCTGGAAACACTCACATCAAGCGCCTAAATGAATGTTTGAAGTGATCAGCAGGACTGGTGGAGCTGCTCAGTACTGAAGTGATCAGCAGGACTGGTGGAGCTCAGTACTGAAGTGATCAGCAGGACTGGTGGAGCTCAGTACTGAAGTGATCAGCAGGACTGGTGGAGCTGCTCAGTCCTGAAGTGATCAGCAGGACTGGTGGAGCTGCTCAGTCCTGAAGTGATCAGCAGGACTGGTGGAGCTGCTCAGTACTGAAGTGATCAGCAGGACTGGTGGAGCTCAGTACTGAAGTGATCAGCAGGACTGGTGGAGCTGCTCAGTCCTGAAGTGATCAGCAGGACTGGTGGAGCTCAGTACTGAAGTGATCAGCAGGACTGGTGGAGCTGCTCAGTGATCAGCAGGACTGGTGGAGCTGCTCAATCCTGAAGTGATCAGCAGGACTGGTGGAGCTCAGTACTGAAGTGATCAGCAGGACTGGTGGTGCTCAGTACTGAAGTGATCAGCAGGACTGGTGGTGCTCAGTACTGAAGTGATCAGCAGGACTGGTGGTGCTCAGTACTGAAGTGATCAGCAGGACTGGTGGTGCTCAGTACTGAAGTGATCAGCAGGACTGGTGGAGCTCAGTACTGAAGTGATCACAGGTGATCAGCTGAAGGACTGGTGGAGCTCAGTACTGAAGTGATCAGCAGGACTGGTGGATCAGTACTGAAGGACAGGACTGGTGGAGCTGCTCAGTACTGAAGTGATCAGCAGGACTGGTGGAGCTCAGTCCTGAAGTGATCAGCAGGACTGGTGGTGCTCAGTACTGAAGTGATCAGCAGGACTGGTGGTGCTCAGTACTGAAGTGATCATCAGGACTGGTGGAGCTCCTTAGCATTGAGTCCTGTTTGAACACTTTCTGTTTCGAGAGGGTTTTGTTTTTTTTTTAGCTGTGGTCTTAAACTTTTGATCAGTTGATGAACAGCCTATTTCAGTTAAATTGCCTGCTCAAAATATTTTATCCCTTTCTCATTTTTTTTTTAGTATTATGAAGCTCTACTTAGAACCTTCTTAAGATCCAACAGTGCAAAAGGCAAATTGTACTTCCAACCAAAAGCCTTTCCAGCCACATCTAAAAATATTCTCACACAGGTCCCTAACTGCACAATAAAAATATTAGTTTAAAAACAATAACGTATTTGTTATATTCATTACCAAGGCAAAGTCATGGCCCATAGTAAAGTGAGACTCCTGTGTCAAAAAGGACAAAGAAAACAATCGTGTGTTTGTTTGTTTGTCATCCACTGCCTTTTACATCATGTACCTTGGACTTGAATTCCAGAGTTTTCTCAATGCTGATCAGCTCCTCAGTGCGACTCATCTTTCTTGCTCCTTCATTGCATTCCTTCACAATCTGAGAACACACACACACACACACACACTACAGCATAAACAACCCTTAAACCTTACTGGAGATCCTAAGCACTAATAAATTACTCCACACTGTGACTTTAAGATGTAGTTTTTGTTGGGGGAAAAACATGAATAAAGTACATTCTGGAGTGAAATTAAGCTTATTGGACAGGTGCTTCCCATGGCAACACTGAGGCATGGCTGTGTTGTCATAGTGATGGAAGTAAAGGTGTGTAAAATGGGTGAAAGTCCACACACATCATAAAGATGGAGCAGTCATGCATACGGCCACACCTGGACGCCGGCACAATAGACACTCACACGGATGCATTTCACACAGCACATTCCCACAACACGTCACTCACACACTAGACCAGAAATATACGTTACCTTTTCCAACTCCTGATGAGCCATTATAGCATTCTTCTCCACTTCAGAGTTCTCTTCCACTTTCTTCAGAATGTTCTGCAATAAAGACACGAGACCTTCCTTTAAAACACATCTGACACTTATGATTTGAACACATGACAAAGTAGATGTGGACTTTGTGTTTGGAGCTGCTTTAGAACTGTAAATACAATAGATGCACTAATTTTTATACTCCCAGTTTTGTATTAAAACATAAAAACATTTAACACCTACTCTATGGTACCATGGCTTAATGTTCAGTTTGCCTAATTCTTGACAAATCCTCAGTGCATTACATAACTAGGGCCTAAATATAGATGTTTCTATGAAGTCCTGTCTGCACTGTGTGCTGTTTTAATTTACACTGTGTTCAAAACTTTGGGCATGCTTATTTAATATATTTATATATATACAGTATATGACCATACACAAACAATATTATTCGTTGATTAGATATGCCTCCCTTTAATTGTTATTCACTTTCTATTATACATTATGAGTCCTGCAGCAGTGGTTTGGGCTGGTGCGTAAGAGTTGGCTCTACAGGTTGGTTAGGGATCAGACCTTACAAAACACAGACTGACACCTGGGCGTGTAAAATATGTTCCCTTGCGGCTATTAACATCTGGGTACACCCAGTGGCCCAAACCAGGTGAAACACACGCTGTGTGTGCCAGCCTGTTAGGAGTGTGACTAACACTGCGTCCTTTTAACTGTGCCTGTAAGGAACACATCCTGAGGGTTTCGCGTCTACTCGTGCACAAATATGGAAGATTAAAGGAAATGTACACATGCACAGGAACCTACAGAGTCCTCGTTTTATGAAACTGCGAGTCAGGCTTATGGTGGCAAACAATTTTCAGGGTAGGGTCAATATTTTAAGATATTTGATTGGTTCATTCTTACCTGCACCAGCAATTTTAGGCGTGTGATTCGCTGAAAGGGGAGGATAAGGAAGGAAGTGAATGACAGGCCTCTGACTTTTGGCTGATTTTCCAGAACAGCCATATTCTCTCGGAAAAGAGCATTCTCCTGTCTAAAACACACACACACACACACACAATATAGTAAAAAATACAGACACACACTGGGTCTGTACACTGGTCACTTGACAGGAAGGCTAATTTTGTGATGACTACAAACTAACAAACAAACAACTGATTGCTGAGGGTAGCAGGTTTTTCCATTAAGGAGATCTAAACTGTGACACCGTTCATATCCCGAATATTTGCGTGGGTCAAGGAGATGATCACAGACGAACTGGGACCCTTCTACATATTTGTTCAATATTTGGCTCTTGAAGTGGACAAGGTGCTTCTGTGATATCGTGTCAAATCAGCGTGCTCCTTATTTATTCAAGTGAACTTTATTTAAAGAACATCAGACCTCACCAACGGCAGATTGATTTGTAAAATGCGTCAGTTCTTTCCAAATGGCACCAGTGATAAATGTGCTGTGGTTTCATAATCACTTCTTGTCTCCTTTTTATGTAATCTCATTGACACATAACGATCTAGATTTCAGCAACACAATCTAGAACAGAAAGGACTAACCACGGAGCCTCAAATGTGCAGAAGAAGAAAAGAGCTCAGGGTGTAAGAATACAATTGCAGAAAGTGCATGTGTCATGAATGTTGTGTTAAGAAGAAGGAAATACCGAAAATAAAACCTTTCCAAGGTCATACTTCTCTTAAAAGGTGTGGCAGGGAGGTTTGTATTCTATTCTATTGAGCATGCAAGATCTGTCAAATCAAAATATGATATACAGTTAATTAAAAGTTGGCATATTATAGACTCACATCTTAAATGAGTCAGCTTTTCTAACATTAATAGTAATTTTACATTATTAACTGATGTAAGTTTTAGTTCCTGATTAAGACCATCTTTGAAGAATTTTCAGTTCTCACCAGAAAACAAAACTTTGATTAGTTTAAAATGATTCAGCCCAAACATACAGAGATAATATGTAAATTAGAGTAGGATGCCAGTTTATGCCCTTCCCAGAATTTTGAAGTGTAAAATACTAAACAGTAGAGTTTAAACTTTTCAACTAGCTTTAGTAACAGCTTACTGAAATGTACACTAGCCCACCTACTAACAAAACACACCACTACACTGCAGAAAGACACTGACGCAGCAACCACTGTACATGAACTTAAATACGAAACCTGATGTTTTAGCAAATCATCATGGCAAACGCAGGTAAACTGTAAAGGACAAAACAGTCATACTGTTACCACACCCATAACTAATTATTTCTCTGGGCCAGTAGGCGAGCCTTTTTAGAGCAGTATTGTTTTTAAAATGATACACCCAGTTTTTACTGACTAATCTTCTCCTCCAGGCAAAAAGTCTAATAGTTAACAAAACATGCCAGAGAATTCTGACATCTGAAAAACAGCATTAAACGTCTCAGTGCCACTGCGTCTGTCTTAGTCTGCTTGGCTTGAAAATCCCACAGTTTTCAACGCTGGGTACTGTAATCTCACACACACCCTCATTCAGGTATGATCAGTATAATACACACATACCACACACATTCTTTCTGTCAGAAAACTAAGAAGGAAACATTAGGAAGAAATATACATACACAAGAAAATACACATACACAAAAGCACCCACACACACACACACACACACACACAGCGAGGAATGCACTCACAGGATACGCCGATAGTTCTTTTCCTGGTAGACCTGGTTAATCACATAGCTGATGAAGACCTGGAAGTAATTAACAGCATGATGATAGACAATATCACAGACATCAGAGATCAGGATGGACTCTTCAATCCTGTGCTCCAAATCCATCAGAAACCTGAGGAGAACATGACGATTGAACTGTTAGACCACGACCATTTTCTAATACTTAAAATTAGGCATATCCAGTGAGTCTATTTTTGGCATATGAATATATTTATCTTGATATATTTTATGATACATTTGATCTTAGTATTCTAAGCTCATATTAGCTCAACAGGAAATATTACCCTGTATTACTCTGTATTACCCTATATTACCCTGAATTACCCTACATTATCCTATATTACCCTAACAATGTCCCATGGCAAAGATTAGCAAACTGCTTGAGAAAAATAAGCTTAATCAAAAATGGAAAAAAAAATGCATTTTTATTTTATAACAATTTTTGATAACCTTAGAATACTTGTGAGTAAAACCTAACAGAAACTCAGTGAGACTATTATTCATCTATCAATATGGGGATGATCAGAGATGGACAACTTTAAAATGTTACATTTACACACAGATGAAACTTTAAGGTCATTAATGCAATCAGCTGGGTGCTTGTATAACTTGGCCTTCTACTGTTTGCAAAGCTACGCTGGATAACATTGCCAGCCAAATGATCAAGTGTAAACGTTCAGAGGTTTAAACCAACTAAAGAGACTGACGTAACTTTGTAACTGACGTAACTTTCATGGCAGGGTTCAGCAGGTACATCATTTCCTTATGTGCAGTGCTGCTTTTTGGGGTCTCTAAGATTATGATAAGATGCAAGTCCTACGCCACAAACATATCGAAACAGCTTCCCAGAAGACCTCAGAGACAAGTTGTTTATCACTGTTTGTTTTCCTATGTTTTCTCCAACCCAATTACACACTCACTTACACACAGTATATGCTAACCTTACCATTAAAAACTTACATTTTCAGAAAACAGCATGTATATATGAACTTAATTGTAATCATGATCATGTAAATGTTTTAGCCTCTTTTTTATTAATTCAAAATACTTTATTCATATAGACATGCAAGTTTGTGGCATTAGTTAGAGTTAGGGTTAGAGATAGGGTTAGGGTTATGGTTAGAGATAGGGTTAGGGTTAGAGTTAGGGTTAGGGTTAGAGATAATGTTAGAGATAGGGTTAGGGTTATGGTCAGGGTTATGGTCAGGGTAAGGTGTAAGGGTTAGAGTAAGGTATTAGGAAAAAGGTTAGGTGTAATTCAAAATACTTTATTCATATAGACATGCAAGTTTGTGGCATTAGTTAGAGTTAGGGTTAGAGATAGGGTTAGGGTTATGGTTAGAGATAGGGTTAGGGTTAGAGTTAGGGTTAGGGTTAGAGATAGGGTTAGCGTTAGAGATAGGGTTAGAGATAGGGTTAGGGTTATGGTCAGGGTTATGGTCAGGGTAAGGTGTAAGGGTTAGAGTAAGGTATTAGGAAAAAGGTTAGGTGTAATTCAAAATACTTTATTCATATAGACATGCGAGTTTGTGGCATTAGTTAGAGTTAGGCTTAGAGTTAAGGTGTTAGGGTTAGGGTTAAGGTGAGGATAAGATGTTAGGGTTAGGATTAAGGTTAAGGTGTTAGGGTTAGGCTAAGGTGTTAGGGTTAGGGTTAAGGTGTTAGGGTTAGGGTTAGGTTAAAATATTTTGACCTTTAACTGTATTGCCCGGCCTGTATGCATTGCACCATTGTGCTACACTTCTGATTTTCACTTACTAACTTCCTAAACTTCCCCTTTAGACAACGGCTTCGGTACAAGTGCTGGTCAATCATGGGTTGTTCATGGTTTACCATATTCACAACTGAAAAGTCTGTGATTGTTCATGGTCCATCAAGGACTCTGAGGATTGTAGAGCTATTGAATCACCACATTTCCCCTTGAATCAAGAAATGGTCCCTTCCTGTGTTTGGTGTTTTTATTTTCGATGAACCATAAAATAAATTTGAAGATTAATGTTATTTATTGAAAGATAATAATGAATATGTTCACTTTCAAGCTAAACTATGGTAGCACAATAGGTGAAGGTTTGTTGTAAGAGCACTGTACAGGTCTTTGTTATGGTAGGTATGTAGACAAACACAAATGCTGACACACACCCAGACACACCTCTCGCTTGCCTTCATGATGTCAGCAATGTTGGAGAAAAGGAAGTGCATGTCTGATTGGCTGAGAGTGTTGATTAGGAGGGGATTCTGCAGGAAGTGTGTCTCCAGGAGCTCCAGACTCTTGTAGTAGGACGCTTCAGAGGTCACCAGTTCAAACATGGCCTTTGGGAGGGAGGAGGGGCAGGAGAAGGTTAGGCTTGTTTTTCTGTCCACACACACAAAAAAGCAAGTTTTTAACAAGTTTTAAACTACAATGCCAAAGGCCATTTTCCTTTGTAAATCCTTTCTCAGTGTAGGATTCAGTTTACGAATTCCCATTAGAAACCAGCCCATAGGTTTGACAGCTCATTCACACGTTAATGTATATATATATATATATATATATATATATATATATATATATATATATATATATATATCATGTGAGTAACTGTAGTGTGTGTGTGTGTATATATATATATATAATATTACAAATATAGAATAATATATTCCACAACTTTTATATGATATATCAAATGAAAATTCAGATCAATATTATTTAATTTAAGTACACTGCAGTTACTCACATGAAGTGTTCTTGTGTGTGTGTATGTATATATATATATATATACACACACACACACACACACACACACACACACACACACAAGAACACTCCATGTGAGTAACTGCAGTGTACTTAAATTAAATAATATTGATATATCATATAAAAGTTGTGGAATATATTATTCTATATTTGTAATATTACTCTATAATCCAAATGAAAGCAAACACAAATTTGGTCTAGGAAAGCTGAAGAAAGCTTCCCTTCTGCTCTAAGGGCCACGAACTCTTACCACCTCCGCCTACACTTTGCATTATGTGTGTGTGTGTGTGTGTGATATCTTACTTCCTGCAGGATGATCTCTCGCTGTGGGAGGCTCTTGAGCAGGCCGCTGTTTACCACAACGTCCAGGTTCTGCCACAGGCTGAGTGAACGTGCTGTGTTTCGCAGCTGCAGCTGTAGGGCTGGTGGGGACACCACCCCTGACCCCACCCCTGACCCCACCCCCGACCCCACCCCTGACTCCGACCCCAGGCATGTCGCTGGAAGTCCATCCCGTTGTCGCCGTTGTTCGATCTCCTGCTGCTCAGATGTGTCTCGATACTCCTGATACAGGAACGCTGGACACAGGAAACGTTCAGTTATGTACGCACCTTCATTACACACTATAATGTATTTTTTCATTACAAGTATTTTTGTATTTACAATGTATTTGTATTTATTTATTTGTTTTCAATTTTTGTACTTTTTCATTTTTGGATAACATTTTCATTCTAAAACGTGCAGTGCATTCTGTTACCCACCCGTCACTAAATACAAATTATAGAAATGAATATAAAATGTAAACAGAATCAGAATCTGTATCTGTCAACCTTCAGTACAACCTTCAGTACTACCTCCAAACAAGGCTTGCAAACCCTTGGTGGATTCATTAATCAATCATCAGAAATGTGGACCGATCAGTAATTAACAGACAGTTTCAACTGTACAAACTACTACTCTTGCCCATGCTCAAAGCATCATTTCACTATTAATGATCCAGCTAAGCAACTACAAACCATGGCTCTCCCTAACAGTGTGATGTTTTGGGTCTCCAAACATATCACCGGACCTTTAACCCTCATCTCATCCGTCCACAGAACGCTGTAAACAATCTGGGTTATGTCGCCTCTTCTAAATCGGACATTTTCAGCAACTATTTTTTTTTTATTTCGTGAGCATGTCCGCCATGTTGTTCTTTCATGGAAGCCATTTGTGTTGGGTATTTGTCTTATAGGACTCAGGTGAGTATGAAGACTGGCCAGTTCTGGGGAGCTCAGGTCCTTCGCTGTTACCCAAGCGTTCTTTTTCACTTTCCTCAGCATAGCATGCTGTGCTGTGCTCTTGCTGCGATTTTTGCAGGACGCCCACTCATAGGAAGAGTAGCAACAGCTCTGAATTTCCTCCCTTTGTAAACAGTCTGTCTTATTATGGACTGATAAACACTCACATCTTCAGAAATGCCTTCGTAACCTTTTCCAGCTCTGCCAATCTCTCGATTCTCCTCATAAGTACATGATGACGTCGTTGATCAGCGCAGTAAGCACAAACACCTCTACCTCTACTGTCGATGACCAAACATTTGTGTGCCTTTTTAAATCACTTAAATCTAATTGGATGACTTTTTCCTGCCTGGACTGTTAATGTTTAACTGGAGTGTTAAACAAAAAGACAATTGTCAAAAAATTGTCAGGAAAAGATAATCATTTGTTTATTTGTTTTTGCACTGTTTGTTCATTCTTTTTATGAGTAATTAATGCAGACTTTTAACTGTAGTATATTGTGTTGGTTCTATTCATCTGCATATTCCATGATGAAATCTGACATATATAAATGAGTCCAGTTAAGGTATCTGTGTCAAGAGAAGAATAACAAATAAACAAAAGATAACCTAAACAAAAACAGTCTTCTCCCCCATAATAAACACTTGTATTTTGCACTGCAATGACCTGCTGGTGGTTCCAGACCATCTATATTAATTAGTATACTGCTGTAGTCATATTTACTAAATAAGAAAGTGTGAGATTAAGAGGTTAGTAAAGCATACTGATTAAATGACTTGATTCTGTATTCCATCAGTATGATATGTTGGCATTAATGGAAGCTAAATACATGACATTAGGTCAACCCATCCGACCCCAGTAACATCTACTCAGGGTATAAAGATTTATAAAGTATTTGTGTCCAAATCACATGTTGTTCAAAAGGTACATCTGATCACTGGCATTTACTTTTAAAAGGCTGAAATTATAGCCTGTTTTTAAAAGACAGCTGCAAAAACCTCTTTACTGGCACTCTGAAGTACCATCCAGTAATAATAATGTCTGGTCAATGATGTCTGGTCTGATGAACAGACAGTACTCTGCTCTACAGAACATAGCAAACAGCATATTTTCATTATGTCACAGCATACCACGGTCAGCACAACTCCGAACTAAGTACTAAATCCTGGACTAAATCTGAATCCTATCAAATGTTTCAGGACAACCCAACCTAATATGAGCCATCGCCTCCAAACTGACAGACCCAGACACGCCCTCCAAACCGCCATGGCTATGTTTCCATTGGACCCATTATGGGTGTGTAGCATATCAGCTATCGCCCTCAGAGACTACGCGACTTGACCCACTCCATGAACGGCTCTATATCTTTGGCTGTTAGTGACACTGAGTAGGAAACCAAAAGTGTGTGTGTGTGTGTGCCCTCTCAAAAGGTGACTTTGGACATAGCGAAGTGGTTGTGTAATGTCCTTCAGGTGGGTGTGCTTACATAAGGATGTGGGAGGGAGATATTCTGAGCCTCTGCAGTACAGTGTAAGGCATTAAAATGTAAATTGTAAGTCCTTACAGCCTATTATGTGTATCATGGTAAAAACACCAGAAACACCCCCTTTTCCCTGTCCTTGTCATTCCCTGGCCTGAGCACAGAATACACAGTGTGTCCCCTGGGACAACATTATACCACGATATGGCATATGGATACATTACACCACAATACACCAACATTATAGTATATGGACACATTATACCGCAATACACCAACATTATAGCATATGGACACATTATACCGCAACACACCAACATTATAGCATATGGACACATTATACCGCAACACACCAACATTATAGCATATGGACACATTATACCGCAACACACCAACATTATGGCATATGGACATATTACACTACAACACACCAACATTATGGCATATGGACATATTACACTACAACACACCAACATTATGGCATATGGACACATTACACTACAACACACCAACATTATAGCATATGGACATATTACACTACAACACACCAACATTATGGCATATGGACATATTACACTACAACACACCAACATCACATGTTGTTGTGCGCTGCAGCATTCTGAGTGCTAGCTTTTGTTTTCTCAACCACAGCGTTGAAGTAGCTAAACGAACAAAAAGAAATGTTGTATGACAGGAAATAAACACATATGATTTATTCATTTGTGCACTGGCTGGAGTTACTCTCGTATTTAGGGATGGTGAATCAGTCGCTAACGCCCACGTTAGCGTGGCTGCTTCTGCTGGTGGCTTACAGTATCCACATCAGGAAAAACGGAAAAGCTACATTTCACAAAACTGATCTGCATTAAATCCAACTGACTTTGTGTCAGTCTAGTCTAGGCTTGCCCTGGCTGTTATACTAACTTGCAGGAAAACAGTGGATGAATACGAATAGACCATTGTAAAAAATGCCACATGCATTTTTCACACATACTTTTATAATATACTCCAAATAAAAAGGCATGTGAAATTTAAAAGCAATGAAGTAGGAGAAAGTAGCGCAGAGGTGAGCACGAAAATCAAGAAAAGATGTAAAGAAAGATTAAGGAAACAGCAGATTAGTCACGGTCAGTGCAGAGACGAGACTGCGTATCGGACACTGCAGCTAGCTCAACCACCTGCAGGCTGGTTCGAGACGCTAGATCCACTCCACTGTGTCTGTTCCTCAAATCAAACAAAATGTAGGAAATCTTAGAACTTTAACCTGCCACACACTCGCTTTTCAGGTGCTTTTCAATGGCCAAAGTAATGAACAATCCATCTAGAACTTCAACAGATCCATCTGCTAGCTTGCGAACATTCCCATCATTTCTCCTTTTTTTTTTTGGTGAGACAGAGGAAGATGGGTTCCTCTTTTGATCTTAGCTCCTGTCAAGGTTTCCCCCAGATACCACCATAAGGGGGAGGGGGCTCCCTCTAAATCTCTGTTAAAGCTTTTTTGTGACCTTGTCTGTAGTGAGAAGAGCAAATAAAATCGATCAGAACTGAACGGTGCAGCAAAGAAGGGAAAGAATAGGAAAAGTGGTGTGTGTGCCAGTGCAGAAGCCAGGAGCTCTGTCCTGTTAAAGACACCTGGCTACACCCAGTCTCACCACACACTCCACCTGGCTACACCCACTCTCACCACACACTCCACCTGGCTACATGCACTCTCACCACACACTCTACCTGGCTACACCCACTCTCACCACACACTCCACCTGGCTACACCCACTCTCACCACACACTCCACCTGGCTGCACGCACTCTCACCACACACTCCACCTGGCTACACCCACTCTCACCACACACTCCACCTGGCTACACCCACTCTCACCACACACTCCACCCTGGCACTCACACTCCACCTGGCTGCACCCACTCTCACCACACACTCCACCTGGCTACACCCACTCTCACCACACACTCCACCTGGCTGCACGCACTCTCACCACACACTCCACCTGGCTGCACCCACCCACCACACACACCCACCTGGCTACACCACACTCACACACACACCCACCTGGCTACACCCACTCTCACCACACACTCCACCTGGCTACACCCACTCTCACCACACACTCCACCACTCACCAAACACTCCACCTGGCTGCACGCACTCTCACCACACACTCCACCTGGCTGCACCCACCCACTCTCTCTCTCTCTCTCTCTCTCTCTCTCTCTCTCTCTTTCTCCCCCCTCCTCCCCCTCCATCTCCACCACTGTGACAACCGGTGCACCATCCATCATGTACACTACCCTGCTCTGGTTACATATTCTCCCAGCAAACGAACTAACAGATCCGATTTGTGATGTACGTGTGATCGTGTGTTTTGTGTGTGTGTGTGTGTGTGTGTGTGTGTTTCATGCACTCACGGACACTCTTCACGATGTTCAAGCTGTGACTGAAGTACTCAGGGATTGTGTTTTCAGAGTTGTCATCAGTCTTCACCAGCCTGTGGAATGAGAACACCAAAGCAGTAGATGAAGTTCAAGCTGGGTTGCCAGGGTTATAGCACATGTGTATTTGGCAACTTTCCCCAAAATCATCCCCTGTTGTCCTAATTCTACATGAAAGGCAACATTAGTTCCCAGTTTGTTGCTCTAAGGCACAATATCAGACCTCTGAAGGATGTTCACCCAACATACGTCCTTTCTATCTTAATATCTCACTACTATGTTGATCTGTTCCCCCTTTCCCCTCACTCACACCTACACACGACAATCGGAAAAACAGATTTAGCAAATATACACCCCAAAAACAGAAGTGCACACAGAACTCACGCTACCAACTAACGAGCACATGGCACGCTTGTGTGCTCCGCGGTTCTTACCTGAGTGTGTTGTTGTCGGGGTTGGCGGTGCGGTGTGTGTGTGTGTCGCTGTCCTGCATGCTGCAGGCGCTGCTCGTGCGGGCACTCAGCTCCTCCATCTCGCCTTTGCGCCGCCAATCTCTCGCCGTCGCTGTCGGAGACCAAGAGCGAGCTCCGCCCTGAACAGCACTCCCGTTGCTTGGCAACGGAGTTCTGGAACGCAGAGGTGAGGGGGAACTGAAGAAAAAAATGCAGATAATCAGAGATGTGAAAAGCAGGGCGGCTCGTCCAAACCCACCCACTTGCAGTCAGAACCAACTAAGAGGCTGACATGATGACACACGCACACACAATCTACACACACGCACCACGCACACACATACACACAATCTACGCACACACACACACCACGCACACACATACACACAATCTACGTACACACACACCACGCACACACATGCACACAATCTATATATACATGTACCACACACAATGCCAAACTTGCCCTTATATTATCAACTCTCCCACATATTTATAAACTAAATACACACACTTGGTTAACTATACACTAAACACACAAACATTTGATAAACTCTGCTTACAAAGTTAAGCTATGTATTTGTTCAGAACACACACAGACACACACAGACACACACACACAGTTTATGTGCATGTCTGGGAATGTGATTATATATTTCTATATTTCTGCTGAAAGTAAGGCATTGTGACCTCGATCCAGTGTTCTTTGGACTGAAATGAATGTACATGGAAATGTTTTGTGCGGATTGTGTGTGTGTGTGTGTGTGTGTGTGTGTGTGTGTGTGTGTGTGTGTGTGTGTGTGTGTGTGTGAGAGAGAGAGAGAGAGAGAGAGAGATTATGTGAGGACGTGTAGGAGGTGCTAGATCTAGGGAGTCTCACAAATGTTATGTGATATGGTTCCATGACGGATCACCAGCTCGCACTGTATGGAAAGGCACTACTCACCAGCGGGTTCGAGGTAGGAGCGGAGACCTGCTTGGTGCAGATGTTCTGATGGAGTCAGACTCTGCTTTGGCAGAAGGGGAGGAGCCTGTGGGAAAAGGAGGTGGAGTTAACTTAATACAGACAGTTGGGTCAGGAAATGGAAATATATCAACTGTGGCAATATGTGAACTATTGTCCACATAGCACCAAATCACATCATAATCTGATCAGGTTCTCCTTACAGCTCAGTAGTACTTTTCTGAGCCCAAGGTTAACAAGTAGGTTTAGTTTTCATAACACGCACCTTAATGCGCTTTTACACTGCCAGTTAACTGTCAGTGTAAATAGCTGGAAAGTGGGAATGCAGGAAACACTCCCAGAGTTCTGAGAATCTCAAACACAGGTTTGGCTTCTAAGCTCTGAGGAGTGTGTGTGAACACTTAGCTCAAGACCAAAACACAGCACTGTGAGAACTGACTGAATGAACTTGGTGCTAATTTTGTATCTCAAGGTTTGTGGCATTGCTGTGGATGCTTCCATGAACGTATTATTTAAGAATATAATATACAAGTACTCTCTATCTGCTGTAGTATAGGTGTAGTGTCTTTTAGTACTCTTTATCAATAATTAACAACTTTGGCAATTTATTGATGATTAACTGTTTTTGCTGCCTGCTCCCTCTGGACTGTATGTGTACATTTGGGAGTGTGTGTGTGTTCTGTAGGTTTTCTTAGTGAAACATTTCATTCATATCGCTTAAGGGTTCATTATAAAACATGATGAAACAAAGACAAACACTACTGAACAACCTGCGTTTGGGAATGAGCAAGCAAGATAGAATGAATATGTTTGTAAAGATGTTGGCTCTTGCATCCTGTTCCCATACTGTGATGTGTAATTAGTGCAGCAACACTGTAGATTGTAAACACAAATGAAAACAAACAAGTCAACAAAGCAGCAATGAATCAGTTGAAGCACTGAACTGTTTAAACTAGTTTAAAGGTAGTAACCCAAACAATGCCTTCAATATCTGACAAATATCCCAAATTTCATGTCTCATCTCATCTTCTTTCTGCTCTTCCTAGTGAGGGTAGAGATGGTAGCAGGCTGAGAAGATTAGACCAGACTTTTCCAGTCCCTGTGACAGATTAGAGCTCTTCCTGTGGGACACCCAGGCACTCCCGCGCCAGCTGTGAGACATAATCCAGGTTCTGGGTCTGCCTCTGGGCCTCCTTCCAGCAGGACGTGCCTGGATCAGCCATAGTGGGTGGCATCCTCATGAGATGCCCACAACAACTCAGCTGACTCCTCTCGGTCTTCATCGCTTGTATTCGTCATCGTATTCTTTCACGTGTTATCCAAATCACGTGAGCACACGTGAGAATGGGCACACAGTTTGCGTGCCCCACCAGGAGCTTCGGCCCAGTACCAAGCTCCTGCTTCTTCGCCGCAAACTGATTCAGACACTGCGAGACCTGCTGCTAAAGCCATCCATTTGTCAGTCTGAAGCGTACTTTTCCATGGCTCATTCACAAAATCCTGAGACACTTATACTCCTTCACAAAAGGCTCATTTTCTTCCAAATGTCACATTTGTAAATGAAATTAATCAGGCAGTGTAGATGATGTGCTGATCTAACAGCTACTAGTGTTTCCTTTCTGCCTGTCCAAGCGCTGAAGAACATCTCGCCATGATCTCACACACAGCTCCACTTCAGGTCGCTGGCATTTGAATGCACAAACAGATGGCCTAACAGTCTCCTCTAGAACACTCCAGGTCAAAACACAATTCATGTTTCCCACCATAAAGTCCTGTGTGTCAGTCTGGAAGTGTCAGTCTGTGTGTCTTAATGCACAAAACCCACCCTTAATGATGACACAAGCACTGCTAATCTGGACTGCTAGCATGGGGTTTGTTACTATGGAATGTAAAGGATGCTTTTGGAGGAGACAAAACAGCCCATGGCCACAATGTTTTGACTCCCCAGTGCCAATGAGCACTGATTAGAACTTGTTGGTTACATGAGGAAGTGTCAGTCTGCCTTTTGCTCTGCAGGTATTAAAGCATTTACACTCATCTGTGATTTAAATACTGGTTATTTGGGGGAATATCAGTCAATATTTACAAAATTAAATCACTTTAAAGATAATTATGCTAATAACAAATAATCTGTTGTGATCTGAAATGATCTATTGTGAACTTGATGTAACATTGAAATTGATTGTGAATTATCAATGGTTCCAAAATAAATGCAAGTTTGTCCATGCAATTTTGGTCTGAAGGAATTACAGCACTGATTTCTGAAACCTTGGTGACATCTGGCTGTCTGCTCTTATGTATCGTTGCTGGGGCATTTTTGGTTCCTCAGGGATCAGTCCTTATCCCTCTCCGATCCCTCTCTCTTATGATCACAGTGAAATAACTATGATCTTAGATGTTGTTTTGCAAATGACGTCCCTCTCATCTCTTAGTAGGGTTCACCACAGCTTTGTCAGTTACCTACCAACATGTACATTATATAGCCAAAATGACCTATGAGTTATTGAGTTGACTGCAGAGATCACTTCTAATTTTTGATTCAGCCACACCGATTGCTAAAAATTGCAGCGAAGGAAGCACACAGCCATATGATCGACATGGACAGTGTCACAGGATGCCACCTTTGCCAAGTTGGCGAAAGAAGATCTGTCCCGTTCGACTGTTAAGTTTGGTTATTGTGAAATGAAGCACCTAGGACAGCTATGCAATAAGGACACAGGCATGAAGCAGCAGACCATGCAAACTCACACAGTTGCACTGCTGAGCGGTGAAGGGTATAGCATGCTCAGAACCCTCCGTTGCATCATTCACTGCAGAGTTCCTAACTGCCTCTCCGACCAGCAGCTGTGCACGAGAGCACTATCCGCAATGCCAAGCGTCAGCTGGGGTGCTGTAAGGCAGGCTGCCACTGGTCACTGGAGCAGTGAAAACATGTTTTCCAGAATGATGAATCACACTATCTAGCAGTTTGGTGGACAAATCTGGGTTTGGCACATGCCGGAATAATGCTACCTACTAGATAGATGTGTCAATAGTTTAGTGCAGGAGAGTCATTGGTCTAGGGTGTTATATTATAGTTTGGGGAAGGTCACTTAGTTCAGTCCGGAGTATTGTTAAGGCCACAGAAAGGAAGGACATTTTAAACATTTTGGATGTCTTGTCCTGTTCCAGTATGTCTGTGCACCAATTGAGGTCTGTTGAGGCATGGTTTGACAAGTTTGGTATGGAGGGGTTCTAGTTTGGTGTGGAGGAGTCCAAGTTTGGTGTGGAGGAGTCCGATTTTGGTATGGAGGAGTCCTAGTTTGGTGTGGAGGAGTCCTAGTTTGATGTGGAGGAGTTCTAGTTTGGTATGGAGGAGTCCTAGTTTGGTGTGGAGGAGTCCGAGTTTGGAATGGAGGAGTCCTAGTTTGGTGTGGAGGAGTCCTAGTTTGGTATGGAGGAGTCCTAGTTTGATGTGGAGGAGTCCTGACCTCAACACCTACTCAACACCTCTGGGATGAACTAGATTATGCCTCAATTATGAGGCAGGCCTTCTGCTCTATTAGGCTGTTAGATTGAACAACCAGAAATGTCCACTCTCCCTTTTATGGCCACAAAGTGGGTTGATAACTCTATGGGTCTAGGTGCCTAGCTGTAGTTTTGTGGGGGTGGATGTACATGTCCCCATCCAATAATTCCTGCTCATACCAGAGATGTTCAAAAGTCACAAAATACAAGTTCAAGTCAAATCACGAGTCTTTAGGTTAGAGTCCAAGTCACATTCTTTACATGTTGTCGTCCTTCGGTTATGTCCAAGGATTTAAAACTCCCTATAGCCAAAGACTCCCACATATGATAGTCCAGCTGCAGCCATGCCTCCTTCGTTTGTTTGCATTTGACATTTCTCTCCGATTTTCCACTCGCGATAAGCAGATGTTGTGATACGTCGTGAGAACAGGTGCCAGAACTCCGTAACAAAAACAAAGTAAGGAATAATGGCAACATAAAGACACAGAAAGTTTATTTATTCTATAACTTTCGCACACAGCACCTGGATAATGGGTCAAGGTCAAAGTCTGAAGTCTTTTCCTATGGAACTTAAGTGTGATTTTGACTCGAGTCGTTGACCCTCTCTGGCTCATACCACTCATTTATTGTGTGTGTGTGTGTGTGTGTGTGTATCATGGTACAAATAATCAAAGGCTCTATAATTCATGACACTAGACTCTGCACCACATTCGTAGTATATTTCTTTGTGTATCTCTGATCTAACTCCCATTGGCTAGATGCTACTGGCCCATATCTCTGCCTTCTCCACATCCTGCAAACACTTTGGTTCTTGGGCACAGGGCCAAGCTACTGTTGGTCCCCCAGGCCATCCTAACCTCTGCGGGGGAGGACTGTTTAGTGTTATGGAGTCCAGGCACTGGAACACCCACTGCATCTGTGCCACTGGTCTGTCCCCACCTCCAAGAGCCAAATGGAGCAATGCGCACCACCCCCAGGACCATCCACAGGCGTTTGATCCTAGTTCACACTGGCTGAATTTGTGCTGTGTGTTTTTGAAATGTTCTTCCCTGTACTTTATTACTCAGCCACAATCATGACAGAAATACCGGAAAATGCATATTTCATTTATTGCAACATGACTTTTGACGTTTTAGCACAAGACATCAATCCTTCATAATATGTAGTTTTTCTGCTGTTTTCTGGAGTTCATTTCGAAAGATATAGCTTCTAGCTTTGTAGGCAGTGTACTTTAACCTATCTGCCCATCCTGTTTTTATAGCCTCAAAACATCAATGTCTCAATGTCTCGGTGTGTCAATGTATCAAATGTCCTAAAGT
This sequence comes from Brachyhypopomus occidentalis, assembly GCA_020368025.1. Taxonomy (NCBI): domain Eukaryota; kingdom Metazoa; phylum Chordata; class Actinopteri; order Gymnotiformes; family Hypopomidae; genus Brachyhypopomus; species Brachyhypopomus occidentalis. The sequence continues at coordinate 128,957 of JAGXOD010000073.1, forward strand.
CTTAATAATAAAAAAGGCAGTACTTCCTCGTACAGAGCGTTTATGGAGGCACCAGTGCTTTGAAGGACTAGTCTGCTGAACTTTATCCCCATTGCTTTCACCACTAAGTACACCACACTGTTGACAGTATATGACAATCAAAGTTGGAGTTAATTATATCATGTACATTCTTTTTGCATAGAAGCTTATTAGATAATAATTAAATATTGTGTGGATATTATCAATGAATTCACAACTTAGTAATTTCGTCAGCTTTATACGTTCAACCATTTGGGTTAGATTGTCAGTGATTCTGTATCAAGGATAATTCAATGTCAATATTGATAGCACATTTGATTCAAAATTCAAGAGTACACTGATGCAAATGTTTCACTGCCTTCACAAACACTGTCAATACAGGAGTGTATGAAAGCGTGAAACCAAACTCACACGCTACGTGATGCATATAAATAGCTAAAAGTACCACAAACACATACACACAAACACCTCCAGCATTCTGAACACTTAAACTGGTTCATCTGGTTCCTGCGGGTTTCATTTTTTTGTGAGCAGGGGAATGACAGGGCAGCTGCCTGTGTCTGATTGTTCTACCCACGAAAGCGATTCGCCAACCAACATCCAACACACTGGTGTTCTTATTATAGACATTATAATCTGTGCTTTTGAAATCTTAACACTGGTCTTCAAGATAAAGAACAGGCCAAACCAGTTATGAAATGAAACTGATTTACAATTGGGCTTCTTTGTATATTTAAGTTTAAAGGTCAACCTAAGACCCGTGCAGCACAAGGATATATTTTGAAGGGAGAATTTCAATAATAAGATTCCAATGAGAATATAATCTTTAGGCTCCTAAAGAATAATTAGATTAACAAAACAAAATTGCTCCCCTGAATACCTGAATACTCCATATGCCTAACCATACGTTCATTCTAATGACTCTAATGACAAATGTTGTTGCTGCTGTATATTACTTGTTGCTGCTGTTGCTGTGGTGCTGCATATATACCCTATAATATACCCAGTAATATACCCTTTGTATATTACTGGGGAAAGGGTTCCACACAGAGAAGTGTCATTATGTGTAGGACTGCTTTTGCAAACTATAAAATCACAGTTCTGGTATCCTTTCTCCACTACAGTAGTGAGCTATAGACATTTGAATATGTTTTTCTTGTTCTAGTTCCAGGATTTAAGTAGTGAAAACTATTTTAAAATGTTTGGAATAACATCATTAGTAATGATTGCAAGGAACTTCTTTAGTGGTTCCCACATAGAGATTACATATCTAAATATCTACGCATATCTAGCTCGCTACTTTACAAAACTGATTATGTCTGTATAATCTCTCTCTATCTCTCTTTATCTCTCTCTATCTTTATCTTTATCTTTCTCTCTGTCTTTTCATCACTGACTAACATAATTAGTCATGATTAAACATCTTAAATATCTACACATTTACTTATCTAGCTTGCTACTTTACAAAACTAATTGTCTGTACCATCGCTCTCTCTCTCTCTCTCTCTCTCTCTCTCTCTCTCTCTTTATCTATCTATCTACCTTTTCATCGGGGAAGCAGTGTGATAGAATTAAAGGCACACTAAGAACAAGCCTGGCCTTTAAAAGAACAGAATTGAACTGTTTGAATTGAATTGAATTTTTATCTCTCAGGTCAGAAACTGAAAAGGTTTTCAGTGGGTCACCAAACATCTGGAAGTACTGAGAACAAACCCAAAAGCAAACACATGAAATTGTTGCTCACTTTCTTGCTGGTCAGACACCGATGACTTCTTTTTCCTCATCGAACGATAAAAGCGGGAGTTCCGCCGGATGGGCGCTTTAGCGGGAAGGTCATCGTCGTCGTCTTCGTCATGACAGGGCTGTGGGGGGACAGGCAGTGGCTTTGGTGGCCCCACTGGAGCCTTTTGCCCCCACTTTCCCCGGAATAGGGCAATCATTGCCATGGCAATGCCTTCCGAACTCAAGGATATCAGTGGTCGTGGTTGTGGGATCCAAGCATCAGTGGAAAATCCATCTGCCACAAACAGCCCGGAATCCCAACACAGTTAAACTCCAGAAGATTGCACATTCCACAACATACCTTCACAGAAAAGCCTTCACTGACTCACACACTATTCTAAGCAGACTTAATAACTGTGACTATCTTGCGTTCTGCTATTTCCCAGTTCTCAGTTGTTGTTTTTTTTCTTCTCTTTTCTGCTTAGGGGACATGTGTAATGTTACTTGCCCTGTACGACAGTGACATGTCCACAGTCCTGGTCGTCTCCGTCACTCTCAGACACCTCCACTCCCTCCTCCCTCCCTCTGCCCAGCCCAATTCTTTGAAAACAATTCCTACGGGCTGTGAAGCCCTGTGTTTGTGTGCGGCGGACCTAACTGGTAAAGTCACTCACCTGACGCAGCAGGTCTGTTGCATGCGCGGCTCGGGTTGGGACGGGGGGGAACGCTGACGCGTCACCACTGTTCCTGTCACACCACTCCGGTCAGATTCTTTGAAGCTACTCTCCCAACTACGCTCTCTCAGGCACACACGCCAGGTCCCTCCAGGCATTCCATGTGGGGTTTGTTGTTGGAAGTGGCGTTTTGAGGTCGGCTGTGCGAAGTACGCTGTTACTGGGTCATGTGTGCCGGTGTGATCAGCCACCTGGTCATCTGACAGCTTAGGGTTTAAAGGTCACTCTCTTTTGTTCTTTTAGTGTGTGTGTAGACCTTAAGACCGAATTTACACACACACACACGCACACAAATTGATACACTGTTTCACTCTCATTCTTTCTCTGTCTCTCCCACTTTCTCTCCGTTACACACCCACCCTGCAAATGTCTTCCAAAGACTACAAAAACCTCTCTGTGTCGTACTGTATATGAGGTAAATAACATAGATCCATTAACAGCCAAGTTCTTTGCATATTCCACATATTATATGTGGAAAACATGATATCTTACCAGTCTGAGGTTATAGTGTTACTGTAGGTGCAGTCCTTCATGGGCGTGACAGGAATTTTTATGGCATTATGACCACCCTTAAAGAGAACAGTAAGACATTATTTTCACCTGAAGTTTAGATCTCACCGTACAACCTCATGTGGCACATTCACAGTGGAAAGAATGATGTTATTTTACTAACATTTTAGTATAAATAAATAAAGTTTTTTACTTTACATCTTAAGTAGTTTTTAGAGCTGATTTTAGTTTTGTTCCCAGGAAAGTAGTTCCCCTTGGATACACAAACGACTATATGGTATATGTGTATGTATCTTATTTCCTATGTGATGCTTTGCTTTCACCTACAGGAAGCATTTAAAAAGCATTTTGTGTTTTATATTTTGTAGCTGTTTTGGACTCTGTTGGTTGCATAGCAACCAGCTATAGCTGAATTGTTGCATAGCAACCAACTATATTTGATACTTATATCGCAGTATATATTTTACAACAATACTATGATCAGCATATAAAGTTGAAACTGAAGTATAGTATCCCTGTTTCGACATATTGTCATGTTACCAACAGTCAGTGATAAAGCATCACACCTTTTATTGTGTAATCCTGAACCGTAGCTTTCGTATTTCTGCCTTGAGTATACTGCATTAAATACTTCATAAAAGCGTACGCATGTGCAGAACGAGTAATGGTAGTACTGCCAACGACTTCTCTCTCATGCGATATGTCCTCGCATTGCTGGCCGTGCTCTGCCGTGACCTCCACCGGCTCATCTGGCACCGTAGCACTGTTGCATGCACGCGGCTCCAGCGGTGAGTAAGCAGTCCGCCACGCTGTACTGGCGCGAGGCCAGTGAAGATGGACGGATTAGTTGATGTTGAGCTGACGTAAGCTGTGTTTGCCACATTAGCACCGAAAGAGCAGAGCAGAGCAGAGCAGAGCAGCAGCAACAACAACAACAAACCAAATAAATAAACAAATAAACAACACGGATTCCCCCCGCATTTTTGGCCTTGATAACGCAGCATGCTATTTTCTGCAAGCTGTGATTACACTTATTTAAGATTTCATTATATCAAAGCTACAGTTTCCCTTGAGATAAAAACGTTCTTTCTTTCTTTCTTTCGCTATCTATCTATCTATCTATCTATCTATCTATCTATCTATCTATCTATCTATCTATCTATCTATCTATCTATCTATCTATCTATCTACAAAGCAAAAGCTGTAGCATTTGAGGTAATTTACATATGAAATCTTTCTCTTTTTGGTTACAACGAATGACTTAAAACAATAGCAGCTCAGTCTGATAAGTTCTTATATGCTCATACTGCGAATAATATTCTTAATTAATCTAATTCTGTCACCAGCTATTGCATTTCCAATCTCATCTTAACTGAGTTAACATATATCATTTTATACATTTGATTGTTTATGTCTTAAGACTTGTGTGGCTGGGTTTGCGTAAACAGTTTGGGCCACACTACAGTCAGATATTTACAATACCTTCAAACAAACCATACATACCAACCATTAGCGACAATTTCTCATAGAAATATGTGCAGATATCACCCGAACGTATTACTGTAGTATTTAGTATTTGGTTTTGATCAAATCATGGATATTTTCTTGTTATAACAGTCATTAACGTGTGTCCTCAGCCACAGGATGTCTGCTGGCTGTTATGAGAGCTACCAAAGAAGGAGACCACAGAAATTACCAAAAGCTGGCAAAATAACCAAATGAGTCTTTCAGAGAACCAAATGAGTCTTCTAGAGGACACTGCATCTTGCTGCTTTGTCACCATCATTTTTCCCATAACACTTTGCAGGCCTCCTACTGTGGAGGAAACATGCATTTAAATAGGCTGGAGGTGAAGAGGGAGGAGTTAGCGCTCTGTGAGCCAGCATCCTCTCAGTCCCATCCAGCTGCCCTCTCCCACGCCCCTATCAGACGATACGAGACTACACCCACTGACTACTGCGCCACAACTGAGGGAACGTACACTGGTGCATAGGAATACACTTCACACTTCAGCGGTATCATATTGTCATGCTGTTGGAACAAAATATGCTAATTTTAATTTCATTTTGCATGTACAATGCGATAATGGAACAATCACACATTTTTGGCAGTGATTCTGTATATTCAGCATATACATCAGAACCACAGATGTTTTTTTTATCCAGGGGTCAGACCATAACCAGACATGTTAAATAAACAGTTAGCACTTTGTCCTTTGAGGTGGACGATGTGTCGTCCCTGGTGATGTTCCGCTTCACCTGTAACGAAGCAGGTTGAAATTTCTCCTTGCTTCTGTTGTCCTTATTCTGAAATAAGAAGTAAGAATCTGGGGGAACTGAGGAGAGCACAGTTGGAGCTCAAAGTCTGCTCGCGTGAGGCTAAAGAGTCCTACACAAGGACGGTGGAGCAGAGACGACAAGAAAATAACACCAGGGAGGTCTGGGATGGTGGGAAGACAGTCACGGCCTATGAGTAAGGAAAGAGTACATGATGGGCAATTTAGAGGGCGAATGAGCTCAACCTATTTTACAATCGCTTTGACTGTCCTGTTCTGTGTCTGACTGCCAGTGGGTGTCCAGACATCACACCTACACCCTCCCCCAGCTGGACGACTGCTCCAACGACCTCAGTCCGTGCAGTCAAGTATCCAGACGTCGCACCCATTAATCCAACGACTGCAGTCCATTCAGCCATTGACCCCTCACCCCCTGCCATGCCTCTTGACTCTCTGTACAGGAAGGGCCAAAGCCCACTTTACTTTTTAAGAAGGTTTAACGTTTAACATTTAACATTTTGCAAAACTATGTTTTTTACTACACCTTCTACCAATCTGTGGTCGCCAGTGTCATAAACAGTGTTTTTGTGCTGTTGTGTGCTGGGGAGGCAGCATTATAAGGAAAGATGAAACAAGGCTGAATAAGCTACTTAATCGAGCTGGGTCAGTGATCGGCACTGAGCTGGAACCGCTGGATATAGTCGCTGAAAAAAGGACCTTAAACAAACTACACTCAATGCTAGACAATAATAAACACCCACTACACACTGAACTTGTGAAACAAAGGAGACTTCTGTCTCCGAGCTGCTCAGGAAGTCCTTCGTCCCTCGAGCCTTCAGGCTCTACAACACCAAAGGGCCAGAGGGGGAATAGACCGGTCATGTATGTGTGTGTACATCTACGTACATGCAGGGCTACATGGCTGCAACAGTCCACCTCTAAGTGCAATAACTACTGTCACTTTATATAGCTACTGTATTATTGTACTCTGCCACTTTACCACTCTAGCATTTATATTTAATGAATACTTAACATCTTAATCTTAAATCCATAGTCTGTATGGATGGTGCATATACCTACAAATATTTAGTTCATCTGTGTATACATCTGGCTGCTCAGATATGGTTCCACTTATTACTTATTGTTCTATTATACTTTCCTATTGCATTCTCCATATTCTATTTTATACTGTGTGAATCTTTCTACTCTGTATAAATCCATCGCGGTTACATGCTGCTGAGACCCTAATTTTCTTTGGGATCAATAAAGTATCTATTCTATTCTATTCCATTCTTCTCACTTGTTGAGACCTCCTCATTCCCTGGTCGGTATCCAGCCAGCGTTTGCATAGCACACCTGCCAATCACAGCATTGAGCCAATCACCCTCAACATTGAATTCACACACATACACACACACACACACGCTCCTTATTCATTATCCTTCCTACTTCAACCCCACAAGTGGCCAAGTTCAGCCTTTTGCACTGAATGTCCCTAGTGTACCCAGAGACCTTTTTCGGTTCTGCTTTATGAAGCCTTCGTTCTGTTCTCAGCATCTGCGTTCTGCAAATAAACGTTTTGCGCTCAGCAGCCCTGTTTCGCTCCCGCTTCTGAGATGTCCCGGAGACACGGTGCAGCGGAGATGTCCGGGCTGCCAGACGTGTGTGGCTTCCTCGCTGACCACGAGACTGTGGACAGCTGCAGCCAGGACAAATACTGAAGAAGACAGAAGCATCTGAAATGACAACCTGAAACAGAGCGTTACAGCAACTGTGGACCTTTGGCATCTTTAGCACGTTTGTTCTAAAAATAGCGAACACTGAGCATTTAACTCAGAAATTGACTTCATGTATTTATACTGATCTCAAAACTGCTTCCTGGAGCCAGTGATCTAGAGCAGAGAGCTTTTCATATTTGGAACATTAAGAAAGCATTGTCATATAACAGCATATAACAGCATTGTCATATAACAGCATATAACAGCATTGTCATATAACAGCATATAACAGCATATAACAGCATATAACAGCATTGTCATATAACAGCATATAACAGCATTGTCATATAACAGCATATAACAGCATATAACAGCATTGTTATATAACAGCATATAACAGCATTGTCATATAACAGCATATAACAGCATTGTCATATAACAGCATATAACAGCATATAACAGCATTGTCATATAACAGCATATAACAGCATATAACAGCATTGTTATATAACAGCATATAACAGCATTGTCATATAACAGCATATAACAGCATATAACAGCATTGTTATATAACAGCATTGTCATATAACAGCATATAACAGCATTGTCATATAACAGCATTGTCATGTAACAGCATTTCTTGAGGCTCAGACCCATGTTCAGCACCATGTATGTGACAGTGATGCCTCATGTAAACGGTCAGGTGTTCAACTGACTTGGCAAATGAGAATGAAGGCAGATGGCAATCCACAATGTAACTGCAATCTATGAGTCAGCAGTAGTGACCATTTGGTTATATACGTCCTTTATATTTCATAATGTCCATTGGCAGCCTGGTTAGGAATAGTGCCTCAAAGAACAAGGCCTGCTCTGCTTGTTTGGTGCTGATTTTGTCTCTGCTAATCTTTCTTGTTGTTCTTTTTCTTATCCACTAGGCTAATGGGATGTATGTGTTTGCAGTAATATCTCATTTGTAATAATGATAAATATATAATATTTATATCTAATTATAATTTGCAATTATTTGGGATCATTCCTAATACAGTCTGACTATGACGTCCTTCCAGGTCCATCTAATCTCTTCAGCTGAGGAAAGGTCAACTCAACCACATGTTCCTCGCGTCTCGGGAGAGGAACACTGGAGCCCGTTGTTAGCTGCTGCCTCAGGGCACGAGGTGAAGGTCAGTATCACTGGCAGCATGACCAGGTGCTGAAGGCTATTGCCCACACCATCCGCGGCGCCAAAGGCCATCGGGGGCCCGGCGGGGGCGTTTGGCCCCAGCCGAAGGGGCCCTTCACAACAGCGTGTGTGATGAGGGCTGACCTGAGGAAACACCTCCCAAGGGCCACATTGGAACACTGTGCTGCCTTCAGAAAACATGCAAGCAGGTGGTGGTGCTGGAGCAGAGTGGGAGGAGAGCGTGACGGAGGCAGAAAAGATCCAAGTAAAGGGGATGTGGTGCAGGAGTGCAGCAGGAAGGGGAGTGTGTACTCACAGAGGTGGAGGGGTTGCACATCCGTCTCCGTGTAAGACCTGCCGTATCCAGGGCATCATACTGGAGGGAGGCTGTTAATGCCAGCACACGGGCAGCAGAAGAGGCCTCTGGACAGAAAGGAGCGATCCACAGGCGAATGCTACTAAAAACAAGATGGGAACTAATCCCCCCACCCAGCTGGGTGACCTGGCAGAGGTTGTCTGACGTTTGAAACACCCAGCGACCTCCAGGTAACGATACGTCAAAATGCACCACTGGATGTGTATTTAGAAATTAAATTATTATTTTGAATAATTATTTAATATTGAAATCCTGGGACATTAATACAGAGAGATTAATAGAGGCACTTCACTCGAATCCAGCTATATAACCTGTGCGAATCTAATGCCATCTAATTGCCCCAGCGTCATGATAAACACCACTAGACAGTAGTGTTCATACTCCCCCTAGTGGTGAAACCTGTGATTGCCAGTGAGGGTCTACTTCGCCTTTGTGGAACTATTTTAAACTATGGCCTGCAGACAGTTTTATTGAATAATGTTGAACAAACATTTTTGTAAAGCTTCTTTACTATAACATTGCCAGTTTAAAACTGGTTCAGGTGTCAAAAATGTTGAAATGATGATCGACGGTAATCCACCTATATAAGGGAGCCTGACAGAAGAGAGGAAACTAACAGAGGAGAGATGAGAAAACACAAGCAGGAGAAAACACAAGAAAACACAAGCCAGAGAAAACACAAGAAAACACATGCCGAAGAAAACACAAGCAGGAGAAAACACAAGAAAACACAAGCAGGAGAAAACACAAGAAAACACATGCCGAAGAAAACACAAGAAAACAGGAGCAGGAGAAAACACAAGAAAACACATGCTGAAGAAAACACAAGCAGGAGAAAACACAAGCAGGAGAAAACACAAGCAGGAGAAAACACAAGAAAACACAAGCAGGAGAAAACACAAGCAGGAGAAAACACATGAAAACACAAGCAGGAGAAAACACAAGAAAACACAAGAAAACACAAGCAGGAGAAAACACAAGAAAACACAAGCAGGAGAAAACACAAGAAAACGCAAGAAAACACAAGCAGGAGAAAACACAAGAAAACACAAGCAGGTGCACTGTGCTGCGACTTGTAACACACCTGCCACAAAAAAAAAAACACAAAGCATAAGCGACAACATTTTCAGAAACTTCAAGTTCAATTTCTAGGTTACAACTGTGTCCAGTGATGCACCATCTCATGAGCTGTGGTACTGGTTTTACATGTACAACAATGGACAAAAGCAACAGTGGATTGAGGTCAGTGTAAACTGTCACAGCCAGGGAAGTGGAACCATCACAGAGTGCCGAGCCTGAAGGGACAGTGTGCAGTTCTGTGGTAGAACATGTCACCTGACGCTTGGTGAATTTTGCACGTAAAAATACTCAGGTAGGCTGAGACTTTGACTGTGATTAGGAGACTGCGAGCCAGGTAAACATTACACACACATAAACATTACGTACAAGACAGGACGGAGCCAGAGGTTTTTGCTGGTACTGCCACATTGACCATATGAGATGTCACAGCAGAAAGTGAGACATCAGAAAAGGCGACATTTGTGCCAGTCCAGTCCGGCCTGCTCCCACTGTAGTCTCAGGTCCTTCTTCAGGTTGGGCAGCAGAGCAGGTTGCAGTGTTTGCAGTTGCGGTGTTTGAAATGTCATGTGTTTGTACTCAAATGGTATTTTATGTAGCATTGCATTATACTGTATTGTACATTTTAATCTAGGTTTCAGCACTCTTTGTTTTTGGCAGTATCTTGGTTTGTGGGTATTTTTTGCACTCTAACCAATTTGTACTTGCTAAGGATTCTTTTATGTGTAGACAACCAAACACTTTTGTAAGTCACTCTGTATAAGACCATCTGCTAAATATCATAAATGCAAATACATATACAAATTAGCTTGGAATATAATTATCATATTGTGGTCAAACTCAAGGCTGCCAGGCATGTTCTGGCATTGCTTCCACTCACCATGGATGTAATAAGTGGTTATTTGAGTTACTTTAGCTTTGTAGTTGACATTAACCTGTCTAGCCATTAACCTGTCTAGCCATTCTCCTGTCTAGCCATTAACCTGTCTAGACATTCTCCTTTGACTGCTCTTATCAACAAGGCCTTTCCAACCGCACAAATGCTGCTCATGGGATGGGTTTTTACGCTGATCCTCACCTAAAGACTGTTGCGTGTGAAACTCAGGAGATAAGACATGTCTGCAGGTGTAAGTGCCACTTGCAACCATGCTACAAAGGCAACTAGATTACATTAGTTCCTTATTTGCTCTTTGATGTGAACATTAATTCTTGGCCTCTGTCTAAATTACTGGCGTCACAGTGCTGTCATGCGATTGGCTGATCAGTTAACTACTCGAATGAACTACTCGAAGTAGTTGTATGGTGCTGTTTTCCTAATGAACCTAATGAGTCAGGTGCTGCTTGTAGAGTGAACATATGTCAGGTTTTCATATAGCTGCATAATTAAACTCGTGGAGTCAGGGGTAGCACTAGTGTCAGTAGATAAATATTTTATTATAAAAAATCTATAAATACACTAGAAAACACTTTCCATCGCACTTAAGTGTAGAAATAACTGGTCATCTAAGTCATTAGACAAACAAAAAAATGAGACATAAAAACACTTTACAAACTTTACAAATTATTCAAAATAAGTAGAAATAACAGCAATCGTCACATAATCAGCCTGAAATTAGTATTTTGCCTTTTTGACTTTGAATAGAATACAAAATAATATTTATACTGGTGGCAGTAATCTAACCAAACAGTATATCTGGATATTGATTTATGTCTTTTTAGTTAAAGACATGGGCTGTATGTACGTTTCAGGCAAGTATGGAGTGATTTTGGAATGTAGTTTTCATGGTGCTAATTGGTTGATATAAATGTCCACTGACCTTTTAGATTGTGTTAAGAGTTTTGCTGGTTTTAGTGAGCCACTCTTCTTAGAAGAGAGAGAACACCGGGAACTCAAATTTTGTTCGTTATTGGTCTATTCTCCTAGAGTTGTCAACTTTGTCATCAAATACTCATTCTGTGTATTCAAATAATCCACCCCCGCTCCCCCGAAACCACTCTCACTCTAATCACTCATATACCCTCAGGGCCAAGTTAAGCAGATATATTTTTAGTTTTTAACAAAGATAATAATAAAGGTTTTTTTCCCCCACGAATGTTTTCCAAATAAACCAGGATGTGGTTCACCTACACTATGCTTGCTTTCAACACCAGCAGGCAGGCTTGTAGCCAGTTTTGAAATGTGAGAAAAGTGCTGTGTGAATACCAAGAAAATAGGGGAAGTTTTCTTAGTTCTCACCAAACATGTAAGACACAAAGAAAAAGGCAATCACACCTTTGTAAACACGACTCCCGTGATTCACGACTGTCACCCCTCGACTCCGTGCGAGCTTTCACACGCTGGTTCGCACGGTCTCGCACACGTCTCTGCACCATCTCAGCTCCTCCGTTTGTCTCATTTGTATGGAGGCTCTGGCCTCCCTCCGCGCCATCTGCAGGTTCTCCTTCAGTATGAAGTAGTAGCACGCACCGTCTGCTAAGGAGTTAATGCTGCTCACGCACAAACTGCTATGCACGAAGTGACGCAGTCGGTTGATGGTCTCTGGATCGGCCGCGCTCTGCTTGAAGTGGAAATACAGCAGCACGGCTATGTGGTAGGGGATAAAGCACACGAGAAAAACCACCAGACTGCTGAGGACGATCTTCGCGCTCTTGTTGTTCCGCAGTTTGGCGTCGTTGGGGTTCCGCTGCCGCAGGCTGTTCAGGGTGCGCACCACCTGCACGGAGCAGAACACCATCGCCGCCGCGCTACAGCAGAACACCGTCTCCAGGGACACCACGAGCCACTGCTTGGCCCACGTGCCGTTGGAGAAGTTCTGGAAGCAGTACGACTCGTTGGCGTTGGCGTCCGAGGTGTGGAAATCGTACACGGGGAAGCTGGAGGTGAACACCAGCAGCCACACGGCCGCGCATGCCAGCCCGGCCTTGCGGGGCGAGCGCAGGCGGCAGGCGGCGAACGGCAGGCGCAGGGCGACGTAGCGGTCAGCGGCGATGCACACGCTCAGAAGTATGCTCCCGTAGATGTTGACGTAGACCAGGCTCTCCAGGAGGGAGCAGAACGGCTTGCCCAGGGGCCAAACGTTCTTATAGGCGTACAACTTAAACGGGAGAGAGAGCAGCAGCAGGCTGTCGTTAATCACAAGGCTGCTGAGGTAGACAGTGGACACGCTCCAGCGGCGTACGCGGAAGAACAGCTGCCACAGGGCCGCCATGTTCAAAGGAAGACCGGCGGCCAGCGCTGGCACGTATACCGCCCACTGCAGGCATTTCACCCAGTCATCGCAGGTCATGGTGAAACCCAGCCGGAGAGGCGCTTCAGGCAGTCAGTCTGTCACAGGGACATCCCTACTGAAAAAGAGACCAGGACAGTTACCAAGCAGGCATTTATATACCAGGCAGGCAATCACTATCGCAATGAGTCATCACGAGTCACAGAAGGTTATATGCAAGACGTATGTGGGCGATCAAAGTACAGTACATGACAGCATGCAAATATGGGAATGTATGTATCATTACACAAAACCACCCCATACATCCCCATACACCCCATACAAATGGATTAAAATAAGATGGAAACATCACTATTTTTGTATGCTAACTTCTGAAACAACTAAAAGAGTTACTCAGAGCTACTCAGATGTGTCATGAGGCTCTTGGTTTTTCACCAGAACCTTTGCAATCAAGAAGTTCAAAATATTAAGAAGTAAACTTCATTTTGTTTTGCTAATGATAGTTAACTTATTTGTTTATTTGTTCATTTGTTTATTTGTTTCCTTGTCTGTTTTATGGCAGTTTAGAAAATGAAAGTTAGAGACAACGCCGTCTAGGTATAGATTAGCCCAGCAATCACTAGATAACCATAGATAACCCTATCTGTTGCTAATAATAAAAAGGTTTTATATAGATCTGAATAAACAAAGTCCACTGACACTGCAGTATCAGTAGAAGGATTTTGGCAAAAACAGTAACAATGCACAACCACAAACCACAAGGGTCAATGGTACATCACACCTTAGCCAGACTGGCTTACTATGAGCTCCTCAGAAATCGACAATTTTTTGCTCCCCAAAACTAGTGTCCCCAGTTCAAACGTATGGACATGTTTGACACATGTTTTTATAGTCTTGCTAAAAAATAAACAGAGTGGTAGCTATTAATTGAATGACGTGACATATGGCACGACATTAATGTTGCGCGGGAGGATGCTCACGTGCTTGGCTGATGAACAGTGCACTAGATCTCGCAGCAGTGGCAGAAACCACAAGTCCTCGGTTGTTTACGTATTTACGTATTTTTTCAAACTTACCCAAACTACCATTTTACAAGTGACTAGCATTTCACAAGTAACTAGCATTTTACAAATAACGAGCATTTTATAACTAACTACATTAGACATGATAACAAGCTCAAGATATAAACAATAACAAGCCTACCTCAAAACTTTCAGACCAGCTCTGTAGAAAACTCAGCTCCCACTGGCAATAAATTATTTCTTTAATTCATAAATTACCTTAGCATTTATGTGAATCGTTCGTGTTGTGACAGAAAAGCAGGGCGTTTGAAACAGAAACAGAACGATCCATCTACACAGCAAGACTGACAACTCACTGAACGGAAACTCCCTCTGCAGCGGCTGACTTACACGTTAACCAGACTGACATCATTTCAGTTAGTTCTGGGCGTATTATTCTGCTCGTAAGACCAAGTACACTTGAACAATCCATCTTTTTGTATACTGTGGTTTCATTTGTTATTATTCGAGAGGATCCTTTTTGAGGATGTGTGCAAATGCTGAGGTCCTTTTTTATTTGACCTTCTTACCTGGACCATATGACTGAATGAATACACACGATTGACCCGGTAAAGCAGATCCAATTCCAAGTTCCCATTGAGTGTACTGATAAATTGGTAAGTCCCTCTTGATTTGATCAACATTCAAACGCTGCAAATGTAAATCAGTAAATGCACTGGCTAGACAGGCAAGCAGTGTACAGTGTACATCCAGAGAGCATTTCGAACCTCACGGTCAGTGTCTATAAAACATAAATGAATTATGTGCCTAAAACAGTTCAAAGTATCAGAGGGTGTGAGAACTAGAGATAACACAATTACCTAATGGAGTCAGTGCAGTAAATGTTCTATGATCTAACGGCAGGCTTGCGTGTGATAAATTCCAGTAGGGCATCTATACGTGTTTGTGTGCTTCTGTATGCTAGAGTGCACAGACGCTTAGGTTGTGGGATGTGCAAACCATGCATTCTGCAGTGGGCACACCTGCAACCCCCTGCCTGGAGTAAAACACCTCCAACTGAAACCACACAGACGCAGAGAGAAAATCATAATGGAAACACACTGTCTGCACACCTTGTGTCTCTCTCTCTCTCTCTTCCTCTCTCTCTCTGTCTCTGTCTCTCTCACATACACACACATACTCTCTCTCACACACACACACACACACACAAACACACACACACTCATATATATATATATATATATATATATATATATATATATATATATATATATATATAGAGAGAGAGAGAGAGAGAGAGAGAGAAAGAAAGAAAGGAACTAAAAATTATATGAAAATAGTAAATAAAATAGTAAATAATCTGATGAAATATGCTAGAAATATGCCTGCATCTGTTTCTGCACTCTAGCTGTGTACGTTTTTGTATGTCTAGCTGTGACAGCAGCAGCACAGAAGTAGCGAGAGACGTGTGACGTTTTGCTGAGTATTTATATAAAGACTTATTTAAAGACTTCATTTATATTTAGTCCATACATACATTTATATATATGAAGAGAGTCTTTATTTAAGAGAGAAAAGTGCTAAATAGCAAGCAATAAGACTGAGGTCACTGATCAGACAACAGGCAGAAGGCCCTGACACGGGTGTGCAGCAGCAGTACGGATGGTGGGGGGGGGTTGCAGGGACCCCAGGGGTGAGTGAACGAGTGACTGTGTGAGTGACTGGGTGGCTGGGTGAGTGGGTGGGTGAGTGAGTGAGTGAGTGAGTGAGTGAGTGGATGAGTGAGTGAGTGGGTGAGTGTGTGAGTGGGTGAGTGAGTGAGTGGGTGAGTGAGTGGGTGAGTGAGTGAATGGATGAGTGAGTGAGTGAGTGAATGGGTGAGTGGGAGAGTGTGTTAGTGGGTGAGTGGGTGAGTGAGTGAGTGGGTGAGTGAGTGTGTGAGTGAGTGGGTGAGTGAGTGAGTGGGTGGGTGAGTGAGTGAGTGGGTGAGTGAGTGGGTGAGTGTGTGTGAGTGGGTGAGTAGGTGAGTGAGTGAGTGAGTGAGTGAGTGTGTGAGTCGGTGAGTGAGTGAGTGAGTGAGTGAGTGAGTGAGTGAGTGAGTGAGTGAGTGAGTGAGTGAGTGAGTGAGTGAGTGAGTGGGTGAGTGAGTGGGTGAGTGAGTGAGTGAGTGAGTGTGTGTGAGTGGGTGAGTGAGTGAGTGAGTGAGTGAGTGAGTGAGTGGGTGAGTGGGTGAGTGAGTGGGTGAGTGAATGGATGAGTGAGTGGTGAGTGTGTGAGTGAGTGTGTGAGTCGGTGAGTGAGTGAGTGAGTGAGTGTGTGAGTCGGTGAGTGAGTGAGTGAGTGGGTGAGTGAGTGAGTGAGTGAGTGAGTTGAGTGAGTGGGTGAGTGAATGGATGAGTGAGTGGTGAGTGTGTGAGTGAGTGTGTGAGTCGGTGAGTGAGTGAGTGAGTGAGTGAGTGTGTGAGTCGGTGAGTGAGTGAGTGAGTGGGTGAGTGAGTGAGTGAGTGAGTGAGTTGAGTGAGTGGGTGAGTGAATGGATGAGTGAGTGGTGAGTGAGTGAGTGTGAGTGGGTGAGTGTGTGAGTGAGTGAGTGAGTGAGTGAGTGAGTGAGTGAGTGAGTGGGTGAGTGAGTGAGTGAGTGAGTGAGTTGAGTGAGTGGGTGAGTGGGTGAGTGAGTGGGTGAGTGAATGGATGAGTGAGTGTGGTGAGTGAGTGAGTGAGTGAGTGGGTGAGTGAGTGAGTGAGTGAGTGAGTGAGTGAGTGAGTGAGTGAGTGAGTGAGTGAGTGAGTGAGTGGGTGAGTGAGTGAGTGAGTGAGTGAGTGTGAGTGGGTGAGTGAGTGAGTGAGTGAGTGAATGGATGAGTGAGTGTGAGTGAGTGAGTGAGTGAGTGGGTGAGTGAGTGGGTGGGTGGGTGAGTGAGTGAGTGAGTCAGTGAGTGGGTGAGTGAGTGGGTCAGTGAGTGAGTGGGTGAGTGGGTGAGTGTGTGGGTGAGTAGGTGAGTGAGTGAGTATGTGAGTGTGTGAGTGAGTGTGTGAGTCGGTGAGTGAGTGAGTGAGTGAGTGGGTGAGTGAGTGAGTGAGTGGGTGAGTAGGTGAGTGAGTGGGTGGGTGAGTGAGTGAGTGAGTGAGTGAGTTGAGTGAGTGTGAGTGGGTGAGTGGGTGAGTGAATGGATGAGTGAGTGGGTGAGTGAGTGAGTGGGTGAGTGAGTGAGTGAGTGAGTGAGTGTGTGAGTGGGTGAGTCGGTGAGTAGGTGAGTGAGTGAGTGAGTGAGTGAGTGAGTGAGTGAGTGAGTGAGTGGGTGAGTGGGTGAGTGAGTGAGTGAGTGAGTGGGTGAGTGAGTGAGTGAGTTGAGTGAGTGTGAGTGGGTGAGTGAGTGAGTCAAGTCAAGTCAATTTTATTTATATAGCACTTTTTACAACACATGTTGTCTCAAAGCAGCTTTACAAATTGTATGGGTCCAGATCCCTAATAAGCAAGCCAAAGGCGACAGTGGCAAGGAAAAACTCCCTAAGATGGCGGGGAAATAGGAAGAAACCTTGACACGGAGTGAGTGAGTGAGTTGAGTGAGTGGGTGAGTGAGTGGGTGAGTGAGTGGGTGAGTGAATGGATGAGTGACTGGGTGAGTGAGTGAGTGAGTGGATGAGGTGGTGAGTGAGTGGGAGGGTGAGTGAGTGTGAGTGGGTGAGTGAGCGAGTGAATGAGTGAGTTGAGTGACTGGGTGAGTGAGTGGGTGAGTGAATGGATGAGTGAGTGGGTGGGTGAGTGAGTGAGTGAGTAAGTGAGTGGGTGAGTGTGTGGGTGAGTAGGTGAGTGAGTGAGTCTGTGAGTGAGTGTGTGAGTCGGTGAGTGAGTGAGTGAATGAGTGGGTGAGTGAGTGAGTGAGTGAGTGGGTGACTGTGTGGGTGAGTGTGTGAGTGAGTGAGTGAGTGAGTGTGTGTGTGTGTGTGTGTGTGTGTGTGTGTGTGTGTGTGTGACCACGACACTAGCCTGGGTTGGCTTCAGAGACTGTCCTGATGTGGTATAATACATAAATTAGAGGAATTTATAAATTCTACTGACCATCTCTGGAGATCATGATATTCTTGTGTACCACAGATTTCTGGATTAGGCCCACTTTTATTTTCAATTGAATTACATTTATAAACAGCATGCAGTCAACTTAACCGCTCTCCAGTTGATACACTATAATATATGTATCAAAACCCTACTTAAAAGATAAAAGCAAGAAAAGTCATTACAGTCACAAATATTTAATAAATGCTAGTGTAGTAAAATTTAATTTAAGTGCTCTTGAAACAGATGTGTTTTCAGTCTTCGCTTAAAAACAGCAAGAGACTCTGCCATTCGGACACATAATACATCGTTTACAAGATTATCGAAAACCACAACAGAGAGACTGTTCAGAATGCTGCAATCAGAACTAGAACTTGTTTAGTGTTTTAATAGAGCTGAGAAAGAAAGAAAATATTAAACATTTGAACATCTTTGCACAGGTATCATTAGATTATTTACTGGCTTCTTCACTTCTGAAAGCTTTTGATGGAAAATCTCATAACACGTGAGAATGCCTGATAAGATGTGTTCCAGATTGGGTTGATGTAGCGATGACCTATTAAATGTTGCGGAGTTGAAGTACAAACACCAGCTCAGCAGCCTTCGTTTGCTCGATTGTTTTCAACACCTTTTTGTTTTATGAAGAGTTTTGTTTAGTTATATTCTCTTTATTAATATTTTAGCACTGTTTTTACTGAGCTGTTTTTTTACGCAACAATCTGTAAATCCGTGTACTGTTTTCTTCACATCCATTGTAAAGTATTTCGAGTTGTATTTTTAAGTCTGAAGGACACTATGTCAGTAAAGTCTTTATTTTTTAGAGACCAATGGTGTGGGACTATATCCCAAACTGCGTCGTCCAGTTTCCTGATGATAAAGAGAGAAAATGTCAAAGAAAAAAAAAAAGTCTCTTAATGTGCATATAGTGTGAGACGTGATGGCTCACTTCAGGAAGACCTTCTCTGTGATTGGAGCTGGGCTTTCGGGGGGGCGTTTGTTTGGTGGACCCTCCACTGCTCTTCTCCCCTCTATCCAGGACACCTACTGCAAAGGTCGCGTGAGTCAGACCTCCAGCACAGCGAAGGGCTGGTAATACGTCGACTTTGTGGTCTGTGAGATGATATCACGGCATCCTGAGATGTTCACCAGCCTGTAGCAGCATCCTCCCTCAAGCCATAGGGCTCCTCAGCCCTGTTCCGCATGACCGTCAGTGGTAAACTGGGTTTGCAAGCCCTCCGCCCAAATAAGCCACTGACGACTTTTCTTTCTGTCTACACACATTTTCAACTGCCTGACAATGTGTTAGCGACGATGACCCTCCTCCGTCGGCCATTACAGAGCTGAGCTCATGAATGTCCGCTCCTAACCCAGGCGGCTGGCACCTCTGCTATGCTTGCATACTTACATCTTTGTTCCTTCTACCTTATATTGTGCATTGATTTGTACTGAGTGTGCTCAAACATGTTGCAGTGTCTTGCCTGCTTACATCAGACTGTAGGGTCCCAAAAATGTAGGGTCCCACGGGATGCCAAAAATGTTCCTCTTGGTTCTTGCTAGTTTGCAGCATTAATTTATTCGAATGGTCTATTATGCAAAAAATCATATAATTTCTGCAAGAGTCTGTACCGGCTGAAGTTACAGCATAATGAACCAGCCCTCTGCTCAGGTGTTCATGGAGAGTACTGTCAGTACCTGGGCTACAATATGATACAAGAACACTACAATTGTCACAGTCCTAACCATAATTATAAACCGACTTTATGAATCTAGAAAGATAAATAATAACACAACGCACAAAATGTTTGTGTTATAAAGAGGTCACTGTGTTTATTTTCATAAGTGGTCATTAGGCTACATTAATGTAAACTTGACAATTTACACTGAAGCAGGTGAGCATGTGTATTTACACTCTGGGTGGATATTGGCTGTGTGATTTGTGGCGTGGTCCGTGCTTCTGGAGTTACCTCCTCCAGTGCAATGCGGTAATTCCTACGCTACAGCAACCTGGCTGAGATATTCTGCACTTCATGGAGACCTGAATAACAACTGGTGCTACAGAGCAGAGCGACGCAAGAAATGTGCTTAAAGAAACACCATCTCGGAGCAAAAGATCTAATGAGGCCCTCATAACAGATCTCCGATAAAGTGGAACACATGAAGGACACATGAAGGAGTCACCATGACAACAATCTCACATGATCTCTGATCCCCACACACTGATAAGTTGACTATTTTCTCTAACCTCAACACATGCATGTCACTGAGACACCGTGAGACACCATGAGACACCACACCGACAAGCTCGCCTTGGTCTCTGATCTCAAAACATGCACAAAATTCTTTTTGAGAACATGCCTGGCAATTATTATCATAGCGCAAACACAAACTGCTACTGGTTGATTTCTGGAAGCACTTCTACTTCAAAACACCGCTAATTATTGCAATTATGAATAACTTGATCATGGATAGAAATACTTAGGTGATAAGGTGAGGTGAGTTCAATCGTTTGCTACAGTGCCCCAAGCATGTCATTAACAACGGAAGAATGAACAAGAAAAGGGCTGTCTATGGTGAATCACATATCATCGTCTCCACCACGAAGGTATTCTCAAAGTGTCGAATAGGATGGCAGTTCTGGGCTTCGCGTTTGAAGATACCTGAGGGTGACAGAAAAAAGAGCTGATTTTAACAGGGCGATTTCTGAAGGAGCCTCAAGGCCTTATAAGGTTGAAGAGCAGTAACGGGTCACTTACGTCGGCGTGTGACGCGGCGTGTGAGCTGGTAAGTATCTTTGCCATTACACAGTCTGTGGATAAACACGCCAAGCTGTTGGGTGTTGGGAATCTTACCAGTCACAATCATCTCCTCCTGAATGATATATGTCTGTGGAAGAGAAATTCCCTTCTAGAGAGAGAGAGAGAGAGAGAGAGAAAGATTGGAGGAAATGTAGTGAGGTGAATATGTGACTTTAGCAAACAAGGCTTTTTATTTGAAAGTTCACTGAAGGACTGACATCTGATTCAACATGCTTACTGTAAGTCTTAAGCTTTGACTCAGTAGAGTCTTAAGCTTTGACTCCATGAGTCTTACCATGGGTCATACCCTACTGGTGCAGGAACCAGACTCCAATTACACAGTGAATCACATTTCAGTTCTAAGTTGAGCTTGTAGTGTTGAGTTTGAACTGGTAGGCCGCTATCCTGATGATCCCGATCCTCATCCCTATCCACAGTGTCAGTTCAGGGTGTGCTTTCTTTGGGTGTGGGTGTCTTTTCAGTGAGTAGTGAGTAGTGAGAATAGTGAGAGTAGTGAGTATAGAGTAGTGAGACTACTCTATACCCTCTCCACACACACCTCTACCTTCACACACGCAACTACCTTCTCATACACCCTGCCAGGGTTCAGAAAGATAGACAGCAGATGTTCCTGAGGGCAACTCCCCTCCCCCGCAGCACTGCATGTGGTATTTAATAACTATGCTTGTATCAAAGTTGGAAATTTTCATTATCATGACAAGATTAGTCTCCACCTACACAGAAGTATCACTGCAGATGCTCAGGATACACTACCTCCACCCACATCTTTGCACCACGAATGTAAGACATTATGACTTGAAAGACACAGATATATTAAGTCCTACTTAATTTTAAAAAGCTAATGCATCACATTTTATATTCTTCATATTCACTAACTCTATTCACCGGTTCACGCACATGTTTGGTTCTTAGCTTGACATTGATGAGCAGTTCCCAGAGGTTCCGTGGAGGCATCACAATGGTGGTGTTCAGCTCAGTGATGTAACACTTGTTCAGAGCAGTGTCATGGTAGGCCGTCAGACCCTAAACACACAAACACACACGATGATTTATTTTGTAACCCCTGTATGATGTGATGTGAAAGTGGTATATATATATATATATATATATATATATATATATATATATATATATATATATATATATATATATATATATATATATATATATATATATATATATATATATACGAAGGATCTCTGACTGAAACAACCTGTTTTATATATATATTCGTCAGCTGTGCAAGCAAAGTACATATATATATAGGGTAGGGTGTTTTGCGTTGAGGTGAGATGAATTACTTCTCTAAATGCCACTGTCGCCTCTGGCTTGCTCATTAGGGATCTGGACCCATACGATTGTAAAGCTGCTTTGTGACAACATGTGTTGTAAAAAGCGCTATATAAATAAATTTGACTTTGACTTTGACTAACCACTCATCAGTGAGACTAACCACTCATCAGTGAGACTAACCACTCATCAGTGAGACTAACCACTCATCAGTGAGACTAACCACTCATCAGTGAGACTAACCAGCAAAACGGCTTCCGTTTGCTAGGGAGCACAAAGACTGGGCTCTGGAGCAATGGAAGCAGATCATGTGGTCTGATGAGTCCTGATTTAGCCTGATCCAGAGTGATGGTCATCAGGGAGAGTGAATGCTCCCATCATGCCTAGTGCACCCATTTGGTTCAGCAGCGGTATGTGCCCAAGGAATGAGGTCCACTGACTTCCTGAATGACCAGGCAATTCCATCAATGGATTTTTTTTACTTCCCTGGTCGCACTGGCATATTTCAAAATGTCAATGCTTAAGATTCGTCGGGCTCAAACTGTGAAAGAGTGGCTCAGGGAAAATGAGACACAATTTTCACACATGGATTGGCCACCACTGAGTCCAGAACCGAACCCTTTGAAAACCTTTCAGATGTGCTGGAGAAGATATCGCGCAGTGGTCCAAATCTCCCATCATCAATACAAGATCTTGGGGAAAAATTTATGCAACTCTGGACAGAAAGAAATGTGATGTTGATCTCTTGATATCCTCTGATAAAGGAAACATTTCTTTTCTCATACTGCTAGACCTCAGTGCGGCTTTTTGACACCATTGATCATAATATTCTACTTAATAGGCTGGAGACACTCATTGGTATAAGAGGTCAAGCACTCTCCTGGTTCAGGTCCTACCTGACAGATCGTTACCAATTTGTACTAGTAAACAACGAGTGCTCAGAGCGTTCTAAGGTAAAATATGGTGTCCCACAAGGATCTGTACTGGGCCCCATATTATTTACATTATATATGCTTCCACTGGGCACTATCATCCGTAGGCATGGTATTAGTTTCCATTGCTACGCAGATGATACTCAGTTGTATATATCTTCCAATCCGGATGATATCACCACTACTCTCAAGATTCAGAGCTGCGTCCAGGACATTAAAAACTGGATGGCGTTTAATTTTCTTCAACTAAATTCTGATAAGACTGAGGTGCTGATTCTTGGGCCTAAAGCTGCTAGAAGCAGCTGGGCTGATATTCCCCTTACCCTAGATGGGTTTTCAGTAACACCCAAGTCTACCGCAAAAAGCTTAGGTGTCACTATTGATTCGGATCTTTCATTTGACACACATATATGCAATGTCACTAAGGCTGCCTTTTTCCATTTACGTAATATCGCCAAGCTGAGACACTTACTTTCATTAGCTGATGCAGAGAAGCTGGTCCATGCTTTTGTCTCGTCAAGATTGGACTACTGTAATGGTCTTCTAATTGGATGCTCTAAACAGTCCATAAAGAAGCTACAACTTGTACAAAATGCTGCAGCTAGAGTCCTAACTAAGGCTAGAAAATTCGATCATATTAGTCCCACTCTCGCGGCATTACATTGGCTTCCGATTAAACATCGAATTGAATTTAAAATTCTTCTCTTAACCTATAAGGCGTTAAATGGTCTTGCCCCACAATATCTGAGTGAACTCATTGCTTACTACAACCCATCTCGCCCTTTACGCTCCCAAAATGCTGGATTTCTCTTAGTTCCAAAAATTTGTAAGACTACAGCCGGAGGCAGAGCTTTCTCCTTTAAAGCCCCTCAATTATGGAATAGCCTTCCAGCTCCAATCCGAGATTCTGACACAGTTCCAATCTTTAAATCTAGACTTAAGACTCACCTATATAATCAAGCCTTCAGTTAAATATTCCCCTAGTAAGGTGCGGGGCTCAGGGGCTCCCAGACGTTGAGATTTCTGGTAATCTGAGATGTTGATGCTGTCATCCAGCTGTGTCATGGCATCACTCTAGTTGTGACTGACTTGACTGGAAAGCAATGTCTCAGTGAGCCCTCATGACTGTGGTCACCTCTGGACCCCTCCCTTTAGTTACGCTGCTATAGATTAGCCTGCCGGAGCTACATGCTAATCACTGGCACATGAGCTATGTACATTTAAATCAATGGTGGTTAAACTGACATCCTCACACTCAGTCTGTACTGTCCATCTTTTTGCATGCTTCTTCTACCCAAGACGACTGCATGCAAGCACCTACAAGCACCTGGGAGATGGTCTGGCTCGCCGGTGGATGTACTGATGCCGGGGTTGGATGTACCATTGTCGTAAGGGGACGTGCTGATGCTGGCTCCTACCTGAGGTGCACCATCTGCACCGAAGGGACTGTGACTACTTGGCCGGGGAACAAGAACTTTAAGCTATAACTGTAGAACCACCTCTTGTTCACAAATACGGACTGGTGCTAACGGGCCGCCCAATGGAGGATGGGTTCCCTTTTGAGTCTTGGTCCTCCCAAGGTTTCTTCCTATTCCCCGCCATCTTAGGGAGTTTTTCCTTGCCACTGTCGCCTTTGGCTTGCTCATTAGGGATCTGGACCCATACAATTTGTAAAGCTGCTTTGAGACAACATGTGTTGTAAAAAGCGCTATATAAATAAAATTGACTTGACTTGACATGTTGCAGAGGCTCGTGGAAACAATGCCACGGTGGATATGGCGCAGTAATCAAAGCTAAAGGCGGTTCAACAAAATATTAGAGTGTGTGACCCTTTTTTTTGGCCAGGCAGTATATACAGTATGTATGAGTGTGTGTGTGTGTGTATATGTGTGTGTGTGTACTGTACAAAATCATACACAAATCTAAGAGATGTACTGACTGGTTAGAAACCCTCAAGGCTGTGTTTGTACCCTGTTAAAGTCGTGGATGATGGTGGCAGGGTCAGCATTGCTGAACCTGGCCACTGGAATGTTGATCTGCTCGTAGTTCTCCTGCAGGTAGATGCCCACGTTCTCCTCAAGTTCCTCTGCTCCTCGCTGAGGCACATTTACAGCATTCTCATACGTAACGTGACAGTGGAACTCACTCTGGTCGGGAGCCTACGTGGACACAAAACCACCACACACAGTCCGCACAGTCGGCAGTGAATAGTCCGGCTTTCGTGCTTACGGGGCGGATTCAAGAAATACGACGTGCTGAAGGAACAGCTACAGATTAAGCTTGCATACGCCTGCCATAAAAAAAGATACAATAAGGCTGAAGTGGAGGTCAATCTCTGCAGAAGTCACCAGTGAACTCCTGTGTAGTGTGCTGAGTGCATAATGTGCATAATGTATGTTGGAGGGCAGCTACCTGCGGGGTGATGTAGTAGCGGTAGATGTAGACAGAGGCATAGATGAGACTGCATGTGCATATTAATAGGGCAGTGGTCAGACAGCAGAGTCCACTTAGAGATGAACCGTTTCGGCCTCCACGCAGGACCAGCTCTTCTCGCAGCTATTGTGCATGTGGTCAAAGTGGCCAGTGGTCGAGTGTGTGTGTGTGTGTTGAGGGATGGGAGAAGACAGGAAATGTGAGAAAAACTGTAGCCCATAGCAGCCAGAATGCAGGTCCAAGTGACAATTACTGCCTGTTATTTTCTGTTGGATATGTCAGAAATATGTATGGATAGATCTAGAAATCATCAAAAGCACAAGTGACAAACTAACAGCTATTGCAGGGTTGCTAACAGCCAAAAAGAGAGATTCTATGTTCATTTATATAGTATTTCCACACATTCCATACAAATGCGTCGTTAATTTAAGTTGACTTCAGGGGTCAGGGATGCTAGCAATCTGAAAGAGGATCTGTAGGTCTTGAGGAACCATCTATGTAAAGAAAAAGAATGATACAGCATGCATATACAAGGACACTAATTTCTGGTATGTTTTTAGAGACGAACAGTCTATAATGTGTTTTTTTAAACTGACGGCAAAAAACATTAATCTAATAATTTTTAAAATAACAGCTCAAAAAGCTAAAGGAGGCACATGTCATGTTAGATATATTATAATAGGTTAACCCAAGAGAAGAGGCTATACAGAGGTATACTGTAAAATTAGATCATTATAGTCAGCAATAGCTCTGGGATTTTTAGTTTTCTTTTAATTACGTTTTCATTCATTTTTAAAATTCATTTTTTTATTTTAAAAGACTTGTCACGTCCCAGAATGCTGTGAATGATTATTCTGACCTAGCTTTAAATGAAAACGTTTACATTTTGTTTTGTTTTTTTATGAGGAGTCCAGATGAAATTTTGTTACGCGATAATAAACTGATCTATGCTAAGTGAAGTTATTTATTTCTTAGTAACTGTCTCACGCAATCAACTAGATTAACACCAACATTTAATTTTTCGCCACATGTAGTTAATGGCATATTGTACTTAAAGCGCAGCAGATGTCAGGAACAGCGATCTGCTTGCAGGCATCTGTGACCGGGTGCCGCTCACCGCTCGGTCCCTGTGGGAGATTGGCCTTGGGAGATTCCACTGCAGACTGGTGTGTGATTGTGCACGCTAAACCGACCTCTTCCGTGCCAGTGCAGTGAATGCTGAGGGCCCCGTTCTATTTTTAGCAGAGCAGATAATGTAGTCGCACCGTGCCGCTCCACTAAAGCCGCAGTCGGATCAGAAAAGTGATCGATTTAACTTTATTAAACACTGAAAGAATTTGTCGTGCACGTTGACCTCTTGAAAAGCATAGGCTGTGCGTTAAACAAAACGTGCACCTGGAACAATTATTGGCCTATTTTATATAGGCTGTGAAGGGATAGCTGCCACTTACTGAGAAAAGATACGCGTTTCAATAACAAAATGGTTCCATGCCTTTATGTTGGCCGGGTAATCATTGCAAACGAGAAAAACAACGACTTATGTACCGCACCTTAATGCACTGCCATTTTGTACGCGAAGTCGCGTGCGTAAAAGCGCGCTTTATCATAGAGAACTATTTTATAGAAGACAGAAAATGCACTGTATTTGTCTTCCAAATAAATGTTTTAATTGAACGAGACGTTTAATAATAGAGAACGTTATTCCTGCAAAAACAGGAAAGAGTGAAACATTTCATCCACGAAGTGGTTAACAGATTTCTAGAATAGGCTCCCCATGACTGCATCCCTACCGATTCTGCACAGCAACCACGGGTGGTGATGCTGAATTTCAATATCAGATGACGATAAATATGTAATAAAGGAATATGTGAGCATAAAGCATTACGCGCTTGTCTCGTTTCCTTCCGTATTCTTGTCAAGAGCTGGTAATAAAGGAGTATTTGAAGAGAAAATGCCGTCACTTACATGTGGATGTTGGATATATATTTGCGTCTTATCGCCATCACTCTCGTCCTTGCTGGTTTTCTGTCCTGCTAAGGTCTTAAAGCTGATCTTTACCATGATGAATGGCTCGCGCACCCAGATGTATGCAAAGCCAGGCTGAGTCGACGATTAAGTCACTGTAACGGCTCGTTAATGTCTCTGTGTTTTTGATACAAAATTCTTATTCATTACAAGGACACCGGAAGCGCATTTCCAATTGCTCCTCTTAAAGAAACCCTGTCCTTTACACCACAGCCCAGACCCGAAAATCACTTGTTTCTTAATTTTGATTTTATTTACGTAAAGTGGAGACTTATATTGCTGAATGAATGCTCTTCATTAGAGGAGTCATTCGTTAATATATTTTAATGTGTTCGAGGAAAAGTATGTGGAGGACTTTTTAAATGCGTGTTGCTCGTATGCCAGTAATCTCTTGTTCGCTGGCCTCCAATTTTAGGCGCGTCATCCCATCTCTACGTAACAATAACGACAGCAGAAACAACGCTTTGTATCACAAACATCTGCTTTATTTTCGAAGCTGGATTAGACTGATCTTTCAGATACTTCAGAAAAGTGGCCACAATTTCAGTGACCAATGCAAGACATTTTCCTGGGCTTAGTGTCCACGTTGGACCGTTTTACTAATAAGCACTTTTGAGACTGCCAGTTTAAGAATCATGCTGAATCCTAGGTTATACAGTACATGCTAAGATGGAAACTTTTAATTAGGCAAGATGAGACCCAAGTGATTAGCATTATGTGTATATATATATATATATATATATATATATATATATATATATATATATATTATATATAAACACACACACACGCACACAATATCCTGTGAATAACTTTTGTTGAGCAATATTAACTGAACATCTGAGATCACTGGATCAGCTCCAATCTATTTGAGATCTGAGAATCGTCTGTTTTTCTTACCACCCCATCAGGGTCCCAGAGGATTCAAGCTGAAGGCTGTAGGTTACCTTTAAGTGAATGGGTATTTCAGACAATGCAGGATGACTGCAATGCCACCCAACGGAAATCTGTGACATAAGCTTTCAGTATACCTGGCTTTGTGCCATCATTCAGATGATTTTTCGATGTCCTTCAGATAAAATACTGCAATTCCGGCGTCTTGCTCAAAAGAATTAAAACTATAACAATGCTTTGACCACTGTTCGGGAAGTTGAAGTGTTTTACTATAACAACAAATAACCACCAGAGGGCACCACTGGCACAAATAAGAACGAAAATGTCTACTGTAAAACCGAACAGCGGATCTTAATCTGCAACCGATCAAATTAGAGCGGACCTAGAATCCGTTTTTAGTATTTTGAAGCCATGTCAGATCTATCACAATATATGGAGGAAATCAGATCAGTAGTGAAGGAGAACCATGCCTAATCTTTCCCAGGTCTTCACACCAGTGCATTGATGTATACAATGACATCAGAAATACTGACTCAGGACATTATGTGCAAGTCCGCTGCAGTTCTAAGCTAACAAAAGGTTTTAGTGTTTGAAGTTTACAACACTGACCTCTTTGTCAAAAGAAATCAAAGACCTCTCTGTGTCTGAGGTGGTCAGACGTTTCTAATTTTGAATTGAAAACAATTTGATAAAACTGAATTCGTTTCTTTACAGGCCAGGGTCTAATGTTTAGTCAGCTCAATATGGAGGCTGGGCCCAAAGAAGAGAAAACCTCAGCTAAGCAGCCTGAACATGCCCGGCTCACTTCTGGGGCAAATTAGTGCTTCACACATATGAACGAGGCACTTGCACTCACCCATATCTTTCTCTTTTAAAATGTCTTTCAATATTATTCTTATAACTAACAAAAACCTTGGTGTCTTCAGTTATATACATACACACACACACACGCCCACGCACACACACACAGACAAGTGTCATAGCCCAAGAGAAATCTACAGAGCACAGGAAATAAAAGGGGGAAAAGGCATATGTACACACGGAACCTAAAGTGCCCTTCCCTAACACATATATGAACCCAATGGCTGGGTGACTCACAGCAAGTATAAAGTATGATTATGCATCAATCACATTTTAACCAGGTACAGTATTCAGTCTCACACCATATCTTATATTGTAACCTCATTAAATCACACAACAACTACATGGTTGTACTTGTGTATGTGTGTGTGTGTGCGCATGCTAACACATCTGTAACTGCGAGTGTTGCACTCTGCTGGGAGGCATATATACTTGAACGTGAGGCATCGGAGGTGCGTGTCAGAGAGGTACGCCTGGGCTGAGGTTAGACGAGATTAGTGTCATGCTGCTTGCTTGATATTTTATGGAACCCCATTAACATCGAAACTGTCGAACGTCGGCCACTTCCTGTCCGCCGATGAGAGCGAGCACGTGTTTGTGTTACGTTTTCATGTGCAAGAAAGCAGCAGCGTCTGTCTTTTGGTTTGCTATTTCTAGAATAAAACAAAAGTTTGTTCAGGTCCAGCAAAGCAAGACTCTTTATCCTCATTCCTCCTTCGGACCTTACGAGGCGCGTTTCTCCCGCAAAACCCAAATTTCGAAAATGCTTAGTGTAGCAACCACTCGAGATCCTACAAGAGCCACTTTGCTTAGACGTTGCCTAGAATGACAAATGGACACTGCTCAGGCATCCTGTGGGTTGGGTCTCTTGAGCTCCCGGATCTGCTTGATGAGATAGGTCTTTTCGTCATTGAACTGCTCGTCCTCGGTACGGTCATTCTGGAACTTGCTTAGGAAATCTATTAGTTTGGTCTGATTCTTCAGCAGGATGTCTAGGATAGGTTGCGTCTTGTTTGGATTGGCCACAAACACCTGAAAGGTTAAAATAAAACATTTTACAAATGTAATGGAACTTCCTAGAACATCATTAAGTAGGACATGCTTACTTGTTCTTTTATAGAAGCAGTACAGATAAAATATCAGTCATTTTCTTTATGGATGTTAAATGAGCACCAGGGTTACTGCAATGTGTTATTACAAAAAAAATTAAGACTGAATAAGGAACATTACATTCCCAGACATGGATTAGGCCAAGGCTTCAGTGTGTGTGTGTGGACATAGGGCTTAACCTGGGTCTCAAAATTTGCCCCAGGGAGTTTAATAATTCTACTTAGCACTAATGCTTCCCAAAGCATCTCAAATGGGCTAAATGTAGCTTCCAAAGAACAGCGAGTGATTTAAGACTCGCTGCATTCACCAATATTCTCATATTTAAAAATCTCTTATCCAACAAAATTCAAAAAAGTGTTCGACATATGTACAGCACCCCTCCCCCCACGACTGTATCTATTTATCTAGCTTGAAGAAATCCGAGTCCAAATACAGAAATTCAACTTAATTTATGCCAAACCTGTTCCAATTACCCTCAACAGTATAGAATTCGACATTTTACTCTGCTATTCTCCAATGGCAATCTAAATTGCAACAATAGCTATTCATCTGGCCTGCTGAAGCTTGAGCCAGTATTACGTTGCACATGGACACACTGCCCATTGACTTTACGCACAGTGACATTTTAACCTTCGATTCAAATGTATTTAAATTCATTTATAAGCCATTTAACACTCTGTGATGTTGACAGTACCAGTCACTACCCAGGAAAACATCCACCTTTTCGATGGCTGATCACATCAGCCGTCTCATACGTCTTCCCCTTTGACTCCTGGACTGTTCTAG
The DNA here is from genome assembly GCA_020368025.1 of Brachyhypopomus occidentalis. Lineage (NCBI taxonomy): Eukaryota > Metazoa > Chordata > Actinopteri > Gymnotiformes > Hypopomidae > Brachyhypopomus > Brachyhypopomus occidentalis. The sequence continues at coordinate 160,017 of JAGXOD010000073.1, forward strand.
AAAAGGACTGTTTTGTTTTGCTCAAACTGTTGTTTTTAATCTAATTCCTCATCAAACCATAACTATTTTTGCATCATTACATATCTTGTGCCAGAGCACAAACAATGTGAGCTTTTGTTCCCCATTTCTGGGCTTTAGCAGGTCTTCCCTACACTGCTAACCTCAAAGGGAAATAAATCACTTGTGCATTACGCATATTTCTGATCATTTCAAATATTACCTCATACAGTTTAAGATGCATGGATGGACAGCATAGTGTTAAGAAGCATTAATCTAAAACGGTTTTACATTTTAGTTACTCCAGATTTACCATTTGCCATACGGGAACAATAAGGTCTATAAAAGACATTGGCGAAAAGACATTGTACTGTAGACTGCTGGTGCTGCAAAAAATGTGAAAAAATGATTTCCTGATCACTCAAACTGCCCTATGCAATACCAACAGTGTTCAGTGTAGTTATTTAGCTACAGCTACTTAGTGAGCAAGATAAAGTGATAAGAACTGACCAGCGCTTTTATAACAACAGGGGAACCTTACTAACATACCAACAGCTTACTAACTGCAGTCAGGCAGTAAAGACCTTTAACTGCTGGAATCTGTTCATGGTCCCAGTCATAGTCTAAAGCACAGGTGTCAAACTAGGGCCCGTGGGCTATATCCAGCCTGTAATACAATTATATCCGGCCCGCGAGGTCATTTACATTGATCTATTATTATTGTTATTAATAATGGCCCAGAGACAACAGCTGCTTTGCCGAATGATACGTTCATGATACTGGGAACATTTCCGCATCATTCAAGTCAAGTGTCTGTTACTGTCTGCAACACTATTGTAACGTCAAAGCCCCTTAACAATGGCGAAAAGAAAAGCCGATTCTGAAAATGGAGCCTTTGAAAACTGATGGGAGGCTGAGTATATTGGGGCATCGTGTTCATAGCGCTACAGTTGGTAATTAGGGGGCGGAGCATTCGTGTTGCCCAGAATGCTCCCGGGTTCCAACTTAGTCATCGCTATGGTGATTGCTGGCTGGGTTTAAGGAGTTGGTGTGTTTTCACTGTGAAGCAGTTTTCTCTCTCTCGATACTGTTGTTCTGTTTACAAAAGCTGGTGTCGTGGTGGGTTCAATAAGCGGTTAAAATGAGTAATTTCTCATAATGACTCTGGTTTCTTCACTTATCCACAAGACATTTATTGACATTTCCGGTAAACCCGTGTGTCTTATTTGTGGAGCAACCTCAATGAAAAACCTAAATGCAGACCAGAAGCTACAGAGAGGAGAAGAGTTAAAGAAGTTCGGTCCGTGACCTAAAGTGTGCTTTGAGTTTTGGCCCCCGGTGCAATTGAGGTCAACACCCCTGGTCTAAAAGGTCACCATCCAAGATGAAGGGCTACAGAAAAAGATCATACATAAGCACCACAACATAGAAAGTGATCTGTCAGAAAGGGCATTTTTCAGAAAGAAGGGAAGCCATTTTCCCCTGAAATTGGCAAATACGTGCAGTTGTGGGGGTGAGGGAGTTATACCTTGAAGACGTGGAAGGCCTCGAACTGGATGTTACGGCTCTTGTCTCTCAGCAGGTTCATCATGAGCTTCAGGTTCTCTGGTTTACTAATGTATTTAGTCATTATGGTGAAATTATGCCTATCCAGCAGCAGCTCTCCTAGCAACTGAGAGACAGAGAAACGCAGTCAGAGCAGCGGGGGGAGGGGTTTGGGGGGGGGGCAGACAGGGCAGGGCAGACAGGCGCCGAGGTGCCGGCATCGCTCTGTGCTCTTCTTGCCACCAGTGACGAAAGCAAGAAACAGGAAATAGACAACTTCACACAAGACTTACATCTTGTTCTCGTCATCTTAAGGGGAAACAGCAGAAATATTACCCCACTGGCTCACCACAAACCTGCATTAACCCAATATTAACAAAATAACTCTCCCATGTTTTACAAACAAACATTAATATAAGCAAATATGATTTGTTTTTGTTTTTTTGTTTACATTTACGATGCACGAAGCCATTGATAAGCCACTTGGCGAGGGGGCCATTCATAGCAGGTGGTAGTGGGAGTGAAGTAATTCTTTAGAGGAAACATAAAAACGAAGAAAGAAAAATCAAAATTCACACCGTTCCTCAATTATGCAAATCGTGCCTCTTCAGCTTTGTGCTGAACAAGACAATTCGAGCTAAAGAGCAAAAACAGGGAGCCATACTAGAAAAGTCATGAGAGAAAAATAACATCATTGGTAAGCTCCCAAGAAAGGCCTTACGAAGACGTTTAAGGCTAAACCCCAAACAGTCTATATAAGTGTGTATTGTACCACCCGGTTTCAAGAGGCACAAACAAACACCTTTTCTTAAGACTTAAGTCAGAGCCAAAACAAAAATATGGTAGAATAAAAGGTCCGTCACGAACAATATCACAAGGTAACACATGGGATTTGGTCATCTAAACAGAGCCATGAGTCGTGCTACTAGAAATCAGTAAATTCAGTACTCCTCAAATTCAGTACAGAGCCTGTTCATGTGATCCACTTACCTTCAGTGACTGCCTCTTTGTTACATAGTTTTCAGAATGGAGAAGCTTCTCATATTCATTGAAGAACTACAGAGATGAGAGAAGATGGAGGAAAATGTCATGTCTTTCCACTTCAAAAACAGGCCTTAAGTTGTATAGCTGCCAACAGGCATTTCCAAGCCAGCAGGCCTTCTAGCTAGGGCGTAGCCCATAGTGGCTGAAAGGTGTAGGGCTTCTCACCAACAGGAAAGCAGCAGGTCCCATCTTAAATGAGACCATCCATCACTTCTCAATTAAAACAGTGATTCTTGAAACACGAGTTGTGACTTTTGATCCCAATTTGGTTACATACATGTATGGTAGCCACTTGATAAAACTACTCTGGCCGAGTGCCAGTTCTTTGACGAGTGACATGTCTCTCTGCTGTTGAAGTAGGACAGGGCAAAGCAGTAAACCAGCAGTACAAATATAATAAAACGTCCCAGCCCATGACATATCCCAGAATTCAAAGCCATGACACAATGCAGGTGAAGCAGGAAAAGGAGACCAAACCAGTTTCAGTCTTCCAAAACTTAACGTCCTTGACTTTGGGAGTTATAGATGCACTGCAAGGGTTTGGTTTTGACATTTGTCCTAAATAGCTAGCACCTGTAGTCTGTTAGCTTATTAGTTTGAGTCATAATTAGCTTCTGTCATAATGGGAAAATATAACATATATATCATAATGACAGATGGTGTTGTAGTCGGGTCTTACCCTATCATAATGTCAGATGGTGTTGTAGTCGGGTCTTACCCTATCATAATGTCAGATGGTGTTGTAGTCGGGTCTTACCCTATCATAATGACAGATGGTGTTGTAGTCGGGTCTTACCCTATCATAATGACAGATGGTGTTGTAGTCGGGTCTTACCCTATCATAATGACAGATGGTGTTGTAGTCGGGTCTTACCCTATCATAATGACAGATGGTGTTGTAGTCGGGTCTTACCCTATCATAATGACAGATGGTGTTGTAGTCGGGTCTTACCCTATCATAATGACAGCTGGTGTTGTAGTCAGGTCTTACCCTATCATAATGACAGCTGGTGTTGTAGTCGGGTCTTACCCTATCATAATGACAGCTGGTGTTGTAGTCGGGTCTTACCCTATCATAACCCTACCCATCATAATGACAGATGGTGTTGTAGTCAGGTCTTACCCTATCATAATGACAGATGGTGTTGTCAGGTCAGGTCTTACCCTATCATAATGACAGATGGTGTTGTAGTCAGGTCTTACCTATCATAATGACAGATGGTGTTGTAGTCAGGTCTTACCCTATCATAATGACAGATGTCTTACCCTATCATAATGACAGATGGTGTTGTAGTCAGGTCTTACCCTATCATAATGACAGATGGTGTTGTAGTCAGGTCTTCTATAATGACAGATGGTGTTGTAGTCATAATGACAGATGGTGTTGTAGTCAGGTCTTACCCTATCATAATGACAGATGGTGTTGTAGTCAGGTCTTACCCTATCATAATGACAGATGGTGTTGTAGTCAGGTCTTACCCTATCATAATGACAGGTGGTGTTGTAGTCAGGTCTTACCCTATCATAATGACAATCAGGTCTTAACCTATCATAATGACAGATGGTTGTTGTGACAGCTGGTGTTGTAAGGTCAGGTCTTACCCTATCATAATGACAGCTGGTGTTGTAGTCAGGTCTTACCCTATCATAATGACAGCTGGTGTTGTAGTCAGGTCTTACCCTATCATAATGACAGATGGTGTTGTAGTCAGGTCTTACCCTATCATAATGACAGCTGGTGTTGTAGTCAGGTCTTACCCTATCATAATGACAGATGGTGTTGTAGTCAGGTCTTACCCTATCATAATGACAGATGGTGTTGTAGTCAGGTCTTACCCTATAATCATAATGACAGACAGATGGTGTTGTAGTCAGGTCTTACCCTATCATAATGACAGACAGATGGTGTTGTAGTGGTCTTACCCTATCATAATGACAGGTGGTGTTGTAGTCAGGTCTTACCCTATCATAATGACAGCTGGTGTTGTAGTCAGGTCTTACCCTATCATAATGACAGCTGGTGTTGTAGTCAGGTCTTACCCTATCATAATGACAGCTGGTGTTGTAGTCAGGTCTTACCCTATCATAATGACAGCTGGTGTTGTAGTCAGGTCTTACCCTATCATAATGACAGCTGGTGTTGTAGTCAGGTCTTACCCTATCATAATGACAGATGGTGTTGTAGTCAGGTCTTAACCTATCTTAATGACAGATGGTGTTGTACTCAGGTCTTACCCTATCATAATGACAGATGGTGTTGTACTCAGGTCTTACCCTATCATAATGCTGCTCCAGAAACTCAGCACTCAGCAGTTTGTGTCTCGTTAACAAGTCCTGGAAATAGAGGGAGGGAAAGCAAGAAGAGGCAGTAAGTATCAGGATCCTCATCATTCAGTACAAATAACTTGCTGAGGAAGTACTTTGTTGGAAATATTTTAATGTTGTTTTGCATCCATCATTCCAATGCTTTTTGTAATGTCTGATCTACCCAAATTTGATCTATGGAATTTTGATACAATGATCCATCATTATGACACAACCTCCCAGCACCTTGGATTTCAAATGGCTCAGCACTGAAGTTGAAACCACTGAAATTATTTGATATACAGTCCATTTTTTGGTGGAAATAACCTTTGGCAACAATTATACCGCAGCGGTTACTAAATAACTCAAAGGACTAAAGGTTATGATTAATATGTATTGATTCAGTATGTACTTTCATCGATCAATGTGACAAAAACATGATAATCAGTATTAAATGCTTGTGGTATATAACAACTGTGCCAAACAATTGCAATCAAATAAGATCAAATAACCGTCGTCAATAGATTACCGGGACAGGCCTAGACATGCTCCTGCAATTTCTTTTTGCGACAGGAACGAATTAAGACGAGAGGCATCTGCATGCTGGGTGCTGATCCACCTCCGTCCACAGATCTTACACGATCTCCAGGCGCGTACGCGTTCCACTTTACCTTGAACGTGGCAAAGGCGTCGGAGGCGATGTCGAACGTGGACATCTCCACGTATCTGAAGAAGTCGTAGAACTGCTCGGACCAGAGTGCGATCTTGGCCAGTGGCTCATGCCGGACACACTCCCGCAACATGATGCCACAGTTGAGGGCGATCTCGGGGGAATCGTACCTGCGGCCAGAGCAGGCGCATGCACAAAGCAGGTCAAAGCAGCAAAACGTCATATGGTGTTTTTTTCCAAACTATACGATGCCTAAAATCCTTCTGTATAAAGCTGTGCAAGAAGCACAAACCTGAACGCTTAAACAGAAAAACCTTATATCTGATAAGTATATCTATATCCAAGTATAACTATATCTGATAAGGCACTAAATGATATTTTACAGAACCGTGTGCATTCTGTGGTGCAAACACACAGTTTCAGGATGTGGCATCTGACATCAATCACTGCAACTTCACAACATGTTGTAGGAGTCATGCAGAAACCCAGATCGACTGCACAATGTTCACAAACCTGTTCTCACAACTGTCTGTGCTGTGCAACGGTGCTGAGCATACTGCATGCCAGGCTTGAGTATTGAAACAAGCCTTTTCTGTTCTCAGGAAGTTAGGGTTACAATTTTATCATTATAAAAAGATTATCAGAGGAGGTTTAGCCTAACATCCAGTTAACATTCCCTAACTACAGGTTTGCTCTTTTCACATCATATGCGAGTCAGACCGCAGTTTGCTAGTAATCTGGGCAAAAACATCCAGTTCTCCTTACTTACAAAGCACAGTACGCATATGACAGCATAACATTTGAAACTGCCTGGAGTCCTATTGTATTGGATCACAGCCCAGACCAAAAGATCAGTCTGCTGTGCCATGACCTGTTTACTACCACAGATTCACAAAAAGCTACAAGGCAGTATAGGATATATCCTACCATCTAGTTATCTGGAGAAACATTTGACAGTATGCCCAGCTAGCCTACTGGGTAAAGGTAGTCTCACACTAGAAAGCACTCAGATCCTGTGAAAACCATCAAATCCTGAGAACAATGTTAACCTGGTCAACCAGAAAACATGCCTCATATCGGCACGGCGGTGGGTGCTGCATTGACGTCAGTGTCCCGCCATCACAGACCGTCACTGCTTAACGTGAGCCTGTTACTTCGTGACGTCATCAGCAACGAGCATTAGTGCCACTCGGTCGTCAAGTACTGGCGATGGCAGGTTGCCAGCGCAGGCGAATCGCTGTAATACGAGGACGATTCCTACCCTTTGAGAAGCATGAAGAGGATGCTCTGCTGAGTGCAAAGATATTCCACTGTGGGAGTCCGTGTGCCAATCTGGCGCCTCAGGATGTTGTTGAAGATCTGAGCTACGTCTTTCTTGCCCTGGAAAAAAAAAGACACAAATTAAATAAAAAGCATTTATAGTTTATGTTACATAATTACATATGTTAGAAATGGGATTATTCGAGAGGATTAACTGATTAGCCGCAACAAGAAACGATTAGGCGGATCTGTTTAGAGAAAAGGACCTTGTGTTACTCAGATGATGGGATTTTATAGATTAAGAGAACAAGTATTGCTTTCGGATAACAGATTAACAGCAAACATGACTGCATAGCATGTTATCAAGTAGAGATTACAACCGAGGCTCAACATATATTATAATTCTACCTGCCCACTGACAATAGATGATATATTAGTCTAATTTATCAACGTAATTGGGCATGTAAACATTGCGGAGTCCACGTCCTACACCACGTAGGTGAAGGCGTTGGCTGTGAATGTAAAATAGGAATGATTCAGTCTTACTGAACACATCTTCAGTGCACTTCGGCTGCTGGATCAATGGTCATGCGTAAGTGACCGATGGGAATACCATAGTTATTACTCTGTGGTAATAAAAAAAGAGACCTCCGAACAGCACCTAGACACACAAGCACCCACCCACATATGTGCATGCGCACACACCCACCTCAAAGTCAATGAGCTGCAGGTCGGCGATGAGAGTACCGAGCAGGCCGGTGTTATAGAGCTCCTGGGCCAGCTGGGCCACGGCCTCCGCCTGGGGCTCCTTCTCATTGGTTCCATACAGGATCTCCTTCATGGCCAGGAGAGACTTGGAGACCTCCTCAGTGGCCTACGCATCAGCACAGGCAGACACAGGTAGACACAGGCAGACACAGGCAAAAGAAGAAAGAAAGCAAGTGAGAAAGAACAAACTCAGTGTATTATGTAAGTCCACCACAATAATCACGCAATCCAGAAGAACGTTGTAATTTTTACGTTCTCGTACAAGTGACAGTACAAGTGATGTGTACCTTCTCAGCCTTCTTGTCGGATATATCATGTTTCTCCAAAACCATCATGCTGTCTTTTAGGTTCTTCACAATGTCCGCCGGACACTTGTGAGATTTACCGAAAGGGAACGGCATAGCAGCAAGCTTGAAAAGAAACTAGGTCGCACTGAGTGCACCTGACAGAGAGAGAGAGAGAGAGAGAGAGAGAGACACACACAAAAAATAGCTGATTAAACAAAGCTGAGAAGCTGGCAGTCTAGAATTAAATCCACAGCAAATTGTACCAGTCCTGTGCCAGCAAATTAAGTGCACAGCAAACTCCAGTCCTTTGTTTTTTGGCATTTATATCAGTCAGTGTTTTATAAAAATGTAAATGAATTCCATGTACTTCATAAAGCCTTACTGTGCTTTGCTCAGACACCCAATACAATGCATTTTTAGCTTTTGACAAGTCAGAAAGGGGTAAAAAGCAATGACCCACCTCCTAATAATAATGCCCATCCCGTAAACCTACCTAGTCTTAGTTATGCTAAGGCCACGTGTACAAGCAAAATGATAAAATAGAGAATTTTTGAAGCCCATGCTGAAACAAATGTCATTCTTGCCAGCTTTTCCTAGCAAAGGTATAGCAAAGGTCTCTCTTGGGACAACAGACAGCAAGAAAGAAGATACGTTGCTAATATTGTGGCATTTCAGGTTATAGCAGTGTCTACAGTAGCACACATGTCTCAGTCTGGGGTGACCCAGTCAAGCACTGGAACCTGGCATGGAAAATTCCTATGACCCTATCGCAATAGCAGCACTAGCAGGGTCAGGGTCAGGTGTCATAGAGCAGAGGCTTTTGTTACTCTATTTGGTCAAGACGGAAATCATCAATTTTAGATCCAATTGGGAGAGAACATGTGATTATAAGACAATGACATGAAATGGCACATCCTGTGCAAATCTGTTGTAGCTTACAATGAAGAATCGCAAATCCTATTACACGGAACGGCAGAAGTGTGACAAGCTAATGGACCAACATGCATGTCATTTCACCGAGGTCGTATGTACGACATGAAGAATGTGATGAAGAATGCTGACAAGATCGATTCGGCTGTGAACCATAATTTAGCTAATCTGTAAGACCATCAAAGTGTCTGAGCTGGGTCTATTCATTTATATTTTGACAAATTTATGGTCAAAGTTATGTTCACGCAGAAGGTCCGGACGGTACTGAGGACGAACTCTGAATTACGTCCGGTGAATCCCCAAAAGAGGAGCTCAACTCCATTGCCTACGTTGCCGTAGCAACTACCCACACGAGGTCCGGTTTTTCTAACGAACTCGGTTTCCGTTAATACATCTGCGTTCGTTACTAAACCTCCTCTAGACGAGGCTCCCTGGGTTCAGTAATCAAACAGCTAGCCGAGCTAAGTTGGTAACAGGCCAGGGTAAAACAACTCCCCCGTCTGTAGTCATCTCCACACGGAGTGAGAACGCCACTCGACTCTGGCAGTTAAAGCACTCACGGCGCACAGCTGGTTCGTGCCAGCGGCCTCCAGCAGTGCCAGTTAACCAGCGACTCTGACATGTTTTGCACATCATCTCGACAGCAAGGAAACAACTGAGAACATCCCAACAAAGATGACTGGCAATTAGCTAGCGACCAAGCTAAAGATATAGCTAGTCATACTTCGCCCACAACCTTGAGCTGCATATCAGGGCAGCTTGGTAAACACATCGTCAAAGGCACATAACATGCGCTTTATTAAATATAATGTATCACGCACAACAGCGTCTGTAGTCGGACAGCCACAAACGTTAGGCCGCGAGTGCACAACCCCTCGCCTCGCACCAAAGCTTAGCTATCTATGCTACCTAGCTCTTTGGCTTAAAGCTAGCGAGCTAACCTGCTTGCCAATATAATTGTGGACAAAAAAAACAACATCCAACCTCAAACACTTCCTTCAGAGTTGTCCCCCGATGTATGACACAGTGCTCAGGTAGCAGCAAAACACCCGCAGTTTTACTCCACAATGTAGTTAACGTTAGGCAAGACTACGGTGTTCACACTTCACCTGCAACTTCCTCAACAACTTCTTCTGCTTCGTCTTCTTTCATGATTTGATGATTGGTTTAACAACTAACTACTGACATCTAATGGTGATATAAACTCGGGCTCATTGTAAGTCCTACCGTGCGCCCTTTAGTCTTTACAGATAGGCTTGGTTGTTTATCTACTTACAATTTTTTGTCACTTACAATCTTCTGTTAATTTAGAACGAATGGAGCTGCCGAGGATGACCCAGATGTCTGCATGATACCTCCCTTCTTTCCTTTATTTATACACTGTGAACTCTGAACTAAATTTCTAGGAGAGAAAACAAAAAAGGAAAAAAATGAAAGATTATAATGCTCTATTCATAGAAGTGTAGCAAGTCTATGTTTTCTCGTTTGTGGTTCATTAATTGAAAAAGAAGTGAAATTCGATGACATGGCCTATTGGAAGCTAACAGCTGATTTTATTAGGTTTGGAATTCATGTCTTCTTATCAAAGAACCCCACTGTAGCTATAGGCAAGCCTGATGCTTACAGCAAGCCTGATCACAAAATATGTTCTGCAGAAACTTCATCATAATCAGCTGAATGTCATCCTAGGAAATATCTAACATTACCACCCTTCCAATTATTCCAGAGTTTTAAATCTTTTATTTGCATGGTTCTAACGTAGGCCTATATACAAAATGAGACATGATTTTGGACATTCTACTGGTAATAGAGTATGTGTGAATGCTTTCTGGTTTTGTGCTATAAGCTGATTTAGCAGGTTTTTTGTGTGCAGACAGATGGGAAAACTGTCAGGAGAAACAAGATTTTTTTCTTCTGCAATTAAGTTTCTTATAAACTTGTCACACTTTTAATTAGACAGGGAAAAACACTATTAATATTTGATCTGCCACTGGTTATGGTTTCATGGTACATGATAAGACCACATACAGTAAATAAGTTTAGACTGCAGACAGCATGTCATTTTGAGTCTGGTAACAACATGTGAAGAAAATCATATATACAGTATGTTGAGCAACACATAGACATATGATACCATATTAGTGGTGATTTATACTGCTAGCTGGGTAACAGTTACAGTTGGTCCAATTATCACCACATATGTACACAGACATTTACACAGAACCTCTGGAGCTCACCTGTAATGTATTCACAACTCTGAGACTGTGTTCCCAAGCAACACATACTGTATAATACTGATAAATAATTAAGAGAATATGCCAAACATGTAAATGATGAATAATTACTTGTACACTGTAAGTGAATCCTGATCTTATAATGTCACATACAGTCTTCAATGCAAATGATTAAAGTACTAATATTAATTAGGAGATAACAGTATTTCAACAAATTACAGATAACAACAGAATTTATACAATTACACAAAACCCATTAGGGTTGGGGGCACTCTACATTATAGAACATACTGGACCATAAGAGCAATGGGAGATGCCTGAGAATCTATCTGAAAGCAGCACACATGATGTGACCTCACTACAAAAGGTGATCCATTGACAATGAAAGCTTCCTGCCAGGATTCATATCTCAAAAGGCCTGAAAACATTGGTTCTGAGAGAAAGAAAATATGAACAGAACAGGGGTTCATGTACTTTGAGTTATCTCAGTTATGGTGAACATAAATGTTGGTTCTTTCTTGTTCCTTCTCATTGTTAGGCCTTTCTGTTTGCATATCCAGAGAGTCTGTGTGTACCTTTGTACCTGTATCTTATACATTTTGGTAAAATAACTTTGTGTCTCAAACTAATAGTACATTTCTGTCTTTCTGTTGAGCTGTATGTGTGGTCTAGATGACTGGCATTTTGAGGGCACAACCAGCCTGTGTTGGATAACAAAGGCACACAGAAGTTAAGCTCAGCAGAGGGAAACCACACAACTCCAAGGATGTCTTCTTTGATCACTAAACCAATACTATTGATTTACCAGTAATCCTAATCTTTTCAAAATGGGGTCAATGATGAATGTGATGATGTGATGAATGAATGTGATGTTCAAATATTTACAAAGTAAAATGTATTTTTTACTGGGATACACTGAGACAGATCAGGTATTGTGTGAATGATCAACAACCATCAAAGACAAAGGGAACTAACTGGCCTAGACATGCAAGTGACAGAACTCAATTTGCATTCACTCACCATAGTTGAAACTGAGGTGGTAGTTTCATACTAACCGCAGTAACAATGGTCAAACACAAATGACATCACATCCTTTACTGGAGGAGCTCAGGTGGAAGGCGGCACTTTCAAACGTATATAAGGTGCGCCTAGCTAGTCTAGCTCCACTGAATCTGTAGTACCTTCATGTACTTCGCTACTGCTTTTATTGTAATAAAGGTTTTCCATTTTGCATCAAGTTTGGAGAGGCATCCTTTTTTTCCCCCCTTACAAGTGTTTAAAAATGATCAAAACATTTGGGCAAGAAAAACTAGCTGTTACAGATTTTTCCAAAAGGGGTTCTGACCTTCTGATGGCTGCATCTGAAAACTGAAGCTCCAGAAAACAAGCGCTTTTTAAAAGTGAGCATTGCTGAGTTGAGTACGACTCAACGACGGGATATAACTCATCAACGGAGCAGAACTTTGAGACACGCACGTAAACACACGCCGCCCTACGTGGCATCATTTCTCCAGCGCTCCCACGACGGACAGGCTCCGCTGGCGCCGGGCAAGGCCGCGCCTGCTCCCCGAGCGTTCCCTCTCGCCCCGCACTCTCCTCTCCTCCTGCCGCAGCATCTTCCTCTCATGCGCCACCCTCGCCTCCTCGTCCCTCAGGACATCCAGGCTCTCCTGAAGCTCCTGCCGCTCGGCCTCCAGGCCCTCTCTCGCCGCCTTAATGTTTCCCATCTCCTCGGCATGCTCCTTCTCTCTCTGTTCCACTTCTCTCTGCCAGTCCGCACAGGGCCTGCAGGATGGACTTCCGTCCCCGTGGCGCTCAGCAGATGTCTGCACAGAAAGCAGGTGCAAACCAGCGAATGGGACAACAGCACTGAAAAAAATGAACAGAAAATACATCTGTTGTTATTTCAATACATGTTTTCAGTACGGAATCTTTCCTAACTTTGTTCCATTTCGGGAGGTTTGCCATGTAAGTGGAGAGAAATTGCACTGGAAATCTGTGTTGGTCTGTGCTTTTTTCTTAGAATGCTTCATATTGTAGCAAAACATTTAAGGACCAGCCTCAGTGTTATATATAGCATGTGGAACCTTTAAAGTTAAATTAAAACTAATGAAACTCATTTTACAGAAGCACACGACACATCTGCAGTTTCTGCATCTGGAAATTACACAACAAAGTAGATAGGTCCTGGGCTTTTAAGAAGGGTAATTCTTCTCCTATGCATTTCCTAACCATGTATGTAATGTATCCTTGTATCCTTGATCCTAAATTCATACTCTGCATATTGAGAACTATATGCAATAACTTACTGTTCCCATTTTAACACAGAGGCAAAACATTGCAATACCAATGTTGTCCAGGGACTCTGACAATGTGGTGTAAACATTATGTCTGCAATTAGAGTTTACTCAACATACTTTATAAATGTTATGTATGCATTTAGTACTCAATGTACTCAACTAAATTTAGAGTTTACTCAACATACTCAACTAGGTGTTATGGCTGCAGTCCGGGTGTACTTGGTGCACTCAAACCCACATAACCATGCTGAGACTCTAACACAAGACACAAGACTTTGGCTCTAAGTCAAAATCCTTTGGTAACACCACACAGAGTTCTTCCTGCAATTCATTTGCACATGCTTTGAAATTAGAATAACCAATGTGTTTAAAATCTCTGCTTTTCAATAAGATACAACCTGAATTGACATTGTGTACATTTCCATGGTAGTACACTTCCTGGCAATCATGGCAAAACAGCCAGTTATGCTGCCGGTTGTGCTAGTCTGGAGTTGCTGTCCTTGACGACTGCACTCTACCACACCCACCTTCCCATCGCCATAGTCATTGACAAACCACTGAGGTAAGGCTTCATCCTCCAGAACGAGGAGCTTCTGAACTTCAAACAAGCTGTCCAGGATAGTCACAGCAGCCTGAAAGTTACAATGATTAAATATTCCTCTTCTACCACTTGCACATACACACACACACACACACTTTCTAAATGAAATGAGCAAAGTGAAATACATTGTCTTGCCTGTAGGCTGTATAGCATCTGGGCTAAACTCTGAACAGTCTTCACCACCTAGAGTGGGGAAAAAACAGTGGATGATGACCAAAGAACATGCCAGCTGATCTCCTTCATACTCCTGCAAAACAGGGGTTGTCCACTCCTGACCCAGGACACATTGCCTGGCATGGTTTGAGCCCCAAGAAAGACTTGGAAGAACAGAATTGGGAGTGCAAAGAACCTGATCCCTGAAAAGCCTGAACCCCTGAAGAGCCTGACCCATGAAGAGCCGCGTGGCCGTCCTGCAGATCCGTTTAACACCACTGCTCTAAATACTAAACACCGCTTCTGAACAGCAGGCCATGTGTGGTCTCTAAAACTGCTGTTCACATTCAGTTCCTGAATTTTTAAAATGTTTTTAATCTATTCAACTGCTTTGAATTACAAAATGTGTTTTTAGACATTAAACTAATTAATTAAACATCAATTGTTTCATTTTTTACGTCTAATGTCCATTGATGTCTATGTTTAACCTCACTATTCAAACAGAAACACCTATTCAGAATGCAAAAGAAAGAAAGCAGGATGCCGAGTACAGACAGCGTCTTTTACAAATATATACACTGGCAACACAAAGTCGAAACGAAGACTGACAAAGAACGCAGACGACATGCACACTTAAGTACACGGACAACAACAAGACACAAGTGCAGCACATAACGATAACAAGGCAAGAGACAAGTAATACGATTAACACAGACAATCACCAATGAACACACACACATCAAGACAAACATGGAAATTACCTTATACAAACAGACATAAACTCGTAGACATGCCTAGAGGGGTCAGGGGTCATACCGTGACAAAAGTGAGTTGCGGTGGAGTTTTATTTGTCATTGTTGTATTATTATACCTTTATGCGAATTTGGTTGGTGGGGATTGCTGGGGCCAGTGTAACAGGTTGTGTCCTTTTTAGAAGATATTTCTTGTTCATGTTCAGTTCCTCAGCTGATTGGGGAAATTCAAAAGTATTTAAGTATCTTATTGCTTTATGTGAGATTTACTGTTGGCAGAATATAATGTTAATATTGTAACTTCTGCTCACTCACTTTCCTGAATGAAAATGTCGTGGTTACAGGCCAGCCAAGGCATCAAGGCACCTGCCAGTTTTACCACTGTAAAGGGGGGAGGTCGAAAGAGAGAGAGAGAGAGAGTGTGTAGAGGAAGAGACGAAGGGAGGGAGGGGAAAATAAGAAAAAGGAGAGGCAGGGGGAAAAGAGGACGAGAGAGAGGGCGAGAGAAAAAACAAGACTATTTCAATAGTACAATACTTATTACTAACTTCCTAATGAGTAAGCACTATGGTCACAGAAAATTCTTTCATTCAGGAAAAGTGACAGCAGACAAGCAGGTCACTCTCAGTACAGTTCAGAAGGAATTCATTCAAGTCAAATCCTATTCAGTTCAGCTTTACTCGCACGGCACAGTATAGCAGACATGGTAAAATGTCACGGTTACAGGATAGCACAGGCATCCAGGTACCTTCCAGTTTTACCGCTCTAAAGGAGGAGGTTGAACGATAGACTGTAGAGAAAGAAGGATACAATGTAGAGAAAGAGATGAAGGGAGAAAGGGAGGAAGGACGAGAGGGACAAAAAGTAAAACAAAACGTGCAACTTCATAAAGAAAGCGGCAGAATGAGAGCAGGTACTTTAGCATTACCCTCTTCCTGCGCAACACGTAGCAGAGCGGAGCCCTGGGGTCTGTTATACGGGTGGGGCTGCACCAGCAGGTGGCAGGGAGGTAAAGTTAGTCCTCCCATCTTAATATACAGCTGCAACTTCTCATCCAGAGCAGCGCACACCTGTAGATCCAGAGAGAAGAGGGCATCTACATCCCAACATACACACACACACACACACACACACACACACACACACACACACACACACATACATACACATCTTATTTAGTTCTAACTAAAAGAACTGGCTCAGGGAAGTCAAAAGTGTTATTTCTGATAGTAAAACATTAGCCTCTTTTGTGCATATATCTGATGTTGAGTGATACAACATTTATATAACAATTTAATCACAGGAACAGTTATAAATAACAACTTTAACTTCATTGCCCCAAATATGGACACTACAGTTGTGGAATGGTGGATAAACCAATGAGAGCATGGACAAATGAGTGGATCGATTAACTGATGAACAGATTGATGGACTGCTGGATGGTTAAATGGATGGATGAGCAGGTCTGATAAATGGACACATACCTTGTAGCATGTGTACTTTCTTGATTTTCAGCTCCTCGTTACTCTTCATCTCGTTATCAGGACTAAAACCAAAAGTGCAACTTGATTTCTATACTTTAAAGCAGATATGTTTAAAATGTAATATGATGTAACTCTGGAGTTAGCAAATAGGATTCTGAAATAAGTGCACTTCAGTTTGAATGCCATGTTAGAACCAGCAGACTAGATATGTGCCTGTATGTGGAGAAAACATGCTGTGTTTGTTGAAAATCCATTTCAACTTTCATGTGTCTGTGTGTAGCTTGTATTGTCCAGTGTGTATGTGTCCTCAGGTGCAACATTCAGGGAATTACAAGTGTCTGTTAGTCATGCAGCAAAATGACTGGCCCTCTCCTCCAGATGCATTCAGCTGTGCTGCCACTACTGTGTACCTAACAGTATGTCAGCACTCACCGACCCTGAACACCATCACTTGTGAATCCCCACTACACAAGTTTGAATCCCCACTACACTGAGCTGGTTTAATAAGCTGTTTTATCAAATGAACTCATGATGTTCCCTCTCCGTCTGCCTTGATCTCCGTGGCTGTCGTGACAACACACCTCTCAGCAGCGTGCTGCAGCAGCGTGAGCCAGACGTCACGCTCCTCTCGGGTGGCTGTGTGGATCTCGTACATCTCAGGCTCGGAGGCGGAGTCACTGCTGATCAGAAACAAGCCCCGCTCCTGATTGGCTATCTCTCTCAAAATTAGCGCTTGCAGTGGCACCACAGATGGCTTCTGCTCCTGAAGGAGCAAATGTTACACACACTCAAAATAAATGTTGCCCAAAAAAGATATTAATTAAAAGAAAAAAACCCCCAGCACTAATAAGGTGTGTTGTGACTATGTACCAAAGCAGCAAATGTGAACTTCTGTTCTTTTTCTTGAAGGAACACCAGGATGTCTGTCAGCAGAAGGGCAAAGACATCTACAGGCAGCAGGAGAATAACAAATGGTTTAGAAATGATTAAAAATGTAACAGCACGAAGACTCACATAACACCACCTCATCATTCTGTCTCAGAGCATGGATGTGCACACACACACACACACACACACACACACACCAACAAACACACACTGAGCACACTCACACACACTTGCACACAATGCAGCGGCAGTGTGGTGCTGGAATAGCACAATACTGTCCCAAATGGTGAAGGAGAAGGCTGACTCTATTGTTTTCTGTATGACACACACACACACACACACACACACACACACACACTACCTCTTAGTCTGCCAGAGGTGGTTCTGCATGTGAGTGTAGAAGCGTATGTGAGTGTCTGTGGTGTGTTCTGAAGGATCTGCTTGCTGAAGATCTCTCCACTCTTCAGCTTGGTGTAACTCTTGGCGTCTAGACGGCTGATGATGTCCTCTAGCCGCTGCGCTCGCTGAAACTCGCTCACGTGGTGCTCCACGCCCCCCAGCACCCCCCGCAGCCCTTCCAGTGCTGTTGCAATCTCGTAGTGCTCAACACTGCCATCTACAGGAGTGGAGGCACAGAAGAGGTGAGTCGTTAAACTTTAATCTTGATATTTGGTCTACTTACCAAGTATTAAAAAAGTGAATTCATAGCATACAGATTTGTACAGGCTTCAATTAGTATTTAAATAACAGCACATGATACTGTGCTACTTTGATACTGTGTCTGACACTGCCACAAAACTGTGATAGGAGACAAATTCAGGTTGAGTGAGGGGATTATAAAATGTCGTTTTTATATTTGCTAATATAAATAATTACTTCAATCATGGTTGGTGAAGTGGTAACTGGAGACTACTGGACAGAAAATGATCCTTTGGCAGCACATATTTTTCATATTCATGTCTATATTTCAAATTCACCCTCACATATAAGTTCCTCAAATATGATTTTTACCTTCACTTAGCAGAAGCAGTCTCTCTAGCAGAACTGGGTACTTGGTTATTCTTTGTGTGATCAGCAGAAGAAACTCTGGGATTTCTCTGCGTTTGATGACGGAGTTGCTACGCTGCTGCTGTGAATGCAAAAGCATCTTGGTTACCACTAATCTGACAACAGACATACAAAGTTTTGGTTTTAATAGACAGAAGTGGTATGAATGCAGCTCTCTGAGCACCAGAGCTGTATTACAGTAGCCTGGGTACTCCAGCTGTCAGTGGGCATCCTAAACCATGTTTTTCACCTCTGGCATTAATTATGGCTTTGATGTCAACTGCAAGACAACAATGACAATTTCTCTTTCCAGACTAAAGTGCAACTATAGGTAGTAATTGTAAGTATTATAATAAGTATTATAAGTATAATATACTTATATATAATGAGTATTATCATTTTTAATATTATAATAATATGACTACATGGGAGGGGTAGACCAGGTATCAATGCTTTGCAAATTAGTTACCAATGTTATTTGTTTACCAGTTTTACCAGTTTGGTAATACTCCCCACTGATTGTAAAAGACACAGGGGAGGGCTTGCAACAAAACAAAACACTACTTGGGATGCGTAGATTTTCACATTACACCCTTAAGATTTGCAAGCAAGTGAACATCGCTGTTGAACAGCTGAAGTAGGAGTGTGTGTGTGTGAGAGAGAGGTAGAGCTCACTCTGAGGAAAAGCTGTAGCTTTCTGTTGCTCTGCTGTAGTTGCTTATAAACCTTGAGTGCTTCTGAATGTCTACTGCAAAAATCTCCGTAAAGCTCTGTAAGCTGAGCTGCAAGAAGACCTGAGAACTTTACACACATACGAACACACACACACACACACACACACACACACACACACACACACACACACAATAAGCAAACGTGTTGGTATATCTCTAACAATTAATCAATACTGACATTTTTATTCATTGGGTGTTGTCTAAGCCACACCCACTTGCTGCAACAGCACATCACCGATTCGCTGGATAACATAGTTCCTGCGGCTTTCAGAAGTGGCGGAGTCCTGTTGCCGTATCTCCATGGCTGTGAGGAAATTTCGGTGGAGTTTGATTAGCTCATCCAAGCTTGGGAATATTTGGCCAATCACATCCTCTTCAAGCTGCACTTCTTCTAGTAGACCCCGCCTCAAAACCTCAATCATGACCGTGAGAGTTTGAACATGATGGAACTCTGTCTGCATCAACTCTGCACAACAAACCAATTAAAGAAAAAAAGTATATTTTTGATCAGTTTGGTTTTGACCAGCATAGCTGACTAGTACTACTTACTGAAGGTTCAAATAACTGGTCAGTACAGACATGCCAATCTTGCTGTGGTACACCTTGCTAGTACCTCCAGGTTATATATATATTCTAATGTAATGTATAACCTGATACAGAAAATATTTAGAACTTTTCAGGACATGCAGGGCTGTAGTACACAGTGCCACAGGTGGTATTGTCTTCAGTTGTACATCAATCATTGGAAAATGGCAGGTGATAGTGTGAGTGCAGTGCCAGTAGGTTGTGTTTTCTTCTTTTAGTAAATAAATAAGACTCTCAATGCCGTTTTTACATGACGTCACACCGAGGCTCCGCCTCTCACCTGTCAATCTTGTGTTCTCCTGTCATGTGCTTTTGTTTTTTCGTGTTCCATGTGCTCATGTTATGGTATTCCCATTCCCATGTGCTCATGTTATGGTATTATGTGTTCTCTATAGCCACACCCTTGTCATTGTCAACTCTGCCTTCTCTTTATTGTTTCCACCTGTGTCTTGTTTAGTCTTGATTTTCTGTGAACCCTGTGTTTGGTCTAATGCTTGGTTATTGTGCTGTACTGTGCTGTGCTATGTTATATTGCTATTGTGTTGATACTTTTAATGGTCATTATTCGTTCATGTGAGCCCTGTCATTGTTTCTCATTCTCAAGTTCTGTGTTTCCTAACTGTTGTGTATTCATGTGACTTTCATTTCTGGCCTGGTTTGTTTTACGTGTTCCGCTATGTCTAATCCTATAGTTCGTGTTGGTTTTGCTTCTGTTTTGGATATGACCCTGGACTGTGCCAATGACTCTGTTTTTGGATTTGCCCATAATAAATCTCGCTCTTCTCACTATCACTCCACGACGCCACCCGTGTCACACATGATATCTATGTCCATGATATCTGTGTTATATCACAATTAAACAATGCTGATATATTATTCAAAGATAATCAAATAAGTTCCAAAATGTCCAGTAGCATTATGTTGGACGAAACCAAGTTAACTGACCATAGATGACTTCCTGTCTCTTGACTTCCTGTGTGTCCAGGGTGTCAGCAAACTCTGTATCCACAACAACTCTCCATGACTCTGCTGAGTAATCGAGTGGTGCAGGCGCTACGGAATGACACAAGCATTATGGCAGAACATTATTTGAATATTCACACATAAGGATTTACTTAAACTATCAAATTCACATTTGATAAAAAAGAGAAAAAGTGAAACTTTGTTAGTTCATAAATAGTTCCATCAGCTTCAGTACCTGCACCAGTGCACTATCTGTGTCAACTTTGTGTTCTCTTCAACATTCTCCCTAGTGTAATTTGTGCTTACCACGTACCCCATTCACTGAAATGTTCTTGAGAAGAATTACTGCCCTTCATATTTATCCTTCCTAAAACATTTTGCAGTAAAAGTTTGTTTTACAATGTTATCTTGCTGAAGGATGAAGTGTTGCCCAGACAGTGATGATGGGAAGGGAAAACACACGCAACCATGAATTCTGACCACTGCAATGCAACATTGCTTAATTTGCCGATTCGATGTGGAGTACAGAACCAAACACACACACACACACACACACACACACACACACACACACACACACACACACACAAATACAGTAAATAAATTAAAAAGAGTTTGAGCTACCAAAGTATAATATCCACATCAACAGCGATGCCTAAATGTATGTTCTTTGTGACTTTTCTTTAGGTAATTAGTCATGTGACACCCAGTGGAGTGATATGCAGCAGCAACAGATATATGTTATGTCCTTACAGTTTGTCAAATACTGCATTTCATAGATGTCGATTGTGCATTTGTGAGCAAATATATGATCCACTCACCTGAGCTTAGGGCCAATTTGGAGGTTCTAGAAGTGTCTCCAATAAGAGACCATGTTTTTCTCATAGCGATCTCTTGACCACACCCCTCACTGTTACTTCGCCTCCTACAGCAAAGATACAAACATCTGAGATAGAATTTGCACTATTCATGAAAAAGTATGGGATTCATGCACACACACACACTCATGGTGGTTGTTTAGAGCTTGTAGATCTGTGATCTTTAGACCCTAACTGATCTTGTAACACCTCATTCTGCAGGTGATGGGCATATAATCTCTCAAACACACACACACACACACACAAACAAACCTATGGGGCCCAAAGTTGTTGTGGCTGCTGACAAGCAGAGCTGGAGAGCTGTGGCTTGATGAACCTGAGAAAGAGAGCATATATCACCACATGATGAGGTCACAATGATTGAGCAAACTCTTACACTCCATTGGCTGCCAGGCTTACACGACTGTCCTAACAGCTGCATAGTTCGAAAGCAATTTGAGGGGAACCAAAATGAAATCCTGTTCTCTTCCTTGGCCAACTCAACTCCATAAAAACCTTTTCCTTTACTCCCTCACCTCCTTATCCCCTTTCCTTTGACTCAGTATGTGAGTCAGCTGGGCTAAAGCGAACAAAGGAAGGGAGATGAGGAACTACAGAGAAGCAGACACATCCACTCCGACAGCCGGGTTCATTTCAGGCCACTGTGGTGTCTGTGGTGCAGAACTCTACTATGAAATTAGAGCCAAACACTAAACCAAGCACAGCCAATGTAGGCCATTTTAACCTCATCGCATTATTCACTTTCAGAGGGACAGACAGAAACTCCAAGAATGCCCTGTTGATTAGCTGCGGTGTTTGTAGAATATGTGAAATATATCTGCATTATTGCTGCTGATGTTTATTTACGAAGGAAAAGAATGCAGTGCTTATATGGACACTGGCTTGGCTCTCCGCTTCACACGAAAGCTGTGTGCTGAAGCTGAAGAGGAGAAGCTGAATGAAGCTGAAGGTGAGCATACAGACATTCTATCGCTCCCGCCTCATTACTATATCACACCGCCACCACACGACACATCTGGCAGAGATAGTAAATATCAAACCGGTTCCATAATGCAGGAGACCTGACTGTCAAAGCCCAATGTGACACACTTCACTGTTGTTCCATAAAGAGCAACTGCTTTAAGAAGCAGCATTCCTGAAGTCACAGACACCCACACATACACCCACAAATACACACGTCATTCTATACAGTGTGAGACTACATGTTGCTACATGAGGTTTGTTTTACACAAACATATGCACACTACACTACTTTAACATAAACCCTGCATGTGATCAGACTCAGGATAACTAACAGACATGTTTAACTAAATCATGGCCTGTAATTGTTCACTTAGTATGGTCTGTTTGGACTGTTCTCTATCAGGAAAGACTACATATGACGTTTTGGTGGCTTCCTGTGCTGCATCTATGTTTACAGTATGAAGTGCTTGATGTTTACCATCATATGTTAGCAAACAACTGAAAAGGAAGCATTAATATATGCAGTGGTCTCATTTTTTCAACAAGATTTTCTTGTTTCTTGATTGTTTCTGAAAAAGGGGAAATCTGTATTTTTAGGAAAATATTTAACAATTATTATTATATACATGTGTGTGAAATTAAGTAATATTGTACTTTAGCCCTGATCTAAAATGTTATTGTGAAACGATATAAAAGACCATGAGGTTGCACTTCCTTTTAGCGATAGTTTGGCTACTTATAACACCAGGTTAGGGTGGAGTAGTGTAAAGCCTATAACACCAGGTTAGGGTGGAGTAGAGTCTATAACACCAGGTTAGGGAGGAGTAAAGTCTATAACACCAGGTTAGAGTGGAGTAGAGTGAAGTCTACAACACCAGGTTAGGGAGGAGTAAAGTCTATAACACCAGGTTAGAGTGGAGTAAAGTCTATAACACCAGGTTAGGGAGGAGTAAAGTCTATAACACCAGGTTAGAGTGGAGTAGAGTGAAGTCTACAACACCAGGTTAGGGAGGAGTAAAGTCTATAACACCAGGTTAGAGTGGAGTAAAGTCTATAACACCAGGTTAGGGAGGAGTAAAGTCTATAACATCAGGTTAGAGTGGAGTAGAGTGAAGTCTACAACACCAGGTTAGGGAGGAGTAAAGTCTATAACACCAGGTTAGAGTGGAGTAAAGTCTATAACACCAGGTTAGAGTAGGGTAGAGTGTCTATGAGCATCACTTGGCATCTGCCTAAAGTCACAAGGTTATAATGGAGCAAAGCGTTGGCCACACTCACAAAGTAGGATAGAACTGGTTGTCTTCAGAGGAACCTGATGAGAATAAAAAATAAACAAATAAGAACACTTAATAATGACAGCAGTGAAATATGTTCAGATTTCAAATGTACCTACTCACCTTACAGTACACAGGAGCCATGTCACCACAGGTGCTGTGAGTAGAATCTTTTTCAAATAAAACAAACAGTCATTACATTACACACACACACACACACCACGTACACACATTCACATAATGTATCTTGAACATTAAATCTACTTGCTTGTCCATTGTTGACATCCATCCCTTAAGGTTGTGTGGTACACCTGGCAAGGTGGAGAAAAAGAATGCTCAGGTGAGCAGTGCAGGTGCAGGTTGAGCCCCTACAGGCAGGGCCTGGAATAAAGCTACATTCTCAATGTTATTATACACAGTAACAGTTCTGTGGAAGTCTTGTCCTATGAAGAGTTTACGGTAAGGCAGGGTAAATCTGAAGCTCACTTTGTTTTTGATTTTGGTGTTCACCAGCTGTCCTCTCAAGAGGCCAAGACGCTCACTGTGGTTCTCAGCTTCTCTGTTAGATGAAATGATGAATTTATCTTTCCCCGCTTCTGCAGTTACTTATTCATCATTATTATTCTCACTGAAATATGAGACAAATTATCATTTGAACCATATATAAGTGTGTGTGTGTGTGTGTGTGTACACCTGTGTTTGTCTGTGTATCTATTTACATTTACTGTATGTGTGTATGAGAGAGATAAATCAATACCTTTCATTGATTTCATTGATTATAATGGTTTCCTTATGACCAAGTGGAGAAAACTCTAAAAATGTAAACATGATTAATTATTTTAACTGAAACTGAAAATTCAACAATAGGAAAAATACAAAATTAGAAAAATACAACAAAGCAGTAAAAGTCATCAAGTTTGGGAACCCATGGAAAATTCAAAAGTGTAGGACACACACACACCTGTTGCACTGTAGACCAGCATTCCTGGTTGGCTGCTGGAAGGTGAGTCAGGCTTAGAGCAAAGTTCCTGGGAGCAAAATGTTAAGTTCTCATTTAACATTACAGCATGTTTTATCACTACGAATAAGGGTTTTCTTCTTTTTAGTAGGGGGATATTCTCAAATGTTTATTATTCTTATAATTATTTCATTTTTATAAATAATACTGTAATGTCATCTTACCTGTTCCTCCCCAGCAAGTATGTTTCCCACATGGGTTTCTAGGATTTCACTGAATCCAGTGGGAGAGCTGATAGTCATATTAGACTGATTTTCTGATCCACCTATTAAAAAAGAAAAGTACATGGTACTTGTATAATGAAATGTCTAAAGTATAACATTTCTATTTAAAAAGTCCACTATTAAATGGATTAAATCTTAATTTAAGTAACAATTCACATAAAAATCTAGATGTAAATTGGAAGTATTTACCAGAGTTTATAGATAACAGAAGTTCCTCGTCTTCATCAGCACTTGAACTGTTAAACCACTCCTGATAAGAAATATTGGGGAAGAATTAGACTAAAGACAATAAAAATTGATCAACAATTTCAGTATTGAAGTGTAGAATCAGCACCGAATCGGTTTCTTCAGAAGATGCTAAACTTGCATAAATTACAAATTTAAATATTACTTCATGATTTGCCATGAAGCCGATACATAAATCCAGTACTGTTAAAACTCAGTGTTAAACTGACACATTCCAACACAAATGCTATTACTGTCCTACTGACCATAATATTAACATTTAAATAAAATTATGCTAATAATTAAAGGCAATTGTATCACATGATCTTTTGACCAATGTAACGTGATAGATTGAACATTCAGGTTACAGTGATCTCTCCTGGAAAACACTCCAAGACCTCCGTGAAAAACAACAATTTATGCATTCAATGTAACCAGAATGAATTCAATTCATTAGAGGCTCTCATTGTGCTCATGGTGTAGTAAAGTACAAGCATTTTAATGTCATTTGTAGGCTACATTTAGGCTATACATAGGCTATATCTTTGCATATTTGTCTTTCTGAAAATGTGTTTTTGAACACATGGGCATGGTACAAGAGAGTGTGCCACAATTTTCAAAGGTGTCAAACAGGTGGAAAATATCAAACAGAAGACAACATTTTCTATCTTAAAGGTCCGTGGCTATGTCTACAATAGCTGTGAATATGGCTGCATGTTTGCTTGTCTATTCCCCTGTGGTCTTTGGTTTCATTGGCAGAACGAGTTAGGTTTCAGGGTCTTGGTCACGGTCATGTTAAGGCTTCACTTTCATGCCCATGCAGACCTCTCCATATCTGAGAACTTCAAAACTGTAGGTCTTAAACATCAGGAAACCTGGTGAAAATAACGAATAATAAAAATGTGTGGCTACAGTCTATATCATTCTACATTATTTCAGTGTTGGGACTTGTATTTACATTTTCTTGTTAGACATGTTTGTTATTTGATTATCAGTTGACTTTCTAATGAGATCTGCATTGCTAGAATTTCAGTTTTGGTAGTGCTTGAATATTGGTTGGAATTTCAGGGATCTCTAAAGAAATTTTTCACCAGAAAAGGCAAAGAGCAATAGCTGCTTAAAACAGAAGTGCTTTTCAGGAAAGAGAGTAACTGACTGCACAGTCGTTCCCTAAACTCAGAGATGGAAGACAGGAAAGAGGAAACTAGCACAGCTACATTTCCACTTACACTGTATGGTACAACATCATGTGCTGAATGTTGTTCATCTAGATCGAAGACAGTGCAGAGTGTAAGGGGCATATACACAGTGGAAAAACAAATCACAATGATTTATACAAAACAGCTAGTCTGTGATTAGGACTGTACAATTTTGATTTGAATCGGTGAATCTTATGTAAACATGAAACAAGAATGTACAGTCTGTCTTATTAGTCAAGAAGACTTTGAGTCTGATGATATTATGGATAGCACTTTTTGAAGTAAATACAATAACTACTGATGTAAGTTTACCATTGTTGATGCAGCAAATTCACAATTGTATGATGATTAAATAGTCTTAATTATTATTCTTCCTTTATGTTTATACTATACTAGACCTCTCAAAAAGTAGTCAGATTGTGTATAGTCATCATCACTGCATAATCTATTCTATAATCTATTGATGTCAATTAAATCAAAAAGCCTAACAGTCAAATAGGGTGCACAGCAGTTAGACTCAAGTTTGATTTCTGCTATAGAAAACCTAAAAATGCATTACAAAATCTTGTCACAAAAATAATGAAAATTGGCTAATATGTGTAACACAGACTCAGTATGTAAGTGGATTGTTCATTGGTTTAAATGGTTTACATTTTTGATATTAGCATTAACAAGCATTAACTAATTCTAGGCGCTGCTAATTAACAAGAATTTCTCCATATAGTATATTTGATGTTTCAAATCAGAAATGTATGGCTACTGCAGTAATAGTCTCTGATACGAACTTTAAAGATCAACTCTTGGGAAATTGAAGCACAAACCTAAAGATGTTTCTAAAGTGTCCTGATCTGGCCTGTTCCCTCTACTGGCAGAAAGTTCTTCAATCTGAGCATACACACACAAACACACACACACACACACACACACACACACAGTGAGGGAGCAGAACTTAGGGTTGAACACCACCTGCTGATGTGTTTCTTAAAATCATTTTGCATAGTAATTGTAATACAGTGAAGTCCATAAAAGGTCAGAGTCCCAGACATCAAATGAACACACATCATGTTTCACAGTTTATGTAATGTAATTTTTTACATTTAGGTATTTTTAATCCTAATCCATCATTACAATCTGAAAGCAGCTAAGATCATTCACAGTGTACAAAGTGAGGATGTGTACACTGTTAAAAATTATTTTGATGTTTTAAGTAACCTGGTTACACTTTTATATGACCATCATAATAGTAATGGCTTGATAAATGGTATACCATTAATTCATCTGTACTAAATGTACAAAAACAAAGTTAGAATGCATTGTCTATTCTTCATCTCATCTCATAGCATCAGTATCAGTGTTGGCATTATAGGTTAGCATCATACCGTATCCATACATTACAGTTGTGACATACAAAGTGACATTTAATTTGTTACTCAGGCCAACTTTAGTCACTTTTCTAAGATATTTTAAAAATTATTTGGAAATAAACAGGCTACAGTCCTGCTGGTGAATCCACCCTCACTTTTAACTCCAAAACCCTAAGAGCTTAAACGCTGACACACTCCCCTGATCAGTGAAGATCAGTGTAGATTTGTTATCATCAAAATCAGTATTTCTAGACAATTGCACTTTGCCTACACATTGCACAGCCAGCAAAGTGTATGCATTGCTGAATACTCCTAACTTTCTAAATCTCCCCTTACCTTGTGCAGTAGGGATGAGTCCCTCAGACAGTCTCTTAGCGCTAAGATGGTTGACTGCATATGACGAATGGAATATACACAGTCGGATACGCACACCGACAGTGACATGACTCCAAAAGAGTGGTTATACTTCAGGAGATGAGACCGATCTATCCACACCTGAGAAAGTCCTGCCAAGGGTGTAGCCAGTGGATTAGGGGGACTAAGAGAGACAGGAAAGCGAAGGTAAGAGAACACATGGAAATATAGAGCATTCTGGTAAAACAAGTTACTTATGCTTACTATGGATTTTTGAGGAATCAAAAGGATTATTATTAAGTGACTGCATACATGAGAGAACATGATAGAAAAGTCACATAAGAAAGAGAAAATAAAAACATCATACTGGGTGAGAAGTCTTATTAAATCATGCTGATTGGTCTGCCGGGCAAGTTCTAGGGGTGTGTCTCCTTCTTGATTGGGTGAGCTTATGGCCATCAGAGCACCAGGCTGACAGAGGAGAAACTCTAAGACATGTACAAAACCCAACCTCACACAAAGATGCAACAGAGACTCTACATGAAGAGATAGAGAGAGAGAGAGAGAGAGAGCGAGAGAGAGAGAGGAAGAGAGAGAGGAAGAGATAAGAAACAGAAATGAGAAATTAATATAACACACCTGTATATTACACAGAAACTCTACCTCTCTCTATCTATAAATACATCCTTCAATCACAAAACACTGTAATTAGAGCATCCTCTTTTGCCTCTGGTTACTGTGGTGACCTAATCCGATTACAATACTGAGTTTAGAATTCCGCTGCTCATTTCCGGACATTTGTGTCATTTGGATGTGAAGCAGAATCCAGAACAAATCAGATCACGTACACTAGATTACACACATGCACAAACATGGACACGCATATGCGCACACACACACACACACACACCAGAGGAATATAAATGGGTTCACATGCATCCATACACACACAGACACTCACACACCTTGTGCTGACTTGCTGAGTAGATCATAAGGAGTTTGTAGATTTGCTAGAGCAAGTGTGACACTGTGATCCATTTGTATTCGGGTGCTGCTGTCACTCAAACCATATTGATGAATCAGATCTCTGTAATGAGTTGTGCTGAGGCAGTGGCTATGGGTTATCAGGTACTCAGCCAGTTCCTGTGCATCATCTTCCACATATGTCAGAAATGACATGCCCACATACTTCACCACACCTTCCATATGGATGTACGCTTTTACACACACTGTCTCCGGTTGGTTATGGCCTATGTGCATGCACAAATACACACACACGCACACACATTCATTCATTCATTCCCCATATGATAGAGGCAATATATTGTAGGTAAATACTTTTAATTTCATATCACTGTATTTCACTAGCAAATTGGTTGAACATACACAGATTGTCAATCAATAAAATAACGTTCCAGAAATATTATTCTGTATTTTTTGAACAATCAACAGCCAAAAATATTCCTGTTTTTTAAGACTACACTAATAATCCAGGAAACAATATTTGTCATGGAGAACAGAAAATAGAGAGGGATTCAGAGAGACAAACAGAAGATGAGGAATAAAAATGTTACCTGGAGCAATGAAGTACAGAATGGAGTGAAGTTTAGTTGGGAGAACATGAAGAAGCCTGGATCCCTCTATAACCACAAAAACCTCCTCAGCTTCCATTACTGAGGGCATCAAAGCGAAGACTCTTGTCTGACCCTGACATACACAAAAACATTAACAGTACACACATGAACGCGCGCACACACACACACACACACACACACACACACATTTCTACTCACATAGAGGGGTACTTCTTTTCTGCTTAGCTCCATGTTTGCAGCAGCACCTGAAGCTTTGCAATTCTTCAAAATAAGAGTATATGCAAATGCAAGATCCCTGTTTTCTCTCAGAAGCTGGAAATCCAGGAGCCATAGAAGGTGAGTGACTACAGGACACACAGTGGGAAAGAATGAAAGTGAAAAGGAGGGAGAGAGACAGACCGCATGATGGAGGTGTGTGTGTGGGGGGGGGGGGCTTACAGAGGTCGGGAGGTGGAACACAAAGCAAGGGAGGAGGTCCAGAGAAGACGAACTGAGCACAGGGGAAAAGATACATGGAATATTAAAACAAATATCTACCCATAAAGAGAAAAGCAAATGAATAAGCATTCACTAAAAGTTATGAATGAAAAACCTTAAAGCCTTAATGATTTACAGCCAACAAGTACTCTTTAGTCAAAAAAGACATATTATTACTGAAATATGTTTACTTTTCATTTCATGTCTCACAAATATGCTTTGCTTGATGCAATTTGATTTCCATATGTGGCACAAGAAGCATATCCTAGTTAAACACAGATACATTAGAAAACATACAATACTATCCACAAAGGATTTGCAGCTAGGCTAACGTGAAGAAGTCCAATGTTTGTAGACTCTGTGACTTTGGGATTGGAAAGTGAATGCATTACATTACGATTATCGCCTGAACATAATCTGCAAACCAAGCCCCTCAATTTCATTTCTTATCTTCAAGCCCTTCCTAAACCATCGTATCACAGTCCAAAGCTCTATTCCTCTTGAGTATATAGTTTTGGAAGGTTGCTGAACTAAAGGACTGAATACCTCAATGGGCTGATCACAGAATATACATTGGTCAGAAAGTTGTAGTAGGATAAATAATTGTATAGTTGTAGCTGTGTATTCTCTTTGTGTAGGTCTATATGTCTATTTTGAGACAAATAAAATCTAAACAAAATACAAGAATAAAATGATAAAATAACAAATACTATTACATTTTAATACTATAAAATATACATTATAAAATATGCAGGTGATCAAATATGCAGCTTTCTACATCAAGTGCACAAACCCTGGAGGTTTTCCAGTCCTATAGACCATTTTATTTCAAGCACCACTTCATTATAAATATCTGAGATGCTTGTAGAGCATTAAATGCTCCTGTTTCCATATAGTAGTAACCGTTCTATAGCCACCAGCTACATCATGTCATCATGTACATTTTCTACATCCCCCAAGTGCAGACTCATGTTCCAGCACGATTCAAATGAGCGAATCATCATTACACTGGTGAAGATGTCCTCAGTCATGTGCCTTAATGACTTAATGACCTGTTGCAATGACCTCAGACATGAACAGGTTTGAGTGGCTGGTCATGGCTTACATGAAGAACTCTCATCAGCACCGAACATCTCATCAGCACCGAACCCCCACCAATATGCCTAAAGCAGAATTGCTCCATTGAGGATGCCATAATGCCATTCATCTAACCTCATCTGACCTCTGGCATGCACATTTATATAATGCTTTTCATAAACTTCATTCAACATAAAAGACCATCATACCTTAGAATCATAGCCAAATGTATTGGTTCTTGACTTTAAGACCAACAGGACTCAGACTGTCAGGGCTAGAATAGGTCATCTTGCTCTAACATTGGAGCCTCCTAGAGCTGTGTGCTGTCCTGTAAATGCTGGATTGGCCCAGGGTTGGGGGTTGTCCTGTAACGCCAGAGCACAGCAGGACAGGAGACTGTCCTGTAAACACCGGCGCCATCCAGGGCTGTGTGCTGAGTACTCTGCTGCACACACCACTGACTCTGTCACCAAACCTCAAAGGAATTAATCAGGTTTGTTGACGACACTACAGTTGTGGGGCACATCAGCAATGTTGAGGAGCTGAAACAGCTGAAATCCTAGTGCAAGGACAGGAATCTCACTCTCAGTGGCAGTAAGCACCTCACACTCCCCTTCTCATCAGTGGTACTACAGTGGAAACTACAGTGCACCAAGATCAAAACCCTTTCAAAGTCCCAATTCCTCCTTAGCGAAGAAAGCTCAACAGTATGTATGCAGTAGAGGAGAGTGTAAGAAGTCTCAGCATCACAAATAAACATCTTAGAGAGCATTCTGGGCATTCTGCAGTATCACGGCCTGGTATGGAAGCGACTTGAGTCAGACAGGAAACTGCTGCAGTGGATGTTGAAGACAATGCAGAGAATTTCTGGGTCTTGTTCTTCTGCCAGCATGGATATTTACACCAAGTGGTGTAAAAGGAAGGCCTGCAGTATCAGAAAGGATATTTCACACCCCTCATGCAGACTGTTTACAACTCTGTCCTGTCTGGATGAATTCTTCCTGTAGGTAGCCAGACTGCTGAACAAATCTTCCAAACTGAACTGCTTCCTCTGTACTACTGTACTGTATGCGTCCTAGAGACATGTTGTTATTGAAGAGAAGGAATGACACTTAAGTTGACTGACAATTTTTTACCATGATATAATTACCTCAATAAAGCTCAATATAATTACAGTACTACAATACCATATAAATATTGCTGTTGATGGCTCACCTCCCAAATAATATCTTGGAAGAAACTGACCAGTGATGAACATTCATCACTGTCTTAGTCTACACCGGATGGGCGACAGATGTCCAGGGACACAGGACGTTTCGGACAGAGGTCCTCCGTCAGCTGTGAATAAATAGTGGCATATTTCGTGTATTTTTATTTGTTATTCCTTTTAAAGCCAATTTGTCTTTAGCGGCCTTCTCTTTTAGATTATTGTGTTATTTTCACTGCCAACACCACCCTCCCCCCGATATATTAGTTTGTACTTTAGGCTTCTCACCTCCAGGCCACCGTAGCGATGTTCCACTTCCCTTCTAGGCACGCGAGTAGGCGCGAGCTCTACACTGTACCGCTTGTGTCATTTGCTTGTTGAACGCCGCTCTAATTTCAGCATTTGAAGGTAAGCACAAGAAATTTACCAGCACAACATTACATTTGGTTGTGAAATGCATTTTTTTTATCCAGAACTGCGAGGTTAAGGTTGCTTAAACTTCACAATAGCGTTTCCCTTCTGGTCATGTCGCTCCGCTGGTTAGGCCGCGCTGGGCTATTATTTTACAAAAGGACAGAGGACCGGGCTGCACAGGAACCCGGCCACGCCGCATTTTAAAACTAATATCGGTCATACCCATATATCCCGCAGAGTTAGTTGGGTCGATTTTGGCGAGTTAATAACCAATTAACTATCTGAGAGATCCAGAGTGACTTTTTTGTGCCACAGTCAGGGGAAGACCACACTTCCTCCAGGTCATTTCCATTAATCTCAGTACAATTTAAAAATGCTCTGACTTTCTCATTCAGTTGATTGTTTTCCCGTGCAGACGGTAGGATATAGTTTCGTTTGCGACAGGGGGATTATTATTGTACCTAGCTAGCGCACGGTCGGGGTATCGTAACCGTGCAGTCTGTCGCCAGCGTGCTAACGTGAGCGGAGCAGCAGGAGCCCAGTGGCCGCTGAGCGGCTCTAGACCACCGCAGGGATCTGCACTACAGCAAAGCGACCTGCTGGCGACGTGGGCACAGAAGCAGCCAGCACAGGTCTGGTCTGAGCCGCTGCGTTGCACTCGTAGCTATTAGTGATTAGCACGCTGACCCAGTTAAGAAACGGTGAGATTTGGGAGTGCTCGGAAATCACAGCCGCAGCAAGGACAGGATCTCCTCTCACTTCACTTCTTGACTTCTTGCACTCCTCGTGCACTGTCGTTAGCCAGCCAGCTAGCTAGATTTGTTACTGATGTACACGGCGGCTGCTTCGCTTACTGATTAGATTCTCGGCGTAAAAATGTACCGAACTGGATGTCCAGTGTCCAGTACAGTGTATTAAAATCCAGAAGAGGAGGCATTTGCAGCGATTAACCTTTCGATGTTGTATATTCACGTCTGCCTCTTGTGGGCGTGTGACCGTTGTCGTTTGAGGTCATGTTCCTGTTTTGCACATTCGGATTATAGCTATAAAACCAGTGCCAGCAACCAACATGCCTTTGCTTTAAAATGCTCAAATAGAATATGTGCTATTGAACATAAATATGTAGCTTGCATTAAACAACTTGTCCTACTTATAAATGCAAAAGCACCCAGCGCATATCTGTTTCTTAGCCCAACATACCCTATAATGTGCACAGTGGGAGACTTTGACCTGTGCTAAACCGGTTTCACACACTGTTGTATTCTAAAATGTGTCACCTAAAAATTCACATGGCATCGCAAGCGCGAGCTTGTTTATGAGCGTTGCGGCTGGAGGCGCAGCAGGCAACAACAGGATGAAGCCGTCTCCGCCTGAGCACGCGACACGTTTATTTTGGAGCAACGCAGTACAGATTTTCAGTGACTTTTACAAGAGAACCTTTATCTCCCAAAGCTGTAATGGGTTATTTTCTACACTGGTAGGGAGTTATAGTGACCATGGAGATTACGTTTGTCAAGGATATATTCAGAGAAATGCAGGGCCTGCTTACAACTTGCATTACCTGTTACTTTTCTGGATCATATCTAGATGTACTTGGATGTGGCCAATTTTTTTTTTTTACACCGGAGTATCCCTAGTATGACTAGATGAGATCTGATTTTCTGCTGTCGCGTAAAAGCACACCAACACACATATTCCAGTATTCATTCATTCTGTAAATATTTCTCACCCACTACTACCAGTTTATAATTTCCTCTCAAATATTGAAAGGAACCATTCAAAGGAGCCAATAATTTTTTTTCATCCTTTCATGGCTACTTGGTCCTTTGCTTTCCTATGCAGTTTTTCCCACAGGTGTTTTATTTTTTCATTAACATTGCAGCCAGCCCCTCTTGTAGCAGCATTGCTGCTTGTGTTTTTGGCCAGATCCCCATAAATCCCCCCTTTTTATAATATGAATCTAGAAGCTTGGACCCTTTCATCAGCTCCGAGTGCAGTTGTGCTGTTGGCTTCTGCACACTCCAGCCTTACATATTCTTCATGTTGCATTCTCTCACCTGTCGCCAGCACTCTGCAGACCTGCTTCAACTAATGTAATGGTATGCAGACGCTGAAAATGCATTTCATTTACGCTTGCTTTAAATGTGGTCAGAATGTGTTTCTGACCACTTCAGAATATATGATCGTAATCTGATCACAGTGCGCCTTCGATGCATGTTTACAACCGGATGTCGTGTCCAGATGGCCAAATTAAACCCGAACATGATCTGAATACCCAAATCGCATATTAATGTAAGGTGTAAACAGACTTATAGAAATAAAGCATTATATGTGGGCTGTGGTGCCGTCAGGTAGGCTACACCAAACTACCAAAATCCGCTTGAGTGCAAAAATCCATTAATTTCATTGATTTGGATAGTAAAAGCTACTACAGGATCCTTTATCAGTATACAGTAATATCATTCTCTTTATTGTCTGGGCCTTAGTGGGATACATGGCCAACTGTACTAGTAACAGTAACACAACTGTCCAGGGACTGTATGTAGTCAAGACAATTTTATTTATTTAGTGCTTTTTACACCATATGCTGTCACAAAACAGCTTTACAAATGCACGTATGTCCCAATAGAAAGGATGGAAAATGTAGTCATTGGCTTAGTTAGGTAGTCCAGATGCCATTTTCATTTGCATATTTATTTAAGGCATGTTGAGGCCTTACCTTTTCCCTATTAAATACTGTAATAGCTTAAAACCTCTGTCACATATATGATCTGAAGGGCCTGAGGTGTTTGAGGACCTGAATGAGAACAACATATTTGCCTGTACAAAATACACTGTGTGTGTATATATATATATATATATATATATATATATATATATATATAATGTGTGTGTGTGTACATACCTCTCCTTATTGAGTTCTGTTGTTTTAACCAGATCCATTGCTAACATGTGTATAAAAATAAGTACACAGCCACGCAGTCTCCGTAGCATTGGGAGAATGAGTTATCGAAGAGAAATCTGTCCTGATAAATCTGTCAGTCAGCAGTAAATGCTGCTGTTGTGAAATGGTCGGACATGGCCGACTCGCATAGTTGGACCACTAGTTCGTGTATATAAGGATCGTGTATATAAACCACCTGCTCTTTAGCATCGTCCTGTGCAGAGTTCCAAACTCTTAAAAGCAACATCAGCGCAGGAACTGTGTGTCAGGAACTTCATAAAATGGGCTTCAGTGGTCGAGCATTTGCACGTAAGCCTCAGATCCCCGAGCAGAAACTAGGCGTCAGCGGGAGTGCTGAACTCTGGACTCCAGAGCATTGGCAATATGTCCTTTTGGAGTCTTGAATCACACCTCACTGTCTGACAGTCTAATGGAAGTCCATATTAACATCCATGGCTTTGGAATGAGATGTCCAGCAAGGTCGTATAGAATTGATGGTCAGGTGTCCACATACTTTTGGCCATGTAGTGTTACAGTAGGTTTGTTAAGAGAGTAATTACAATTATGCTTTCCCTGGCATATGCCTAGAGAGGACATGGCTGGTGGATTTGCTGGTCAGCAGGGAAGCGTGCGGATTAGAATGGTTGTCAGGAGTCCAGCCTGCTGCATATAACCTATTAGGGCTATTCGGTTGTTCATGCAGAAAATATGAAAATTTGTTCCTACTGTGGCTGGTAGATTGATGGGTTTAAATAAATTCTCCAGCAGTGAGACTGCAGGAAATCATTATTCTGTATGTTTTTTTTGGGCAGTCACTGAGTCCACAGGGCTGAACTCTGCTGAGAATTAGACTGAAAATGAACCTGCATGGCTAAAAGGGACATGCCAGTGTCCCTGTTTAAAAGCGGATTAAAAACCTAAGCTTTGGCCAATTTCACGTGCACTTCTATTAAATGTCTTATCTGGGATTGCAAAAGCAAACGACTTTGCCTTCTTTTTATGTATTTTCCGTGTAAATTCTCTTTTCTATTTTTACTGTTAGGTTGTTTCGTTAGACCTGGATGGATGGAACCACGACATTTCAGACACGCCAAAGGTTAAGTGTATATGAGACGACACTGGGAAGTCTGATTTATGGACTTAAATGTAAGCCTCTTCTTTATATGCGCGCATGTCTAGCTGTGTCCACGCACTTAATAATGGGGCGGGGCCACATACAATTAAATGAATTTGTGAAATGTGAGCGTGCTGTAGGACTATGACTGCTCTCTCAATAGCTAAAATAATCTCGGTCTTATTAACAAACTTATAGAGTTTAACAAGTCCTGATGCTAAGACCATGTTTTTTTTTTATTGCAGGTCGTGTTCTCTGGAGTGCAGCTGAACGCTAAAAGTATGTAAACATGAGCGAAGGTCCGAAAGGTCACACATGCGCAGCCTTTTCCAGTCAAAACAACTGACTGAACGGCTGGTTCAGGATCCTGAACAGAGCCTGTGTGCGTCGGACTGTGGACCGTTTCCAGGTCTAGATGCCTACGGAAGATCAGGAGTGCCGTACACCAAAGGCGCTGTTCATCAAGCCGTATCGCCTGTCCTGACGGTGTGTGGTTCGCGCGTATTCCCTCTGTGGCTGTGTTGCTAAGCGATGGCCATGGTGAGAGGGGGATGGGGAGATCCCAATGGGAATACTAACGGCCTCGGAGACAAGGGCTATCTTAGGGGCGACGAGGACGACGGGTCACCGCAGGGTGGTGGCAGCGATGTCGACGCTGGAGAAGACGACAAAGGCTTCGTGGTGGACTGCGTGGTGTGCGGCGATAAGTCTAGTGGGAAGCACTACGGCGTCTTCACGTGTGAGGGATGCAAGAGCTTCTTCAAGAGGAGCGTGCGACGCAACCTGACCTATACTTGCAGGTAACGGACACGTTTCCCCATCTGAGACCAATCATGGACAAGCAAGATGGACTGGAGGGGGTGGGGTTAAATAGAGAATAATTACAGCAGTACCTTCATATCTAAAACGGTGTTAAACTTCAAATATTAAGGCCAAACAATATATTGTCTGTTAATCATTATCACATTGTTGGCCTGCTACAATCACCAAAGGCTGCATTATGCATTATGTAAGTGCAGCAGAAGTGCAACAATCTAAATTTACTTCCTCAAGCCTGCTAGTATCGACATGTTCCGATCGCTTCGATTTTGTTTCCGTTTTGAGCTCTGCTCATTGTTTTGATTTCCAGGTCTAACCGGGATTGCCAGATTGACCAACATCACCGCAACCAGTGCCAGTACTGCCGATTAAAGAAGTGCTTCCGGGTGGGGATGCGTAAAGAGGGTGTGTCTTCACCTCACCACACATCAGACACCAGCCATTTCCTCATAACAAAGTCCGGGGAGTTAAATAAGTTAATTACACCCCATGAACTCACAGTATCTAGTATCTGATACCACAATCTTCACTTAAGTATGGTCCAAAAATGACTGACTAAACATTATGAACTGAATAATAAAAACCAACAACGTGAAGCTTGAAGGTTACACATACTGGTCCATAAATTTTCCAAGCGAGATCCATATTTTCATTGACATTGATCAGGGTTAGTGCTCCGGTTGGGTGAATTTGTTTTATGCGTGATATTGTTTACATAACTTCTTAGCATAGATGAGTTTAAAAATTTTGAACTTGGTATAGAAAAGTTTTTCGTTTGTTTGTTTTTCATATGCTTATGAGGCATAGCATTTTCTTATGTAACTTCCCACTGTGTGCTGTTGCCAAAACACTCTTCTGGCCCAACTTTCACAGCCACTCTTGGTTTCCTCCTGCAGCAGTTCAGCGTGGTCGAATCCCCCCGTCGCACGCTGGCCTCAGCCCATCCACCACGCCGATAGGCGGCGTCGGCGGCGTCATCGGGGGAGTGAGCGACTTCTACAACGGGCAGCCGGTGTCGGAGCTCATCTCGCAGCTCCTGCAGGCCGAGCCGTACCCCAACAGCCGTTATGGCCAGCAGTACGGCCAGCAGGGCACCAGCGGAGGCGGCGGCGGAGGAGGCGGAGGAGGAGGAGGAGGAGGCGGCATGGGCATCGACAGCATCTGCGAGCTGGCCGCCAGACTCCTGTTCAGCATCATCGAATGGTCCCGCAGCATCCCCTACTTCCCCGAGCTGCCCGTGCCGGAGCAGGTGGCCCTTCTGCGGCTCAGCTGGAGCGAACTCTTCATCCTGAACGCCGCGCAGTCCGGCTTGCCCCTCCACACGGCGCCGCTGCTGGCAGCCGCCGGATTCCACTCCTCCCCCATGTCGGCGGAGCGCGTGGTGTCCTTTATGGATCAGGTCCGCATCTTTCAGGACCAGGTGGAGAAGCTGAACCGCCTGCAGGTGGACTCTGCGGAATACAGCTGCCTCAAGGCCATTGCCCTCTTCTCACCGGGTGAGTGTTGACTCTGTGGCGTTTATATCTGTGGTAGATGAACGGAACGCGTTGCTGGTGTGAGAAGTGATTGAACGAGGTGTTTTCTAGCAGGCTGGCTTAGAAACGCCACGTCTTGCTCACAGACTCCCTGACACGGCTGTACAGTAAGCGTACATGCATGAGGAGGCTTGGCTAGAGGCCATTTCATTGAGAGACGCAGCGAACATTTGGCGATGTGCGTCTGAGGGTGACCGGGATGACGGAGAGTTCAAGGCGTTTCCCTGACCTCCAGATTCCCCGTGTCGTAATCCCAGCGTACGTCTGTGAGCCACGCCGGGGCAAGAAGGCCGATGCGTGGCAGCTCTGGCTCGCAGGTTGCAGGAACCTCAGCTCGCATACCACAGGGGTCTCACCGTGTCCACGCCATGGTGGATCACAGGACCAAAAGCATACTGGGTGGGTGGGCATAACGTTTTGGCTCAACATTGTACATTTGGTGCCAAAGTGTTTTCTGCAATAAACTTCATGGACTTAACATGAAAGCACAAAATTAAGTGAGGTTTAGAAGCATTTCAATAAAGAGGACAGATAGGTTTCATGCGATAAGGACAAATATACATGGCGTTCCACTGAAGTACGTGCTCGTGTGAGTATTCTGTGAAGAGTTTTGCCTTGGCCATCTCCATGCCAGTGTCCATGAGGACATGTAGCTCAAAATGTAGCCCATGTGGCAGAATAAACGGCTGTATGGCTGCGTGTCTTTCCTGAGGCCATATTCCTTTCCAAAGGACTGAAGCAGTAGCTCTAGTCACAGGGATGTACTAAGCCACATTGGCTTACATTTTGAGGGTATTGAGCAGTCTGCTTCAAGACCTATTGAAGATCATGAGCTGGTGTATTGCAACATGGCATTACATTCTAGCTAGCTATATAAAACTTGTAAGTAAACATCATAAAGTTATACCTCAGTGTTTTACACTACATTTTATACAAAATAAAACACAAAGGGTTTTTTTCCAGACCATGTGGTCACAACCTTGTTCGAAATGATATCCTGGCTGTGGTTTTTTCTGTTAACGTTAAAACTATTATTAACTGCATACGTTAAATCTTAATATCAGCCAAGTACTCCATCGATCGTAATTATTAAATTGTAAGTAGTATTAATTTAGTAAACATTTGGAGCAAACATTACTTTGCAAGCCACCACTTTTGATGCAGAACAGAACCTGTCGCTGGGCGGCTTATCGCGATTTCTCCGCTGTGTACTCTGTGGAGTCAAAGCACTGCTGCACACGTTTTAGTTTTGTCTGTATGGGCTGGGGAATGATTAGGTTTGCGAGATGCCTGTGTATTTTGTAGTCAGAGAATAAAATGGCACCCTGCAGGTTTTGTTGAATAGACTAATTGTACACCATCATAGATTGAGGACAGCTGTGGTGTATGTACTGCATTCTTACATTTGAGTCACTGTGGCTTTTAAAGGACATCTGGGTTATATTCACTGTGCAGAGTAGTGATTTTCGAGATCTTTCTCATGTAGTTTTGTTCAGTATTTCTTAAAGACAGCAGACAACCTCCGTGTTCAATGGTACGGCATTGCATCCGCTCCCAGAGGAGAAGCTTCTCCTCTCAAGTCAGCTGAATGTGGTGCAACACGCACGTGGATGTTTCTGGAGCTCCATGCTGGCTGTGTTCATCTCGACTGTAATGACAGTCACTCACATGAGGGAAAGCAGCATGTTGACTCTCTTCACTTTAGCTTCATGTTAACTAGATCACTTGAGCTTCTGTTTAGAAACATCTGTGAGGGCTTTTAAATCGATTGAAATGAAATAAAGCAAATTAAATTTCTCTGGATTTGTTATGAACACATTCGAAACACACTTGAGTGCTTAAAAATTGCCTAACCCTTGTTACAAGCTCTCTTGTAATAAAATAAATAAATAAAAGCCACAGTGACCAGAGTATTTTCATTCCTGTACCTGTACTCTGGCCTACCTTTGTTGTCCCTTAAAGTAAGAGAAGTTTAACTAAAAAAAAATACCATATTTGTGTAGTTCTTTAATTTAAATCTGTGATTTAAATTTATAGCCTGTGACAAATCCATTGTTTGGTATGGTTACATACTACATGACCCATAATAGGGTTTATGCCACAGACTAAATAATGTCTCAAGGACTTCTAATTTGAAGGTTATGTCTTTCGTCATTCCTAGACGAACGATTGCCTCCTGATTAGAGAAATGCCATTGACGCTTGTGTAACGACGTCAGTCTGGGGGAAAATTAGCTCTGGCCTTATTGTTTTTGAACGAATCTTTTTTAACTTTATTTCATCAGGCCTCGTGCAACAGCTGAACGACTTCACCATATTTTGCACCTGTCGTTCGCCCCGCTCTCTAACTGCGTGTGTGTGTATGCTCACAGATGCGTGCGGCCTGACGGACCCGGCTCACGTGGAGAGCCTTCAGGAGAAGGTGCAGGTTGCGCTGACGGAGTATGAGCGGGTGCAGTACCCGGGTCACCCCCAACGCTTCGGCCGCTTGCTGCTGCGCCTGCCTGCCCTGCGGGCCGTGCCCGCCAGCCTCATCTCCCAGCTCTTCTTCATGCGGCTGGTAGGCAAGACTCCCATTGAGACGCTCATCCGAGACATGCAGCTCTCCGGCAGCTCCATCAGCTGGCCCTACGCAACAGGGCAGTAGTTCTCTACGCCATTAACAGAGCGTCCGGCCGTCTGCGCAACCCCCCACCCCCCACCCCCGACCCTGGTCTTGTTTTTTTTCCGTTCGTCGCAGTATTGCGTTCATCCCTTCGCACGATGTTTGCTGCGCTGTCATCCACTGCAATAAATCACACTACCGCTATGTTAGTCCACTAATGTCCTCCAAAGTGATGCACAAGCTGCAAATGTTGACGTAAGGGAAGGCCGAGGAAGCCCCCGTCCTGCTCCCTACACTTGCTGGCCTCTTTCATTTAGGTACACGTTTCTCCATCGGTGCATTTTATAGGTGATCCGTTCCAGACTGTTACCCGTCTGTTAGGCAGACGGGCAGCAGGCCTAACTGGTCTGACCACAGCACTGCTCCTGGCTTCTCTTTGGCAGATGGTTCTCAACATAGTGAGGAAACACTCACACACACGGTAGTGGCATGGTGGTGCTGTTCAGAGTGTATAAGACAGCCATCTTGATGAAGTTTTTACACATACGTGTTACTATTACGCTGAGAAGGATCTGACACCCAATAATATTCCACCATCAGCGATTACTAGTGTTTGTGGATGACCACCAGAGCTAGAGCATGACGAGAGAGTCTAATTGTATGTACAACTCTATTGTACAATGAGTTTCTCAGAAAAGAGATTTACCAAAGTGGGTGGTGAATGTAAATTTGATCACATCAGTACAGCACTTGAGTAAAGCATGAAATCCCCGTCCTATTAAGCATTACATTTCCATGGCCCTTGGTATTACCAGTATTCATGTTCTGTTGAGACAATACTGCTATTTTGGGTAAATGAGTGCAGTGTTTTATTTGTTGATATATATGAAGAACACCACAATTGCAGTATTTAAACTTGAGCAGATTGATGAAACGACTGTTTCTACGCTTTGACGTACCTATGATGGTAAGAACGAAGACTTGTACTCTTGCATAGGGCTAATATTTCAATGTTGGTACTTAATACCAAAATCAGTAA
Source organism: Brachyhypopomus occidentalis (assembly GCA_020368025.1). Taxonomy (NCBI): domain Eukaryota; kingdom Metazoa; phylum Chordata; class Actinopteri; order Gymnotiformes; family Hypopomidae; genus Brachyhypopomus; species Brachyhypopomus occidentalis. The sequence goes on from JAGXOD010000073.1 coordinate 202,887, forward strand.
TTACTCTAAATGACTCCTGTAATTTCCTTCACCTGCATAAGGCTAATCCAGCCAGATTAACTGTCCTTGTCTTACCTTAGAGAGGAAAGTACTAAAACACAAACCTATTTTGGTGTTTTAAGAGCACTGGGAATTTTATTTTATTTTTTTTACTGCATTGTACATTTATTTATGTCATATCTTTAAACATCTAGAGGTGCAGAAAAACATTTCACTTGCATTTAAATTATGCATTTGTTAACCAGCCAAAATTCAGCCAAATTCCTGTTGTTTGTGTCCTACTATTAAGTTATCATCACACTAGTCTTTATAAAAATTGTGAAATATTCTGATGAATTGGACAAATTACAGTGGTTCTATGCACAGACTACTACATTTTAAAATGATTCAGAGGAAGTGAATGTCACTTTCATTCAAAACGTTTTTTTTTTTCTTTCATATACATATATGCAGTAGTGTGAATTATTTCAGCTTTAGCATGTCTGTTTCCCCTTGATCTTTGCTAGTTAGTGAACTGGGAGTTTTTCCATATGTGTTAACCAAAAATACCTCTTGTCCGTAGAGACATGAAAGAACCATCACCTGGGTCAGTTAAAAATGCAACACACCTTGGATGCTTTACTTTAACCCCTAGAGGAGTGGGCTGTTCCATGATCATTTGCAATTCTATTATGCATTTTGCAGAACCTTTTTCATTATGTTCAGAGTAAAAAAAAATAAAAATATTAAAAATGGAAAAAAGTTCCGAAGTCGAGTCAAAATAATCTTTTCATTCTGCTTGTGTATGTTTTCCATGTTCCGATGTGGCCACATAAAGGCGTTTGGATTCTGTGGGTGAGGGTGAATAGCTACACTCATGAGCCAATGTCTCCTCATCTTTGCCTCATGCCAATATCACGAGATCGTCACCATGTATTTTGCACTTCTGCATGTTTCGGAGTGAGCATGCTAGTGTGTGGACTGGCCATGAGGTGCTAACATCTGAGTCGTAGAACTTTGGCTGTTCGTTAATCCGGACGTAGCTGAACTGCTTCTCAAATGCCACTCCGTTTCTCTGTTGGATTAAACTGTAATCTCGCTGCATCTCTGCTGAGATGGGCATACAATTCCAGTTATTTGACAGACCTTTCTATGATTTAACTTCATATCATGGGACTGAATCGTTGTTTGCATGCGAGTCCCAGAGCATTCTCACCAAAGCTCATGTGGAAACCTCTGTGATGGTTTGATTTCAGGGCTTGCACTATGAGTTGTAAATACATGAGTGAGTCTGGTTTCTTGTTGACAAAGGACTGTCCGTCTTCACTCTTCTGAAAAGAACATCTTGTCCAAATGCTTACGTTTTAGGAGCATCTTTGGTTATGCGGTCATCAGTGCTTGAGTTACAGTCCAAATATACTAACCCAAGTTAGGACCACCATTTCACTACTTGGTTCAGTGGGATGTTTGTTGTAAACATTCAAACTGACTTCGTAGTAATAAACCATACAACTAATTTTAAGTGAAATGTTCATTTATTGCAGCTGCTTAACATAACCGCCGCACAAGTCACAGGATCCAACTCTTGCATTTTTTTGTTCCAACTTTTCTAGCCTTGTACTTTTGAATGACTAAATTTACCTCAGTCTGCACCAAGGCATTAGAACACGTTGTCTAATCCACGTTCGTCAATATTTCTGTGTGTTCGTTTTAACTTGTGTCTTTCTAAATTCTTGTGTATAGTTGTTTAAATAAAAATAGTTTTGAAAAAGGTGCATTTATGAATTTTGCTTCATATTTTCAAAAAAGGGAGTAAATTAAACTTTGAATTTTAAGGAACTTTTAGAAAGTTGCTTCAGACTAAATGTGGTAGGCTAATTGTGGTTCATGCATTGCTTTATCAGCAACGAGCCTAATAATATCGATATATGGAACAAGGACTATCGTCAACACAGCAGTGACCCAGGCATGGCTGTGGACGGGAAATCGGTGTTCTGCTGGTATAAATATATACAACGTGGCATACTGGGTAAGTGGGCTTGGCTTGTTTAATGCAAGTGCAAGATGGCTGTCCAAAGCATGGGTGCTGAAACTATCTGGGCAGTTGAGATTTCACTTTCTAGAACATTCAGTAGAGGACAGCACTTTTCTGACATTCCAATTACTGTGTGTACCTTGAAGCCACAACACAATAAGACTGACCAGTTCATTTATCCACAACAATTTTTAATAAGGGAAAGACGTTGTCGCGGTGTCCCATTGGAATGATTTGAAAAAAAACAAAGACACTCGTCAGTGTATGAGTCATCCAGCGTTGGCATAGACGTGCAGTTGAGCACATGGCTTTTGTCGCTAAGCAAAACAAACAAGATCTCCGTTTGCATTCGAAGCACCACACACCTCTGGAAGCAAGCTGTAACCAGTCACAACCTGCAGTACGGTCCACCCCGTGATTACGATGTTCTGTTCGAAAAAACACATCTAAACTGATGACTCTAGTTCTAAATATTTTTTTGCTTAGCTGTATCTATTATTGTGTAATTCAACACAAACTGAAGCCTATACTATACTGTAAAGTTGGCATAGATGCACATTTGCTGGTTTATCTGGTATATATCATTACAAATAATAGTCTCAGTAACTAAAATCACTGAGTGCATGCCATTACAGTTGCCATGACATTAATTACCATGCCATTACATTATGGGTTAAAGCAATTTTTTAATCTTCCAGGACTAATCCTGTCATTTCAGTTCCTGGTGTAGTTCAGATTTTAGGGCTAGGATGATGCATGTTCATGGCTTAGTGCCCACACTCTGCACTAGCTACCACACCAAGAAGGGCAGTTTGAAACTCAGATTCATTATCCTTCCATGACATGTAACAAGAAGGACAAAAATAAATATTAAAGTCAAGTTTAGTTAGCAGTCTGGAAACATTCGTTATTGTCCCACAGTGGAAAAATGTGTCATGTAGAGAAAACCATTGTTTTCAAGGTTTTTATTATAGTACAGATCAGAATGCAGTCTGATCACTATACCAAACAAACTGACGTTTGCATAAGTTATTCAGCATTTACCAGAGCAGACCCCATCTGGAGTGCATATAAGGATTACAATATTCTTATTGGGCAATAATGTGATTAAGGAGAAAAATCTTAATGTCATGTGAGAATGGAAACAGAAACAAATAATTCGATTACCATATCAGATTTTATTTAGTTTCACGGTTTGATCTGTATTTCAGCAGGCCATTATTACTGATCTGTTACACTGATCTGTGTTTAACGAACACTTCATAATTTCTTTCAAAAAAAATGAAACATAGATGCTGCACATTGTTCATATACAATTATGAACTATTATCCTAATTGCAGGGAAAAATGCTGTTCGTTATACCAAAGTACACAAACATCCTAAGAGCACGATTGCATGGCCAGGATACCATTCACATTAATTACAGATGATAAGATTCACGATAATTTATCGTTAAATAGATACAATGATAATTTACTACGAACAAAGACGAGCGCCATCATACAGTTAATCTCAGATAAGTGTCGCTGCTCAGGAATAAGAGAGCAGCTTGTCAAGACTTAACAATACTGCACAAATTCACTCATGGTACAGCCCAACCTGCAGCACACACCCGCCGGACCAGCATCACGCTGTAATCTGGCAGACGTACTCATAGCCTGTCTGGTGGTCTTCCTTCCTGGAGGTTCCATGTGGCTGGAGGATGGAAGGTTCTTGGTCACGCTCTCCGGAGAAGCCTGGTCTGTCCTCTGGGCCTCTTCACTGTGCTGGATCCCTGTGTGCTGTGTAAACAGGCTTCTGCCAAACCCTTCCCACCAACTCCCTGCTGGAAAAAAAAAGTACATTCAAAAGATTGAAACATCTAGGGATGACTTATCTGAGAAGGCTAGGGGGAGAGCTAAGGTTTGAGTTAGGTGGAATCCCCAACACCCCATGCTTTCTGATGAATTACATCTGATATTAATAAATGCCATTCATTTGGGGTCAATTAATTAAAGGCCAGCTGTAAGAAACCACCTACATTGAGGGCTTCCATGGGAACGGTCGATGTCATAATGTCGCAGTCGGGAACTCCCACATGATGTGACCACCATCCTGATAAACTCGCGACCACACAGTTTCAGCCTGACGTCTTGAGTCCTGTCTGCCTCAACGATTACAAGAACAGCAAAAATGACAAACAATTTGATAGCCATGGTATGTCTTCCACAACAGAATGGTAACAAGAATTCAATATCCACAGCTTCGGAGGCTTCTCAGCGTTTGCAGGGATAGGTGCGTTGTTTATATATCCACATCATGAGTGCTTAATGGCTCATGCTAGATGGGGGTAACTTTTTCTACTGGACCTTGAACATAGAAAATTATGTTCTGATCTGTGAAGTTCATCAAGGCTGGATAAGTACATGTCAGCTGGTGATATACTATATGAGGTCAGGGAGTCAAGGGAAGTTACCCATGCTGTATTCTTGGTTAAATAGCACATAAATAAAATGGTTGGACATCTGTGAATAACTAACAAACATTCCTGTTATCTAATGTTTCTGCAGCAAAAAGGTCTCAATGTTCTCAATGTTAATTCTACCCTTTTGTTTTCAGCTAATTTGGGTTTCTTAAGGGAGAAACGGTAATATTTCAAAAATGTTATTTGTTTTTTGTTTGTTATTTGTTACATATACAGTATATCAGTGTGTGACATGCAGAGTGGGTGTGGCTGGACATTGTCTGGGGGGCAGAGGCCACAGGTGAACCAGTGGGTGATTAAGATTGGCCACACCTTCTTGTCATTGAAGATGGCCTATTTAACCCTGTCTTTTATTTCAGTTGACTACTGGATGTTTAGAGAGTGTGAGTGTGAAAAGTCAGACTGAAACATTGACTGGAGCTCCGTGTCCATCCCTGCCGGCCCCATAATATATAATACCCCAGTGATGACACCAGCCCAGTTGAACTTTGGACCAGCAATGACAGCCTTTTTGCATACTGGCTCTTGAGAAGTTTGGCTGGTCTTTTGTCTTCACACAACAGCTCCAGGCCTGTTATGGACTCTGACCCAAGTGGTGTTCCACCACCCACCTGTCTGAGTGTACAGTGGAATGGGTACACTGCCATCCAGCTGGTGGATTTAAATCCATTTTATACACATGTAATGTTTTTACTCTTTGGTTAGATGTTTAAGTTCAAAGTTACTACTTTACATTAGTCACAAGCCCTCAATGTGAAAGATTAAATGCAGCATCACTGAGAAAGAATGTCTTGCCATCAGTGAGTGATCCTCACCCTTATGTACTGTTGAGATGCTCTTTAATCCCTAAACAGCTGTTCCACTCATGAAGGATGATGTGCAGGTCACCTGTTGTTATCTAGTGCTTCACCTGTTTAAGATTAAGATGATCCACAGGTGCAGGGGCACGAATGGCTCTGGCCAATTTGTGATTTTCTCATGGGCTGGGGCGGGTGAAGGTTGGTTGATTTCAGGCCTGATGACTCCCCAGTTTCAGAGGTGTGATGAGAGTGTGTGGCAGTGGGGGTGTGGCCAAACATAGTCTTTGCGGTGAAGACATAACCAGAGTGAACCAGTGGGTGATTTAAAATTGGCCGCAGTTGTGTTACACTGACTAGGCTACTTGATGTTGACTGACAGAGAAACTTCACACACAGATCACTTTTTCAAGGTGACCATTACATCATCAAAAGAGGGGGGGGTTAAAGACCCATGCTAACAGATCATCTCATACAGAGGGTGAATAGATGTGTCTAATATGAGAAAAAGAATATGTTTATAGAACATTGAACACTGGAACATGGAAATGTGTCCTAGCTGACACCAAAAACAACATTCTAAACATGAGGAAAATAGGTCCCTTTTAAAGTTCCCCCACTACTACAAGGCTAACACTTCAGAGAAATAACAAGCATAGATATGTATGATATTTGGCTTTATTATGCTAGATAAGCAATTGTCTGAGCCAATTTAATCATTTGTATTTGTATTATATAATTTCTGATACTGCTTTGCCACATGTGGTGAAATCAGCTGGGCTGACTGTGTTGCGCAACAACAAGTCCAAACCTCTATAGGCATCCTGCGTCCTTGTGCTCCTGTGAGGTTGTTCTCACGAGTACGTTGTGTGCACATCTCTACTACAATGTCTGATTTTGTATTGTGTATGTTCGTTGTATGACCTTGTACTGTATTAACTGTATATTTATGTTTTTTGCTCATTACAGTGTTTTTAACTGATTTGCATCCAGGATATTAGTATTATGGTCTTTCTTTATTTGGAGTGTATATGTATTTGGAGTGTATATGTTGGGTATCAGAAACTGGCACATTTTTTTACAGAAACAATTACGGTATGTTATGTATTTACATAGAAATGTACATTTCCAGTAGATATTTTAGACCATTCATTACTGTTTAATATATGCAAGAACAGCAGGGAGGAAGCAAGGCACAAGTGCACGTTTGGAGTGTCTTTATTCTACATATTCCGAATAATCAAAAGAGCACAGCGCTAACTGGCCGAAGTAATCAGACAAAACCAAAACAACTCTGGCAGTAGAGCGATTAGCCTGGTGCCTAGTGTATCATCACAATAACAAGCCAAGGGTAAGGACTGTGTTAATGTTAAGTGTTGATATGTCTTTCTAACCCCCTGTGAACTGTATCATTTCGCTGTTTTTTGTTACTTAAGTAGATATCAATGTGTGTGGTATGGCAGCAATTTGGTTAGATCAGCTGAGATAGTGATTGATTTTATGAATTTTGCTGATGTCACTCTGTACTCCAGCACACCGAGCTTTCATATGTCCATATGTCCTTGTATGTCCATATTAAATGAACTATACCTTTATTTCAGGAGACCAAAAGGTGTCAGAAGAGCTTAAAAAAGAACTAGAGTTGATTTCAGAACTAGAGTTGATGTAGCATGTACATTCTATTGCTATCAGTTATCTATCAAATACATTGTTAAAAACCCAAACCTCATAGTCTGGCCTCATAGTCTGGCCTTTATGCATTTAAAACAAGTCTGCTAATTAACCTTTGACATTATTAACCTTATTTAGCTGTTTCATTGAATGACATTTAATGAATGTTCTCCCACTGTCCAATGTCCTTCTACCATTGCAGTTATCATAGGAAATGACAAGTGTTTGCATCCGTGTTTAAGGCATGCTATTTGTAAACTCTTAAAGCTGATCCTTTATCCTGACATTGCCTGCTGACAGGATAAAGCCCTGATTAATTCAAGGCATGTGTAGGACCAAAGAAAGCCAGGGTCCCGATCTTTAGATGCATTTCTACCTGTAGTTTCTAATCTTGTTACCTAAGATTTTATAGTTTGTAACATGTCATGAACAGCCACAAATTAAACAGGATGGTGAAAAGTACCGCATTAGTAAAATGAGCCATTCTTTATCTTTAAGACATCTGCAGTCTGTAGTGTTATTAAAGCCATAATCTTTGAGAAACCTTTTCTAATTATTATCATTAGCCAAAATGCAAAATATACAGTATGTTGCCTGTTCTCTATACTCAGTTAAAATATTACAAAGTGTTTTTTTTTATTTTTTAGTAGTGAATCTATGATCAAACACATTTATGTCTGATTAGACACCTTTTTCAGAGTCACTTTTTGTATTTTCTAACATTTTCTAACATTTCTAACATTTGTCTTCACATTTGAAGGATTTATGCCAATCCACAAGCTGGGACCAATCAAACTGCATTAGATAGACTCCTTGGCCAAGCATATCAGGGCTGACCCTGGTCAGGACAGTATCTAACATCATCTGTAGTGTCCTCAGTTGGTGTGTCAAAGAAGGCTTCAAACTTTCTTCTGAAACGTTTCTTGAGTTGGAGGCTCTGCTGGACCTTGGTGTGTGTGTACTCTTGGGCTTTTAGCCTGGAATAGTAGTCGGAGAATTTGTTGAAGAGGATAGAGATTGGCATTCCGTTTAGGATGATCCCAAATGAAATACAGCCAAACGCCACCACTCGGCCTGAATAAGACATAGGCACCACATCTCCATAGCCAACTGTAGAGATGCTCACCTGGATAGAAAAATATAGAATATACAATCTTACAATCATCCTGATTGCATAATTATTATTATAATTATAAGCAAGATGTGTCCTCCAAATAGAACATCTCACAGATCTTTCAGAAAGTAATCTGACAGATCTTTCAGAAAGTAATCTAACGTTTGCATTCTGCATGAACGTCTTCTATTGCGAGGCTTTAAAATGTTTAATACGTGAATAGAGGTAGCTGTTAGAGGATGACTCACAATGTGGTGAATGGGTAGGATAATACAATACCATTGAAAGTTGTAATACTTGCTCTACCATTTAACATGACCTTGTGTATAGTACTTATGGGAAACCAAGCCCAAAACAGTTAGGAAATAGATATCAGAGATTATAAGATGATCCTGATATCCAGCCCACTACATGTGAGAAAAATAATGGATGGTCATGTTTCCAGTGGAGGATCTAGCAAAAGCTGTGTGGAGGCATAGCCTACAGGTTGGACTTACATCACTCACAAATGTGAAATGTTACCAGGACAACATAATCCTTTTCTTCCCACCATTGTGCAGTCTGTCAGTCAGTGTGGAATTTACATGTTGTGTGTGTATGTGTGTCTGTGTGAGAGAGAGAGAGAGATAGAGAGATACCTACTGCAGCCCACCACCAGGTGTCAGGTATGCTGCTGAACGGGGACCCTGAAACATCTTGCTCCACAGAGTACATCAGAGCAGAGAATGTGAAGATGCCCATGATGATGAACAGAAATAGACAACAGACCTGCTCAAAGCACTGGCGCAGGGTAAACCCAAAAGCACGCATGCCTGTCGAGTGCCTTGCTAATTTGAGAATGCGGAAAATTCGCATCAGTTTGACTATTTTTAACACTTTGCTGACCTTGCTTACTCGTTCCATCGTCTTCAGGTCGTCTTGGACACTGAGATCTTCTTGGTCAGCAAATGCTTCGAATACTAGTTGTATGAAATAAGGCATGACAGCCACTAAATCTACAAAGTTCAGGGCACTCTTCAGGAAATGCTTAACATCACAAGTTGTCAGCAGACGGAGGAAATACTCAAAGGTAAAGAAGAGAATTGAAAGGATCTCAATGCATTCCATATATGTCCTTCCACAAATTTGATAATTCTTCAGTTCATTCACAGTGTTGAGGGTCATGGCAACGATAGAAATAAGTACAAAGAGACTGGAGAATACAGCAAATGCCTTAGCAGCCATTGATGAGTAAGGGTTTTCCATTACGTCCCACAAAGTCTTCCTGAACGCTCCCATAAACATGCTGTTAAAGCCCTCCTCGCTGTGAAAAGGCTCGATTTGTTCCATCAGCTCCTTGTTTACCTTCAGCTGGTCTCTTATTTCATCCACCTTTTCCTCATAGAGAATGCGACAACAGCAAGGTGTGTCTCTCAAGTGAAGGCCCCAAAACTCTATCTCCTCCTCAAAACTAACAGGGCACAGGCTCTCCATGATCCAAAGTGCATTGCTGCAATAAAAGTGGAAGATGTAGTGGAAGAAAGAAGGGTCTCGATCAAAGAAGAACTCATTGGTGTTCACGCAGTAGTCGTCACATAGCGTCAGCTGCTTGACAGGATCCATACACAAGGCTAAGGAACCTATTCTGGACTTTGGATATTTGATAGCCATATGCATTGGAAGTTTAAAGACTTTACCGCCTACATTAAGATTAATCATGCTCAAACACCTCTGTGGAAGTGTTGATGTTTCTTTGTCACTGTTTATTCTCTTTTTACTATTACCTTTTGAGTCTTCTGCTTTAGGTGTTGGACAATCAAGGTCATGCATCGAAGTCCATGGTTTTACAGAACTGTCCTGTGAGACAGGAAAGGCACTCTCTTCTTGATCTACTGTCCATGAGAAGCTGTTGTTGAGCTTGATGCTGGCAAAAAGGCTTGATTGCCTCTTTTTCAGCTCTTTGAAGTGTCGTCTTGGTTGGTCCATTACTGGGGTTTTACAGTGAGAAAGTGGAAGCAGTTTGATTGTCCATATACAAATGATTGCTTATAAAACTATGGAATAAAAACTATTTGAAAATGACACACCACATACTCCCATAGCAGTTGTCCAGGCGAAAACTTGTTTTAAGGTCTACCTTAAATGAAAGTATCCAATACAGTAAAACAATCTCTTCTAGTCTTGAGGAGCTAAAGAAAAGACGTCAGCCTTAGATGGAAGATCAAATGCCTGAGCTGAGGATTTCACTCTGCCCTGCTAATCCCCTTGCTGTCCTTTATGTCCTCAGTTAAAAATACGCTGGAGATTAGCGTGATTTAAGGGTTGAGAGCAGAAGCAGAAGTTACAGAGTTAGCACAAAGTTTCAACAGTTACATAAAATTCGATTCCCAGCTATGTCATTATGACATTAATGGCATCAACATTAAAATTCTATTGTTGAAGGTCTCTGCTACCAATGTTTAATAATAATCTATCCACTAGACTCAATTTTCTTAACACAAAGTACCATGATCTCACATCTGAAATCCCGAGGCCACCATACTAGACTTCTTGTTACACCTAAATCTTCTGCAAAAAGCTTAGGTGTCACTATTGATTCGGATCTTTCATTTGATACACATATATGCAACATCACTAAGGCTGCCTTTTTCCATTTACGTAATATCGCCAAGCTAAGACATTTACTTTCATTAGCTGATGCAGAGAAGCTGGTCCATGCTTTTGTCTCGTCAAGATTAGACTACTGTAATGGTCTTCTAATTGGATGCTCTAAACAGTCCCTAAAGAAACTCCAACTTGTACAGAATGCTGCAACTAGAGTTCTAACTAGGGCTAGAAAATTCGATCATATTAGTCCCACTCTCTCGGCATTACACTGGCTTCCGGTTAAATATCGGATTGATTTTAAAATTCTTCTGCTGACCTATAAGGCTTTTTAATGGTCTTGCTCCACAGTGAACTCATACTATAACCCATCTCGCCTTCTGCGCTCCCAAAATGCAGGATTTCTCTTGGTTCCAGAAAACTACAGCCAGAGGCAGAGCTTTCTCCTTTAAAGCCCCTCAGTTATGGAATAGCCTTCCAGCTCAAATCTTGTGTCAGATTCTGACACAGTTCCAATCTTTAAATCTAGACTTAAGACTCACCTATTTAATCAAGCCTTCAGTTAGTATTCTACTTGTGAAGGTGTGGAGCTTGGGGGCCTCCAGTCATTGAGCTTTCTGGTAATCTGAGATGTTGATGCTGTCATCCAGCCATGTCATGTGATCACTCTTGTTGTGACAATGACTTGGGTGGAAAGCAATGTCTCAGTAAGCCCTCTTGACTGTGGTCACCCCCAGGCCCCTCCCTTTAGTTATGCTGCTATAGATAAGCCTGCCGGAGCCACATGCTAATCACTGGCACGTGAGCTATGTATGTCTGTTAAATCGATGGTTGTCTAAATTGATGTTTACATACTCAACCTGTATTTTATATCTTGATTGCATGCTTCTACAAAAAGAAAACGCCATACAAGCACCTAGGAGATGGTCTGGCTTGCCAGTGGATGTGCCGATGACATGGTTGGATGTGCCATTGCCGCAAGAGGACGCGCTGATGCCAACTCCTACCTGAGGCTCACCAGCTACACTGAAGGGACTGTGACTACTCGGCCTAGAATTAGAACTATAACTACAGGACTATATTTGAACTATACTTGAACTATGAATGCGGACTTCTGCTAGCGGGCTGCCCAATGGAGGATGGGTTCCCTTTTGAGTCATGGTCCTCCCAAGGTTTCTTCCTAAATTCCTGCCATCTTAGGGAGTTTTTCCTTGCCACTGTTGCCTCTGGCTTGCTCATTAGGGATCTGGACCCATACGACTGTAAAGCTGCTTTGTGACAACGTGTTGTAAAAAGCGCTATATAAATAAATTTGACTTGACTTGACTTGACTTGACTTCCGCCACTTGGCTATGCCGAGAAACTCTGTCTATAAAAGTTATGGACATCAGGTAGCCTTGATGGAGACCAACCTCAAATGGAAACCAGTCTGACTTTCTGCCAACTATGCGAACCAAGCTCCTGGTCTGTTTGTACAGGGATGGGATGGCCTGCATTATTGGGCCCAGTACTGTGTACTCCTACAGCACCCCCACAGGATACTTCAAGGGACACAGTTTATTGTCTACTCCAAATCCACAAAACATGTTTTCTAGTTAAGCACAATCCCACGCGCCCTCTAGTCCCCTTGCATGAGTAAAAGCCTGCTGCAGTATTCCATGACCTGGATGAAACCTGCATTGTTTCTATTGTACCTGAGGTTTGACTATCAGCTGGACTTTCTTATCCAGTACCAGTAATTTCTAATTATCATTGGCCCGAGTGATGGACGAACCCTTGCTCGAGTCCACAATCTATACTTTCACTGTGGAAGACGTGCTGGTGGGATTAAGAAGATCCTCACAGTATTCTTTCCATGACATCCCCAGTCAAGGTCAACAACTCCCTGGATTCTGTCTATATTGGTCAGGAAATGCTTTCCCTTCTTCAGTCACCCTTGACAATTTTCCAGAAATTTCTTGGAACCTTCTCAAAAGTCATTTTACATGACCTCACCAAATTCTTCCCAAGCCCATGTTTTTGCCTCTGCACTAGCCAAAGCCACGATTCGCTTGGCCCTTCGGTACCTGTCTGCTGCCTCCAGAGTCCCACAGGTCAGGCAGGCCTGTTAGGACACTTTCCACTTAATGTCTTCAACCTCTCTAGGGATGCAGTCAAAGCTCTGCCAGACATGGGAGTTGAAGGCAGAGGTGGTTCTAGGGGGGGGGGGGTGCAGTGCCCCTGTCACAACATCTGCCATGGTCTGCCAGGTCTGTTCTGCATCCTTACACACCACTTGAACCAACTGACCACTAAGTAGTGAGCAGTTGATACATCAGCTCCTTTCTTTATTCGAATCCTCAAGACACATGAACGCAAGTCTGTGAACTGTTGTCATTGCCAACATGATCACTGAAGTACCAATGAAATGCCCAGAACGGGCACTTTCCAGAACCTCCTCCAAGAAGGCTGGGTGCTCTGAACGGTTGTTTGGTGCACAAGCACAGACAACAGTCTGAATCAATTCCCCAACCTGAAAGCACAGGAAATAAATCCTCTCATCTACGGGACAAAAACCCCAAAATACAGGCAGTGAGCCAAGGAGCTATGAGTAATCCCACTCCTGCCAGATGCCTATTACCATGGACAACTCCAGATGGAAAAAGTCCTGCCTCTATTCAGGGCATTGATTCCATAGCCCATGTTTTGTGTTGAGGTGAGCCCAACTGTATCTGCTGTAGTTTGTATTTCTCAGCTTCATGCACAAGCTCAGGCTACTTTCCCACGAGAGAGGTCACAGTCCAAGTTCCAAGGGATAGTTTCAGTAGCTGAGGATCGTAACGCCAAGACCACTGTTTTTGGCCACTACCTGATCCACATTGGACTGGACCCTTATTAGTGTGTCTAAAATTAATTCACAATTGCCTTAGAAATTCGTAAAACCTCACTGGTGAAGTTCCCTCCGAAGAGACAGATCTTTACTCAGGAGGTCCCTTCCTGGTTGTCAAAATTGTCATGGAAATTCTCCCTCACATCAAACAGGGTCTCTGTGTAAACAATAGTTATGAGCTCGGAGAGTGTCGGTGAAAGAACACACGCACGTACTTCACCAAAGCACTCTCGTTTATTTATCACGATACCAGTCTTTATATACGTTGAGGGACTGGTCCCATATACAAAACCATACCATTTAAGGACACAAGATTACACAGATAAGATATACGTTAATATTGGGAATGCCTGTCTAAGCACAGCATAAATTTCACACTCTTGGGGAAACTTGCTTCTGTCTGGAACACGTCTTCATTCCCATCTTCTTCCTCCTTTCATCTGGTCCCTTGACCTGAGGGTGACATAAAACTTCCTCATTCGGTCGCACGCAATGTTTAAAAATAATGTCTTATATCAGAAACCAGCAGCTCTGCATTTTCCATAACACCATCCCAAAGGTCGTGGGCCCATTGAGATTTTTTGGGGATATGAAAATTAATTTCCTTTTTATTTTGTTTATATTTATAATGTAACAACAGTGAATTTATGTAAGTAATGTCAGTCAGACTGGCTGAAATTTTCAATTTTCACTGACTTTACCTCATAGACGAAAGCTGGAATGATATGGAAGCTGCCGTCAGAGGACTGGAATAATTTTTCTCTTTTTGGTATGATAATTTGGTATCATTCCAAGCTGCATTTTCACCAACTTCAAAGGTGGAATTATACAGGAAAAGCTGGAGCTTTTGTGGCTCAAACTATATAGTTTTACTTTGAACTTAAAGTTGTAAATTCTAAACAACCTTAAACATTCAGAACAGAGTTCATAGAGTTGACCTTGCAAATGCTTGTTCGATCAGAATAACAATAGAAGACTTATGTTCATGTGTCAGATTACAGATCACAACCCAAGATCAGCACAATGGCATCTCACTAGTGTACATACAGCTCATTGTCACCCAGCCCAAAAGACCAGCTGTCAAAGGTACCTACATGCCCTGGATACCCTAAAATGTCTGAGTCCATGTACATCAACACCCATTTCGAGTCCATTATGCTACTAACTACTGATTGACATGGCCAGGTAATGGACCATCCCAGTGAATTCCAGGAGCAAAGCAATGCATTACAATCTTTTAAGAAGAAATGTAATAAAAAATAGAAGCAATGATAGAATTGGAAGGAGGGTTCCTGTCTGCAATGAGATGTGAAGGGACTGGGCATAATTTTGTATGTGCAACATCTGTTGGTAAGACTGCAGGCATAAATGTCTCCACAAAGCCAGTAGTCTCAGTCACACGCACTTATGAGTAAATGCTCCTTTGTTCAGCAGATGGCGTGCTTGGCCTCCATTATAAGTTCATGAACTCTTGAGCAAAGAAAATAAAACGTGTTTTACAAGAAGTCACGTCTATTATTAGAAATAACGTATACGTTTGGTAACATAAACATGTCATGTTGCTTGTTTCAGTTGATGTTACTGCAAGTTTGTTTGTTTGTTTGTTTGTTTGTTGACAGGACAAGATCAGGTTGACAACGCGTTCATGACTTTTGAATGATAATAAACCTTAGTTTGGTCTTGCCTGGTCAGGTTGCATTAATGCGTGAGTTTACGGTATGAAAGTAAATTTGGCCATGTCTCATAAATGTTGAAATGTAAGGACTGGACAGAATGCCCGGAATGTTTTTCGTTCCAGGACAGTTAATCGTCGATTACATTTTTTATACAGCAGTTTCTAAAATGGACATATAAGAAATTCACAATTTCAGGCCTTGTGCACATATATTTGGGTTATCGTGAACGTCCACAAAGCCACAAACTGGAGTCAATCCAGTCTGTTTTGTGGGCTGCCTAAGTCAAAAAGCATTGGCTAAACAAGCTTCAGATATGACTTTTCTACATTATTAAGTCCCCAGCCTGAGTATCCTCGTACTGCCTGAGAACTACGTTTGCGAACGTGTCCTTTTTCTCTCGCACTCACCGGTGTCAATATTTCCAAGATTCTTTTCCAACTTCGGACAGTCCAACGTAGGTCTGACAACAGAACGTCCCTAAAAGAGAAATCTGTTTGGGAACTGTGTGGGATGCGACACGAAACTATACCAAACCAGTCATGTACAAATCAGCAATAAGTTAGAAAGCTAGCTACCGTGACATTGTAATACCCTACTACTAAGGACTCTATGAAGGAAAAAATAATACACTATAATGACATTAAACAAAGACAATTCTTGCTGTAAATTTAATATCGTTATTAACGTAGAAAATGTATACATTTGTAGGGTTTTTCGGATCGCTTATCTGCCATTTTGCTGCTAAATCGCAAGGCATTCTGATCAATTAATTATAACACTCATTTTGGATATTGTACCTCGGGAAAACGGAGCTGCGCCTCCACCCATATCTCAGCAATAAATGGGACACCCTTGACCTGAACGGGCGAAAGTGAGGGGTAAGGCTAATGAAACAATACACTAACAGATGAACTACTAATGAGAAATGTATCATAAATTAGTTAAGAAGAGATTGTGTTTCTCATCCTGACATTGTGAATGTAAAAAATCAGCTTAAAATCTAATATAAATACCCATTTAGTAAAATCCAGTATATGATTTTGATTTTATTTCAATATACAAACAATTTTTATTTTTTTTTTCTACTGCAAGAAAAACCTATTGATAGTGATTCTTGGTGATTGTAAAACTAATAAACTGGCAGATTTCAGTGATACTACACATAACTGAATCAGAAAAAGAAATACCAGATCAGGTTTCAGAGTTTTAATAACCACAGGCCAGACAAATTGGAAGTTTTCAAAAGAGACCAAGTCTCTTTGTCTGAGAATTAAATTTTAGTCTGGCCCACTATAATATCAGACCACGCAGCTTGCAACATGGCATATTAAGCAATAATGCGCATGGCTAAATTAAAACAAAAAGGAAATTTCAATTGTGACATACTGATATATTACTCATATAGAACCAAACTAACTAATCAAACCCAACTAAGAAGTTGCTGATGGAACAGGTCCCATCCACTAAGAAGAACTTAGTTTTAGCCAGTCCCAAGATCACTTCACACATCAAAACCAACTGGCAACATGACACACTGAACAATGGAGTACAAAAGGCAAATTTCAGAGGCATAATGAAGGCCTTATTATCAGACCTCATCTTGGCATGCAAATTAATTTCTAGTGTACCAATGCAAAAATATACAATGCAAATTCAATATGCAGATATAGGCTTTTTGGGCCAAATAGCCCATTTCAGATGTACATGAATAATTCCTAACGTCCTTTTGTCCTATTTCAGGCTTTCCCCCAACACAAACTTTGAATTATTATATATTGGTTTACTCCTTTGATCTAAAGAATATATCCCTTTTAAGGAGGTATAGACTGAACTCATCTCATGTAATTGATGGTTTTTTGTCCTTAAGGGTGAAACAGCACATTTAATGTAAGAATTAATATGTAAGAATGTAAGAATTTAGCTGACATTTTACCTTGTTGGATGAAAATATGGTTAAGACCATCTTGCAGGAGCTGGGCATGTTCAAGGATAGAGACCTTATCTTAAATACCTTAAAGTATTGAAATGGACTTTAAATATATTTTGAATGTCTAGGGTTATTTGCCTCTGTAAATGCAATAACGTGAAATGTATTAAATATTGTAAGTACAAAAAATGTTTTATATTTGAAACACATCTGTGGCATACATGTAGTGGTATTTAGCAGGTTTACGTTCCCCCGGGGTATCTGTCAGTGAAGGAAAAAATTTGCTTTGAGGCACTGTGCAAGTGCAAACACAGCCGTGACGCTCTGTGAAAATCTGTGATGGCTTTATTACCCTTACGTCTTATTCAAAGTAGAGAAAGAAACCTTCTCCTGAGGGGTGTGTCATCTTCACCTTATGACCTTATTTGGCCATGCAAATTCATTCCTACTGTACCAAGGCAAAAGTCCACAATGGAAATGCAATATGCAAGCACAGCTTTTTAAGCCAGATAGCACAATTCAGATGTACAAGAAAGATTTTAATGCTTTTATTGGTCAATTTTAGACCAAAAGTTTTCCTCTTGCAAAAACGAGAACATGAATCATTTTAACATAAATTATGATCAAGAGAAAATTAAATGTACAATGATTTGTGTAACATTAAAAACAGAGAATGACCATTCAAGGCCAAACATACAGCTGCATTACAAATAAAATATAGCTCTTAACATATAAACAAAAAATACCAACAAATATTTTAAGAAAGAAGTAGAAACAGCTGTAATATATTTAAACCAGTCAATATGACTGAGAAAATTACTCTCCACAGGAATTCCTCATATCACTTTGATTCAAAATAAATAGGCAATTAACTACTCTCTGATGCTTTAACCTTCAAATGATAACATGCATTCGAGTGAAGACCCCATATACTTATAGCCTGACTGCAACATAGTTAACATTTATATAACATATCTATCATTTTAATACTGCAAGTCTTCTCTGTGGATAATGCCATTTCGTTATACAGTGAACTGAACTGGCTATGTTTCAGCGAACTACTGTTTGGTCCATAACTTCACAAGTAAGACTTTTGTAAACAATCTTGTTTAACACGAGCATGAAACTTTGGACTAAGCCACATGTCACCTAACTTGTCAGTATCGTTGTGCCTCACAAACGCCTCTGCTGGATACGCCCGTGCGTGCACTAGAGCAAGACACACGCTAGAGCCAATAAAACATGTTGGCACCTGATGGATTTCAGATACTATGCCTGTGCAACTCGGTGCAGGACCTTTTCTCGATATTATTCTAGCATTGAAGCTGCCCAACATAAAGCACCGTTCATATTCATACGTCAAACTTGATGCAGCATCTCTACGTCCCAACATTAGAAAACTGGCAGGCAATCATCGATGACAGTTAGGCCTTTTATGCACCAGGAAATTCGTTTAGCGAGGCACACGGTGTAGGAATTTACAATACCAGTATCACTGGTTAAAGTCTGTTGCATAGTTGAGTCAGAGGGAAAGGAAATCCCTTTATGATTTGTTGTCAATGTCAGCAGGTGCGATCATCATGACTGTGGTCTTTAGTGGGTAGTACCGGCCATGCCAGGTCTTCCAGAACACTCCTTGTTTCCTGTGGTGCCTCTGCTTAGGAGGAGTGACGAAATACCGGCCGTTCAGGTTGGAGTGGCCACAGTTGCTGAACCACCATCCACCTGTTTAGAGAAAGAGGATACGTTGTAGGCTGATGCAGACTCAAGTAAGCAACTCTCTTATCAATGAACACAACAGAATTTGTAACATTAGAAGGCTAACCAGAGAGATGATTGGCACAGTTGAAGTCGTTCTTCTGGTCGTTGTCTTTGTCGCGCGTGGAGAAGGGCAGTCCAGAGGATTGACTTGCCAGGGCACTCTCCAGATAACCAGATGGGCTCAGGATGTGCAGAGAGTAGTTGCTTGCCTCCCCGCTCAAACGGACAAGGTACTTGATGGTCTGACGCTCATCTCTCCAGTCAGCCATTTGGATTTGGAGAATGTAGTCTCTGTCTTTGGTCATGTGATGGATTTTCTCCAGGCCCAGCCAGAACTCACCTGCTCATGAAAATTAGAGAAGGTTAAACAAGATTAATCTCTGCTTTGCAGTCTCCATCAAATGTCTAATCCTTGTAATCCACCAACTGAATCTCAGTTAAAGATCAGATTAAGCCACTTGGTGGAAATACACCAAGTGAGGACTTTAATAAGGAGGGCACATTTTCCTGAATTCTTATCAGCGATAACACATGCCAAAGGTGAAATGAGACTCACATACAATGTTTATACTGCCTATCATGATCTCAAAGTAAAGGAACTGATACTACACACTTACCACTGAGGCTTCCAAAGCCAGTTTGGTACTCCTCCCACAGCTGATCGAAATCCACAGAGCCATCCTGGCGTCTCTGTATCACTGTCCACCCACCCTCTGTTTAGAGCAAGAGACAATAAAAATATTAATTTGTTTGTACGTCTCTGCAATCCATGCACTAAAGATAGTGCTTGTAGCTCTTGTTATGGACTTTGACACTTTTGAGGTACCATAATACTGCTGCATTATCGTGACTACAGAAGTTGACTAGTCTAATAATAAGCTTAGGTAACACATGTTGACAAATTCTTTATAGAAAGCATTGGTTTTGTAAAACTAGGATGATATGATTGTTAAATTAAATCCCAGAAAACATCCATACATACCTGAAGTCATTTCACATAAGACCTCAAAGGGTTCGGAATCAAACGGTTTAATGGTGTACAGTCCACTAGTAGTCTCCCCCGTCAGGAACAGGTCATGGCAGTTAGAGGCCATTGCTGCAAAATATAAAATTAAAAATGCCTTAAGTTGAACAATTCAGGACAGTTTTCCCTTTAAAATGGCCTGTGTACATGCGAGAATTCCACATCCCTCACACAGCCTTTTAGAAAAAGTGAAGTCAGTTACTTTTCCAGACTATTTTGATTAAGCACAATCTTCTCAAGAACCTTGAAATATCCATCAGCTACAGATCTTGTCATAAACTCTAGGGTAAAAGTCCATATTTTTCTCATATGTAGTCCTGAGTCAAATTTAATTTATCCAAACACTTTTTCAAAGGATTTTTTAAAATAAAAAAGAGGCTACATTAATTGTTGTATGCTCCAGGGCTGTATGCTGTATGACCACAGAGTGGGTTATATAGCACGAGCAATATGTACTGTTCTTCTCTTTCAGCATTGTAAAGGTCTCCATTTGTAACACCACAGGGTATAAACATGACCTTTCCTCCAGTTCCCAAGCAGACGTCTCTCATCTGCTTTAGAGGTACTGATTACCCTAGGACCTACCAGCATTCCTCCCTGCACCCCCAACCCCCAACCCCGCCTCTGCCATGCGTCCTTCACGTGCACAGTGGCTCAGCTCTGACTTCACAGTGTGTGGACACCATATGATCTGAGCATGCTCCTGTTATTTGAGATGCAACTGCCCTTAAGGGCAAATGGTGGCCTAGAGTGGTGGTAGCCACACTCAGTTCAAACAGAAGGTGAGACAACAGACACATGGCTATTCAAAACAGATGGCAGACATCTGAAGTTTATTTTTAGATTCTGTAATGTCTATTTTAATGGGAAGGTAATGTGGTTGGGATAGATTTGTACTTCAAAATACCCTCTGTGATGTATGATTCACTGTCAACATATCTTTGATCGAGGGATAGGATGTACTTTAGCATCCTTTGGGTTCATTACAAAGAGAAGGGAGGTGTTGTGAGATTTGGGGGGGGGGGGTCTGTCTGATGTTGACAGATCTAGGGGAAAGGTTACCCATTCTTGGAGGAAACGACTGTGGTCTTCTTTGTAACAGCATGAAAGCTGAGTGTCTCCCAAACAGCAAGGAAAGTGTGTACAAAGTTCACAGTCCAAAAGATCGGACCTTTGTTATAGGGTTCACTCTGGCTTATAGCCAGGAAATCTAATATAAGATACAGGACACTAGCAGAACAAGCCCCTGCTGGGAAGCATTACAATAAATCCCCCTGTGGTCGAGCCTTTCTGTGACGTCGCAATAACAGCATTCATGACCGGTTCACTTTTCACCCATTTGGAACACTTCCAATGTCTTTTAGAAGCAATGCTTGAATCCTACTGATGTCATATAAGACTTGAATTTCACTGATGTCTCACTTTCATTTCATGTTTCTACACTGAATTCATATTTGCCCTTTGCCAACGTGCAGTGAAATCGTGAACTCCAAAACTGGCAACCCCAACTCTAGTGTAGACTTCAACACAACTCAAATCCATTTCACACCAGCATATTGAATAATTACAGAGTAAATAACTGGTGCCACCTAGACCGTAGTCCAGGACTCATGCAGTGTGTCAGTGGTAAATTGTGTTGATTACATCAAGTAGATCAATTTCATGTACACTCTGTTTTGTAATTCTAAAACATTATGTTTAATGCCACACTTAGTATAACCTTTACAAGTGACAGTTACAGTGACAGACTTACAAGTAGGTGAGTCATGCCATTCAGAACTTGTGTTTTGGTGACCTTCATCCTCCTGTTGTTTGAGAGAAGGCAGATCATTTCTCATTTGGATCTGTGAAAACAAATATAGAGGGTAAAAACACTGTTAGATCAATGTGATGAGTATGCATTAGCAGCCGTATTTGAGGACCATTACACACCTGGCTCTGAAGGGCTCGAATGTGAAGATTTTGTTTGTCCAGTTTTTCCTGCTGCTGTTTGATCTGTTCCACAAGTTCATCGATTCGATGATTTTGTGCCTCGAGCATCCACTAAAAACGAGAAAGCGTGGAGTTCAGGTATGAAATAAAGCTGTGATTTACTCAAAGAACAGAACAATCATCTATGAACTACATACAAGTCTGCAGATTCCGGAAAATGTTCCCTTCAGCCTGGTTTAGGTAGATCACCATATGTAATATGCAAACTCCATAAAATTCTGATTCTGACCACATAAACAGGTGAATAGTCAATGCTGTACAAGTTCTCAGGATAATTTTAAGTTGAGTTGTTAAGTTATATGCATTTGTTAATTCTTCCTGTTTTCTAATGTTGGAGGAATGCAGGAAGGGCACAAGAACTGATTAATTAACGAATGCCTCTTCCATTGTCATTAATAATAACAACATTTTTGACTATATAATGACTATATAATGACTATTAATGACTGAGCCTGCATGATGAGTCTTGTCCAACTGCAGGTGCCATTACTTTACCACTGCCAAAGGCTAAATATACTTGAGCAGGTATTTGGCAGGCTTCTGTTATGTAACTTCACGCGCAAAAGTAGGCCAAATGTCTTTCACATGAAAATGTTCAGGCCAGTTCAAGCAATATTAGAAGTGTTGTTAAATAAATAACAAATACTGTTTCCATTTCTAAATTGCGTTACAAATCTTGAAAATATTAAATGAGCGTAATCAACCACGGTATGTTGATATGAAATTTATACTTTTCGGACCTTGCATGTAAAACATATTTAATTTCACGTATACCTATTAAAAGTAATAACGTTACGATCTATTTGAATTGTTGTGTGCTAAAATGTTGCATTCTAATTTCAAAAGGAGCCACGCGACTGTCTTCCGACATGGTGCCCTTTTGTCTACCAAAGCTCAACTCCTGCACGTACAGCACGCGTCCAGTTCAGCGGCAGTCCTGCAGCACGCCTTTCTGGCCTGTGACGTATGCTTTTTAAGAGTTACTGTTTAGAAATGTGCGCGCCTAAGAATCCCTTTACGTCACGTTAAACAAAATAGAAACCTCGCCTTTGCTGAAAAACACGAATTACATATTAAACTGACAAAGTAAATCTTGAGTTTAAAGTGCAGAGGACTAATAGCCTGTACAACGTCGTGACATAAGATTATGGATTAAAAAAGGTCCAACATACTGCGAAAAATAAATTATACCTGAATGATCCGAGGATCACTGTAGTTGCCAGTAGGTGGGCCCGTGCTCTTGTCCTGTATGATGCTATCAACCTTCTCTTCCAGTTTGCTTATCTTCTCGTGGACCGTCTGTCTGTCTCTCAACTGCTCTTCAACTTTCTCTCGCAGATCGGACGATACGTTAAGGATCTGCCCCTCACGCTCTTCTAGACTTTGTGCTTTCATTTTCAGTGCTTCGCTGTCTTCCAGGAGCCGTTGCGTTAGCTGGCCCAGCTCAGCCACGGTGCTGTTAAACCCCTTCAGCTTGATGGAGATGTCTCGCGCCTGGCCCTTGGTTTTGTCCACATGCTCTTTCAGACCCTGGCCGAGCTGCAGGAGTCCGTGAGCCAGCACATTCACGTCGTCCCAAGCGGCAAACTGAACTTTCTTTTCTTTTCCGGACTTTCTTTCGTACGGAAAGCTTGCTCCGGAGCTTACCAGGACTGTGACGCACAGCAAATCTGCCAGCTTCATCTTCATTTCTGTATGTCTGATTGCTGTCAGCACTTGTACAGTTCTACTATCTTATGGCGAATAACACCGGCTTAGGTTCCTGCTGCATGAATTGTATTTATAGGTATACTGAGCTCCGTTGAGAAGCTCTGATTGGTTGGCATGCTGGCAATATGACTCCAGTTTCTTCTTCCTGTCTCAGTTAACCCGTTCTGCTTAACCGAACAGCGGACCTGCTTATTTTAACAGAACCTGGTGGACTGTGTTTAATACTTTATGCATTCGTTCAATGGTCAACAGTTTCCAAAATGGTTTCTTTCCTTTTGTGAAGCTCTTATAGAAAAGGGGACTGATCGCACAGTCACACGTGCCGCGGGCAGATGTGATTCACCGACTGATAATTTTCATATTTTGCAATACTGATTACTCACATATAGTATGTGTCAATGTAATACCTATTCATCAGATTTCTACATTATTATGTAGCTTAGTAGGGGTGTGTGTATTTTTGTGAAGTCATTACGGGGAAAAAGACATTGTTAAGACAGACGAGGCGAACGTGCCTTGAGTGAACACTCCATCGTGTTGTGTTCCACGTCCAGTAAGGCGCAGTGTGAGAATTAGGGGAAAGTTCACGTAGAGAGGGCCGGTGTCCAGTGGACTGCGTAAGCATTATATGTATGACTGGCACAAATATCGGAGAACTCTTTTCCTCTGATGAACAATTGCTCATATAGTTAAACCTTAATTACTGGTTAAAACTAAATACAATCGAATACACGAACAGCAACACTGTGATTGTCTACACAGTGCTTTGTTAGTGCAAGTGCTGTTAGTGATTGTTTACGAATAACTCCGCATTAACTGTAGTCTTTATTAATTATTTTATTAATTTCATTTTTCTAAGCCTTTCGGTGTTTCTGTGTACCTTTTACAAATGTGTAGTAATTAACTGAATGTAATGGAATGCAATTTTAGCCGTTCTAATATACAGTCTTATGAGCCTCAGTGAATTCTTAGTTAAATGTAAAAAATAAGATACGAAGTTATCAACAACAAAAATAAACATTACTTGTAAACAACGTAGCAGTGAAACTTTGAAGTAACCAATAGCCACTCTTTACCACTCTTTAGTTTTTAGTTTCATTTGCCAACATTATCATTTAATTCTGTCACCCTAAAACTTCAGTTAAAGCTGAATACATCAACATATAATATACCAACCAAGATATACAACAAAGGTTTTACAGCTGAGGAACTTGGAAATAACCATAAGCGTATAAATGAACAGAACGTTCAATACGTGTCAGACATCAGTAGTGACGTTAGTGCACGTTCACAGGCACGTTGCTGTAACAGCTGCATTTCCAATTCTAAGATGGCAGGACGCCAAGTAGAATGACCTTTTACCTACATTCAGAACAGACAACATCTGCATGGCTGGAACAGACCAGTCTCTAGTCGAAGTAGCTTCAATTGTCTAAAGCTTTAGGGGTGAGTGCAATATTAATAATTACGTTCTATTTTTTTTATTTTTCACAGCCTTTCAGAAATATTATCACAATCTCATTAACTTTTAATGTTATTTTACTTTTTTACGTCTAAAGTATAATAAATTGTTATTAAAAACTCAAAATGTGAAAAGGAAGTTACCCTGTAGTACCACAGTTGGTATAACGTGGGTATTATATATGGTGGGTCTACTGAAAAATCGAATTCAGTGATTGGTAATGCAAAAATACACCCATTCCAAATGAAATTAGTGGAATAAAAACAACTACAATCCATTTTACAGATATTGCTCCTTGTAACTTACATTTAATGTGTTTGGTTATTATACTGTAAAATATATAATTTTCTCTTCAAATATGCTGGCTTCCTTTACTGCTTAGGTTATCAGATCTTTTAAAAGGCAAATGACAACCCAAATGCACTTTGCTAAAAAGCATGGAAACGACTGGGGCAACATGTGGAAAAAGATTCTCTGGTCTGATGATATAAAAACTGAATGCTCTGGGCAGAAGCACTATGTCCAGGAAGTAACTGGCTGTGCACATCGTTAGGAAAATTCCATCCCTATGGTGAAACATGGCGGTGGCAGCATCAATGCTCTAAGGTGCAGGGACAGAGA
This sequence comes from Brachyhypopomus occidentalis, assembly GCA_020368025.1. Classification (NCBI taxonomy): domain Eukaryota; kingdom Metazoa; phylum Chordata; class Actinopteri; order Gymnotiformes; family Hypopomidae; genus Brachyhypopomus; species Brachyhypopomus occidentalis. The sequence continues at coordinate 228,573 of JAGXOD010000073.1, forward strand.
GACTGGTAACAAATGAGGTCCAGAAGAATGCAGCCAAACACAGCAACATCCTTGAAGAAAACTCCCTCAAAGCACACGCAACAGTTCCCCTTTCAGCACAACAATAAGTCAAAGCATACAGAGCAAGATGCTGGTCATGCTGCCCAACTCCAGAGACTCCAGTTCCCAGAATTCCCAGTGCCGTCTACCCCGATGCCCCTCCCCTCAGTACTAGCTTCCACCTGTTCCCCATTTCCCACTACTATAAAGCAAGTGCTCATTCAGACTCTCGTTGCAAAGTATTGCCACCACTCTTTTTGAAAGCAAGCCAAGTGTTCACTCCTCACTTAATGGCCTGACCAGCTTTCGGTATTTGTTTGGTCTTTTGTATTTGCCCTTGTACTTTTGCCTGACTCTGCTTGCTTACTAGTTTTTTTGACCTGGACTGTTTTTGATATTGAGTTTGGATTCTATCTGTGTACGTTTGCTGCCATCATGGATTTGCCTACTGGACTGTCTTGTAATAAAATATTCTGGTTAAAGGTCTGCAAGTGTCTGCATTGTGACATGCTCCCTTCGTTACATTGGACATCATTGAGACTTAGAATTAATGAATTGTACTATAATACAGTGACAATAAAGGCTTCAATTAAATTCAATTCATATACACCTATGCAAAGTTTGTGGAGACATAGCTAAAAAAATTAAAAACTTGTGGTTTTTGAAAAGGGGTTTATTGAAGTATTGATGATTCTGATTTTTGTCAATACTATGCCTGTATCAGGGACAATCTGTGACAGCACTTAAAATCCTTAAACTCACTGACAAAATTATAAAACAGGTCTTAAATACCTCAGTCAAAACCTCAGTCCAGTGCCCATTCTGATCTATTTTGTGATTGTTGATCTCCAAACAAAGACTGCCTTGTTAGTCTTCATAATCTAGCTCGTCTCTGCCCCATGCCCAGTGAAAATACATTAACATGTATGACGTAGGTTATGTAAATGTAGCGAGTTTGAGAATGGTGCTATCTAAACCTATTAGTATTGTTGTTATATTTAGAATATAGTTAGGGTAAGAACCAAAACGTCGGGTAAATAGCTGTCTACCACCCCCTGTTGGACAAAAATGGAGTGTACGGACATATTTAATATGGAATAAAGATGAGAAACACAGCGCTAAGCATCTGTATTAAAAAATTGGACGCTTCACGGATTTGCGTGTCATCCTTTCGCAGGGGCCATGCTAATCTTCTCTGTATCGATCCAATTTTAGTATATGTGCTGCCGTAGCAAGCACGAACTAGTATTCTGAACAGCTAATATCAATACCCCGGACACTGGATGTGTGTCCTATTGGTGGTATATGCCTGAGGTTGCCACAAATAAGTTTATAATAATACTAGAGTAATATGCAGCGATATATAATATATATATATATATATATATATATATATATATATATTAGAAATAAAATCAAACTCCATAAAATAAATATACGTACGTACGTATTTTCTTTTGTGCTTCAGCGGTGGGTTCTGGGTAGTGTAATCTGATTAGCAACACCCCTAACGACGTACTCTCCACCCAATCTGTTCTTCCAAACAACGCAACCAATTTTATTCGGGGAAATTGTGCTGACAGTTACGGAGAATTTTGAAAATTATTGTTTTGCTCGTGTATAGGAGTATTTATACACATTAACATTTATACACGTTCTGCGAATGCTGTCCATACTTGGTACTTGTAAGCAATCGAGAGAAAACAGTAAACATTGAAAGCTTCAAAGTGAAGCGGCATAATCTACTTTAATTATCATATTGCATTATTTTTCTCTTGCATTTGCAAATGCATTTTGTTGGATGCCGGTCAACTCGTGCAAGACAGTTCCGGTTTATTACCAAATTCTTTTTTTTTAAACCGTTCCGGTGTAGTAGCCAATCATAAGAGAGCTTTCTTGTAAAAATAACCAATAGGGAGCAGCGTTATCTCGAGGCAGGGCTCTTGATCAGTGGGCATGTGTGAACGCCACAGCGTTTGGCATGGGAGGAGAACGTTATGTTGTAGCTAAGCCCTTAGACTGTTTATTATTTTACTGAAATGGTTGTTTACGATTAAACTATTAATAAGGATAAAGTGGTTTTAGGGCAAGTGAATGAACGTTTTCACAATGTTTCGGCAAAGTAAAACGTGTTTATCTAAACTTAAATACTTAAGGTGAGTTATATGCGGCCACTGTAGAATGGATGCAAAGGACAAGCTATGTTGATCCATGTTTGAGACTCTCAGTAGAACAAATGACGTTTAACGAGTTGAATAAGTAAATCTTGTTCAAGATCGTTCTTGCTGAAGTCGAGTTCTAGTTAAATGTCTCCATATTGCGGCTGGCCGTTCTGGCTTCCTTCAAAGTCACACATGATGTTTGTTGGCACTTTGCTAAAGTGGCGTTTACTTTTCCTTAGTGTACGGAGCCGGGAGGCGTGGCGGCAGAAGAGCACATCGGCTCCTGAGCGAGCTCTTCAGTATGCGGTAGGCCAGAAGATCCACGGCTTCACCGTCCAGCAGGTAAACCAGCGCGCGGAGTCGTCCCAGAAATTACTCGCGTCTCACGTGGCGCACGCGCCAGATTTTAAATAGTATGTTTTTTTTAAGTAATAGGATCGTTACTTTTTGATATAAATACTTTGGAGTTTTCAATGATGTATTTAATATTAATATTAATCAGATTCAAATTATATGGAAAGTGCTTTCATGTTGATGATAACGGCAACTTTACCACCAAGTCATTTAAACTGGTGATATTTGTAGCTGTCTAAGTAATAGCTTCCAAAAAAGCAGAAGAACATTTCTAGGGATTTTTAAGTGATTAAAGCCACGATAGAAATAGAACTTGAGCTTAATTTTTCTTCTTGGTGTGTTCTGACATTCCTGATTAAAATCATTTAAATTATAAAGCTCATATGCAGAATCGGGTGTGTTAAAGCATGAGGAACACAACAGTGCTAAGTGCCTGTGGTTTCTAGAGGATTAGTGTATGAGGAAGTATTAAACAACTGCATGGGTGTCCAATAAACAGTAACATCTTAATGAACTGTGCAGGTGACGGCGGTGCCGGACCTGTTCCTGACAGCGGTGAGACTCGATCACGATGTCACAGGAGCACAGTACCTGCACGCAGCCAGAGATGACTCCAACAACCTCTTCAGGTGTGTGTGCATTTGAGCCTGAGCTTGTGAACATGCGTGCGTGTGTGTGTGGGGATGTGCGGTGTTCAGAGACAGCAGCGTGTAACTGGCGTGTTCACTCTCGCACGTTGTGCATACTTTGCCATGTACATCGCCTCTTGCAGTACAAGCTCAGAAGTGTATTTCAGTGTTGAATAAACTTACGATATTTTTATGCTCGGATGCTATTTCAGTATTTTTCGCATAAAACATTGCATGTGCGTGTGTGTTTACAGTGTGCAGTTGCGTACCACACCCATGGACAGCACGGGGGTTCCCCACATACTCGAGCACACGGTTCTGTGTGGCTCCCGCCGCTTCCCCTGCAGGGATCCCTTCTTTAAAATGCTGAACCGCTCTCTCTCTACCTTCATGAACGCCTTCACAGGTACCTCCCTCCAGGCACTTGTTCACATGTTACACATTAGCCTAGCATGAATACTGGTCTTCGCACTAAGCTCCTCGTATACGCAGTCCCGGGAAATTGTGACAGTTTTTTTTAGGAAAGCGGGACTTCTCAGGAGATCGCGGTGCAGCTGATGCAGCAATTTGTCAGGATGCAGGTTGAGCTGCTTCATAGCAAACTCCTGGGGCTTATGACAGGGCGGTGGTGGTATTGAGATATTAGCCCTGAGCCTCTGATGTCCCCTCCATACTCTGGCTCTAGCAGATTGCTGTTCCATTCTGATCCTCACAGGATTTTCGTGACCTGATGTTATGTCTGTAATACATCTTTCGGATCTAAATAATGTATGGGACATGAGGTATGCAGATTGTATGCTAAAAAAAATATCCTCACCAATTTACTGCCTGCTTACTCATTACAAAGCAGCCTTCTGCCACATAAGTAAGACGTCATTAGTGAAGCTATCCTGGGAACATCAAATAGCGTAATAACTAAATCCATAACTAATGAACAGTTTTATCATAATCCATGATTATGGATTATTATTCTGGAGCAATGTAGACACTACACCGTGATCTTTATCAAGTATATGCCTTCCTGTTGGGAGTGTGTGAGTCTAACTAACTGGTGCTTCTTCCTTTGTAGCAAGTGACTACACAATGTACCCGTTCTCCACTCAAAACGCCAAAGACTTCCAGAACCTTCTGTCCGTCTACCTGGATGCCGTCTTCTTCCCCTGCCTTCGAGAACTGGACTTCTGGTACAGAATGTCTACACGTGCACATACTACCAGATTTAGGAGTAGACACCCAAATCCACACAGTGCGCTAAAGCCTATCGGGATTATGGCTGATTCATCATGACTGATCATCTACCTCTTCAGTGACGTTGGCTGCAAAGCGGCTCATTTGAGTTGCGGATGCTCAGATCCAACCCAAATGTGTTTTAGCCAGAGCGAAATGGAGGCATGACTATGATTCCTGTCTGTGGCCCACTGTATATTAAGGAACCAGCTAAATCCACCTTGGAGGTGTAAAAGCCTCGGTTATCGGCTGTGACTTTCTACTGCGAGGAATCCATACTTTCCACCCACTGAGTTCAGATGTGGTGACATGTATTAGCTGAGGAGTAGAAAAGATGTCCTTGTTAAGATACTGCTTTGTGACTATCCAATAGTGTTTAATTGGATAGCGTTAACATTAATAGAATTAATAAATTATAAGAGCTATTGTTTACAAAAATGCATTCCAGAGATATTGACATCATTTGCGTAGTGATGCACACTTTATATTTGGCAGAACTCAGATTTTATATCTACTGCCTCTCCAGACACATTCAACTCTGAGAACTTCATCCATAATAAAGGATGCATGTTAACCATAATAATACTTTGTGTGATTTGCATAACGTTCTCCCCTGATAGTGGTTTGATGGTGCCGCTCTTTAATACGCGTACTCATGAAGCGCTAAAACAGGCAGCTTGGAGTGATGTGTGCACCTGCAAAAAGACCCCTACACACCTTTGATTAAACAGACCTCTGATAAAACGGTTCTGACTGCCTTTAGTCTGCGCAAGACACTTATCCAGTCTGGCCCGAATCCTTTGAGTACACAGTAAGACATGTGGATGCATAAACATGTGGTGTTTAAAAAGTGTGTATGTTTGTCTCAGGCAGGAAGGGTGGCGTCTGGAAAACGAGAACCCTACAGACCCATCATCTCCACTGGTGTTTAAAGGGGTGGTCTTCAATGAGATGAAGGGAGCTTTTGTAAGTCAACTGCACATTCTACCATCCTAACATGAGTGAACTGGCCCAGTTCTATTGGTTCAGTAATCTGCGCTGGTTCTGTTGCACACATCAAACCGCCCCCTTCTGTTGCTACAATCAGTGGCCTACCCTGGATCTGTTTCTCTAATAAAATACTGTCATCAGTGATTTCAAATCTGTTTTTGCTGTTAGAATAGTGTCAGATATGATACTATGATAGGTAGTCTAACGTTTTGTTTTTCTTTTCTTTGCGTGTGTGTCTGTGTGTGTGTGAACGTTTGTGTCCGCGTGCGTTTGTAGTCCGATAATGAGAGTTTATATGCCCAGCACCTGCAGAATAAACTTTTGCCCGACCACACGTACTCTGTGGTATCGGGTGGAGAACCACTCGTCATTCCTGACCTCACCTGGGAACAGCTGAGAAACTTTCACTCTACGCACTACCATCCGAGCAACGCCAGGTACACCCGCCCTCAGTGGGACAGGCACACGGGTGCACCACGACCGCCAGCCCCTCCGCAACACCCAGCAAACACAGGCACACCGTCACCTCAGCAACATACTACAGATTACAGAGGACAGTGGTCAGTTGGTGAAAGGTTTGAGTGCTCTGTTGGTTGTTTTTGTTCCCCTCCTTTCAAAACAGGTTTTTCACGTATGGAGATCTACCATTGGAGCAGCATCTGAAGCAGATCCAAGAGGAGGCGCTGTCCACGTTTCAGAGAACGGAGCCAAACACCGCAGTCCCACCCCAGATACACTGGGACAGACCTGTTAGTCTCGCGTGCACGTGCGCACACACACATGCGCGCGCGCGCATCATAAACAATGAAAACGTTACAGCGCTCGGGGAGAAATCAGTTAAACACATGCTCACGAGGTTTTGTGGAGGAGCTCATTTAGTTCACGCGTGCCATCTTGTTTAGAGGGAAGCTCACGTGCGCTGCGCCCCTGATGCTCTGGCTCCAGACCCTGCGAAACAGAACACACTGTGTGTGAGCTACCTGCTGGGAGAGTGAGTTGCATGTCCACACACACACGTCTCCTCCTCGCCTTTGCTTGCAACGTTCTAACAGCGCTTTGAGGAAAAAGAAACCGTATCACTGTGTGACGCTCCGTGTGCGTGTGCCCCTTCCGTACAGCATCACGGACACGTTTGAGGCCTTCATTCTGAGCCTCCTCTCTTCTCTCATGATCTCCGGCCCCAACTCTCCCTTCTACAAAGCCCTCATCGAACCCAAGATCGGCACGGACTTCTCCTCCGCAGTCGGGTATAACATTTACACCAACCTGCATTTGTGCACTCCTGCACCGAAAGACGCTGTTGGACGGAACCTTTTTACTGCCTCTGTCCCATTATCTATAAAACACTACATGTTCGGTTATGATAACTGACTGTGGCTGTTCAGCTGTAATAAGGGTAATAAAGGTGTTCTTGCACAGATATGATGGCAGCACCCGTGACGCCTTCTTCAGTGTTGGCCTGCAGGGAATGGTTGAGGAGGACCTCCAGAAAGTTCAAGGGATCATCAGCCAAACCGTAGATGACATCATCGCGTAAGCACGAACTCTGTCTTCTTGTTGAGTCTTGTAGGGCTCGACTGGTTTTAAGTTTAGGATATTATTGCGTTTAATTGTTAGCAGCTAAATGCACTTCAACGTAATTGATGTATTAATATATTATTTAATTTGTAGTTTTGTTTAAAACGGTTGTATTTTGAGTTTGTTATAAGCTGCTAGAGATTAGATTTTGAATCTTGGTATGTGTGAATGAGTTGAAAGTAATCTGGATTTGGAAGTGACTTGTGCGAATGTAGATCGAAGGTGAACTGTTTTTGAATCTGAACTGTGCGGGTGGGAATGGTTGCAGGACAGGGTTTGAAGAAGAGCGCATTGAGGCCTTGCTTCATAAGATTGAGATTCAGATGAAACACCAGTCTTCCAATTTTGGCCTGGCTCTTGCCTCCGTGAGTACATACACACACACACACACACACACACACACAGTCACTATATTATTATTTTTTGTACTCACTCTCTATCTCCCCTCATCTCTCTGTGTGGCTAGTATATTGCATCCTGCTGGAACCATGATGGGGATCCTGTGCAGTTACTTAAGATCAGTGAGAGCGTCTCCAGGTTCAGGCAGTGTCTGCAGGAGAACCCCTGCTACCTACAGGACAAAGTCCAGCACTACTTTAAGGTAACCAGTCAGCCAATCAGACACTCAGAAGTGATGAGGAAAAAAACATTCAAACATTACATGCAGTTCAACACACTACAAGGTCAGTTGTGTGTTATTTAATGTTAACCAGATTAAACAGGCAGAAAAGCGAGTGTTGGATCAAACCTTCATTGACCACATGACTGACTCGAAAATCCTACAAGGCAGTCAGTCCATCTGAGGCAATCTGTCATCAGTCAGTTTGTCATACTAAAATCAATTAGTGATTTCAAATGGTAGTGAGGGTTTGACTTGGATTGAGCATTGTTGATCAGCAGTTAGGCACGAGCTGATGAAGAATGTGCAGACTAGTCAAGTTCCCTGTCTGGCTACTGAAATTGCATTTCCTGTTGTCAGACTAGAACTGTAATCGGGAGTGTTTTTGTAACCTGAGAGACCCTGACAACGGCACAGTGGTGTCACGCGTCTCTAAATTAATCTCTGCAAAAGAGAGAGATAGAGATTTGGTTTGGTTTCAGGAACGCACAGAAAAGCTGATTGGTGTACGTGTTTAAGGAGAAGCCCCACAGGAACTGGCAGAAAAGGCTGATTGGTGGATTTGTTTCATGATCTCACAGAGAAGCTGATTGGTGGATGTATTTCAGGAGAACCCCCACAAGCTGACCCTGTCCATGAGTCCTGATGAGCAGTACCTGGAGAAACTGAACCTAGCCGAGCATGAGAAACTCCAGCAAAAGGTCCAGGCCCTTACCGACACTGACCGTAAAGACATCTATGAAAAGGGTATGAACACACACATGCATACTACCGAGTCCACTCATGTGACACTTGCAATGATCATTTGTTCTTTACATACTGAATTCCTCTGGGCATGATGTTGGCTGCTGGGTAAATAAATACACATCGCTTGAGCATTTCTTCCAGGCTGTGTTTATTTGAGCCCACCGTCGCGTAAACATTTGAGATGACGCTGGCTGAACGGTTTCAGGTTTGCAGCTACTCACGGAGCAGAGCACAACTTGGGATGCTTCCTGCTTACCTGCACTGAAGGTGTCCGACATCGAGCCCACTATACCCCTCACACCGGTGCAGATGGGGACCGCAGGTAAACGCGAGAACGCCAGCACACGCGGCCAACACGCACGCTCGCAGGCAGCAGTAACTCTGTCCCTCTCCTTCCAGGGGGAGTGCCCATTCAGTACTGCGAACAGCCCACTAACGGCATGGTGTACTTCCGAGCCATGTGTAACCTCAACACCCTCCCGGAGGACCTGAAGATGTTTGTCCCACTCTTCTGCAATGTCATAACCAAGTGAGAGACCACACACAGGCTTCTTTTGTTGGAGGGCCTCCGTTACTAGGAGACAGAAGAAAAACGAAAGGAGGGATTATTTTGAGCCTAACTGAATTAGGGTTGAAGGAATCGGATAGGATTGTTTGAGGATATGCTGGAAAATGTAACACATTGTCCAGTCCTGTTGCTTTTTTTAGGGAGGTTGTTTTGTTTGATTATTTGGTTTTAAATAATCTGATATTATTTCATCTCAGGTTAGGCTCTGGGGGGCTGGATTATCGGCAACAGGCCCAGAGGATGGAATTTAAGACCGGGGGCATGTTCGCGACCTCGCAGGTCATCCCAGACATTGCTGACCTCGACCTGTACGAACAGGTAAACCCTTAGCAAAAAAAGTGCAAACTTTATTGAATACAAATTATTGAAAGCCTTTATTTGGTGTAATGCAGATTAAATTATGGTAATTGAGGGCTACTGTCTTTTCATTTATTGCTATCCTTGTTGGCATTTTTGTTGAACGGTTCTTCACGATTGGCAGTGAGGTAGACATTTGGTGGGTCATGTTCTGTCTCCATCCTTTAGGGCATTCTGCTCACCTCTTCTTGTCTGGAGCGCAATGTACCTGAGATGTTCCAGCTGTGGAGTGATATATTCAACAGGTGAGTCGATACTTGCATTCACAGAAATAAGAATTTTGAAATAATGTGTGTTTGGGTTTTAAAGTTCCACATCATTCACTCCCATTGGCTTTTTGTAGCTTCGATTCCATATATGGACTGTATGGACTTTTGATTTGACAGTCGGCTGGTCATAACTTCGCCTTTTCATCTTACATCAGTTCAGTTTCTTTCTCCAACACCTATAATTTACATTTCTTATGGAGGATATTTATGGCATTCTGAAGTCACCCTCTTCTTTGTGCACTCCTACTATTGCACTTCCATAGTTTGCCATCACGCTCCCTCCTAACATACCAAAAATGTTTTTTTTTAAAAATATATTAGCTTAAAAAGAGCCATGGACAGAATTTTGTTGATTACTTGCAAAACATTATTGGAGAAAATATCATCCAATCCACACTAATTTCTTGCTGAGACATTTAGCATTAGATGGGCTCAGGTGGTGTTAGTTTTGGATAGCAGTGTTATTTTATGAACCTCTAATGTCTTATGCAAAAATGAGGACAAAACATGGTCGCACCGTATATCACTTAAATGGTGAAATACATCAAAAGATGTTACCACAGCGCTGTTTCATGTTAACATCACGTCAGATCTGGTGGTAGGTTTGATGAATTTAACCTGCCGTCGCTTTGCGATATCGTAGCTGTTATGAGTGTTCTTGTATGATTTGAAATGTGATATCTCTTTTGTCATTTTATTATCTTTGCTTGTGAGACTTTGGATACTTCTACATTTTGGTATAGCAAACTGTTAATTTTGTTTTAGCTTTCAATGTGCTGTGGTTTGATTTGTTTCATTTAGTCCTCGTTTTAATGACGAAGAGAGACTGAGAGTGCTGGTGATGATGGCAGCTCAGGAGCTGTCCAATGGCATCGCTTCTGCGGGTCACATGTATGCGATGACACGGGCGGCTCGATCTCTCACACCTACTGCTAACCTGCAGGAGACCTTTAGTGGTATGACCCAGGTTAGTCACATGACATGGTCAAATGGGTTTATGACTTGGGGGCAGATCTTTTATCTCCATTCATATTAGAACCTCTATTTCTACATGCAACACTTTCATTTTTAAACTAGTGCATGTGAAATTATTATTATTATTATTATTTAGAACTGTTCCAAGCACAGCAGTGTCCGTTCCCTCTCAGGTGAAGTTCATGAAGAGACTAGCGGAGATGACTGATGTGACATCAGTCTTACGAAAGCTGCCGAGAATAAAGCGGCATCTCCTGAACGTGGATAATATGAGGTGCCAGTGCTCTACCTTCCATTAAGTTCTCTTAATGTTTTTAGCACCACTACAAGTCCCAGAACCCTGCGCAAGATTGCACCACACACTGACGTTGCGTTTCCCAGTGCGTCTGTCCACCTTCCAAATATCACCCAAAGCCTTAATCTCTACACCTCCTAGTTCCCCATCATGTATCCAAATGCTCTGAACAATCAGCTGTGCTACACACCAATACACTACACACCCCAAAATGCACAAAGTATGAGATTCCGATTACCTCAATGTGTCAATGTCACCTTCCCACATCCTAAGACTTTCCCAGAAAACTACAACAAGACCAAATGCAATTTACCAGCACCCTGAACACCATTACAACACCACAGACCCCACCATTACAACACTAAAGCATGAACCCTAGATGGCAGTGTGCTGAACTTGCACACACTAGCTTCATTTACATGTACCCTTTCACACACAGCCTGTGGTAAACTATGCGATATCATGGTTTTGTTATTCCATCTAAGGTGTGCAGTGAATGCAACTCCTCAGAAAATGGCAGACGCCACAGTAGAGCTGGAGAGGTTCATGGACAACATAGCCTCCACCAGGAAAGAGCGAAAGCCAGTCAGACCAGTTATCGTTGAGGTAAGAAACCAAGTGTCTGTTCACGTCACGTCTTTTTGGTCAGATGGATGTGTCTGATGAATCTGTCAAACACCCCAGAACTTAAATTTCTTTCTACTCTTGTCTTCTTTGTTTAGAGGCCCTTGGACCCCCATGCCCCCACTGGATCGGTCTCTAGCCGTAAACTCATCTCTGTATGTCGGTTTACACATGCGTTCAGCGGTTATTCCACTGCAACGGTTTGTAAGTGGTGTCTAACTCCACGCTGTTGTGGTTTTAGGAGCCCAATTTTAAGCCCTGCCAGTTGAAGACATACTTTGAGCTTCCATTCCCTGTCAACTTCGCTAGTGAGTGTGTACGTACGGTTCCCTTCACACATGAGGATTATGCCAGGTAAAAACGCACGCGCGCGCACACACATTTTACTGTTTGCTGCTTAACATTGTTATTGCGTTGCCATTGCCAACCAGAAGAGGACGGGTCCCCCCTTTGAGTCTTGGTTCCTCACGAGGTTTCTTCCTCATGCTCTAGGGAGTTTTTCCTTGGCAGTGTCGCCTCTGTCTTGCTCACTGGGGACTTGGACTCAGACATATCTAAAGCTGCTACTTGACAACAGATATAAAATAAAAAAGTGTTATACAAATAAATTTGACTTCACACACACACACACACACACACACTGTCCATTGACCTCAAAATGAAATAAAAATGTTTGTTTTTAAATTTTCTTTCTTTCCCTCAGCCTGTGTGTTCTAGGAAGAATGATGACTGCCAAGTTTCTGCATGGAGAAATCAGAGAGAAGGGAGGAGCCTATGGGGGCGGAGCTCAAATGGGAGGAGGTGGCCTGTTTGCTTTTTACTCATACAGGTATACAGCCATACACAATATGAAACTGAATTTTAATGATGGGAAATAATTCCTGTTAAATTTCTTTTTGCCACATGAAATAGGTACTCTCAAACCTATATGGACATTTGCCCTGCCACAGTCCCTATGATTATCTGAGCAGTTTCTCACCTGCATCTATAGCAAACATCTGCAGATTATAATTTGGTTTCTACATAGTTTGATATCTTACCGTCTACAAAAGACTACATCTGCTGTCTTGTGTATATACATGTTACATGGTCCCCATGCAACAAAACTTAGTCATAGTCCTTTATAGCCATCATCGAATAATGTCTGTTCCTACTCCCTCCTAATAACTGCTGCTAGCCCCCATCAGTCTGCTGTCTGATCTCAGTCTTCGTTCTTCTTCAGCTTTCTTTATTGTTCTCTTTTTTTCCCCCCATTATAGAAGTTTTACACCAGCGTTTTGTTCCTGCTGACCTGTTGTTGTCCCACAGAGACCCAAACTGCTCACATACACTGGCAGCGTTCCGTAAAGGTGTGGAGTGGGCCTATGATGGGAAGTTCACACAGCAGGATGTGGACGAGGCTAAACTCTCTGTCTTCTCCATTGTGGATGCCCCGATCGCTCCCTCAGACAAAGGTCAGACGCACATTTATTTTTTATTTATTTCTTTAGGACAGTCCATCACAGTTGAAAAAACTCATGTGTGTGCGCATATGTATTCACACATACAGGTGTTGTTTGACCTGGTGTGGTGAACATTGGTGAACATATGCCTTCTTCTGTACCGTGTTTCAGGCTTCGGCCTGTTTTTAAACGGGATCAGTGACGAGGTGAAGCAGACGCACCGAGAGAGACTCTTTGCTGTGACGCACAAAAACCTGACAGACGTGGCCGGCCGGTAGGAACGCACTTCCGTAACCGCGGCCATTACACAAGCTTAACTAGCCTTTACATCGAGAATCTTTACACCTCTCCAAACAATGGCGTTTATTCATCAAAACTACTCACGATCAGTTCTAGTCAAACAATGAGTGCACACATGTTCCTTGTTGTTCCTCAGTTTCAGTTTGACGTTCGAGCTATTTCATGCTTTATTGGTTTAACGGTGCTACTTTACTCACTGCTTGAATTAGCATGTAATTCATGCGAGCAGCATGTTTGCAATTGCAATAAAAGGCGTGTCATTTACAAAGGATATGTAAATGAGGCATAGTTGTGTTTTCACCTGCATGCAATTGCACTCTTTGGATGTCATTAAGGGCATCTGCACATGTTTGTACACAGTTGATGAATACATACCATTGTGTTGAAATATTGGATCAAATGTCCTACTGGCTGGTTGACGTAAATACAACCAAGCAGTTAGTCCGACGTTGGGTCGGTGCATTTACGCTCCAGCAGCGCCATTGGCACACGCCTTCCTTATCGATTCAGCTCATGGGCGTACAGTTCCAGCCCATGTGAAGACATTAAGGCTTGTAAAGTTCCCAGAATCAGCTGTGATAAACTTGTAGCTTTGAAGCACGTCAGGTCAGCAATGCAGGGGTCGGTAGTGAGTGGTCTACAGGCAGCATGGTTAACGTTCAACCTCTTTTTTTCTCTGTAGGTATCTTGGATTTGGCCAGAGCACATGTGGCGTGGCAGTCTTGGGTCCAGACAACGAAGGCATAAAGAAAGATCCATCCTGGGTCGTCAAGTAGACCCAGACATGTTTTCTGCTCTTATTTATAACTGCTTTGATAAGTTTTACTTCCTGGATAGTCATTGCAGACACGTTCCTGGATTTCAAACTTCAATACACTGAATTGCTCAGAATCTTTACCAGTCCAGTACCAGCATATAGCCATAATTTTTATTAATCAGACGAAATTGACTCCGAGGACCCGGGGACACCTAAAACATGCATAGTTTTCTTATGATTGCAAAACATCCCCTCTGCAAATAAGTCATCTGCTTTCAACTTGAACCATGTCACAATTGGACGTAAAGAAAATCAACAACTTGAACAAACAGCTTGTTTGTTCAAAATCAACTTGAACAAACAGCACTACACAAAGGCTATCATTAAAAGGGGAGTTTAATTTTTCTCCTCCTTAGCTGGCCTTTGTTATCGTGGGGAAAAAAGTATTATGCTTTTGCTAAATGGTGTTTTGAGATTTGAAGTCCCCATTTCTCCTGAAAACAGTGTCATATTGTCATGTCCGCGTTTGTTGTCCAGGTATTTCCATTGTAAAAATGCTTTCAACGCACAAGACGCAATGTGTAATTCGTTTGCCTTTGCACATACTGATCAAACTAGCTAAGCCAGTGTCTCTTGGTTCCAGCGCTAACTTACTACGAGCTGCCCATTCCTCCATCTTACCAGCTCCGACCTCGATTTCAGCAGCCAATCTGCACAGCACTTCATGTGTTGCATGGAAACCACGGGGTGCAGTGCAGGGAATGAACATTATGAAAAAAAACATTGTTTACCTTGAATATTGCATATTCCTGGTGGACTCCATCACACTTGCTGGGTTTTAACAAGCATTGCTTATTGTAATGGTGGTGTATTTGCAGATGGGTGTTGATAACTGAACTACCTTCAATCCTGCCAGATTGTTCTGGTTTCCCTACATGGATTCAGACTGGAATGTGTATTTTAGCAAGAGGTACTGGGCCAGTTCAGTTGGGAATTTAAGTTGGGAATCTAGGTGTTCGTTTTTACCAGGCTTGTTGCCTCATGCTTTAATACACAGACTTTGGAGGATTTATTGAAGTGAATGAAAATGACTGACTAATAAACGACACATTTGCATATAACATTTTAATTGTCCTTTAATGAGTGCAGTTATGGTCATAAATAAACATGCACCACAATTTACATCGGAAAATAATATTGCAGTGGTGTACTACAGTTTAGAAGTGCACTATTATTAGTTACAAATCATATATATATATATATTCTATCACTAGTGAGGTTTTCCAGTCTGGAAGTGTACCAATGAAGCAAGCTTTCGGATTCACGTCCAAACTACCTCCAGTTGAACTGGCAAATCAAGCAGTATAGCATTGCAGTACCCCAGGCCTGGGCCTCTGAGCCCCATTCTGCCTACACGTTTACACCTGAGCTGGCTAACCCACATTCTACATTCGTTCATCTTCGGTCTGGCTTGAGTCTATGGTTTTAAATATTATGAATTAAGATTGTATATATTACGTTTATTAATGATTTTTGATTGTGTTTGGTTTTGGGGGTGCGGTATTTTTTGGGGGGCTGACACAATTCACATCACAACAGTCACCTGCTATTGACATAAACAACTCCAGCCTTAGAACAAAAATACTTCTATAGTTTCTGGCTAAGCATACAACATACAGCAAGGTGCTAAGGAAAGCAGCGTAGGGGCCACAGTAGTCTTGTGCAAACGACACACCTGACACACTTTCACAGGTCGGGAAAGAGGAACAACGGCTAGTTTTGTTCACTATAAATCTCTTCAAAGTGACTTTGACTATTTCCTGTGCGCACGAAGCATCTATTATGAGGTTATAGCACATGAAGCTATCTCATATGTGCAAAGGGAGATCTCCTTGACAGCACATCGGCGGTGGCCGAGTCTGAATAATTAGAGGTATTTAAGAGGCAAATGCTACACTTCTACATTTATACACTCAAAGTTCATAATATATTTCTGTGGACAGAGTGCTGGTACAAATGATCACACCATATAAACTAATTATGAAATAAAACTGCCCATCATTGCCCTGCAGAGTTCCTCATTCCGCCTTTGACTTTCTCATTCTTGGGTTTATTCTCGCATTCTTTTTCTCTCATCGCCTTTTACCTACACACTCTTTCTCTCGCTCTTTTCCTCTTTCTCTCTGCCTCGCTCACTCTCTCTTCCTCGCTCACTCTCACTCTTCCTCCTTCACTCTCCCGTTCTCATCCACAGTCCTCAGACCGGCGACGTGTTCAAGCTGGCCCGCGTCAGACACGTCGTAGCTGGTCTTGTACTTGGCCAGGATCTTCATGAGGGGGCGGAGCTTCAACCACCACTGCTCCTTAGGGATGCGGTGCCTGTGGAAGCGACAGTCGTGCGTGTGAAGCTACACAAACAAGCTCAAAATGGCTGACAGTTCACACGAATGAGCAGCTACACAAGCAAAACAAAAAAGTATGTATAAAGGTATGTTGGTATAAAGTGCAGGTATAAAGGTGGTGTTGATAGAGAAATACAAACCAGAATGAACCAAATGAAACCGCCAACTGTATAACTACTAAAAATATGTAATGTGTACATATGCAATTATACAAAAACGTATTACTGACACGCATACGATTCCAAGGTTTTGATAAAACTGATAAAAGTGTCTGGGAAACGTTATGCAAATGCTGAGAGGTAAACAGCTAGTTTACTAGGGAACTACTCTGCTAATTAGCATCTACAGCCATCGATCCTACTGTATACAGAAGGGTTTTTAGAAACTGAAGGTTTAAAATTATGTGAAAGATGTTTTTTTTCTTGGTTCATACATGATCCAGGCCTTTCCTCCACAGTTAAACAAACAATGTGCTTCCACTGCCAAACAGGAAACTCCACCTCCTCCATAACAGGAAGGTGAAGAATAAATCGTCCATGCGTGCGTGTGGTGTCTTACACAAAGTCCGTCTCGTCCTTCAGCTGGGTCACGGGCTGAAACACCAGAGCTCTGCGACGCATTCCCAGCAAACACGCCGAATCCTCAGTGTTAGCAAAAACACGACCTACACACACAAATGTACATGCGGTTACACACAGGCCTGTACACACACATACTGTACATCCCACACACACACACACACACACACACACACACAATGTTACACAGCTCTACACATGACTGGACACAATTCTGCACACACATATCCCACATGCATTCATACCAGTCAAAATATGGACACACAATCTTTATGTATCATTTTCTGCATTTTCAAGAAAGAATGAATGGATCAAAACAATGGAATAACATATTTGAGATGTATACAAACAGTCATAGATTTTTTCTCAAAGTAGCCAGCCTTTTTTGATGACAGCTTTGCATGGTCTCTGTGTTCTCTATACAAGCTTAAAGGCTAGCTGTCTAACACTTCTCTAACACTGTTGAAGACATTTTTGATATCGACTTTCACAATTTACATTATGAATGCCTTTCAAAACCATGAAAAATGCATACATTGATTCAGGTGTGTCCAAACCTCGGACCGGTTCTGCACATTCACACTCAACGCAGGTCTACACAAATGCGCGCCAAACATCGAAAGCGACAGATTTCGTCAAGCGAAAGGTGTCACTCGTCGGGACTTAAACAAACCTGATTTACCTTCCTCTAATCCCCAGCCAAGCATGCGGCAGAAAGGAGGGAGAGAGCAATGGGTTACGTGGATGCGTTTAGCGTATGTGCGTTATGCATTAGCTAAAGCAGCTGCTGCCTGTCCCTGCTGTCTGATCCTCACGTTGGCCGTTCGTGGTGATGGCTTCAGACACCCCGCCTCCTCCCTGTTCTCCATGACCCCTGAACTCCCACTGGCGCTAAGCCCAGGTTGCTCGGGAACAGTTCTCTGAGTTCCATTCCCTTCTGCACTTTTCACAGTCACTCCTCCGTTTATGAACAGAAGGCACGGCCAACTCTCAGCAGGTCAACGCTACAGTCATGGGATATGTTTGGAAGTGCCAACGATTGCACAAAAGTAGTAACGTGAAGGTTACTACATTACAGAACAATGGGACGATTGACGCTTCATCGAGTATTATGTTGATCAGTTTTTGGAGTAATTAATCAGCAGTTTTCCCACTCAAGTCTGTGTGTTTGGGTGTGTGTGTGCGTTTACCTTCTACGTAGAACTCCTTCAGTTTTTTGGAGATCCACTGTACAGCTTTAGCTGCGATCTTCGTCCCAAAGTTCCGGTCAAATGGGGATGGAGCTCCGCCCTGAAACATCAAAGGCCAGAGACAGTTGAGAATGTTTACCATGACTACACGTGGTAACCGCGGTCTCACAGTGCAGAGGTCACACGGTGACACAGAGGGAGCTTTGCATTACCTACTATGAACTACTTTAATATTCAACTGCAGTACATCACAGTTCTATGCGTATGTGTGTCTTTGAATGAATTTTGCATGAATAAAAAAATAAAGAGATGTGACTGCATTAGTGAATAATTGATGGAGTGTGCATCAGTACGTGAGTGTGTGTGTGTGTTTGCGTGCGAGGACAGTGAGACCTGCTGCATGTGTCCTAGGACATTTTTCCTGCAGTCAAACACTCCTTTGCCCTCTTCTGAGTACAGCTGGTAGATGAAGTCTGTAGTGAAATTCTCATTGCAGCACTCGTTTCTGAAAACACACACACACACACACACACACGTAATTAGTGAAGCAAATACATTCCAATTATTTAATTATTTAATATTATATATATATAAGTAAGCAAATGCAAATATGAATAATTCCACACAGACAACACAAAGAACGTGCTAGCAAAGCCAACGTAGAATGCTTAACCAAAATTCATTAAGATGAATCAGCGGAAGGTGAGGGCAGTGAGATGTGTGGGTGTGTGTGTGTGTCAGAGTGAGTGTTAGCTACCTGATCACTAGGCCTCTTTGGATGCTGGTCTTCATCTTCTCTGTCAAATGCTCTACATTGCACTGGAAGATGCAGTTATTAAAAACTCACGTTAACGTCATTCTCTCTCTTCCTCCCTCTCTCTCACCCCATTATCTGTCTATCTCTCTCTCTCACTCTCCCTCCCCTCCCTCTCTGTCTCTCTCTCTCACCCCCTCTTACTCTGTGCTGTAAACTCCTGAAATAGTCCACATTGCTAAATATACTAGCAAGCCTGGAGGAGGAGAAGCAGAACTGGACATTAAGCGACCCCAGCGTGAGCGCCCTCGTTCACTACTGCGACCCCAGCACGAGCGCCCTCGTTCACTACTGCGACCCCAGCGTGAGCGCCCTCGTTCACCACTGCGACCCCAGCGTGAGCGCCCTCGTTCACCACTGCGACCCCAGCGTGAGCGCCCTCGTTCACTACTGCGACCCCAGCGTGAGCGCCCTCGTTCACCACTGCGACCCCAGCGTGAGCGCCCTCGTTCGACCCCAGCGTGCGACCCACTGCGTGGCGCCCTCGTTCACTACTGCGACCCCAGCGTGAGCGCCCTCGTTCACCACTGCGACCCCAGCGTGAGCGCCCTCGTTCACTACTGCGACCCCAGCGTGAGCGCCCTCGTTCACTACTGCGACCCCAGCGTGAGCGCCCTCGTTCACTGCGACCCCACTGCGTTCACTACTGCGACCCCAGCGTGAGCGCCCTCGTTCACTACTGCGACCCCAGCGTGAGCGCCCTCGTTCACTACTGCGACCCCAGCGTGAGCGCCCTCGTTCACCACTGCGACCCCAGCGTGAGCGCCCGTTCACGACGTGCGACCCCAGCGTGAGCGCCCTCGTTCACTACTGCGACCCCAGCGTGAGCGCCCTCGTTCACCACTGCGACCCCAGCGTGAGCGCCCTCGTTCACTACTGCGACCCAGCGTGGCGTGGCGACCCCAGCCCTCGTTCACTACTGCGACCCCAGCGTGAGCGCCCTCGTTCACTACTGCGACCCCAGCGTGAGCGCCCTCGTTCACTACTGCGACCCCAGCGTGAGCGCCCTCGTTCACTACTGCGACCCCAGCGTGAGCGCCCTCGTTCACTAATGCGACCCCAGCGTGAGCGCCCTCGTTCACTAATGCGACCCCAGCGTGAGCGCCCTCGTTCACTACTGCGACCCCAGCATGAGCGCCCTCGTTCACTACTGCGACCCCAGCGTGAGCGCCCTCGTTCACTACTGCGACCCCAGCGTGAGCGCCCTCGTTCACTACTGCGACCCCAGCATGAACTCCCTTGTTCACGTGGCGCCCTCGTTCACTACTGCGACCCCAGAACTCCCCCAGCGTGAGCGCCCTCGTTCACTAATGCGACCCCAGCGTGAGCGCCCTCGATGCGCCCTCGTTCACTAATGCGACCCCAGCGTGAGCGCCCTCGTTCACTAATGCGACCCCAGCGTGAGCGCCCTCGTTCACTACTGCGACCCCAGCATGAACTCCCTTGTTCACTACCGCGACCCCAGCGTGAGCGCCCTCGTTCACCACTGCGACCCCAGCGTGAGCGCACTCGTTCACGGCTGAAAACACAAACCCCTCATGTTTCGTGTTCCCTACCAGACAGTTCACTTAGCTCAACTTTCAGTGTCAGCCTAATCTAATCAGCTGGCGTGTGTGCTCGGGACGTCTGCTAGGATTCCTGCACACACACTGTAACAGCAGCAGTATTAATCGCAGATTAACACCTTGGAATATTTATACAGCTATGTGCGTGCGCGTGGGACTATGTAGGTCGCCTCTGACATCCTAATATAGATACAGCTATTTGAGGACAGGTGATGGACCCTGGGGATGTTGTTTGGATCCAGACACAGGGAATTATTTTGTGTGCAGGAGTGAATGAGGTCCACACAAGCACATCTGCGATTGAGAGTCCTCTGTTATCCCAGACCTTCTCTCCATTTCAATGTAAAAATGTTTTTAATATGTTCCTGTCCACCTCCACCTTCACCTCCACCACCCCAACCCCTAACCCCGACCCCAACCAAAACCACAACCACAGCCCCAACCCCAGCCACAGCTGCCTTGCCTGCAGGTCTCGGATATCAAAGGGTTCCTCATAGATGTAGGCAGCGTCAGCTCCAGCTGCCAACGCCCCCACGGTTGCCAGGTAACCACAGTAGCCGCCCATGGTCTCGATGATAAACACACGCCTCTTCGTCCCGCTTGCAGACTGCTTTATTCTATCACATGTCTGTCACACACACACACACACACCCAAGAGAATGACACAGTTCAAAAGTTCATGAGAATATAAATACACAGTTTCTCTCATACATAAGCATAAACATCGTCTAGTGTCCTTAGGTTGCAAAAATGTATTGCCTTTGAAAAAAATATTTTCCTATCACTCTGTCAGCCTTTCACAAAGCTCTGTGAAGAATTCTCATCTGAGGACTGTTACAGGAAAGGTGGCATGTTCCAACAACACGGGCATATGCTTACCACACTCTCACACACAACACTGTCATGATCACACATACACGACCGAACCTGAAGAGCACAAACAAGCACTTAGAAAAGAGACAAATCTTCAAATTTAGCTGTTTAACATGGGGCTGAACAGATGGGTGTGTGTGTATGTGTGGGATGGGTGGTTAGGTGGTGTCTGAGACCAAATGTTCATCAAGAAAACAGGAACATTCTGTCCATCTAGAACATTCTGTAGGCTCCCCATGAGAAAACCGCAGCTTTAAATTTGACAAATTATTTCATGTGGTTACTGTACATGTACGTATGTGTGCATGCTATGTCATGAGGCTGTGTTTGTGTTTCCATATCAGTATTATCTCAGCTGTCTGATGCCTGGACACAGATTGCTCTGGTATTCAGACTCACCACACTGTGCTGAGGTCTGTGTTGACAGGCTAACACTTTCACAGTAAATACAAGGAAAGTCTCAGTAATTCCAGAGCCATTTTACAGTTACACTACAGTTACACTACATTTTTTACTGCCATTGTTTTTATTGTCAGTTGTAGTGATCTATTGCAACCTGCTAGACAACCTGTATTATTAAACCTTTTAATAAAAATGAGCATATAACTACCAGAGTAAGAAAAGAACAGACCACAGTCATGAGTAGCCTTCACTGAGAATCTGCATCTCCCACTGCAATGCTCTCTGATGGCTCCAGGTGGTGCTGTTGCACCGTGCTTTACCTCCTCTATCGAGCTGAGAGAAGTGTGTGCTCAAATCCTAACATCTGTGCGAGGGACACTGTTGCTAAGGGTGGCAGGCAGCATGCACATGGTTAGGCGCATCCCTGTGGGTGGAGCAAGCCTCCACCAGCTGTAGCAAACCCTCAAAAAGGTTCCAGCAGCAGCGACTGTAACATACAGCCCAGCTAGTGTGTGGAGCTGCACCTAGGTTACATACACTACACACTGGAGTTACAGCAGTAATGGCTCTAGTTGTTCCACTCATTTACAGACTCATTTACAAGCTAAATAATATCAGCAGTCATTCATTTTAATCATAAATGGCAAATGACCTACAGCAGAGTTATATAATAATAGTTATTTCATTTGTATTCATTTGCATTTTTCTAGCTGCATTTTTGAGGGTAAAGGCATCATGAATAAACTGTATATCATTCTTCCAACACTAGGGGGCGCAGCTCTGTGCACCTCAGCACCATCAGTCAGAAAATAATTTGACTGTGGTTTTGTGATGTGGTTATGACATCCCATTAATGAGGCATTGAGAGTTTGGGTTTTGGATAGGCTGAACATTCAAATGTTTATGTAGTACAATTGTTTAATCATGCCATGCTCAACACCCACACACATAACATAGTAGACATACTTCGTAATTCCATAATTAAATAATAAAGTAAGTTTGTTTCCATTAGCAAGAAGATTTTAGACTGTAGCTCCTACTGTAACTGAAGTTGAATGTTCCACATTCAGTCAAAGACATACAAATACTGCATGTGTTTGACCTGACACACAATACATACTTAGACAACCATACTTTCCATACTGCAAATATGCACACACACACACACAGTGCTACAAAGGCTCTATGCACAGCCTTAAAACAAAACACACTTAACTGACCAGAAATCATGAACACCAATCATATTATGTCAAACGAGGAGTGACACCCAGCACAGATACTCAAATCCTACATTTTCCCTGGTAGTGAACCTGACAAACTAGCTGGCCACTATGTGTTCACACTGATTTCTTGTGCCAGGAGATTAATCTACAGTTCTCACTTGGTCCCTGAGGACTGGGACTTTGATTATGACTGAGCTGATGGAAAAAGAGAGAGGGAGGGTGAGGGAGGGAGAGAGAGAGAGAGAAAGAAAGAGTGTGAAACACAAAGACAGAAAGGAAAGAAAGAGAAAGGATTCTGTTACAAATTGCGATGCTGAAAGAAACCTGCTTTCAAAGGCCTTTTCATCTAGTTGTCAGGGAGTGGTGCCTGCGTCTAAAGGTTTGAAGGTTCAGCTCTGCTGTAAGCAGATCATGAGCTCAAGTCCCCTCCTGCATATGTCCCCATAGGACCACACATGTCCCCACAGGACCGCACATGTCCCCACAGGGGCTACTCATGTCCTCACAGGACTGCACATGTCCCCACAGGGCCTGCACATGTCCCCAGAGACACTTGTGGAGAGACATTAACTGAGAAGGAGCAAGGACAAGACCAAAGTCTTGTTGACGTGACACGTAACGTTTTTTAAAGAAACATTATTAAGCAAGATTTCGAAATCCTGTTTTTCAGTGAAATGTAAAAATGTATAGTGTTTATAGTGACATCCCAGTACAACAACAGGAAAACACCCTCTCACCACCCCGAAATTTCCCCTCATATGGCTGTATGTCTGTGGCCCTGGACTTGGACTATTTCCAACCATCAAGAAGTTTAAGACTGAATAGGAATTACTTAGAGAACTCATGTATATAAATACACACAAAGATGAAAATTGTCATTCCCATCTTTTCTTTGTTTATGTATTTCTCTAATTGTTATGGCGACCGGTGTCGGACAGAGGAGGATGGGTTCCCCCACTGAGTCTTGGTTCCTCTCAAGGTTTCTTCCTCATGCTCTTAGGGAGTTTTTCCTTGCCACTGTCGCCATTGGCTTGCTCACTGGGGGCTTGGACTCAGACACTTGTAAAGCTGCTTTGTGACAACAACCGTTGTAAAAAGCGCTATATAAATAAATTTTGATTGAACACCAGATCTAATAAGAACTAGAAATGAAAGAAGCCTGAAATGCACCAGTACATTTCAGGACAGTCAGGACACTCAGGACAGTCTGCCCAAATGAGTTCAAGATGCACTTACACTAATCTTGGCTGTAAAAACCAGTTCGTTATAAAAATATTGTGTTTTCTTTTATTTTGTGTCATATTTCCTGTACTTTCTGATTGTAGCTTTATAAAGAGATGGAGAAACAGGTATACATGGTCATTACACCATTGCTAAAAAATCAAATGGTGGTCTAACACTTTTCTGCTTATCACTTAGATGTTTATAGAATAATAATGTGTTTGGTGGAAATTAACTCTGGCTTCAACATTTTCACACTTACACACACACCTACGCATACGCACACGCATGCACACGTGCGCATGCTCACAAGCACGCACAAACACTCTGGCTTGAGTGTTTGTAGTCTTACAGCGGTGATGGCGTTGAGGGCGGTGTCTGCCCCGATACTCAGGTCCGAACCCGGGATGTTGTTGGAGACGGTGGCGGGAATCATCACCATAGGAACGCAAAGCTCGGGGAATGAGGATCGAGCCGCTAGCAGCTCCATCAGACCCAGATACGCCTGCAGTCAGAGCAAGGGATTATGGGTAAGATTCAGTAACAAGACTTCAGGGAGCAGTGTGGGTGGGTCAGGTCAGAAAGTCACACCCACTGTTATGAAGAGAGCGCGGAGAGAGAAGAAGACAGAGAGATAGAAGAGGGGACAGAGAGAATAGGAGAAGTGAGGACAGGTGTAGCCTTTTGTCCGATGTCACGGACAGTCTAATGGGTAGACACCACTCTCATAGTGTATAGATAGCAAACACATGTAGTTAGAATTTTTTACATTTATGTCAGTTTCACTTTTGTATGCAAGGTTTCAAAGCATAGCACCTAATTGACATCATAGACCAGCAACTCTCAGGTCTAATCCTGAAACCCCATCACTCACTCTTAGGGCATTATCAAGTTGAAATGGTTACATGATCAGACAAAAGTGTAACTAAAACACTGATATGGAAAAAAATACACTCTATAACAGCACTATGCAGAAGAATACACCTTTATATACTTATACAGTATTAACATTGTAAATGTATTTACAATATTCTGTAGAATATACCTCAAATCCACCAATGACCAGTAGAGCATTAATCTTATGAATTCTCATCTGTTCAGCAATTTTACCCATGTGTTTGGCTGGGAGAGTTCTGAAAAACAAGATATGAAACAAAAGCTCAGGTTATTAATAAACAAAAAACACAGAATATTTTGACTTTATTCAGCTATTTTGCAGATACATTTAATGTATATCAGAGCATTACATGTGCATATGTGAGTGTGTATCAATATTGCTGTATTGCATAGAAAAATACTTCACCTTTTTGTCCCTAGCAGGGACCCTCCCTGTCCAGTCCATCCTCCAACATCCCCCCACTTGAATTCTTTAATCTGAGACAGATAGCAAGAGAACAAAACAACGACAGAATAACCATTTTTTTCCTTATGGCAAACACACTCCCTCATACACCTTCTCATGGATAAACAAAAGAACAGATTCTACACTTTAGGTTAGGGTTTCCCCAACTGATTAACACCTGGCTTTAGGCATACATACAGTTCTGCTTGAATGTTTGTGAGCTCCTTGAGTAATTATCATTTTTGTTTTTGTATTTTACCATCATATCATCGGTTTATATTCATCAACTCATTCAACCCCATTTGCTTGTTTTGAGGTAAATATGTGAGTTGTCAGCAGACTACGTAAAACATGGTAACAGATCATGTAAACAAACCGCAGTTGCCTTGGTAAAGTCAATTAGGTGAACTCTGGTGAAACACATGCGAGTGATCAAGTAATCAATTAAGCAGACCAATCAAATGAAACATCCTTGGGAAAAGATTTGAGCCACACTGATTAAAAGGGAGAGGAAACCAACCAAACCACTGTGGAGCCAAAGCATGAAGCACACAGATCAACAATGCTGAGAGGAAAGGAGACATCCGAGGACATCAGGAAGAAGGTGGTGACAGCCCTTCAGTCTGGGGAAAGATACAAGATCATCTCCAAAAGATTCCAGCTCCATCCATCCACTGTAAGACAAATCATTACAAATGGAGGGCACTCAGCATCACCGCAACTCTGCCCAGATGTGGACGGCCATCAAAACTTACCAGAAAAGTAATAACTCAGGTAAAGGCCAACACACACATCACCTCCAGCAGCATCTGTGATAAATGTACATGCGTCTACAATCAGGTGAAAAAACAGTATACATGGCATTCATGGTAGAAGCCTCTGCTCTCAAGAAAGAACAAAGTTGCCCATTTAAACTTTGCCAGAGAGCACGTGGACAAACCAGTGCTGGAAGTCTATTCTATGGACAAATTATTTGGCCACAATCTCAGGCACCATGTTTGGAGAAAAGTCAACACTGCATATAAAGAGAAGAACAGTGAAGCATGGTGGTGGAAATGTGAACGTCTGGGCCTGCTTTTCTGCACCCGGACCTGGATGACTCCATACATTCCCAGGCATATCACAAAGGCTTCACCAGAATCTCCTGCCATCATTCAGGGAGCTGGGATGGAAAAGGATTATGCAACAAGACAACAACTCAAAGCATTCCAGCAAAACTACCAAGGAATGGCTTAAGAGAAATAAACTAAAGAAATTCCAACTTGTGCAGAATGCTGCAGCTAGAGTCCTAACTAGGGCTAGAAAATTCAATCATATTAGTCCTACTCTCTCTGCATTACACTGGCTTCCGGTTAAATATCGAATTGATTTTCAAATTTTCTGTTGACCTTTAAGGTGTTAAACGGTCTTGCTCCACAATATCTGAGTGAACTCATTGCATACTATAAGCCATCTCGCCTTCTGCGCTCCCAAAATGCAGGATTTCTCTTAATTCCAAAAATGAGTAAGACTACAGCCAGAGGCAGAGGCAATTATGGAATAGCCTTCCAGCTCCAATCCGAGATTCTGACACAGTTCCAATCTAGACTTAAGTCAGTCTAGACTTAAGACCCTATTTAATCAAGCCTTCAGTTAGCATTTTACTTGTGAAGGTGTGGAGCTCGGGGGCCTCCAGTCATTGAGTCTTCTGGTAATCTGAGATGTTGATGATGTCATCCTGCCATGTCATGTGATCACTCGAGTTGTGACAATGACTTGGGTGCAAAGCAATGGCTCAGTGAGCCTTCATGACTGTGGTCACCCCCAGGCCCCTCCCTTTAGTTATGCTGCTATAGATAAGTCTGCCGGAGCCACATGCTAATCACTGGCACGTGAGCTATGTATGTCTGTTTAAATCGATGGTTGTCTAAATTGATGTTCACATACTCAACCTGTATTTTATATCTTGGTTGCATGCTTCTACAAAAGACAATTCCATACAAGCACCTAGGAGATGGTCTGGCTCGCCAGTGGATGTGCCAATGCCGCAAGAGGGCGCGCTGATGCCAACTCCTACCTGAGGCTCACCATCTGCATTGAAGGGACTGCGACTACTCGGCCTGGAAGTAGAACTATAACTATAGAACTATATTTGAACTATAAATACGGACTTCTGCTAGCAGTCCTCCCAATGGAGGATGGGTTCCCTTTTGAGTCTTGGTCCTCCCAAGGTTTCTTCCTAAATCCCTGACATTTTAGGGAGTTTTTCCTTGCCACTGTCGCCTTTGCCTTGCTCATTAGGGATCTGGACCCATACTATTGTAAAGCTGCTTTGTGACATGTGTTGTATAAAGCGCTATATAAATCAATTTGAATTTGACTTTGAAAGAAGATTTGCACTCTGGATTGGCCCAGTCAAGATCGGGACCTCAATCTCATAGAAATGCTGTGGCAAGATCTGAAGTGAGATGTGAGACACTCGTAAAAGAGTTATTTTCAGTTTTTGGAGAGAGAAATTACTTTTGTTGAATAAAAAATGTAAATATATATCTTTTCTGTGTGCCCCTTATTTGGAAGGTCTGCTTTAGTAATGGAGATTTGGATGCTCATTTCATAAGATTTGTTATTTTATTTTTTTTGGTTCACAAACTTTCAAGCAGCACTGCATATCAATAGCTGATTACTTGGATCAGCGAGAACATTACACAAGACTTGCCCATGATAAATACCGGGGAAAACAGTGGAAAATAAATGCATGTTAACCACAGCCCTGGTTTGTAATGCTGCAGTAAACCTCAGCAGATGTTCACATGTTGTTCATATCTGTTCTGTTGTTCTGTACATTCCACAGCACCTGGCAGGCTTATAAAATGTTCAATGATCCTTTTTGAGTTGCCATAGCAATGCATTTTTCAAATGTGCAAAAAAATGCGATTAGCTCATGTTGTGTAGCATATATCTCTGGAATTTCTTGCTGTTTTAAAATCTTTCGGTCACAGTACCAGACTGACATCAGCATTCAGCAAACTACAATTCCCAGAAGCCCCGATAAGGCTGCACTGGAGACCAAGTAGCCATACTGCATGCATGACTGGCATCCGCATGCAGCAAACTACAATCTGCAGAAGCCCTGATAATGCTGCACTGGAGAACAAGTAGCCACACTGCCAATGTGACTGTATGTCAGCTCTACGGCCATACAGTTATACTTAAATAAAGGCAGCCAGCCTTGAAGATAGCACTAATAATGGGCCTGACAGGGTGAAGTACAGCAGGGGATTGTGGGTAGGAATAAGCAGTTTAAAGTAAGCACTGCTGCTTGAGATTATCATGCATGAGTTTGACTGCTTACATGCTCTTCTAGGTATACAGGTATATAGAATGCTGTACATTTGCAATATTACCTGTAGTCAAGTGTACTATGAAGTTATCTGTAGTAGGTATGCAGTATTACCTGGAGTCAAGTGTACAGAATGGTGTTACCTATAGTACATATACAGTCGGTTGTACACTAGGTGTTCATATGGTTTTATGTGTACTAGGTGTGTAGTATTACATGTAGCCAGGTGTTACCTTTAGAAAATGTTCTGGTGTACAGTATGGTGTTACCTTTAGTAGATGTACAGATGTGCAGTATGGTGTCACTTGTAGTAGAGGTTCAGGTGTGCAGTATGGTGTCACTTGTAGTATATGTACAGGTGTATAGTGTGGTGTTACTTGTAGTAGATGTACAGGTGTGCATTATGGTGTTACTTGTAGATGTACAGGTGTACTGTATGGTGTTACCTTTAGTAGATGTACAGGTGTACAGTATGGTGTTACCTTTAGTAGATGTACAGGTGTATAGTATGGTGTTACCTTTAGTACAGTATTGTGTTACCTGTAGTAGGTGCACATTATTACCTGGCCCTTGCTGAAGCCCTCAAAGCCGTCATAAACTGCAAACATAGTGTGTCCCTCAGTGATGCCCACTCTGACCGCTGAGCGGACGGCCCCGTTCATCCCTGCTGCCGGGGCTCCCACGTTTAGCACAGCCACATTAAATGAACTCTGCACACGACAGAGTCACAAAAATGACATTGTGCACAAACTCACACATGTGATGTCTAATATATATACATTATATTTGTAATATTCACTATAAAATACACATTCCTTATAACAGGTGTACGAAACAAACTCATTCATTTTTACTCCATTTCACTATTTTAATCAGCCATGTTTACATAACTCCATTAACCAAAGGCAAGGGTGTGCTCGCACGGAAGGTCATGTGACCCGGAGCATAAGAGCATTACAGCATTATGTCACAAGTGATGCTCTACTCAGGTCAAATTCCCTGGATAGTGAAATAAAGGCTAACAACACGGCTGTCTGTTTCCATTATAACTGCTACTGCAACCATTTATTCATTACTGTGGCACTTGATATAAATATGCACTCTTGTATCAGTATTTTTGCTGGTCAGAATCATATGTGTACTGACCACAATGTTTTCAACAATATGGTGAAATGGCATCAGAGAGCATCTGTCACGAGGTGTATTAATCCCACACGCGCTCTCTCACTCATAAGGCCAGCACTAGTGGCTGTGTGGCACTGGGGTAAAGCTGTTACACTAACACTGGTTACACTGGTTAGCAGAGCTGTGTGCATGCAGTGATCACGAGGCAAGAGCTGTAGCCCATGTCACAATCAAAGGAAGCCGAACGCATTCAAGATAAGTACACACCCTCAAAGATCCATGGATTATACGTGGATTACCATGGATTATACGTGGATTAATTGGTCAACTGAATTGAATTCATCTTAATTAACTCAGCACATTGACATGCACATTGACATGGTCCATTAATTATAGTCCCCTACTGGACCCTAGTTCTATTCTATTCTATTCTATTCTATTCTACTGTGAAGCAAAGGAGGCTATAAACCTCTGTAGACCCTTCGTCACTGTGGTAGGACGTGTCTGTGTGTCTTAGACAGTGGGTACATACACAGCATGGACCCTCTTCTGAATTTCCCTCATGCTCAACCTCACAAACACAGAACAATGTCATTCAGCAGCTAACATCAAACAAACAGAATCAACCCTTCAGTAAACTCTAATTCCCTGGCGTAGTAGTGATCTGGGTAATACATTAGTCCCCAGTGTCCATGGGTTTGCTATCCTAAGCTACAATTTACTGCAACTGACCACAATGTAGTGATCATTTCACTAGACACACACAAAATATGCATTTAAGAGGATTTTTATATAATAGATACTGAACCTACAGTAGGTGTTCAGAAGTGTGTAAGTCTGACCTTTGGCATCACAGAGTCTGTTTTACGGAAGGAAAGCAGCTTGTAAGTGTTCAGGTTGTTTTCAAAGCTCCTGAAGCATTTCACAAAAGCAGAATGTCACAGTTATTGGCCATTACCGGTCATCTTAACAGCATTAAACAAGCCCATTCACATCATTTCAGCTATCAAATGAAATTCAGAAGCTTTTAAAGGCTCCAACTAAATAAAGGTGCTGATAAACGCTGTCCATGCTGTGAGGAAACAAAAAGAACTTTAAAACAGGACTGACACTCGTGATGTGTACAGATTGCTACATGGATGTAGGGAGGGACTCTGGCGTACCTGCCACGCAGTTTAACAGCCTCCTCAAAGTTCTTCTCATCCATGGCCTTCTGTACGGCCTGAGTCTGCATCATACACACACACACACACACACACACATTTATTAAATGTAAAAAAAAGCAAAGTAAAGATTATACCTGTAGCAATAATCATTTCCTTGGACAAAAGTAATCTTTAGCATTCCAGTCAGAGTCCAGAGTCAGTATACTGCATATACATAAACATACTCCAACTGTTATTACTGATGTAACAAATTTAAAGCAAAGTAAGCATTAATCTCTGCTTAATGTTTAATGGTTAATGATAGACTTGTGTCATATGGACTTTACAAATCAGCCCTTCACAGTGAAACTCTAACAAGGGCTCGTTCTTCAGTGCAAGTGCCCAATGTGATAGCAGAGAGGAGGGAGATGGGCTGAAAACACCCACACAAACGCCTACACACAAAGGCACAACACTAACCATCTGCACACACTCCATGAGAGGGAGCCTCACAGCCTGGTTTCCACAGAGAGACACTACACACGCAGGAGTATCTGGTGCAGCCTCCAGTAGAGCTAACACTGCCTCAACCCCCATCCTACTAGCCTAGAAAGAGAGAGAGAGAGAGAGAGAGAGAGAGAGAAAGAGAAAGAGAGGAAGGAGAGAGAGGGAGACAGGGACAAGAAAACATAAATATCAAAACAGGAATATCAAACTGCATATCAGAACACTCTTGCACCTGTGTCAGGCTGCAGATCATACCAGGATTCTGTCGAAGGCAGAAGGCGTTCCTCCCCTCTGCACGTGGCCCAGGATGGTGACACGTGTATCAAAGCCCAAACATTTCACCACCAACTACAACGCAGAGAAGCATAATGGCATTAGCGCCTCTGTTTGCTCTGACCACAGCACACAGCACATTCATCTAGGCTTCGGAGCAGATGAAACAGCATGTCGAAAAAACAGAGGGCCAATGGCTACAGGCAGACACCAATATACGCACAAGCTCAACATCACGCATGCACTCAGACGAAAACGCGGGAGAGGCATAGAGCGATTCCCTTAGAACACTCAGCATGCGCCTAACAGGAAGTCAGCCTAGAAAGTGTTGAAGCTGACGAAACGCGGCGAGCGACGGTGAAAAGCGAAAGAAAAGGCAAGGAAAGTGGTTCATCCACGGCAGCAGTTCAAGGAATGAACCTGCATGCCGTTAGATGTGTGGCAGACACAGGTGTGCTCAGGTACCACACACCTTCCCCTGAGAAAGGCCAGGTGTCACAGAAGAGGCTCTCAATACAGTTTGAGAAGGCATATCTATATGCAGCTTCACTCCAAGACCCACGATCGCCTGTCATCAGTACTCGACTTCTCATGATGCCTTGGGTACAGGTGGGATGCATTAAAAACAGTGCCTGGCTACAGGTGGTTGGACAGGACTCGGAAGCTCTGGGTTAGAGCAGATTACCACCCTATGTCCTAGAGAATTCAGTCCTGGTTCTGATTCAAGACAGCTGATCCAGGATGAGGTTCTCAAAGCTTTCTGAAGACATGGCTCACTTAGTTCTGGTGAGCTGTTTTATGGCCGGGAACCTCTGCTCTATCTCCTGGTCATATCTGGGCAGAATACAGTGGTTCCTGTTGTCACCAACACCACCCATAGATCCCCTCCCTCCCCAAATTAAATTACAGGCTACAGAATTGGATGGAGTGTGTTAAATCAGGGAAGGCAGTAAATCATGCAAAGCTCTCCCAGACCAGAGATTGACAGGTTAGCATTGGAGCATGCAGAAACAGCAGTTCATCCCCATGCCAGGAGGACAGTGGGTGGGGCAGCATGCAAGACGGTGAGGGCAGAGCTGACGGAGATCTGCTCCACCCGGGCAGTACTTACATCCTTCACATAGTCTGTAGTTATGACTGTGTTGTGTGAGTCTATGGCTCCCTCTGCTACTATGATGATATTAAGTCTTTTCTTATCTGCTCGGTTCTACGGGGGTCAAAAAAGCACAAACACACACACACACGCACCCCAGACACACAGAAAGGCACATCATGCACATGCCATACACACAGCAGCAGAGGTACTCACATCTTTGACTGTTTGGGACGTGACGGGCGTTCCGTGTGTGTCCGTGGCGCCCTCCGCCACTATGACTATGTTCAGACGAGAACCTCGCAACCGACTCTGCACGACACACACAGCGGACGCAACGGAGGACACAAAGGGTACCTGTGTCTGTGTGTGTGTGTGCGTGTGTGTATGCGCGCCTGTGTGTGTGTGTGTTCTACCTCTGATAGTTTTTGACACATTTGGTCCTCCCAGCCGTCCTCTGGAGGCATTTCAGGAATCAGCACCCAGTCTGCACCACAGGCTAAGGCACTGACTAAAGCAAGGTATCTACACACACACATATACCCACACACACCCCACATATACCCACACACACCCACAGAAAACATACAATACAATCACACCATGTCCATTCTTTGCCCCATCTAGTTTATACATGACACTCAGAATACTTAAGAACACAGTTCTTGTATCTTCACAAGTTCCTCCTCACCCACAGTGTCGTCCCATCACCTCCAGCACAAATGTCCTCTGATGGCTGCATCACAAACACAACATCGAAAACTCAACCTAACGGAACACGCAACATACACTATGTGCCCGTATGCCTACAGGCCCCCTACTTGTGGAAGTGCATGTTTGTACCTCTGCGCTGTGGTCATTATGGCATCCACCACCTCTATTATCCTGTGCAGGGCGGAGTCCGTGCCGATGGTCATGTCCGTTCCGCAGAAGTCATTATCTATGGAGCCCACCATGCCCACGATGTGAAGCACAGAGTATGTTTCAGCTGCCGCCTCGTCTATCTGCCCTGTGGCGGGACATCACACCAGCAACGACATCAAACAAAGCTCGGGTTCTGAGTGCACCACGCTTGTGAACATTCCCTGCTTATTTGTACGTGAGCCAGCTCACGAAAGGCTTGTTAATCACACAGAGAGCTGAATCAGGTGTGGCAGAGCTGACATGTGCGTTTGGCCCTAAAGACAATCAAAACAGGTTTCGTTTGGTCAGTACGTAGGGTCAGGTCTAAGTGATGTGTTCTTTGGGGTCGAGTCCACGCTGCTCTGAGTTTTTCTAGTGTTTATCTGTGGATGTGCCATCTGTGTGTATGTTGATACTTCTGTGTGGCTGGATATGCGATGCCTGATGTCATATAGATCTCCAATGGCTTTACTATTTTTGTAAGTCAATCAAGCAGTGAAACAGGACTGTATTACTGTGGTAAAATATTTGACATGGAAACATTAACAAGTAACTGGAGATTTCACAAGAGGAAACAGGAGCAATTGTCTCCAACAGGACAGTTGGAAAGAAAAATTGAATTAATTTATTTATAAGAGACTACTTATGTACTCTTATATTCTTTGATCGATCGCACTATTGAACTACAGGATGCCTTTTTGATCCTCTGTCATCTACTGCTGTTCTACTGACATACTGAACACTTTAAATGAGTTGTCCAGACGAGCTTCTCATTTACCCGCTTCCATGAGCTCCTTTAATAGGCCATTCCACTCCTCCCTGAAGAGATTAGCCCCGGTCAGACTGCCGTCTCCACCAATCACACACAGGTTTGTGATTCCCAGCCGCACCAAATTGAGAGCTGCGCGGAGACGCCCCTCGTGTGTGCGGAAGTCTTTACAGCGCGCACTGCCGATCACAGTGCCACCCTGCACACATCAACACACTCAGGGACATGAACACATTTGTATGCATATACACATGCGGACA
The DNA here is from genome assembly GCA_020368025.1 of Brachyhypopomus occidentalis. Taxonomy (NCBI): domain Eukaryota; kingdom Metazoa; phylum Chordata; class Actinopteri; order Gymnotiformes; family Hypopomidae; genus Brachyhypopomus; species Brachyhypopomus occidentalis. The sequence continues at coordinate 263,509 of JAGXOD010000073.1, forward strand.
AACACACTTACTCGTGCATGCAAACATTGTAGAATTGCACTCTAAATACATTCTACATCATTCCTGCATATTATTCTCTGCAATCACCAGCTGACAGGTCTGAATGCAAAGATTCAGTAAGAATGCATAATTCAAACCGACTGACACTTCAGAGGGCTTTTACTATGGCAAGCATCTTTTTGTTGCTGATATTTAGAAACAATTTAAAAAAGCTCAACGTGTCACAGTAAGGCCCCTGACCCCTCCCTTTGGGCGTGTCTTTCGCGGTTGTTAATGTTTAGATGTTCCTCTCCACTGTCGTCTCACCTGTTCCTTGTTTCGGTTCACCTGTTCTGTGTTATCGTTTGTATACTTAAGTGTGTGTCTTGTCTTTGTTCTTACTGTTCTTAGTGAAACGTGTGACTCACGTTGTTGTGTTAGCGCTATTGCGCTACATCCAATAAAAGCCTGTAAGGTACGTTCTGTGTCGTCCCGGATTCCTGCGAAATCCCTTGCGAACATTACAACAATGTACTAAAACTACGACCTAGGACCACCAAAACCTTTCACTTACTACAGCTCATAGGTATTCACTACTGCTGAAATGATGAAAACCTGATCCAAAAGGAAAGTAATCACTTTTACATTAAGCTCTTTTTATTCCCATTAAGTCTATTACAAATAAAAATGTTTAACGCGGCCTCATAATGCAATGTTATAAGAACACCAAACCTCTCTCACGTATTACTATTCATTAATACTCTCTTCTGCTGTTTATGGTTTAGTTGTTGAAAGGTTGTCATGCAAAGATAACGTTTAAGTGGTTGATGAATAATTATGGAAAATTTTGTTTGTTTGGTCTCCTGAACACTGTAACGTACAAGGTATAGGGTGAGGAGACGAGTATTCTCTGAACACACACAGCTTTATTCGCTACACTTAGCAGAGCATACATAGAACTTAGCAACATCTAACATGAAACACGCAAATACTAAGAAGACACAAAGACGAGCGCGGGACAGGACTACCACACACAATATATATATATACACATATAACACATAACGAGCCCCGCGTGTAACACATTAGACAAATGAGACGTGTGAACACATACACTAAGAACCACACCCACAGGAAGTACATGTATGGACGCAGACTATGTACAGTATACACAGGCCCGAAGGGAGGGGTCTGGGGCTTTAACGTGACAAAAGCATTTTGTGCTACATTCTATCATTGCCCTAGCTGACAAAAATATTGAAATATTGTTACAATGCCAAAAAAAGCACTAAAAGAAAAGCAGTTACGTCTTGCCCTGAACTACCATCATACTTGAGATGGCTTGACAAAGCCAAAAATGCTTTTCTTCATTTACTGTCCTTTATTCTGTGACAGGCAGGGAGTACGAACTAAAAAGGAAGCGATCACGCCAAGTCTCACAGAAAAAGAGGGGTTTAATGAGTAAAGTGCACAAACCAAAAACCCGTGCACTGCTCCGAATCAAGGAAACAATAACCAGCAGTCAACTGGTACAAAGACAAGGCATATATAGACAGACAAACGACCATCAGGTGAGGGAGCTAATAAGCCCCGCCCACCTGAGGGACGCACACAATGCAACAACAACAGGACAACTGCTGCTGTGCCGGAGGCGACCGGTAGGGGGAGCCTCCCTCACCGTGACATATTCTACATTGACAGAGGTGGTCTTAATGTAACGATTGCAGGCAAAAAGCCAAACCTTCAACATGGAACGAGGCCAAACAACTTGCATAAAAACACAGGAACTGGGGTGCAGGAAAACAGCAGCAGGTGCTCTGGACTGATGAATCAAATTTTAAACCATTTGGCTGTAACAGAAGGCAGTTTGTTCACAAAAGAGCTGGAGAACAGTATGATAATCTCTGCAGGCAACAGTGAAGCACAGTGGAGGTTGCTTGGACGTTTGGGATGCATTTCAGCCCACTTGGTCAGGATTAATGGTGTCACCAATGCTGAGAAATGCAGGCAGATTCATATCCATCATACAATGCCATCAGAGAGGCGTTCTGATTGGCTACAAATGTATTTTGCAGCAGGACAATGACCCCAAACATACAAAGTCAATAAGAACTATGTTCAGCATGAAGGCGAACAAAAAGTCCTGGAAGTGATAATGTCCCCACAGTGCCTTGATATCAACGTCATCCAGTCTGTGTGGTATTACGTGAAGAAACATGAAGGATTTGAGCCAGCCTGGTTAGTTCTTCAAGATGCTTGGAGCACTTTCCCTGCCAAGATCTTTGTTGAAGATCTAGATTTAGATTTCTCTTTTGTTCATTCACTTTGCATTTTGTTGATTGAAAAAAATTAACTATTAACACTATTCTACTTTGAAAGCATTCTAACTTTGCAGCATTGTCCTACAGAGATAGAACCACCAAATATTTAGCTTATAACTGTATGTTAATGTGCATGTTAATTGTAAAGTGGCCTTGGGTTCCTCAAAAGGCAATTTACAATTTCATTCATTCATTCATTCATTATAACGATATGCTTGCGCTTATGATACTAATTAAACACACAGTGTTCACACAGGTGTCATTCATAAATGCCTTTTTTTCCATTGGAGTGAATGATGGAATTAAATAATTCACATGAGGCAGCATTGATGTTATAATGTAAAGCCATCAGTAGATTCTATCCAACCATATAAAATTTGATTCAACACACCGTACAGCAGCAGTGTCCAGTCATGTCTACATAGGGTGGGGCTGCAGATTTGATATTTGGCTTGATTAAAAGTTGGTCAGGCTTCAAACAGCTCATGTGTTGTCCTGCTTTGTTGGAGCCAAAACCTACAAAGACCCTGCTGCTTTTGGAGAAGACTGACCAACCCTGTTCTACGGCACTCAGCTTCCATCAGTTTAACCATTACAGCTTTTTACCTACAGCAGTTTAACGCTTACTGACAGCTCTAAACTACACCATCGTTATTTTTTTTTTTTTTTTTTTTTTTTTTTTTTTTTTCTTTGGGCCCACCTCCACCCCCCCCATCTTTGGGGGACAACTTTATTTTTAAATAAGGATCAAATGAAATACATATCACATATAATATAATACAGAATAATAGTGATGAAAATAATTGGGGTGAGGTGGACCATGCAGGATAGTAGAGGAAAGAAAAGAGGGGGGAGAGAGTGAGTAGGGGAAAAAGACAGAAGGGCAGAAAGAACACAGCGCTAATGACCACTGCAATGGTTCATCAACTGCTGCTCCTGAAAAAAAGAGCAGAAAGTGTGCCTAAGACATACAGCACAAATGACTGATGTGTGTGTACGTGTGAGTGTGTGTGTTTATGTAAGTGCACCCTAGGATACCCCCCCCGGATGACCCCCCCCCCACGGGCCAGTAGCAAGGCCCCAGCGCCCCTCGCCCCCGAGAACCGTCCAACACCCAGCAGGGCCCCCCTCCCGCCAAGGAGTCCCGAGCCGCCCCGGACCACAACCGCCCAGGGGAGCGGGCCAATCGACGCCGGAACACCAGGCCGGGCCCCGAAACCCCAAGGCGCCCCCTCTCTGGATGGGAGAAGTGACCACAGAGGAGCATACACACCCACCATCGTTATTTTATCAGTCGCCAAATTACCCTTAAGGCCAAAGTACACTGAGCATTCATACATGAATAACAACATTTGTTTGGTTTCCCATACCGTGTATTTAATTGTACAGGAAATCTAGAATGTTCTCTCACTCATTCATTGCAGTTCATTTTGTTTGTCACTTCTTTTTCTGAACATTATGAGGACATGAGGGCTTGGACTCGGATCCTTGTAAAGCTGCTTTATGACAACAACTGTTGTAAAAGCGCTATATAAATACATTTTGATTTGACATGCAGATATTACAATGTTTACATTTGTTTGTGTGAAGGTCTTTAAAAAACGAAGGAAATACACAGATTTGGACGACATCAACGGAAACGAAAGTGATCAATAGCCATAAGACCAGATCCAGGAAACATAAAGGACTACCAAAGAACACATGGTAGGAAGTGATGCGACAAGTACACTGAAAATTACAACGCTGAAATAAGAGTGAGGTGAGCAAGGTGCTACCACATGACACGCAGCGATAAAGATCTATGAGCAGCAATGCAAAACCGACAGGAAACATAATGGCAACTTAATGAATGTTAACAACACAAGTGAAACCAATCACACTGCAGCAGAAACAATGGGGCCGAACTAGCCGATAATTGGAACTAATTCTATCTTAAATAGAGCATTTGATTATCCTAATGGCACATTTAAATGAGAAACATTTGGTGTTCTGCCATCCTCCATTTTAGCACATTAAGCTGCATAACACCTTTTCTTTATAATAGGTTTAAATGGAAATGTAAAATTGTAAATACCGAAAAACGTTCCTTTTGGATCACAGGTTCGTCATTTCAGCAGTACTGAATACCTATGAGCAGTAACACGTGAGAGAGGTTTGGTGGTCCTAGCTTGTTGTCAGTACATTAAACATTTAGACTCTCCTTTCCAACAAACAAATCTATAATGGGTGTGATTTGTGATTACTGACCATTTGCAGCATACTGGAAACACTCTCCCATGAAGCTTCCTTAATGTTTTCACCTCCATCCACCATGCCCTGATAACCCTGCAAAACAGAACTGTTACATAAATCAGAACTGCATTTATTTGCATGGTTGCTAACAACCATTTCTTGAAACGAAGTGAGGTTATGAGGTTATTTGTAAAACCAGAAACCACAATATTGATGAATAAATACTTTAAAACCATATTAAATTACCCTGAGTTAAGGGCTGGAATATTGCTCCTAGAGATTCAACGACTGATTGGCTGATGACCGGAACAGGCCGTCAGAACTCAGTGCGATCAGCCATAATCTGCCGATCAGTCTCATTTAACCGATTCTGTTCAGGTCACATTTACGCTTGTGCACCACACGAGGGCGACATCAGCACAAACTCAGCCTCCCATGAACAGCACATTTTCTTGTAACATTAGGATGTTACAACATACACTGCAACAGTAGTAGTGGGTACATAATTAATGTCAGAATGTATGTTACAACTGTGTTTACCTTATATGCGATTTGTGTAGTAGTAGCACAGTAGTATCTATGTAACTTTTGCAATGTGCATGTTATAACAGTACCACTGTAACCTATACACCAGAGAACATTAAAATGTGTACATAAGCACACTACCTGTTGATACAGTATAAGTAGAATATACACTGTGCACATAACCATAGCTATGCACATACATCCTTATTTTCTTACCTCGTGTATGAAATACACTTTGGCTCCTACATAAATCCCCATTCTGACCACCGCCCTCACCGCTGCATTCATTCCTATGGAGGTAAAGGAGGAGAGTGTAGTTTTTATACTATACAGCCCAACTCTGACATTGTGTGAATCTTTGTCGGTTCTATGCTTAAGAAATAGATATTTTACACAAATAATTTAGACCTGCAAAAAAGCCTCTGTGTGTATGTGTATTCCATCATCTACGTCAGTGTGTGCCGCTACACTAATGTGATAATGAGATAATACCAGGACAGTGTTCTCATTCCATCGGCCAGACATTTCTGCTCTCCAAGTGAACCATATCAGATCGGTAATCCCCAAAGTGGGCACTGCAGACAGCACTAGTGGCTAATAGTGCCAAGCCAGAGTAATCACACACAGATCCCTGCTACGCTAACCTCCAGACTATTAAAAACTTTGTAAACAGATCAACAAGGGAGACTGAGAGAAAAACACGAAGGAATGAGGTAGAGAGAAAAAGAGGACCGAGAGAGTGGAAATTATTCTTCTTGTTACCTTATTTAAATCTTACATATCAGATTACGCATTTTATGTCCTACATATTAGCGGAAGTTATTTGAAGGTTCTAGTTTTGTTACTAAAGCGCATTTTGGTACATTTTATGCTCCTTGTTTTAGTGATGCTAAGCTCGTCGCCGTAGTGACGCATTGTGGCGTGTCCAGCAGCGTCGCGCTACTACTTGCCTCGCATCACGTACACCAGGTCGAAATGCGCACTTCAACCGGCACTAAGCGGGTTTCCATAGCGGGTTTCCATACTAACAGCTGTCTGACACATTCTCTATAACAAAAACAAACTGTGCTGCAAAAGAATCGGGTGCATCGCTCGAATTGTTATTCTTTTTGTCATTATTTCATTCTTAATCAAAAACGTACTCATGGTAATACACTGAATTATCACTACATTATCATGCGTTCGAGTCCAGAGCAGGGTATGTTTCCCGCACGCGCTATGCGCTCGAACGCACAGAAAGGTCAGCGTAATGGTGTAGAGACAGGGAGAGGTGCACAGGGTGAGGTGCCAGTGACGACATCTCATAGTTCCAGCCGGATACAACAAATCTAACGTAAGCCTAACGTAAGGCTAAGATTGTCATGGTTCCAGTTAAGAAACGAACGTTGTCCGACCTTGGCTTATACTGGGGAGAACTGATTTAGGTTAGCAAGAAACAGGCCAAGTGTTAGGGTACACTTGCACTATAATATTGGACTAATTGTAGGTAGTCAGAATAACACATTTCAGAAATTTCAGGAAGGGAATGAAGAGTAAGAACCACATTTGTGTAGTATGGACGACGTTGTATACTGATGGCAGTTGTACATCTGCAAAGTGGAGCAGGCCAACATGTTGCACCTCCGTTTTTAATTAGTATTCAGTAGCTTTATAGTGTTTGAAAGAGAACCATGTAACATTGTCATGGTTGGTTAGTCAAACTCCTTGCATTCCATTACACGAAGAGAACAGTCAGTACATCTTTAATCCGTTTATAACGGGAATATTCGCTTACCTTGAGCATCTCCGCCGCTCGTGAGGACGCCGATGGACTTTCCGGCTCCTGTAAGATTCTCGAAGAATTTTTTAGATTCTGGCATTCTGCTAACGAAATTCTTTTCCTCTAAATCTGCTTTTCAAAACAAATTGTGTTTTTGCTTGGAACGGTCAAGAAGAATCTGAATCAGCGACCGCTCCGCCGGATGTCTCCTTTTGATCGTGCGCCTCTCATACGGTGGAAAATTCAGCGGCAGGGTGTGAAGGCCGTTACTAGAGTGACAGCGTCTCCAGCCAATAGGATTATGCTTCATGTGTTCCGTAAGCAAAATTAGGTCGATTGTACTTGCGATGTATGCTCGGGTAAATGAGAAATTGTTATAGGTTATTTGTTCATTAATGAGCATTAATGGGCAATTTTAACACAGATATAATACAGTAAGTAGTTAAATACCCCCCCAATATATAGGAATATTTCTGCATCAGGCAATGAACTGGAATCCTAAGCTACTCAAGGTCACACTGAATAGCAGACTACATTCTGTTAATACAAACGTTAAGTAGTCTCAGATGTCTGTGTTGTTGGAAACGAGTGTACTCGTGTGTATGTGTGATACAGTACCTGCAGTACTGCACAATACCTCAGTGGAAATACCACGCAAGAATAATGAGAATGAATGTGTCCCCACTTTCATCTGACTTGGTTTTACTCTTTTGTCCTCTTATGGGTGGGAACAGGACATTGTCTAAAACCTGGAACAGGCCAGAACAGGGGAGAAATAAAGAGACAGAAAGGGTGAGAAAGGACAGAAGGGTGGGAGAGAAAGCTGATATACAGACAGAGGTGTGCAAACACAACCTTGCGGTTATTCTGAGCCTCCATCACAGGAATGCATTCCTGCGATTCTTTTCCAGATTGCAGTGTGACTGTACACAGCCAAACTACCACATATGGAAGCTCCTTCCCCATTGCCTCCTGGGGGTTGGGATGTGGGATGTCATAGGAAGGGCTAGAGAGAATGAGAGAAAGGGGAAAGGTCATCGGTGGTTTTCTATAACGGGATATTGGTGGTTGACAGAATGAAAGTCAAATTCTGCTGTTTGCTCTTTTGCTCTGAGATAGCTGGTATATGATATGTAGATGATGGGTGTTGGGGGGTAATAGGCTCTCTTAGGGTCTCAAGTAAATTCCAGGAGTCCAAGGCCTCCAGACGGTCAGACCCTCTGAATGGTGAGAAGACAGGTTCATGCTACGATACGACGCCACCTCCATGACAGCAGTTTCACAATGGAGAAATTAAAATCAAACCCAAACTATTTTTGTATGTCTTTGCGTGTCATTGGTTGTCAGTTAATTCCTGCATTTCAAGCATGCCTGGAGAATTTTGAAGTGAAACATACAGATCTCTTTGTAACGTTGTATCACCATAAATTCTGAGCAGAGACTAAAGCTGGAACTAAGATAATTAAAATAAGATTGATTATTGTGATGACCTTCAGCGTTTAGTCATCTTTAGGGAGGGGAGGTGGACACTAACAAACAAACACACACACACGCTCGGTCTCTCTGTCTCTCCCTCTCAATTCAATTCAGTTCAGTTCAATGGTGCTTTAGTGGCGCGACAAATATTCACGAAGAAATTAATGTTAAACAAAAAGTAGAATAGACAACCACTACCAATAATAGTAATAACAACAAAAATGTAATAGGATATTATAATAGAATATGATGGGTACAGTATAACATTGTTTATAGTTGAATAGTTTGACATTCAGTATCTCTGCAAGGTCTCAGCTGGATCTTTGGTCCATCTGCTGGGGTCCTGATTTGTAAATGTGCCCCACACCGCACAGCCTTACAGGGCATTTGGTTCAATTACACCTCAAATATTTGTATCCAAATTCTGATTGTAGTTTCTACTGAAGCTTTATGGCTTTTTTTCTCCCTCTGCTGAGTTAAAGTGTGCAGAAGAACTCATTTTGATAACTAAATAATTATAACTTTGAGTATTCAATATTGCTAATACATAACACAAATGTGTTTTATTCTCTGAGATTAGAATTCTTTCTGGGATATGATGAGGTTTGTCCTTTTGAGGTTTACTGTGAGGGTCCAGTACTGCTCCAGCAGGTCCAGGTTCTGCTCTAGACCCTGTGCAGTCGGGGACAGCAGAACCAGGCTGTCTGTGTGTGGCAGGAATTTGATATCTGAGTCTTGGAGAGTGACACTAGGAGCTGTAGACTGTTCCAGTATTTTTGCCAATTCATCAATATAGATATTATAATTCATTAATAGATATTATAATTCATTAATATAGATATTATAATTCATTAATATATATGTTATCATTTATTAATGTAGATATTATAAAGAGTTGGGCTTAGACAGCAGGCTTGTCTCACTCCATCTTACTGAAAGAGGAAATCTGTTCATTTATGGCCAATTTTTATTCCATGCCAATTTCCCGTATACACTGACTTAATGAGATCATGTTTTACCCCCTACACCACTTTCTATAATTTTATATACTCTAAACAGTAATAATAATAAAAAACAATCATTGGTGCCAGATATTATCAAAAAGTCTATAAAGCATACATATATTTAGCTTTTATTTTGGACAACATATTTATCAATTAGAGTGTGTATGGTGTACATATGATTAGTAGTGTGGTTATTTGTTTAAAAAATGCAATTTGGCTTCTACTCAGGACATTGTGCTTAGTAAGGAAGTTCAGAAATCTAGAATTTCAAATGCTACTCATGAACTTTCCCAAATTACTGTTCACACAGATGCCTCTGTAATTGATAAGGTTGACTAAGTCTTCCAAGATTTCAGGGAAGAAACCTTCACTCAGAACCAGGTTAAACATTTTTAGAACGGCTAAATTACATTTAGAGGTTGTCATTCCAGTGCATTTCTGGCGCTATCTTTGATAGTCAGTTTTTTTTATCTGATCTTGCTGAGGTTTTGCATCTAACTCGTCTGTCCCCATTTTGTTTTAAGGTTGATCCAGTTGTCCCAGCTTGTTTGGTGTCAGTTGCTTGACAGTAGGTTTACATTCCTCTATTCTCGCACAGTAGACAAGACGTATGTTGGAGGTGTTTGGATTTCTGTGCTTTCTCCATCCCTCTTAGGTTGAGTCGAATTTGATGTGAATGTGCTGCCCTCGTGTGGCCACATCGAACTATTACTATTGTTATATTAATCAGGTAAATACGATACATGATTTTATATCTATCTAGATCGTCGCTAAATGGTATCACACTGAATACACTCTTTCTCATTTAAGATTAACTTTAAAACCAAGATGATATAGGTCAGCTGTACCTCGAACAGGTAAACATTTGTACAAGAAACATGTAACGCGACGGTTTATTTGGTTTCCACTCTCCAAAAACGATAAGATTTCATAAGTATTTGTGAGCTCAGTAAACTGCATGCCAGATTCAGGTTAGGCGCAGTATAAAAGGTAGGTTATTCGACAACAGAATTTCTATTATTTTTAAGATATTTCTATTTCCTTTAACGCTTCTTTATCCAGTCAAGGCGTGTGTTAATTAGCAAACTGATGAAGCAAATCGTGTGGAACACTGGCAATAGGAACTACTGGGTTACCTGAGGCGGCTATTAGATGGTTATGTGCATTCGGGACGCACGCACGCACGCTCTGCTTAAAAGGGCATCAACTTCCGCTTGTGGCCGTTGCTATAGCAACACCTCAACAAGTCAATCATGGTCCGCAGTAAGTGTCCACTTTCATACTACATTAGCTAGCCAGAATAGTTAGGTTAGAGTTAACAAAGTAATATTATGTTAGCACCCTAGTAATCGTTAGTTATCGTTAGCTAATTTGCTAAAATGCTAATTTGCTGAAAGGTTAAAAGTGTAAGTGTAATGTAAAAAGTAAATCGCTAACGAGCTAGCCGGCTAGATTAGTAAGTAGTTGTGATAACTACGTTAGCTATGTTGTAGCTATGCTGGTATATTAGAAAATGACTACGGTTAATATTTTATAACCGCAGCTGCCTCCACCACGCGTGTGCTCTCCCAGAACCACGCCAATGATAACCTATATCAGTTATAAAAGCAACGCGACTGAACGCTGTTTAAACCTCAAGTCAGTAACCAAAATGATTTATATCTGCGCAATATCGTCTCCATCCTATGCTCACTGATACCGAAGCAAATATGTCTTAACGGATCAACCCTCTTCACTACATCCAGCTACATAGCACATAGCAGCTACAGTCTTCCATATTAAATATAAAATCCTTCTATCAGAGCTCTTCGTGGTCTTCCTACGAATCTCTGGCCCCCTAGCACCTCGCAAACTTTACCTCTGGACGTCTTGCTGTTTCACAAACTTCAACTGCAACCAGCGTGGCACATCTCTCTTCCTTTAAAATTCAACTTAAAGCATTTCTCTTTATTGCTCATTCTTTCTCATTTTTATTCCACGTAAATGTAGAGCATCGTTGGGTTTGTATATCAAACGTCTTATTTATTATTTTGTTACCATAGGTATAGATATCCTATGTTGTATCACGTGGTAAAATAGTACATTGTTGTAGCAATGAGTACTAGCTATATAAATAAAATCTGAAATCAAGCCTTGTTAGTCAATATTTTCATCAAACTGTCCAACTCACCATAAATAGGCTATGATTATTAAATTGAATTTCACTGACATTATTTTCAATATTTTCATTATTTCATTATTTTCCAGTCAGCGAGGACCTTATCCGTCGTCGTGCCGAGCATAACAACTGTGAGATCTTCTCACTGGAGGAGGTGTCTCTGCATCAGCAGGACATCGAGCGGATCGAGCACATCGACAAGTGGTGCAGAGACCTGAAGATCCTTTACTTACAAAATAACCTCATCCCGAAGATAGGTGGGGCGCGAGCGTCGGTCCTGCATTGGTGCTGCGGTCATTGGCATTCTTGAACACACACTGGACGATCAGTGAGAAAGCAGTAAATATATCACATACAATTTACTTTATTACTGTTGTTGATGACTGTAGAAAATGTTGGAAGACTGAAGAAGTTGGAGTATTTGAATCTGGCTCTCAATAACATTGAAGTGATTGAGAATTTAGAAGGTAAAATGATACATCTTTTTTTTATATTACTTGAATTTTACCACAAACCATGATTGTTGCACTCCAGATTCCTTAAATTCAGCTTTGTGGACATGTTTGCATGTGTAGGCTGTGAAAGTCTACAGAAGTTGGATCTAACAGTGAACTTTGTGGGACGCCTGAGCAGTGTGAAGTCTCTTAGTCAGAATGTGCACCTACGTGAGCTCTACCTGGTGGGGAACCCCTGCACTGAGTTCCAGGGCTACAGGCAGTACGTACTGGCCTGCCTACCTCAGCTACAGGTAACAAAAAAGTTCCCTTAATCTCCAAAATTACAAACGAGTTGGAAGTAGTTCAGCCTGTGTTGGTAAAGCATCAGATTTACATACATTTTCTCTTATTATACTACAGAATGATTGGTTATGAAAATAATTATTCTAAAGACTAATACGTATTTAAATGAAAAATATAAAAAACCATTGTAATTCTTTTGAAACCTAAATCGAGGAGAAACATTGCAAAAAACACTGCAAAACCTGTCATCAAGTCTATGCACCTTTCCAGCATCAGTTCAGGAGCATGGTGAAGCTGTAGTGTAAACAGAGATTTTACTCAGATCTTATAGATTTTATCCCAGAAGATGAAAACTCACTGGTGGGATCTCCAGTGGGGTAGATGTCCATTTATACGAGTTTCCATCAACCCCACAACCTCCATCACCTGTGCACCCTTCACCCTGCAGGAGTCCTGTGTCACCTTCTGTGCTTTCATTGGCAGAGCCCAGTCAGAGAGCTCCACTTGAACAGGATCTTCCACAAAATACCTGTGGGTGTAGCGAGGTGTTAATTGCCCTTGAAAAGACAGGCTGTCAGTAGAGAGAGCAACTCCTGCTAATATGTGGAAAGCTCCCACAGATGGAGAGGCACCATGAGGAGTTGGTTGAACTACAGAGCCAAGCAACTTTCACTGGCAGAATTTTAAACTTTTTCCCGTGCCAATTATAATGCCCTCTGAACAAGGGGAGATAGCCAAGTAACTACAGTAAATGTGAATGAACTTTAGTGATTTCAGTCTAAAGGATCTATAAAATGGTTCACATTTTGTGGTAATATCATTAACTTTATCATCTTCCTTCCACACTGCAGTACTACAGACACCAATGTAGAAGACAAAAGAGATGCATGGACAATATATTGTTTTCAATGGATTTTGTATTTCATCTAGAACAAATAACAATATAGCAATAATAACTACATAACTATATAATGTTTATAATCCAAGAAACACATAAATTATCCCAAAGATTAAAAAAACATTTTATTTAGGCAAAAACGTTCCTTGTCATTTGCCCTCATATTCCAAGCTAATCCAAGCCAGCCTGGTAAATCCTTCTTTAGTCTCTCCTGGTTATTCAACAGGAATGTTTCCATCCTCTCTCTGTTCCTCTTCCTCTTCGTCTTCCTCATTTTCCATATCGGGAAAGTGTACGGCAGCATGCACTGTAATGTTGCGTACCACAGCACATGCCACAATGATAGATCAGCTGTGCCCTGGTGAACACCGAACCCTCCGATGATATGTGTAGATTTGTGCAAAATTTTCCAAATGACCAAAATCTCTCTCAACAACGTTGCCTGTCCTTCGGCATGCCATGTTGCATCTCTTCATGGCCGTGGTCTGTGGATTCGAGATCGGAGTGAGCAAATAGCTTTGGAGTGGATAACTGCTCTCCCTCATATCCATATCATAATGCTCGTAGATAGTACATATCCATCAGCAAATGCACTTTCCTGAGCCATCTGACACGCTCCAGAATCGGCCAAGGTGAAGCAGTCATGAGTACTCCCCATCCACTTGGCCTCGACGTGTGTAAAAAGGTCTTGCTGGTTGCATATGACCTGCACATTAAACCTTTAGGGCCTTCAGGGCAGACGTAGATAGATGTAGTCAAGCAGTGGTGCGGCAAGTCAGCAACATCTAGAAGTTCATGGGTCTTGTGCAGGACCAAAGTGCTCCATCCATGTATTATATAAATGTGCTGTTGTCATGCCTAGAAGCAGCATGTGAGTTTTTTTTTCAAGGAACATTATCAGTGTTTCTCCTTTTTGAGATGTAGCTCTACCCGTGCTCCACGATATGAACATTTAAATTAGTTTAAATTAGTTGAGAAGGGATTTTGGAAAAAAATGTTTGCAGTGTTGCACATTATTTGAGAAACCCCACCCCAGATTGTTTAGATTTTGTCTGGAATTGAACTGGCTTTGTTGCGTAGATTCTAATGTTAACACAAAGGTGCAGGCAGGTGACACAGATGAAGTGTAAATTAGGGCTGGCTGGCTTATTCCGCAATACAATGTATGTCGCTGTACGTCTTTTTCTTGTAAAATAAAACAAACAAACAAACAAAAGCATGTTAAAATGAGCCAATCTGTAATGCCACACATGTTAACAATTGCTATTTTCCTTCTGACTGTCTGGCCTCATCTGTGACTGAGGCACTCAAAACATGACCATGTCCACAATTAGAAAATCGCGGCCTTCAATTCTTTGCGGTCATCTTCGAATCAAACCACTTTCTCTTCACCCAGTTCTGCTGGTGTGGCAGCATAAGCAGAATCTGCTTTCAGTCTGTGTTAGAAGAGAGCAGTGGACTCCATCTGGGAACTCGGACAGAGAAAAATCTTCATGCTTGTTTTCCCGAAGGATATTTCAGACCGAGTCGCGCTTAAAGTTTGAAGTGCTCGGGCGACCAGGCTTTGACCAGGCCGTGACGGGCTGGTCCATTCTCGGCTTTGTGGGCAAACATCAGGATTTTTAAATCTGCAGTGAGCAGCTACTGCAAACCAGTGAAGGGTGGAGTGACACGAATGAACTTTAGAAGATTGAAGACCAGCCGCGCTGCTGCATTCAGGATCAATTGTAGGGAACCGATGGTCCGTAGAGGATGACCAGCACGTAGGGAACTGCAGTTGTCAAGCCTTCACATGACAAGAGGCTAAACATGTTCTCTGCACACTTTGATAAATGAGACCCCTGGGTCTGGCTGAAAGTGCTTCTGGATAGAAGGCGTGGCTTATACTGGAGCATATTTCCAGTTCAAGAATGGCGTCTCTCCAATTAAAGTCAGTCTGTGCTTCGTTTTCTCTTTTTGTGATTGAACGTTGACCTTTCATGGTTGCTAGTGGTTGGATGGCACAGCAATAGGACGGGCAGAGCGGATAAGGGCGTGGCAAGACATGGACGGCCTGAGGAGGCGGATATTGGAACAGGAGGCGGAGTATGTGGAAAAGAGAGAGAAGCAGAAGGGACTTAAAGAGGCCACGCCCAGCAAGGGTCTGGATCATACGCATACTGGTAGCGACTCGTGAGTACAATACATAGCACAGCATGCATGGAACTCTCTGGCACAAACACACACTGTGGTTTTGCACGTTGCAAACATACATTTTACAGGTGTACAACCTTGCTGTAGTTTTTGGGGGGCAGAGCTGTAGCATCTCAGACAGAAGCTCAGCTGGATGGCACCCATCATTACCGTGCTGGTCAGTAAACCTCACAAACCTCACAGCTTGATATACAAGCGCTTTCAGAAGTTAAGTGGATAAACAAACTGACCAAATGACCATGAAATGAAAACGGTAATGCAGTAGAATTCTGGGTTGAAGGTGTGAAATGGCTGAAGGACTGAAGGAGTGAGATACGGAGGCAGAAGGATGTCTGGATTTATGAAACCTGGAAGGTTTCACCCATTTGTGTGTGTTTGCGAACTAAATGCTCATATTTTTTTGGTTTTAGTTCAATCTCTGAAGAAGATGCAGAGACCTGGAAGCAAGGGCCAAATCCAGAGTCCCACCTGAACCAGAACCTGCACACAAATTTAAACTCACAGTTGACGGACACACTCGAGGAGAGGGAATTCTGGGAAAAGCCATGCGCCTTCACTCCTGAGTCAAGACTGGAAGCGCATCGCCATCTCGAGGAAAAAAGGAGACAGAAAGAGAAAACGAGGTGCGCTTGTCTGTTGGAGTGAAAAGAGAGAGAGAGAAAGAGAGAGAGAGAGCGAAAAAGAGAGGTGAAGAGGTACGCTCATGTACAGAGACTGACAGAAGGGTGGAGACAGTGACGTTTAGAAAATCAAGAAGATGCGGTATCACAGCACATATCCACAAAAAGAGAGACAAAGAGGACTTTAAAAACTAAATGAAAGATGTAAAACTTGAACATTCGTATTGTTCTACTAACTATTCCTGCTAAACTGTCCATATAGTGATCTGTAACATTTATCTGAATCTGTTTCATTCTATTAGTCTGTCAACATCAGAGATGAACAGAATACGAGAGAGTAGACTCTGATAAAGAGAAGAAGAGAGGTACACTCATCTATAGAGACCATGCAGAGTGAGACAGTGTGGGAGTGTGAAACTTGAACAGCTACAGTGTTTTGAGATTACTGCTTTGACACAGGTGTGTGAGCAGTTCGGTCTTCTGCAGGGATCAGATTTTGTGGAGGTGTTGCTGTTCGACACTCCTGTTGTTAATCTTGGTGTGATCGCTCCCTCTGTATTAGCAAGGACACTGACAACGCTAACGAGGAGGGACATTTAATTACGGGGAATGGTTCATTATCAATAACCCCCGCAAAATGACCACACATTCAGCAGTGGCGAGGGATAATTACCCTTGTGAACTACTGCTCTGACTATGCACGTATGTGCCCGAAACAAGAGAAAATTACTCGCATAACAAAGCCAACAAGAATTCAGATCACAGATCAGTTTTATTTGTGTGTGTATGTGTGTGTCTGTGTGTTCGCGAGTGTCATTACATGCTGCAGTGAGGCAGTACTGCCTTCAGGCCACATGGTGGTGCACTTGGTCCTATGCAGCAGATTCAGGGCTTCGGCCCTTTATTTCACACATTATTGTAAATCAGTTTTTCCAAAATGTGAAGAGAGCAAAAATCTGGAGTGTCTAGGGAAATCCCAAGGACTGAGTGAGATAACACTGGTGTAGATAGCTTCACCCACATACACACTCACACTCTTTCCTCTCCTGTTGGTTTGTATAGGGAGCCAAATATCAAAGCTAAACCTCCCAGAACTCTGGTGACTGCAGAGGGAAGAGTTCTGAACGTTAATGAAGCTAAGTATGTATATGCTTACACACACACACACACGCGTGCACACACAAACCTGCAGCCAAAAACTCACAGGGGTATTGTACACCATATTATCACCCTTACAGGCTGGACTTTTCTCTTAATGAAGATGAAGACAACAATTGTGTGCTTCTTGACCTACATGTGTACAGGTAGACACACACACACACACACACACACACACACACATGCACAGACCATAATATGTCATACCATAAACATTCTGTATAGTTGTGGTTCCTTGTATAGCACTGTGTGTTCCTCTCTGTTGTGTGGCTGTAGGCATTTGGACACCTCTCTGCTAGATCTCGATGTTCAGCCCTCGTATGTGAGAGTGACTGTCAAAGGAAAGGTGCTATCCCCTCTCTGCACAAACAAACACACACACACATTCATTACTGCCTTATACCCACTTCACTACCTCCGCCATCCTGTCCATCTCCATCTGTCTTTTCCTCTTTCTCTCTCTCACTCCTTCTCTCTCACTTCTCCGGTTAGCTTAATGGGGTGTTTCTGTCGGCGGTTTGCACTGTAAAGCTGATTACTCTGCTGTAATTTAAGATAACCTTCACCTTTTAATTCTTTCTTCTCTTGCCAATAACCAGATCAAATTCCCACCAGTGTAACAGCCAGCTGTGTGTGTGTGTGTGTGTGTTTGTGTGTTTATGTGTGAGTGTGTGTAGCTAAGTATGGATTTGAATTGTATATGGTTAACTGATCAAGCTGACTGATTGTGTTGTAGGTCACTTCTCAAATTACACAAATCTGAGTTCCAGTGAATTGAAGAGTTATATGTGTGTGCATGTGTGTTTGGGTGTATGCATGCATCAACTTTACATCAACAGTTTGGATTCAAGGTCCAAAAAATGCAACGGACATTCTTGCACATACACCTGACCAATCCAGAAGACCAGAATCCACAAGACCACTGAAAGAACAGCTGTTATTTACCTCCAAATCAGTCACCTGTGGGTGAACTCAGACTGAAAAAATCAACCAATGGGTTTTTTGTTCTGAACTGAAGGAAAATTTGATTTATATTCTAACGTCATTCTTCTTTTTGCCATGTTGCTATTTTAGTCACAGTCAGAGCAGATGCACAGATGACTTTAAAAAGGCTTACTCTGTTGCTTAATCAGATGCAGAGTTGAACTTGTCTTCATTGTACATATTTGCAGTGATCTTTTGTGTGGGTGGGTTTGCAGGTGTTCCAGTTGGTTTTGCCCGATGAAGTAAAACCTGACAGTAGCACAGCACAGAGATCTCAAACCACTGGCCACCTGCTTGTCACCATGCCTAAGGTAATGCAGCAAAACTGTGCTTCAACATTCCCTTAATCCAGAGCCTGAACAATGCTTAACCATTCAATTATATCAAACATAAATAATTACAATGTTAACCATGTACATCTGTAACATTCTACCAGATTACACCTTAACTTAGTGCTGCAGTACGTCAAAGGTACAATACACCTTAATGTGATTCACAGCAACCACACAATCCACTTTTGCCAAGTATTGCTAAACTACACCCTAAGAAGACTGAAATTATGCACTCCGTTAAAGCTTCACATGAATACAGTTGGGGTACGGACCACTACAAGACTGAATAATCTTTAACCTAACGCCGTTGTTTGTTCTCAACACTTCAGTTTAGTCTGAGAAGTTGCCAACCCAATTAAAATGTTTGCTATGGGAACCAAGGGACAGATGTAGCCACGTTATCCAATCATTGAGGCATCTCACTGAGTTTTTGTACGTAATGCTCTTATTGTGAAAAATCTGTGGAACCTATCACAGTTATGTTGTAAAACTACACATGAATATACATTTAATACAGATACCACATACAGGTCTACCTGTATATATCTTATATGGACAGACTAGGCTAGCCATAACTTAACCACAAATCTTCTCTCTATTAGTGAAGGCATTAAAAGCATTACAATCTCCATATATTAATGGGAAACAGCTTATTCAAAACAAAGTTATGGGGAAGGTAGGTTGGTCGCTGGGGGCGTGGAGGGCACGGGTGGTGTAGACACCTTCTTAAACAAGTAAATGTATTTTACTTAAACAGGAAACATAGAGCAGGCTCACCGAGCAAGCTGTAAAGTCCATGAGTGGGAAAAAGATCCTAACAGGCAAGCAGGCAGGCCCAGAGGCTAGTGTCAGGATACATACTCAGATACAAGCATGACAAGCTCAGCATGAAATGGCACAGTCTGCTGCAGAGGCTGATGGGAAGTCCAGAGGAAATAGGGCGTGGCTACTGTAGTGCGGCAGCAGTATTTAAAGATTTAAATGAAATGTAGTCTGGTATTTTAAGTTATATTTGAAATTAAATTCCCCATTACAACAGTTTTAACATTACAATACACAAATCGTCTTTGACCCACTAGAACAGGAGAGCTCAGTAGTGAGATAAAAGTGACAAAGTTTAAACAATTTAAGGTATAAGATACAATGGTACAGTGCTTTTGTCACACAGACATGAACAATGGCTCACAAAGTCTCATTTGGAATCCTTTGGAAGCTTTGGGAAGGTGTTAAGAGCAGGGTTGTATATTTTGAGCTCAAATATCAATTCTAATTCAAATAATTATCTATCTATTTGAGAAATGGGAAAAGACATTACATATCACATTACATCACAACATAAGATTTCTATACAAACATTAAAAGTGGCTGTTTCTTCCTTTTAGTGCAATTTAGTTATGAATGTTTGTCACAATTGCAGTTTTGTTGGTTTGTTTGATTTTGTTTTGGTTCTCCACTAGTCACGACTTGTGAATCTCGGCCCTGCCATTTACCTGTGCCTATACAGCACTTGTTCCCCTGCCTTGGTTATCAGTTCGCTGTTTAGCTTTGTTTTCTCAGTGCATGTGCACCACTCATTAAGCTCACTTGTGTGGTTTCTGTGTTACCGTCTCTGTTTTTTTTCCAAATTGGGCTCGCTTTGTGTTTGTTGCTTTGTTTTTCTTTCCTCTCACGAAGTCCTTGCTGCCCGCCTTCCTCCCATAGCAGCAATACAAAGCTCTGATCTGCTTCATACCTTATAAAGCACATAAAAGATCTTAGAAGAGACCAAGGAAAGGTTTTACATTCACTCTTTCCATTTACATTTCAAATATTCATTCTTTCCATTTTTAATACTCTCAATGTAATACTCTGAAATCATTACAATCTTTAAAAAAGATTAGAAGTGAATTGCTATATCTATGAACTACATTTATTTGTATGATTGTACTTATGACACATTGCACAATGGAATTCCCTTAAAAGATTTTACCTGCCTGTGTTTGCAGTTTCAGTCTGTGTTTGTTTCTTTAGGCACGTGGAGAGATAAAAGTAAATAAAGCAGATAAACCGAAACCTATCTGCAATAAGGCGACCGACGACGAAAAGGCCAGGTAATCAGAACTGGTTTATTCCTCTTTGTGTCAACTTTGTGCAAAAGTTCAAACAGGAAATCACCATTAGAATGATCTTAAATGATACACGCTCTGCACAGTTTTTACTTACACCTTTGTTCCTAAATGCCATCCCAACTGCTTACAACTTATGTAGATATTTTACTACATCTAGCAGAATATTTACAGTCTCTTGTAAGCAAGCTCAAAAAGACACAGCGTACGGATGAATAGCAATTACAACTGCAGTTGGCACTTGAGTTATTGGAGGCATTCACAGGACTCATCGTTGCAGGATTAAAATTAGAATAATAAAATATACATTTTACAGAAAATATAAAAATTATATTACAGTACTGTGCAATGGTTTTAGGCATGTGTGTAAATTATGGAAAGAATGCTCTCAAAAACAGAAGCATTTATATATATTATTTATTTATTTTTGAGAATTAGCGAAATGCAAAGTGAACAAATGAGAAATCTAATCAGTATTTGATGTGAGCTGTCAAATCAGCATCAGTTCTTCTTGGTACACTTGCACAAAGTCAAGGTTTTTGATTATAGTCAAGTTTATGATTAACCAATTATACCAAACAGGTGCTAATGACCACCGTCTTCATTTGTAGCTTGAAACACAGTCATTAACTGTGTAGGAGGTTTAAAACCAGGTGAGGAAAACTCTCACAAAGGTTGTGGAAGTTTCATGGCACAGGTCATACATCATGGCAAGACTGAGCACAGCAACAAGACTCAGGTAGTTGTACTGCATCAGTGAGGTCTCATCAAAGGCAAAGATTTCAAAGCAGACTGGGGGTTCAGGATGTGCTGCACAAGCTCTTTCAAAGGAGCACAGAGGAACGAGCAACACTCAGGACTGTAGACAGTGGCTGGCCAAGGCAAGAACATCTGGTACAGCAGATTAAGATACATTATGCTTAACTTCCCTTTGAAATTGGATTATGTCCAGCAGTGTCATCTGCTCAGAAACCAGCAAAAACCAGTGGGATCCAGTGGGATCCAGTACACCCATCTACTGTTGTAAGAAGTGGGCTTCATGGAAAATTTGCGACCAAAAGCATTAAACAGACAATTATGCATGAAAAGTAGGAACTGGGGTACAGGAAAATGGCAGCAGTGAAGCATGGTGAGGGTTGAACAGTGAAGCATGGTGGAGGTTGAACAGTGAAGCATGGTGGAGGTTGAACAGTGAAGCATGGTGGGGGTTGAACAGTGAAGCATGGTGGGGGTTGAACAGTGAAGCATGGTGGGGGTTGAACAGTGAAGCATAGTGGGGGTTGAACAGTGAAGCATGGTGGGGGTTGAACAGTGAAGCATGGTGGGGGTTGAACAGTGAAGCATGGTGGGGGTTGAACAGTGAAGCATGGTGGGGGTTGAACAGTGAAGCATGGTGGGGGGTTGAACAGTGAAGCATAGTGGGGGTTGAACAGTGAAGCATAGTGGGGGTTGAACAGTGAAGCATGGTGGGGGTTGAACAGTGAAGCATAGTGGGGGTTGAACAGTGAAGCATGGTGGAGGTTGAACAGTGAAGCATGGTGGGGGTTGAACAGTGAAGCATGGTGGGGGTTGAACAGTGAAGCATGGTGGGGGTTGAACAGTGAAGCATGGTGGGGGTTGAACAGTGAAGCATGGTGGGGGTTGAACAGTGAAGCATGGTGGGGGTTGAACAGTGAAGCATGGTGGGGGTTGAACAGTGAAGCATGGTGGGGTTGAACAGTGAAGCATGGTGGGGGTTGAACAGTGAAGCATGGTGGGGGTTGAACAGTGAAGCATGGTGGGGGTTGAACAGTGAAGCATGGTGGGGTTGAACAGTGAAGCATGGTGGGGGTTGAACAGTGAAGCATGGTGGGGGTTGAACAGTGAAGCATGGTGGGGGTTGAACAGTGAAGCATGGTGGGGGTTGAACAGTGAAGCATGGTGGGGATTGAAACAGTGGGGGTGAAACATGGTGGGGTTGAACAGTGAAGCATGGTGGGGGTTGAACAGTGAAGCATGGTGGGGGTTGAACAGTGAAGCATGGTGGGGGTTGAACAGTGAAGCATGGTGGAGGTTGAACAGTGAAGCATGGTGGGGGTTGAACAGTGAAGCATGGTGGGGTTGAACAGTGAGGGGGTTGAACAGTGAAGCATGGTGGGGGTTGAACAGTGAAGCATAGTGGGGGTTGAACAGTGAAGCATAGTGGGGGTTGAACAGTGAAGCATGGTGGAGGTTGAACAGTGAAGCATAGTGGGGGTTGAACAGTGAAGCATGGTGGGGGTTGAACAGTGAAGCATGGTGGGGTTGAACAGTGAAGCATGGTGGAGGTTGAACAGTGAAGCATGGTGGGGGTTGAACAGTGAAGCATGGTGGAGGTTGAACAGTGAAGCATGGTGGGGGTTGAACAGTGAAGCAGGGTGGAGGTTGAACAGTGAAGCAGGGTGGAGGTTGAACAGTGAAGCATGGTGGAGGTTCTTTCAAGTTTGGAGCTACGTTTCAGCACATGGAGCTGTGAATTTAATCAGGATTAATGATTTCCTCAATGCTGACAAGTACAGGTACTGATCCATCACGCACCACAGGTACTGATCCATCGTGCAGCACAGGTACTGATCCATTGTGCACCACAGGTATTTATCCATCGTGCACCACAGGTACTGATCCATCGTGCAGCACAGGTACTGATCCATTGTGCACCACAGGTATTTATCCATCGTGCACCACAGGTACTGATCCATGGTGCACCACAGGTACTGATCCATTGTGCACAGGTACTGATCCATCATGCATAGGTACTGATCCATCGTGCAGTTCCATCAGGGAGGCGTCTGTTTGACTCCAAATGTATTCTGTAGCAAAGACCCTAAACATACAGCCAGTGTCATTAAGGACTACCTTTAGCGTTAAGAACAGCAAAGAGTCATCTAAGTGATATGGTCACCAGAGACCCATTATCTCAAGATCTTTCAAGCCTACATCCACTAATCTGTGATTATTTCGCCAAGATGTTTGGAACAACCTCCCTGTTGAGTTCCTTCAAAAACTGCATGCAAGTGTACCTAGAAGAATTTATTTATAAGAAGTTATTCATTTATAAGAAGTTATCACTTATTTTTCCACACCTGCCTAAAACCTTAGAACAGTACTGTAACTCAGGAAACAGACCCCAAGATCCTATTAAAGCACAAAGGACCATTGGAGGGTGCAAGTGAGATTCAATTTCAATTCAATTCAATTTTATTTATATAGCGCTTTTTACAACACATGTTGTCACAAAGCAGCTTTACAAATTGCGTGGGTCCAGATCCCTAATGAACAAGCCAAAGGCGACAGTGGCAAGGAAAAACTCCCTAAGATGGCAGGAATTTAGGAAGAAACCTTGGGAGGACCAAGACTCAAAAGGGAACCCATCCTCCAGATAGAAATAGTAGAGATGGAAACAAAAATGTTTAATCGAAAAGGCATATAGAAAATGACGAACAAAGGCCAGGCAACATCTGTGTTTCAGTCGGTTAAGTCATTCAGCTGTTAACCGCAGCGATGGTAGTCCAAGCCTACCCAGGGATGCCATGCCATGTGTTTAGTTTGGGGCAGCTGTGTTTTAAAAGTTAGAGACATTGTCCTGAGCCCAAGATTGGCAATTCCAGCTCGGTACCCAGCAGTGACTGAATGTCACCACGTGGGTTAAGGGATAGAGGAGGGGACCGTGACTGTCGGCAGTGGAAGGACCCAACTAGTGCCTAGAGTTCCCCCTGCCAAGAGACTCCACGGGGGTGCTGCCTCTTCCAGGCGCAGAGCTGGGCCTCCAGGACAGAGGAGGCAGGAGGCTTTGGCCCCGTGCTGTGTCCCTGACTCAGCGTGTAGGGGCCATCGCCCTTGGGGTCCATAGCTCACTGAAGGTGGTAGCTGTTTGAGCTATAGGGGGAGTCGCCCCACCAGGGCTCCCATCAGGCCTGCCTCATACTCATCAAGATCCAGCTGGGACTGCAGGCATGATGGGACTCGGTGTCACCTGGTACCCATCCTCCTGTCATCAGCCCCGATTCAGTCAGCCTCGATTCATCCTCACGATGTTCTCTTGTTCTGGGATAATGGGAGATAGGATACAAGCAAGAGGCAAGATAGAAACAAAATGTAATTGGAACTTTTTCTATTTTGCTTTGCTTCAATTTCATTGGAAGATATTCTCATACCAGACATATGCATACCAGACAGTCTTATTCTTATTTAAATGTAACAGTGGTCATCAAACATTTGTCTGTAATTATAGTTTGCTACAGTTGTACAAAGTAGGTTATCATTAGCCCGAAACATCCATTTAATCAATTTAGTTTGTGGAGTCATGATTCTTAGTGTCAAAACAAATCTATAAATGAGTGTAAAACAACCAGAACCCCTCTCTGTAGTATACTGCTTATTTTTCAATGACAAGCATGTGTGCATAGCAAAGGTGACCTTGAGAAGGGCCTCTTAGGACCTATGTGTGTATGTAAACCTGTGTGTTTTTGGGGTAATGCTGTTTATAAAGCTTCTTTTCATCTGAACATAGCTACCTTGTCCTCAGGTTTGAGCTGGAGCTCAGGGATGAGTGTAGTTGAATTCACTCATTCAGAATTCACTGTTGCAGTTGTGCAGTACATTTATCTGCCACCACATACAGACACCGTGCATCATGTAACTGTGCTGCTGAATCACGACTAAACATCTGATCCTTGCTTTATATAACATTCCCTCTTTCTTTTCCTATTGCTCTTTCTTAATGTGTTTCTCCTTTTGCTGTGTCCTGTTTTTTTTGCTCTCTTTCTCTTTCATGACTCTCATTTCTCTCTCTCTCTCTCTCTCTCTCTCACATACACACACACATCTTTGCTCTGTGCTTCACTGTGGGAGGTCTAGACCAGTCACCTTCACTCCAATACTGAAACATAGTGAGTGTCTGTGTACGTGCAAGAGAGTGTCAGAGAGAGATGGAGAGAATGAGAGAGACAAGCAATTTGTATTTACACCATACAACATTTGCTCTATTACATTTACTCAAATGTTGAAGAGTTGGTCTAGCTTAATTTATTTGTGCTTTGGACTAATTACTGCTCACTTGAGGCAGTTTGTGTATAACACTATAGCAATATTTACAGTCTTTTCTTTTTTATAGTACAGGAGCGTCTTTAGATTACACAGATCTCCAGAGAAATATTGAAAATATGCACTTAAAATTTTTTTTCCTTTCTATGTCCTCTGCAAAAGCACTGTGTGTGTCTCTGTGTCCTTACCTTTTTAGGGAAGCACAGAGAAAAAA
This sequence comes from Brachyhypopomus occidentalis, assembly GCA_020368025.1. NCBI lineage: Eukaryota > Metazoa > Chordata > Actinopteri > Gymnotiformes > Hypopomidae > Brachyhypopomus > Brachyhypopomus occidentalis. Next base: position 289,268 of record JAGXOD010000073.1, read on the forward strand.
CATAAATGTTTAAACTTTTTAAATGGACAAAAAACATCACTTTACTGAGTTTTAGGATTAGAGTTTCGCTTAGAGGATTTACATATATTTAACACAAATGAGACATAGATGTGACCCAGTGTCTTGATAAGGTATTAAAATAAACGTGTGTTTGTATCCTTCATCAGGCTTATTCGCTCAGAGAGTGAGCGCTGTAATCTTTACCCACAGTGCACATGCAATAAAAATGCTAATAGAGTATGAATAAAACTTTAAGGGCATTTCTGTTATACATGCATCTGCTGCCTTGACTGATGACATCTGAATGTGCTTCACACACTGGGTGATTTACAAATGCAGATGCGCACAGGCACACGCGTGCATGTTGCTCAGTGTTGTACATCCGCGCCGTCTTCTGTCTGATCTAACAGTGGTTAAGGGCAATTGTAGCAACCATGTTTGCGTGTGTGTGTGTATGTGTGTGTGTGTGTGTGTGTGTGTGTGTGTGTGTGTGTGTGTGTGCCAGCGGAAGATAGGCTCAGTCTGTAGAATGTCAGTGGGGTTATCAGAAATTGGCCAGCCAGGCCCAGCAGCAGGTCTAATTTAATTTCTGTTGATTTATTTGAAAAGCCAACTGCCAGAGAGACACCAGCCCTACAACTGAGACACCATTAAAGAGAGAGACAGAGAGAAAAGGAAGACAAACGGGGAAAAAATAGAAAGACAAAGAGCTGCACCACCTTAAATGCCTTTGAAAATAATGGAACACACGTGCCTGCATAAAAAAAGCCAATAAATAAAAGCTCTTTTGGCTCATCATGCATTTCCTTCTTATCCATCCAAGGGTGAAGGTCACTGTGTAATAGTAATTTTTCATATCACAGTGACTTCGGTTTTCCTCCTTTCACTCTCTCACTCTCTCCCCCTACATCCCTGCCCCCATCCATCCATCCCCACCCCCATCTCTTCTGTTGGAGGCAGGGCGATTTCTGGTTGTGAGAGATTAGAAGTCGACCCCAGCAAAGGCTCGACAGTTGACTTGGCCAACATCGTCTCTAAAGAGAACTACACTACCCATGGACCCCTGCACCTCTGCCAGCGACCGCAGCCATGCGGAGCCCAAGAGAAGCCCGTTTCCAAGGTGTTTGTGGATGACCCGGAAGTACCCCCACTTATCTAACCAAGTCGGAGCGAGAAAGAGGAGGAGAGTACCCACGTATGATTGTGAAACGCATACACACTCACCCTGAATGCAGCACTAGAACCTCATCGGGGTTTAGCCATTCTCGTGTCCTCCATAGACGGGTCCACTGAGAGCTGTGGTGTTTCTGGGTGGTGGATCATCCCAGTCCTAGTGGCCTCGTTGACCTGTGTAAAAACCTCAGCAACACTTCAACCACTGCTGGTCAAATGTCAGGTCCAGCACCTACGAGCACGTCGGTGTTATCGGCCGCAAATATAGGTTGCTTCTTCAATATGGTACGACTTTCTTTCTCTATGCTAAAACTTTGAGAATTCACCACTTTAAGGAACTAGTTCAGTTCCAGATATTAAGATATTCCAGATATTTTCAAAATCAGGAGATCTTAATGAGTTATGTTTTTGTTGATATGCAATCATAAATAAAGTATATTCTGTTTTCAGCTTTGTGTGTGTGTGGATGTAGCCAATAATGAATGAGTAATTCTTGTTCCTCCTGACTCAGATGATGAGAAAGTCTCATCATCTCATCCATATTCTTTAAACACACATACCCTCTGATTCAGAGGGCTGATATTTAACGTACATGCACATTACCCTACTCTGATTCAGATGGCTTATGTCTCGCAAATCCTGGAACATAAATACCGAAATTCGAAATTAGCAGTATATAGAGCATCATGGAAAACATCCTTATTCAATATGAGCTTGCACTCCATACGGCAATATCATCATACCTAATAGAAAAAGATAAAAACAAGTCAAGATTCCTATTTACAGTTTTTGCAGCTGCTAAGACACAAAAAGTGGTCCTTATAACAAAAAATACCCATGTAGCTTATCTATTGACCTGGTGCACTAAACCTTATGCACTTTATCTGCCTTACACTCATTTAGAAATTCTTAAACATACTTTTTGCAAAACATTTAACACAGCTCTTTACATAAGACACAATATTCAAAGCTGAAAACCATGTGTTTCTTTTAGAAAATACTGCCACGCAACTGCTACACCCACCTACCAAAATCCATACTCAGTTTTCACAGGTTACAACACTTATAGCTAATTTTTACAAATCTTTAGACATCAAAGCCTAATCCCTATAAAGAGGCCACAAGTTGCAAATCTTGGTTTGCACATCAATGGAGTCCAATATTGCATAGAGATGTCGATGAAGAGGACGAGAATGAGGAAGAGGATGAGCAGCCATAACGGATGAGATTAGAGCCACTCTGGTTGAACAGTGTGGTCAACCATGAGTTGGGTTTTCTGGAGGCAAAGGGTCCAACCTAATGATCCAGACATTTCAAAATGAGAATAGATTAGTAAACCTATCCTCTATACATACTACATCATGTTTTTGCACTAGAGACCATCATCAATATGATCAGAGAAAACAACAGCATATGTTTCCGACAACTACAGCAGCACATCATTACTGACAACGTCACCATCAGCAACATCCATTCAGTGAGTCTATCCGGACTGGGCCAGTGACAGCGTGAAACCACTACGCTATGAATTTGCGCAAATGTGCTCATTCTCCATCACTAGGGGGATGAAACAGAACAGTCCAGGTTTGTTGTCGTCTGGGACAACATACAGTAAGTTTGAACCGGGCTGCTCATGTACAAGCTGGTTCGCAGAGCAGCTACATTTTGTTGTGCTTCACCTCCACCATAGTCTCCATTGCTGTTGAATTCTTTTTGGCATGGAGGTGGTCACGCAAATCCATTCAGCAGGTGATAAAGGAAGCTTGAGGCTATTTTCTCGTTTTTTTTGTCGTTTTTGTTGTATAGGTGTTTACAGTATATACAGCATGTGTTGCTGTATTGTTCATGCAAAACCAAAAAAAACCTTCCCCTTGTAATTGTGGCTTCATGGTGTAAATGTACTGAATATGCAGAAATAACCATTATACTTGTGAATGTTCATGTGTATGTGAGACTTCTGACAGACCATTACAGCAGACTACAATCTGAACACTCAAACACATGGTAGTAGTGTTTTCCATTTGTCCATCAGTGTGTAGTTGTCATATGAGAAAGGCTAATCATCTGATATTTGTGTGTAGAGTTTGGATGCAATAATATGCTTTTGGCAAGAGTTTTGGTTAAAGTGCTTGCTTTTTCCAAAAGTGTTTTTGCCTGTTGTATGTGCTGCATTGGCTGCTGTGTGTTCAATTTTGACAAAAAGAGACATGCTTTCAGAAACAGGGTCTTAGCGTCTGCAAAAATCTGTAAAACTGTCCCGAGTCCAACTAGGAATCATGAGTAAATCGAAAATGTAGCATAACATTTGAGACATTCTTTAATATGTTTGATAATATTAAGGGAAAATTTGTCATACCATCTCAGATCTTGTCAATCTGCAAATGCATTCTGGCAGCTGTCTGGTCAGCTCTGATGCTCGTTTAGAGTTCTTTTCTCCAGTCATTATTTCCTTGGTAAGTTCTTCCAAACCCTCCACATGTACACTGGATGCTGTACCACCTTGTGCACTCAAAGAACTTCTGCCTATTAGTATAGAAGCTTTGCTCACTACAGCCTAGGCTACACCATCAAATCATTGAAACTTGCGTAATCCCCACAAGAAAGTTTTCAGTCTGGATTTTGGCCCCACCAGAGCACCGAAACTGCATCGACTAAAGTAGTTAATGATCTCTTAATATCCTCTGATAAATTATACATTTCCTTTCTTATACTCTTAGACCTCAGTGCAGCTTTTGACACTATCGACCACAACATTCTACTGGATAGGCTGGAGACACTCATTAGCATAAGAGGTCAAGCATTCTCCTGGTTCAAATACTACCTGACAGATCGATATCAATTTGTTCTTGTACAAGGACATAATGAATGCTCAGAATGCACAAAAGTAAAATATTGTGTCCTACAAGGATCTGTATCGAGCCCCATGTTATTCTCATTATATGCTACCACTAGGCACAATCATTTGTAGGCATGATATTAGCTTCCATTGCTATGCACATGATAGTCAGCTGTATATACAGTATTTTCTAGTCCAGATGATGTCAATACTACAGCCAAAAATGAGAATGTCCTGCATCCAGGAAATAAAAAACTGGATGGCATCTAATTATCTTGATATCTAGATATCTTGGCATCTAGATATCTAATTATCTAAATTCTAAAAGACTGAGATGTTACATCTTGGACTGAAAGCTGCAAGAGGCAATTTGTCCAATATAATACTCTTACCCTTTTTTTTATTAATGTAACGGCGCATTCGCAGAGTGATAAGGAGGCGGACACATGCTGAGAAGAGCGAGATTTAATATGGGCAAATCCAGAGTCATCATCTTTGAAACAGTCCAGGGTCGATAAGCCATGTTGTCTAGAAAGAGATACATGATTGACACAAATCACAGAATTAGACACGATAAACACAATGTTTGCAGAACAAGAGAAAACCACTGACTTCAGCAGCTGTACATTTAACAAAGACCAGCAAACAAACATGGGAAACAGAGGGCTTGTATACCAGACACTAACTAGACACCAAACAAGGAACACTTGAGAACAATTACAAGGGGCGGGGTTACAGAACACTAGGGGGGAATACCAGGAAGTACATGGAATAAGAAAACAGAAGCTGTGTTTGAAATAGCCTACTAGGGTTAGGGTTAGGCCACTCAGTATATACTGGATACTGCATACTGGTCCTTGTAGTAGTATGCAGTACAGTTTTCAGTATGCGACAAAAGCAAAGCATACTACGGGGTCACTTGAACGTAGTGTTGCTTTCAGGGTTGCGAACAACAGCCAGACCCACCAGAGGGCGCCATCGGGAGAGGACGCTACGGCCCGCCAGAGGGAGCCCTCACCGGAGTATTGACACACCTGCAGTTTATTAGTGTCTGATTGAACTGTTGTTTTAAGGACACTCCTGAGCTTTGCACTTGGCGAAGTATTGTATTCGTTCACGTTGCATTACCAAGCGTTACTCTCTCTGTCTGTAGTTACTGTTATTGACCTCTGCCTGCTTTGAGTTATATTGTTCCTGGATTCGCCCTACTGTACTTCTGCTTGTGTCTCTGGATCTCCTGTGTTTTCGACCCGTGCCTGTACTGACTACGTCTCCTGCCGATCTCGCCCTGCTGCTGGGCTGTGACCAGTACTCACCCCTCTGGGGTATTACGGTCATACCTGTTATATATTTCATTAAAATTCAAATACCGCATCCTGCTTATGGATCCTTCACTGTCCTCCGGGACCACACCATCACAGAATACTTCGCCCACTACGGATCCAGCGGGACTGTCGGCACTTCAAGGCGCCGTGATGAACCAAGGGCGCATCCTGGGGAACCATGATCAACTCCTCCAGCAGCTCACCTCGGCAGTGGAAACTTTGTCCCGCTCTCTACAAGGAGTAACCCTCACTCCAGGTCAGGCTATAACTTCCATTCCCGCACAGGTAAATTCACCTCTACCTGTTACGGATTCCGAAGTGGTACGTTCCACCACCACTCGGTTAGCTTTACCGGAGAAGTATGATGGGTCGCTGGGGCTCTGCCGATGTTTTCTCCTGCAATGTTCGCTATATATCCGCATGCAACCTAATGCTTTCCCATCAGATGCGGCACGGATCGCTTTCGTCATGTCACTGCTCACAGGGAAAGCTCTCCAGTGGGCCACGGCGGTAGGTGCGCACGGCACTTCTGGACAGACATATGAGGAATTTGAACTACGGTTCAGGGAAGTGTTCGATCACTCCATGTCGGGTAGAGACCCCGGGGAGCAACTCCTACGCCTTCGTCAGGGGAGGAGTTCCGCCTCCGAGCACGCCTTGCAATTCCATACGCTGGCTGCCGCGAGCGGATGGGATGAACGTGCCCTCCAGATGGTCTACGGGCAGAGTTTGAGTGAAGTCCTTCGGACCGAATATAGCGTGCAAAGATGACAACCTAACCTTAGACGGTTTCATTCGACTCTCGATTCGTCTGGACAACCTCATAAGGTCACATAAGGGGTCTGCTACCACCGCTGCCAACTCTGCTCAGGTTGTGCACACGCCTCCTGAACCCATGGAGATAGGACACACTCGCCTGTCTCCAGTGGAACATCAGCGTCGCCTTCGTGGAGGCCTCTGCCTATACTGCGGCGGGACGGGTCACTACAAGTCCGAATGCTCTGTGGGTGGCGAGAGAACCGCACCACGGCAGGTGAGTGACCGGTCTGCCATACGCTATGATCTGGACGGACATCCCATAGGTTCGGGCCTCATTAATAAAGTGACTTTGCCTATTACCCTTCGCGTGGGCGCCTTTCATATGGAGGTTCTGTCGTTTCATGTAATCCGCTCTCCAGAAAGTCCGATTATATTAGGGTATCCATGGTTGGCTACGCACGAACCGGGGAGAACCGGGGAGAACCGGGGAGTTAGTGCGGTGGAGCCCGGAGTGCCAGAACACTTGTATGCATGTTTCAATTTGTACTACGAGTATTGAGAGTCCCGAAGCCAAAACAGCGGTGACCCTTCCTCCGGAGTACAGCGAGTTCTCGGATGTATTTAGCAAGACGAAAGCGGCTCGATTACCCCCACATCGCCCCTCAGATATGGCCATAGAGCTAATCCCCGGGGCTGTCCCACCCGCTGGACGGGCTTATCCGCTCTCAATCCCTGAAACACTCGCTATGGAGGAGTACGTAGCGGAAGCGCTCGCGCTAGGCTACATTCGCCCCTCAGTATCACCAGCGGCGGCGGGCTTCTTCTTTGTCGAGAAGAAGGACGGCGGTCTACGCCCCTCGCCCCTACATTGACTACCGGGGCCTTAACGCGGTCACGATAAAGAATACTTATCCTCTCCCTTTGGTACCGGCGGCAGTGGAACAGCTACGGAAGGCTACGATCTTCACCAAACTGGATTTGCGTAGCGCTTATAATTTAGTGCGCATTAAGGAGGGGGATGAGTGGAAGACCGCGTTCATAACTATGAATGGACATTATGAATATACGGTTATGCCGTATGGGTTGGCGAATGCACCCGCAGTTTTTCAGTCTTTCATGAATAATGTGTTACGTCGATTTTTGAATCACTGTGTCATCGTTTACATTGACGATATCCTCATATACTCGGAGTCCCTGGAAGAACATGTCGTCCAGGTTATGGAGGTGTTGCAAGTACTACGGGAGAATAACCTTTATGTCAAGTTGGAAAAGTGTGCTTTTCACAGGTCGGACGTGCATTTCCTGGGTTATCACGTGGGACAACAAGGAGTTGCCATGGACACGAACAAGGTGACTGCGGTCCGTGACTGGCCCCGCCCACACTCAGTAAAGGACCTACAGCGTTTTCTGGGATTCGCGAACTTCTACCGTAGGTTCATTCGAAACTACAGCATGGTCGCGGCCCCCCTCACCTCACTGTTGCGAGGTGCACCGAGTAAACTGGCCTGGACAGGGGAGGCAGAGAATGCGTTCATCTCCTTGAAGAACAGATTCAGCTCAGCCCCGATTCTCCGTCATCCGGATCCTACACTCCAGTTTATCGTGGAGGTGGATGCCTCGGACACTGGCATTGGAGCCATCTTGTCACAGAGACAAGGTACGCCTCCGAAACTGTATCCGTGTGCTTTTATTCCCGCAAACTCTCTGCAGCAGAACGAAATTACGACGTGGGTAACAAGGAACTGCTCGCGGTGAAGGCGGCTCTGGAGGAATGGCGGCACTGGTTAGAGGGAGCTGCTCATCCTGTTCTGATTCTGACCGACCATCGTAATCTGGAATATATCCGGTCCGCGAAAAGGCTAAATGCCCGTCAGGCGAGGTGGGCCCTGTTCTTTACACGTTTCAACTACACAATCACTTTCAGACCGGGCTCTAAGAACGCGAAGGCGGATGCATTATCTCGGATGTACGAGAAAGAGGAGAGACGGGACTCCCAAAAACAGATTATACCACCCGCATTGGTTGTAGCGCCTATTCGTTGGGGTCTGGATGAACAAATCCAGGCGGCGCTTCAGGAGAAGCCTACTCCCCCTACATATCCAGCAGATAAACTTTACGTTCCGCTGAGGTTTCGTGAGGAACTACTACAGTGGGTTCACACAGCCGTCACCTCGGGACACCCCGGAATTACCCGCACCAGAGAATTAGTGCAGAGAAAATACTGGTGGCCTTCTGTGTCCAAGGACACACGAGATTTTGTTAATACGTGTGACGTGTGTGCTCAGTGTAAGACTCCAAGGTCACTACCCACCGGGCTATTGGAACCACTCCCCTTACCCACGCGTCCGTGGTCGCACATAGCCATTGATTTCATAACAGACTTGCCCCGCTCCCAAGGGAACTCATGCATCTTAGTGGTCATCGACAGATTCTCGAAGGCCTGTCGGCTCATTGCGCTGCCTAAGCTGCCATCCGCCCTGGAGACGGCAGAGAGCTTATTCGCAAACGTATTTCGGTTATTCGGTCTGCCCGAAGATATAGTTTCAGATCGAGTACCTCAGTTTACCTCTCAGGTATGGAGGTCGTTTTGCAAATTATTGAACATTTCGGTTAGCCTAACCTCAGGTTATCACCCCCAGAGTAACGGACAGGTGGAGAGGTTGAACCAGGAGATCGGCAGGTTCCTGCGCTCATACTGCAGTGAGAACCAGACAGAATGGTGTCGGTTTTTACCATGGGCGGAGATGGCGCAGAATTCCCTCACCCATTCCTCCACTGGGCTAACCCCTTTCCAGTGTATTTTAGGGTACCAACCACCGATGTTCCCCTGGTCTGGTGAACCCTCTGACCTACCCGCCGTACAGGAGTGGTTCGAGAGGAGTCAGCGGACCTGGGATGCGGCGCATGTGCGATTACAACGAGCAGTACGTCATCAGAAGATGCATGCTGACCGACATCGCTGCCCTGCTCCCGATTACTCTCCAGGCCAGTTAGTGTGGCTTTCTACTCGGGACTTACGACTACGCTCTCCCTGCCGAAAGCTGAATCCCCGCTATATTGGCCCGTTTCCCATAGTAAAACGCATAAACGCAGTAGCATACCGTCTGCTCCTTCTGCCTCGCTACCGTATTGCCCCTACGTTTCATGTTTCATTGCTTAAGCCTGTTCAGTCCTCTCTCTCTCGGGGTCAGAAGCGACCACCGCCGCCGCCACTGGATGTGGATGGATCTCCAGCCTATTCCGTGAACTCGCTCGTCGACTCTCGGCGGCAGGGTTCCAGGTTGCAATATCTGGTGGACTGGGAGGGGTATGGTCGGAGGAACGGAGTTGGGTGGAGTCCCATGACATTCTGGACCCCTCACTCATTACGGACTTTCACGCTGCCCATCCTGATCGGCCGGCGCCGCGACCCCGAGGTAGACCGCGTAAGCGGGCGGTCAGTGCGGCTGGAGCCGCTTGTTCGGGGGGGAATGATGTCAGGGTTGCGAACAACAGCCAGACCCACCAGAGGGCGCTATCGGGAGAGGACGCTACGGCCCGCCAGAGGGAGCCCTCACCGGAGTATTGACACACCTGCAGTTTATTAGTGTCTGATTGAACTGTTGTTTTAAGGACACTCCTGAGCTTTGCACTTGGCGAAGTATTCTATTCGTTCACGTTGCATTACCAAGCGTTACTCTCTCTGTCTGTAGTTACTGTTATTGACCTCTGCCTGCTTTGAGTTATATTGTTCCTGGATTCGCCCTACTGTACTTCTGCTTGTGTCTCTGGATCTCCTGTGTTTTCGACCCGTGCCTGTACTGACTACGTCTCCTGCCGATCTCGCCCTGCTGCTGGGCTGTGACCAGTACTCACCCCTCTGGGGTATTACGGTCACACCTTCACTGTCCTCCGGGACCACACCATCACAGTTGCATGATGGGATGCAGTACATCACGAAGATAGCTCTGTTCGCGTACTGGAATATTTTGCGGAAGTAGTATGTCATCCGGGGATGTTTCGCGTACTGGAAAAATTATTTTTATTTGCATACTGCATACTGCATACTGCATACTGATTTGGGGCCCAAGCAGTACACCAGTAGTATGTAGTAGGCTATTTCGAACACAGACAAAGACTTGACAGACAGGAGGCAAGCGGAGCCAGACATGATTGACAGATAGGGGACCGAGACAGACTAAATCTATATCTACCATAAAAAGCTTAGGTGTCTTTATAGATTCTGATCTTTCATTTGACACACATATGCCGTGCCACTAAAACTGGCTTTTTTTCCAGTTGCGTAAAATTGCTAAACTGAGACCTTTACTTTACTTATCAGATACATAGTAACTGGTCCACGCTTTTGTCTCAGGACTACTGTAATAATTCTAATTGGATGCTCTAAAAATTCCCTAAATAATCTCATGCAAAATGCAGCAGCCAGAGTCATAACCAAGGCTAGAAAATCTGATCACATTAGTCCCACTCTCTCAAGGCTGCAGTGGCTCCCGGTTAAATATTGAATTGACTTTAAAATTCTTCTGTTGACCTATAAAGCACTAAATGGTCTTGCCCCACAATATCTAAGTGAACACATTGTATAAAGTAATGCATCTCGCCTGCTGCACTCTCAAAATGCAGGGTTTCTCTTAGTTCTAAAAGGCAGAGCCCAGCATCAATCCCAGATTCAGACACACTTCACTTCCAACCTTTAAATCTAGACTTAAGACTGTCACGCGACACAGCACTAGGAACCCTGATTATTGAATTACACCTGTTCCTGATTATTCACTCCTTATATTCAGGACACTGCCTCTCAGCCATCGCAAACCATTGCCAACACATTGCGTGTCAGCATACTGAGCGTTATTTCCCACAGTGCTCTTTATGGTTTGACCTGGTTATCCTATACCTTTTTGTCTTCGATTAGCCCCTTTATACTTTTGCTTGTTGCTTGTATATTATCGATTTTGACCTGGATTGTTTGACTTAGTTTTGCTGCCTGCATGATATTGAACATTTTGCAGACTATTTTGCAGATCTGTGCCTGGCTCATTATGTAAAACCGTATTGCTTACGTCTGCATGTGTCTGTCATCTGTCATGCTCCCAGCGTCACAAAGACTCACCTATTTAATCAAGCCTTCAATTACTGCATATGAAGGTGTAGAGCTCAGGGCCCCCCAGTCATTAACTCCTCTGGTAATGCTCTGGCTTACCAGCGGATTCGCCGATGCCACCAATGGAGTCTCTGATGCCTCCAGCAGACTCGACGATGCCGTCACCTTCCCGTTGCCCAACATCCACATAGGAGCGACTGCTTGGCCTAGATATAGAACAATAAATATGGACTGTTACTAGCTGGGCTGCCCAATGGAGGATGGGTTCACTTTTGAGTCTTGGTCCCCCCAGGGTTTCTTCTTATTCCCTGCCTAGGGAGTTTCTCCTTGCCACTGTCACCCACGAGTTGCTCATTAAGGATTTGGACCCATGTGTTTGCAAAGCTGCTTTATGACAACATATGTTGTAAAAGGTGCTATATGAATGAAAAAGGGCTGATATTAAACACACGTGGACATTACCCTGCTCTGATTCAGAGGGCTGATATTAAACACATTACACTACTCTGATTCATTCTCTTCTTCGCTTCTAATCTATCTGGCATTCTTGGCGAGGAGCAAAGAAAGAATTCCATCGTACATGGAAACCTGTTTCCATATTGCAAATGAAAATAAACTCTTCTTAACCTTAATCTATGGGTCTTATGCTACAACTAAGGTCACACATATACCTTTTTTTTCCTTCCTGTCACTTTTGTTCAAGTTACAAAATCATAAACACAAAGAATGTGTATTGTCAAATAACTTCAAATGGTTCATATAATATTAATATATAATTTGAATATTGACATTGTCACGGTCAGCCCCGGATCCCTCCCTGTGGGCGTGTGTTCCTGGTGTCGATGTCCTTCTGTGTATTTCCGTGGGTGTGTGTGAATGTGAGTGTGTTCATTCGTCGCACCTGTAGCTTGTCTCGTCCTCACAAGGGGTTAGTGTGGTACGTCTATTTAATGTGTGCTTGCGCAGTGTCCCGTGCTCGTTGTTGTTGGAGTCACCGTGTATGTGTGTCGTTAGTTTTTGTCTTGCGCGATAGCGCTTCAAGTCGAAGAGAATAAATATACGTTTATCTGTCAACACCTGTGATCTCCGGCTTCTTTCTGAAAACGCCTCGCTCCCCGTGACAGACATGATATTATTATATAATATAATATACATTGAGGCATTGTTTGAGGTTTCCTCTACAGTATATGAAAGATGGTAAGAGAGTCAAAAAATTGGTGTAAGATATAAAATTTGGAACAAGCTGTCATGCTTAGATTTATGATCAGACTTACCCTCTCAACATCTCTCTCTTTCTGTTTTTTCTCTCTGTCTTACTGTTTTTTCTCTCTGACGCTCACTCTCTCCCCCTCCCTGTCTCTGAATTAATTGCCCTGCTGTCAGAAGTGTGGAAACCTTTATGCCATTGCTTTTCATGTTTTTAGTGACTCTTGGGGAAAAGCAATCATTTGTTTGCTCTTCATTTTGCCTCTGAGAGGAACAGCAAGAAAGTATATATGATTTTAGAGACAAACCTACTGCTGCATCTATAAATCCCTAACAAATATATTAGTACCATAAAGCAACCTACATTCAAAACCACAATCTTTTTGCCTTCGGGTGCATGAGATTTTCTTTATCAGAACTAATACATCTGGGCTTCCTTGGAATTCACAGGAATGGGTTCCTGTGCAGTTAAGTTTTTTTGCTTCACCATGTATGCAACCTCTGGACGTCTTAGGGAAGAACTCCGCCTTCAGCCCTGGGGAGCCAGTAGGAAGGCAAGTAAATGGAAGATGCATGTTTGCTGTGTTCTGGACAACCTCAAGGTGCTGCAAATGGCATCCTGCTTTTGCTTTGCTATCCATTCACGTAGCCGTTCTGAATACCGATGTTGATAGAATTGTTTACTCGCAGCAGCTCTATTGTTACTTATGGTCTATTTGTGTTCACATTAGTAATGCGGTTTACAAATGAATCTGTTTTAAGTCATACTGGTCTTTGCAGGTTAAAGTTTTGTTTGCACTGGTATGTGCAAAACAGAAAAGACCTGGACACAATAGATGGGCACTCAACAGACAACAATTGGAACCTGTAACATTTTAACACACTTATAAATGCTTCTCAGAAGTGGTTTGTTTCTCATTAGTGCATGTTCCCACTGTTAGCTTAGAATTTGATAAAACTTTTTCCTCTTTTCCTCTTGCCATAACATACAGATCAGTGATTAGTTGAGAATGGTCTGTTCCCACTAGTAAATGCAAAACTGGATTGAGCTCCTGTATGTCCACACTGGTATATACAGAGGTCAATTTTTAGTAGGGTCTGTAAAACCAAAACTGGATTAAGCTGCTATGCATAGAAGTACAGATATAAGAGAATTGTTCTTTGATGCCTGAACTGATTGATGCAGAAGTGGATTTCAGTACTTTTACTTTTCTGGGTCTGTGAGATGAATGAAGGATCTATAAAACATAGCAATGTCACAGAGCAGTCAGGCACCTGAATTATTCACACTCAGTCATTCCAGCCACGCTTGTCTCTCTCTAGCACTTATTCTTTCTCCCATGTTTCCTCCCTGACCCTCCATCTTATTTGTTTCCAGTTTCGACAAACCTTATTTTACCCTGTGCAGCACCGTGACCTGTCCAATCCTGAGGAACAGCATGTTTGTGTGGATGTGTGTGTGTGAGTGTGTGTGTGTTTCACACTTTAGTACACTGTGTGCTATCTCTGGGAGCCTTGCGCTGTGCCAACGCCCTAGAGCTCCAGTGGGCAGGATTAACAGTTGCTGCCACACCAGTACACACACACACACACACACACACACACATACACCACTGCCACCACACACTAACCCTAACCCTAGATATTTTTCATTCAGTTTTCATATAAATTCATACAGAAGTAATTAAGGGGACCATGCATGCAACAGGAGATGATCAGGTGTGCAACGAAGTGAGCGCATCCTGTGTGAGGAACAACTGAGTGTGTTTGTGTGTGTTTGTGTGTGTGTGTGTGTGTGTGCGTGTGTGTGTGTGTAGATTGGTGGTGACCTCAGATACCCTTGTTCTAAAACCACATCCACCTTCAAAGCAGTGAGATACAGAATGCACTCTTGCTCACACATAGACACGCATAATACAAACATATGTTATAAACTGCCAGTGCATTAAAACTGCTTGGTGTGTTTCTGTAATAATGTAAAAATGTGTTCTGGCAGTTTATTTAGTGCGTATGCGCTAGAATAGTCCTATGTGCTTTTATGTGTGAAAACTGGAACAGTGTGTAAATCACATCAAATATTGATGAAATCTTCCTCTTTGCCCTCCAACAAACACGGCCCACCCAGCCCCTCCCCCGCTGCCAGTTAGTCTGTGGGGGAAGAAGCCAGTCTGGCTGCAAGCTCAATGCAGTTCCCTGCAGATAACTGCACACACACACACTAAGATCCTCACATACAGGTGTAGGCAAGGATGTGTACAAAAAGTGAGGGAAAAGAAAAGAGGGATAGAGCAGGTGAGAAGAATGAAACGACCAACAATGGTTTGAACTGGAAGAGAAATATGCAATTATGAGGGGGACTTCAGCCACTTGACATGAGAGAAAGTGAACTGCTAAAATATCTGATCTGAAGACTGATGGTTGTTTCAGTTTATCACTGTAACTGTTTATCCCTGTAACTGTTAACTGTGTCTTAGCATCTAGTTTCTTGGTCCAAGTAAAAGTAAGCGTGCCACACCCACCACTACCTCAAGGGGCTTTTCTCCAACAAACCAACAGTATGACAGTGGATGCTAGGCAACAGTTGTGGGTCAGGTGGTGATCAAGTGAATTCACAGCGGACCCAGACGTCATGGCACAAGTCCGCACGAGCCTTTTACTCGCGCTAATGGGATATTGCGAATGATGAGCGAGTGAGTAGTTGTGTGTGTGTATGGGGGGGGGGTCTTAAGAGATGGAAAGAGAATGAGAGTAAGAGTGTTAGGAGCCAATGTTGTCATTGACTTTGACTGTGGAGGACGAGAGTCTCACCTTTGTATTTGATTGATGATTTGATGATGTTCGTATACTGATGTTACTGATTTTGATGATTGACGACGTTCGTATTGCCGTTGTGTAAATACGTGCTAGTTGGCGCTGTGGTTTGAGTTGACCAATCCTCCTTGACACAGTAATGCGTCGCTCTCCTTAGACTTTCTGCAAGCTACTTAGAAGTAAACTGAAGAACCAAAGCAAACGAGTACCGACGGCTGTAGTAATGTAGCCACGCGCAAATAGGACTGTGTGGTGATGCTGTGTCAGCAGCGTGTCACGTGCCGATTGCGTGTCTCGAGACTGTCTGAAGCTCTGTCTCTCTCTCTCTCTGGGGCGCTCCTCTTGCGCGAGCTACCCCCTCCTGTTCCCGCCCCGTCGCGCGTCACGCCGTCTATTTCAGCACAAGCAGCAGGTAACAGCGGTGTAAGGAAAGGAGCTGTAATACAAGAATCATGCTTCAACAGGAGCGGTCGTGTTTTGTTCTCGGTACGGTTGTAGTGTGTGCGCGCCTGTGTGCTGGTAATGAATCCTAGTGAAAAACGGCTGTTGTGTTTCGATTACATCTGCTTTCTTTCCAACAGCCTGGTATTGTTTGTTTCAGCGTTCTGGTCGAGACAACGCAATTGTTGCTCTGCGGTGTGAGAGATTCCCATTTTTTCTTTGTTACGTTTATGTCTCGGGGGCGGCGCGATGTCTGAATGCAATCAGACCAAGATTTAAAGCCAGTTTTCTTAACAGCCTGCGTTTCGCGGTGCCAGTAGTGATATTGATTCGTGTCATACTTGTGTTATGTATGCTTGACGGATGTTTTTTTGTCCACAGTCTATCCGTCTTGCGCCTCCTTCCTTGATCAAGGTCCTTAAATGACCCACCACCAATAAAGGGCTTGCGCTGTCCTGCCCGGATCATGGCATGCGCCTTATCCCATACTTCTACACGCGCGGCGCTGAGGCTCGATAGCAGTGAACATGGGGATCAGATCCAGAAATGCCGTTAACGGCTCTGAAGACTTGCGCGAAAGGAAAAGCGCACTGGCCGGTGAGCTAGAGACGTGCGCTGGGCACGAACGGGATGGCGCGCTGCTACTCGTGGGTTCGGGGAAAGAAGCGGACTTTAAACGGGGCTCGCAAAACATCGGACTGTTGGCCAAGACGCCTCTGGGCTACACGCGCCCCGTGAAGAGGAATAATATCCGGAAGCGGCGGATCCAGAATCTTATTTACGATGCGCTCGAGAGACCCCGAGGATGGGCGCTGCTGTACCATGGATTTGTGTAAGCGCTCCCAAATCGCCACACACACACACGCACACACAGTGAGTTTATTTCCTGAGCAAATTGCTTTATAATATCTGCTCATCCATTTTCTGCTCATCCATGTTTTCATTAGATGAGCTACTCTTTGAGCTCATGAAGCTCTATGTTAATTAAAATGTGAAATATCCACAAATGTAAACTGCCTTACTGCATTCAATGGCTAAATAACAGTGTATTGGGCTACTGAATTATTCAATATAAACCTTGATCAAGTGTCTTGGCTTATTTAAATATTGCAAGTAGGTGTATTAGTCTGTTGTTGGAGCTAAACCACCACTGGCACATTGTAGATATTCAGGAGCAGGGCTAACTAAATTTAGCTGACTCTGAGAGCTAATTTCTGCCAAAAGGTGGATCTCCAGCACTAAGGTGGGAGTTATATCTATGCTATGGTGTGTTATGCAAATCAGCTGAGCAGCACTTTGAAAAAAACTATGCTAACATAAGAGGTGATTACCTTGCATCAGTATGAGGGGGAAATGTTTAAAGCTAAAATGGGAAACAAATCTAATTTGAGCATTACAATCTGCTGGTTAAATGTCATCTTGTGTTCCCATCAAATGATTGAATGTAAAAGAGTAAAAGAGCAGCAGGTGCTGTTGTAATGGCGCTGACGTCTGGGAAGCTGTCCGTGGTGCTGAAATAAAGATTTGTAGTAGAGCTGTCCATTGTACTGAAATAAGACACCTACATGTAATACCTAATTGACAGTATCCATTGTTCATGTTGGGGTCTAAGACATTATGTGAATTAGATATGAAATGGGTAGAGATGCCCGTGGGTCTAAATTAGTGAGTGATAATTTGATATAAAGAGCCAACAGCACAGAAAAAACAATTATATAAGTGACCCCTCATTTTAGTAAACACACACACACTCTCTCTCTCTCTCACTGGGGGGCATAAGTGCATGTTTGTGTTGGTTAATTGGAAGAGCTTCATTATGGAGGATCAGAGAACAGATGGAGAACTTTCCCTTGAGCCAAAAGTGCAGCATTTAACTACTGCGTGTCCTCTCACACATGTACACAGGCTTTCACATTGGCAACTGATACCAACCTATATTCTTTTATCTTTCACAGTGTTCCTTAAACAGAAATATATGCATATGCTCACCCAACTAAACACTCACACACACACACACATACACACACTTTTCTACTCACACCCCATTTGCTGTATATATTTTTCAGAGCTTCAGGATGTGGTTCACAATTTGCTGTTTAGGATACCCATTGCTTTTAACCACTATGTGTATGTGTGTATGTGTGTGGTCTCTAGGATCTAGCATGTGTGTGTGTTTATGTATCCATGTGTGGTCTCCAATGAGGCAATGAGGCTTTTAACCAGTTTTAGCCAAGATTAGTTCTCTCCTTATTAATGTGAATTATTTATAATGAAATGATGAGCTCCCTCTCTCTCTTTTTCCCTCTTTCTGTGTGTGTGTGTGTGTCTTTGTGTGTTTTTGTGCTTGCTTGCAGAGTGACTATGAGGTGTTGGGTTTTCTAACAGCAGTGTTACTGTTGCTGGAATGCTAATGTAGAATTCCATCAGATGTTCATTACCACTGAGTGGAGCTACCATGTGCTAGAGTGCTTTAGACAGCAGTCAGAGGGTGGGGGAAGAACACATTATTGTTATTACTGGGATAATTTGGACTGTAAATAATAACTTCAGCCAACAGAAATCTGGATATAAAAACATTTTAGGAGGTCTACAGCAGAGGATTTCATTTCCACACCTTGAATTTAAAATCTGAAAGTAATCACATGTAGTTAATTTTAAGTCATATAACATAGATATTGCAATCAGTGCCACCAGAGTGCAAGTGGGATGAATCAAGTATGATGACAAAGTGGCCAGTCAGTTACATTACATACTCACCCGTGATTATAAAACCCTGGACCAAAACTTTGATTAGAAGTGAGGATTTTAATGCTTCTTGACTACACTGAATTACCATCAGTCAGATCAATGTAGAATCCACACTTATATGCCAAATCATCAAAATGTGGAGAGTTTGTCCCACACTGGGTGTTAACAGGGGCTCATGCACACGTCTGTTAATGACGCGATGCTTTGAGAACAGGAACAGGCAATAATGAGGATGATGATGGGGTGGAGTCAGAGCAGAGACTAGTCAGGCAGTGCTCCACAAGTGGGCACCTCCCAAAGGTGGGGAGAAGAAGGGGCGGAGGAAGCGTTTGGAGACCCGGCCATGGTTAGGAACAGGAGGTCAATGAGGGGGAGGGCGGGGCTGGGCGGAGCTTGGTGGAGCTGGGCGGAGCTGGGCTGCAGCTGAGTGTCCGTGGGGTGGGGCGTGATCATGCGAGTTCCAAAAGCAGCACCAGGAGGACTGTGTTCCAGAGACAGGAGCTAATTAATCAGATAGTGTTATAGCTCATTAGTGCTATCTTAAAACGCCAAGCCTTCACCCCATACTGATGGAGTCGTGGGAGGGTGTGTGTGTGTGTTTGTGTTCACAAAATGAGAACAGGAAGAGGTGGTAATGAGGGGGCAGTGCCAGGCCAGCCAGGACTGGAGGTCTGATGGTGTGGAGCCTCCGTAACAGCAGAAACGGTTGGTTCTTTCATAGTGGCGATGCTGCTAAATGGAGTGCGAAAGCCCGTCTTGTTTAATTGCACAGTCTGAAGCGAACAAAAACAAAGGAAATTTAATATACCGTGGAGCCCCACAAAATCCAATCATGAGTTTTTCAGTCACACTGGAGCTTAGAATAAATTCACTCTGGAAAGAAACAGAGAATAGTTGGACTAACCCTATATAGCTTGATTGGCAGGGAAATATGGTTGACAGAATTCTGCTGGAATGATCGATCCGCTTGGGCAGTTATGTAATAATGTTTAAGACAAGTACTTAGAAAATGCTGAGCATGTCCATACAACAAGCCGTGGATGGGGACGGGATACTAAGGGAGTATCTGAAAATTGTCATTCCTTCTTTTTTGCTTTTTATTGCATTTATATTTTTTTCATTCTCACCTTACCAGTTACACTCACAGTTACAAACAATTACAAACACCAAACTCTATCCACCACCCACTGGTCATGCAGACATACATTCACACACACTCACACCAGGACAATTTGTGGGACAACCGGTTCACCCTAATTCCAGGAAAATAGAGACCATGGAGGAAACCCAGTCAAAAAACAGGAGAACTCCACCCAGATGGGGACATGAATGCAAGACGCTAGCGAGGGAGGTAAACACGCTAACCGCCAAGCCGCCCAGATATCTTAAACAGGTTAAGACATCTTTTACAGTAATAACCTGCTAATAATATAATTTCATTGCATAAAATTCCATTAGGTCACCAAAAACGCGAGCGTTCATCACGCAAACTAATTGCTGCCTTCGTGTAAGAAATTCGGTCAGAGCCGTGTGACTCAACCCCAGCTCTAGGTCATACGCACCCTGTTCACACTCCGCTCATGAATAACCCAGAGCCTTCTGAGTTCAGCTGAAGGCTCCATCACTGTTAGTCAGCTCCGTTTGCAACACCGCAGACAACAGAGAGGAAAAGTCCTCAGCGTGGCAGCAGTCCAGGTCTTTATGCTGTCAGCCTCTAACCATCTCTAATGCATGTGCCTTTATCTGCGTCTGGCTCTGTGTGTGTGTGTGTGTGTGTGTGTGTGTGTGTGTGGGTGTGCATGAATGCTTATCTGTCTCTCTATGTGTATATGGGTGCCCATCACACATATTCATGTGAATGCGTTTGTGAGGGTGTATGGGTGTGTAAGTGTATAATTATGTATATAAGGGTGTTGCAAAGATTTTTGTTGTAATTCACTGTGACATTTAATCTCTACACTTATAGCTTATTGCCTCACATATATTACTGTAAATTACATCTACAGACTCTTTTGGTGGAAAGTGATTCTTCTTGTGCTTCTCAGTTATTAGCTGGAAATCCAGTATGGAAACCTCAGTGTGATGAGATGTACACACTGGTGTACAGGGGGTCATCAGAGAGAGAGAACTCACTACAGACAGACAGAGTGAGAGATCTACAGACAGAGAGAGAGCTCACTGACATCTACAGACAGCAACAGGTGATATGACTGCACCACTGAAAGGTTTTATCTTCTGTTGCTGCATCACAGGATAGTTGCAGAAACACCCTGAGTGCAAATGTGCCAAGGTTAGCATTTGCAGATATTTGGAGTGTGTGTGTGTTTTTTACTGAGCTCACAGTGTCACCTGTTTTATTATCCAGCATTTTCGGGCCACATAGAGATTCCTTTCCCCTGGTTGTCCCTGTATGAGTGTGTGTGTGTGTGTCTGTGGGTTTGACCTTCCTTTGTAAATGGAGGTGAGAGGAAATCCATTAAGCTTATAGCTGTACATACACAGGCCAAATATCCCCAACACACTCACTCACTCACTCACACACACACACACACACACACTCACTCACTCACTCACTAACATACACACTCTCTCACACACACACACACACACACACACACACTCAAACACACTCACATACACACACACACACACACACACATACACACACATTCACTCATTCACACACACACATGCCCACTCACTCACTCACACACACACACACTCACACACACACAAACACACACAGACACACTCACTAACTAACTCGCTCATATGCATGCACACACGTGTGTACACGCACATGCAAACACACACACTCACACACGCACAAACACATTAACCACTAACACACACACTGAGACCCATAATCATGTTGACAGCATCAGCTAAATGAGACTTGCCAGTGTACATTCTTACCTTTGCTCAGTATGCATGCTTCACTTTGTAGCATCAGGTTGTAGGAAAGATATGAGAAGGAGCATCATGTGACCTGAAAACTCTCAAGAGTGTGTGTGTGTGTATGTGTGCATGCATGTGTGCGTGTTTGTGTGTGTCTATGTTTGTGTGTGCATGCATGAGTGAGTGTGTGTGTGTTTGTGTGTGTGTGCATGCATGCGTTTATGTGTGTGTGTGTGCGTGTGTATGTGAAGCTACCCTCAGTAAGACTTCAGTCTGATCAGCAATACGAAACAGTTAATTAGACTGGCTCTCAGAGCCTCTTACAATACTATCACTTGAGCACAGTTGGAAGCAAACACACACAAGTTAATTTCCATTTCCACACAAACACACACATGTATAGACACACATCCACACATACTAAATGGTGCAAAGGCTTTGACCTCTCTCTCTTGCTGTAGTTTTGCTGCCTTCTGAAGCAGAGTCATGTGACATGTTGCCACAGTAACATCTCCATGTGGAGTGGAGGAGGGCTGTTCTACTGAAAACACAAACACACACACACACACACATATAGCCATGAGGACATGCACACACACACACACACCATTGAGATATTTGTGATTTTTAGATTTCCTTGTAATGTTTGTAGTGGCGTAGTATTATATGTACTGTATATGAACCTATAGGTATGTGTGTGTTTCTCCTTCAGACGCATCAGAGGCATGATACAGGGATGTGCACCAAAGAGTCTTCAGTTGCTCAGCAACCGTACCAGATTAGGGCTGCAGTTAAAACAGAGGAAATACATTCAGTCTTTATGAAGAGTGTGAGTGTGTCTAGGGATGATGCACAGAATGCCCACGATATGTAGCTATATATGTAGCTATGTTTGATATATATGTGTGATATATGTGTGTGTGTGTGTGTGTTTGGATGTGCATTTATTTGTTTGTATTTATAGATTTGCTATCCAACACAACTGTACTGTACAACTGTATCCAACACACTCCACTCCTGCAATTCTACTCGTAGATGAGCTAAATTAGTGAAGATACAATCTGAGTTTGGTGATGATGATGATGATGATGATGATGATGATGATGAATTTGAAGGTGGGTGTCACAGAGGATGAGAACAGGCTATTAATAGCCACTATTCACAGACCAGAAAATGCATTTACTTTTTATCACCACTCACACAGGTGCACTGTAGCATATTATGTGCATGAATGATGACACTAACCTTGTTTTTGATGGTTACAATAGAAACTACAGCAGGACACAATGATAGAACCTATCAATGATAGAGTGAATAGAACCTAGTACAGAATGTCCCAGTCTACTGGAAGTCTGCTACAGAAAAAGAAGATGAAAGTGCACAAGAGAGAGAGAGAGAGAGAGAATGCAGAGAAAGCAATGGTCGCAAAGTAGAAAATCAGCAAATTTGTGCATGTATGTGCGAGCATGTGTTTGCATTGTGTTTTCACTAAAACATCTACTCTACTGACAGAATGCGTGGAGATGTGGTGTCACAACATCAGGGATGTTCTATAGGGCAAGAGTGAACATTAACCATTTCATGACTCATATTTCCTTATGTTCATGACCACTGCACCTCTGTCCATGCCACACCCGCAGATGTCCACTCTCTCTCACCGTCCCTCCCAGTAGATCAGACTAAACCAGCAATGACGGGTGTTTCATTAAGCTAACTAGGAGCTCTGTTTTGTTACTGGCCGTAAACCTTCTGGGCTTCCTTCTTGCTTTCTTATCTACCACATCTCTCTGTCGTCATTCCTTCTCTCACTTCATATTCATGCCTCTTTTTGTGTGGGCTATATGTAAGTCAAGGTTAAAGGAAAGTAAGTGGACAAGGACCATTTCACTCTGTATGCAACCACAGTTCTTGCAGAACGGCCCGTCAAGAGCCTTAGGGAACTCTTTGAAGGCAGCTTGAAGGATGCTGCTATTCGCAGGGGGGTGAGGGGAGGAGAGAGTCAGGAAAAGGGCATCGTTCACTGCCAGTCAAAGCTGTCGCTGACTTTGTCTGCATTCATAGGTGACAAGCGACCCTTAAGTGCCCTCCCTGAGTGCTCATGTGAAGAGGACAAGGCCTTCCTTCAGAACACCTTCGGTGACCGAGCAGGAGAGCAGGAGCTTGGGCACAATAATGCTCTTATAAGCTCAGTTAGTCCCAACAGCTGAGTTTGCCATGAAGGAACCAGGTTGGAAAGCTGAGCAGAAAGTCATGGAGGCAGATATCTTAGCCTCATCCCCAGGGCCCAGCAGAGAACCATTCATACAAGCGCACGAGCACTGTCCAGAACTCCTTCTGCAACTGTGGAACATTTCGAGGCCATTCTGGCAGAGAGGGAATGTTGCTGACCATTGGAAGCTTGAGGGTGTTTGGAAACTCAAGGAAGAAAACTCAATTACTTTAGGGTCATCTCACTTCTCAGCACAGAGCTCAGTTATGGCCTGGCGTGTTCATTTGAAAGAATGAATATAATGATGCCTCAGTGCAGAAAAATGTGATCTTGGGGACACCTGGTTGTGTAGGGCCTACAAGGTTAGTGACACAGTCCTGAGAGAAGTACGAGCAGGAAGACGAGATCTGGTAGTGTTTGTGGTTGAACATTGCCAGTGCTTATGTGTCCAGACCACACAAATTGGTGGAAGAGATAATACAATTACACTATATTCCCAGTAAGATCAAGATCGCTATAGCAACTTCAGGATGAGTGCCATTTTGGGGTCTGTGATATCAGACTGGCACAAGCTTGAGTCAGGCATTATTATGGGCTGCAGAAGTCCTTCCTTTCACCCTCGTCATAAACATGATCTTCAAGCCAACAGAGGCTGACGGACGCTGCTACCACAAAACAAGCGGAGACCTGGTAGCTCACTTGCTAAGGGCAACAATTCCGTTTTGCCCGGTGGTTCCAAGGCTTGGATTTACCAGCATTCCATCTCATTCAGAGTTTTGTGTCCCCTGCTGCTATGTGCAGTTCCTATGACAACAGTGGAAGCCCTGGAAGAAGAAGAGCCCAGATCTGTGTAGGAGGCTCAGCGTGCCAAGGAGTGTGATCAGCGCTGCTTTTCACTGCAACTTCCTGTCAGTGGTCTCTCGGTATTCGTGGCGATGCAAACAGGGGAGGCCATGCAGCGGAGAGACCCCAGTGCAGGCAGAAGCAGCCCACACTGACCCACTGCAGTAGCTGAAACTCCAAAAGCTACATGGAACCTATGAACACACACATACATGAACTGCGTATAATTGAACACCGCAGGAAGGAGGACATGTTCCTTCTTGTCCCTCTGAAGATTTTTTTTCCTTAATGTGCCCCGGGTATTTTCTTTGCCACTGTTGCCATGGGTTTGCTCATTAGGGATCTGGGCCTATCCATCCATCCATCCATCCATCCATCCATCCATTATCCTTACCGCTTAATCCCGCTAGTCGGGGTCACGGAGGGTGGTTGGAGCCAATCCCAGCATCATTTGGCGAAGGCAGGGTATGTCGCCAGTCCACCACATGGCCAACACACCCGCACACACTCACACCTACGGGCAATTCAGAGTGACCAATCGGATCTGGGCCTAAATATCTGTAAAGCTACTTTGTCACCATGCATAAAGTGTTGCATAAACAAGTTTGACTTTGATTCTAAAGTACTAGCAGCTAGCATGATTGCACTGACAGGAAATGGAGGCCGGACAGAGAGTTGGAAATGGCAGAATCGCGCTTGGCAAAGGGCTCATAGGACATCTGTGGCAATCTGGGAGAACAGGCCTAGACTACTTTCTAAACAGCCAGGATGAACAAAAGCCATGGTAAAGAGTGGCAGCATCTTCTTCTGGAGGAAGCACAAACCAATATAGAGGAGGTTCAAGCCAGCGTGATTGGTAGTACTAGCACAGCAGGGAGATTGAACAAAGTGGGAGAATGTAAGACTGTGTGGTCAGATTTCTGGCATGCTGACTTCCAAGTTTGATTTTTGGTCCAATCTATCTAGGACCTCTCACCAAGTCCAGCTAACCTTTGGTGGAAGAGTGAGATGTCATCATAACTTCTTTGCCATTGGAGAGGGTTCCTCTAAGATGTTCCTAGTAGCTGCCCCAAAGTGCCATGACCAGGTGCTCAAGGCAGTTGTGGATTCTTGTCAACACAACCACCCGCTCCATCAAACACCTCCCTAGAACAAAGTATATCTCGATTTTGAAGGCCGTGGAGAAGCCATGGCTACAACATCTTCCTCCATACAGCTCCCCTCGGCTACCTCAGACTGGCAACTGAGAGTGGATTTGTATCTGGATCACATCACATCAGTAACACTCTACCCAGACATGCTTCTCCTCTCAGACTCCGCGAAACTGGTGGGAATCAAGTTCCCTGGGAAGAGTGCATGTATGAAGCCAAAGAACAACAGTGCACCAGGTGCCAGTAACTGAGCGATGCAGGAAGAGAGGCTGGTGGTCTCACTGTGAGCTCATAGACGTAGGCTCCCTCAGGATCCCTCTGCAAAGCTCTGACATCACTAGAGGCCACTGGGGCAGCAAAGAAGGGGGCCATAGAATCTTCATCTGAACCTGCGGAGAATAAAAAAGGCAGAACCATGGCCACTTGCTGCTGGGACACAATCCAGTATTTGATCAACCTCAGCTGGGTCGCCTGGGAGATGGGGTCTGATGTTGAAAGATCCAAAACCCCTGAAGACCTGAAGAACATCACTCGTCGATTCCTCCCAGCAAAGGATGCCTCTTGCACCAACTGTGTGCTTAATATATTCACAAGATTCATCTTCAAGGCAGCAAGGACACACACACACAAACACATAGATACAGGATATCTCAGCGCACACACATATAGTTGTGAGTTCTAGTTCCCAGAAATCATCTGAAACACACACAGGTGCTTTTAGTCTTCACCTCACTAATAACCTCTAATGGTGTCACCCCCCCTTACTTGCTCTTTGCTCTCTGCTTCCATCTCTCCTTCTTTCTCTCCTTCTTTAAGTACTTCAGGGCAATTGGTGATTGCACTCTTTGCCTCAGAGGTAAATGGCTTATAGTGTTTTGGCGTGCGCACGCGCGTGTGTGCAGATTGTGTTCATTAGTTTGTGCATTCTACATTCTGCAGTGGTGCAGTAAGATAGCAACCTTAACGTTAAACCTACATTGTGTGTGCATGTTTGTGTGTGTGTGTGTGTGTGTGTGTGAGTATTTCAGAGAGAAAAAGAGTTGGACAGAGAAAGAGATAGAGAGAGAAATAGATGGAGAGAGAAAGAGGGCCATTTAGTCACCAAATACACACACACACACACACACACACATATACATACATCCATTTTTTGTATGCTGTATGTGTTTATGGGTGTGGGTTGGTTGTTTTGTTCTGACTGACATTTTCATTGCTACATATTCTTAGAAAAATAGATCAAAACTCTTTCCAGGAACACTAGGAGTGTTCGGAAGAAAGCCATATCAGTGCCACAGACACACGCACACATACACACACACACACACACACACACACACAATGATTTCTGGGTTGTGACAACACATTTCATATGTTCACTATAGATTATAGTTAATTCTGCACTGGTGATACATCATCCTACACCCTGAAGCCTAAACTCTAAATCCTGTTTCATCCCAAAGCTACTGTGTCACCCCCACCCCACAGAACCCCCACCCTCCACCCTCCGCCCTCGCGTGTGCGTCACTGCTTCTCACAGCTGGCTAGAGAAGTGTGTGAAGCTTGAACAGACCATCACACACTACACTACACTCAGCCTTGGACACACGTCATTAGCTTAAGGATGGTATATACACACACGCAGGCATATAATGATCATTCTGCTAATTATTATCATAATGATAATGATGGAACCAGTGTTGACAAAAGATGCATGGATGCGTCAAACGACATCCCAGAGAGAGAGAGAGAGAGAGAGAGAGAGAGAGAGAGAGAGATAGAAAGATAGTGACAAGACAGAACAGAGGATGACAGGGAAGAGAATGGTAAGGAGGAGGAGTGAGAAAGGGAAAGATAGAGAGAAAGTGAGTGAGAAACAGAAAAAGAAGGACAGAGACTCCTTCCTGTTCAAATGGACCCTCATTTTTCTCCATTATGGCCATGATGACAGCACAGTGGTGTGTGATGGATGAGTGTGTGATTTGTGTGCATGGACCAAGCCAGTCACAGAACACATATCAGCACATGACATGAACTAAAATGAATGAGGTTCTAACTATGAAAAGCTACTTTATTTCTATACTTCACTTTGACCTTAGGAATTGCGAAATGAAAAGTTCACTCACTTCATGTAGGTAATATTTTTAGCATTTTAGTATTTATTCTAATGTAGTATTTCATTGTTTGTCCTTACACCTGCAACGAATACAATAATTATGCTAGCGTATCCTCTGTGGTACAGTGGTATTTACGCTGGGATCCAAAGAGAGTCAAGCATTAACATAGTGGCAGTGACTTAAACGGCGATCGCTAACTGCTGGGGTGGGTTTACAATTCATTTGCTAAGTACACATTCGCCCACATGGCTAATTAATGTGATTAGCACTGCATTTAGGTGTTGCATTCGAGCACCCTTGCCTTAATGTTCATCCATAGTGACAAAACCATCAGCCTAGCGAGAAGCTGCAAATCAAGCACCTGTCAAGCAGCTGTGTAACAGTGGCACTGACACTGACACTGGTGTATGGGAGGCCTTTAAGGCCATAATTCATACGTGCGCACCATCATGTTTCTCATACTTGCACACATATATCATACTTTTGCACACAAACTCGCATGCAAACGCTATCATAATTCCAATTTTAATTTGAAACATTTGAAGACATTAATTATACTTAATGAGTAAAGTCGCTTTTGTTTTTAACTTTAACTAGCTATAAAACTTGTGAAATGACTAGCAGATATTTGGCAGAGGTGCTAAGATTAGTGAGACCAGTGAGTTCTATTTAGAGTTAGATGAACCAATCAGGAATAGCGGAAGGGTTCATGATGGTCAGGCTGATTCCAGGGGCAGACAGGCACAGTCCTGGGGCAACAGCATCATCATCAAACACAACAAGGGGGCCAGTTTTACAGCTCAGAAGAGAAACACAGAACAACTCTGTTGCACTGGGCAGTTGTTCCTCATTTACAGAGCGAAACACGACTTTGGCAGAACCAGCTCGAACAGATGAGCTGAAATGGGAAGAGCCAGAAGGAGGTGCAGGTAGGAGGCGCCGCGGGACATCAGTGCTCGTCCGCCCCACTGTCAGCACACCTGCGTGAATGTGCGAGAGCAGCAGGACGACAGGACGACAGCGACGTCTACGCTCACCTTAATTACCTTTATAACCCTGCAGGAAAGAGTTCTAAAAGAATGACTAAACAAACAGGCTTCAAACCAAACTAACAACCTAGATTTAAAGGTCAGATTTATCTCTGTGGCTGAAACCCAAACACTGATTGGAAGTTAATTACAAAGCTGGGGAGATTTGTAAAAATACGCTCTGCCCTTGCGGTAACTTTCAAAATTCTAGATACTAACACATAACCAGAACCTTGTGACCTAAGTAGTTCATCATTTGAAATAACTTCCAATTTTTGTAATCAGTACAGGTAGTCAATGCAGTGTCAATAATACTGGGCTAATATGGTCAAATTTTCTGGTTCTGGAAAGGACTTTAATTGCTGTATTCTGGACGAACTGAAGCTTATTTCAACTCATCACATTCATACAATCTTGAGATAATGAAAGAGTGAACTAGTTTTTTGGCATCATGTATGGAGAGCGTGTTTCAGGTCAGGAGCGAGTGTGATCCAAAGCTTGTTTTTGCGTGGGAGTGAATATATGAGAGTTTGATAGTGTGTGAAAAAGAATTTGATATTGAACACATAAGAGTATGATGAGGAGTGTGTGGTTTAACACTGTGTGCATGAGAGTTGGATAGTGTGAAAGAGTCTGTCACAATTTCTGAGGTAGTTTAATCTACCCGCCTTCAAAATGTTTCAGAGCTAAAGTGTTGCAGGTTCACAGTGGAGCAATGAAACCTTTCTGTGTGGGCTATGAAGACGAAACTCCCCTGATCATCTCAAAAGGGCAGAATCTCTGACTATCTCGAGCCTCGTAATTTGACTGATATTCTGGGTTCAGGTCACTCTTTGCACAGGCACCGATACACTCCTTCACCTCTACATTTGTGCTAAAAGCAAACACTCACGTATGAATAAACCGAGTTGGATCGGTGCTGATACACACACGTTTGCCCCTCGGCTCACTGGCCTCTCTCCTTCCCCACTGGAAGATCTCAGCCCACGTGTGATGGTCGTCGTTGGTGATCTGTGGGGTTGAAATGCAGTATGTTTTGTTGTGTTTTTGCTGGGCTCTTCTCCTACTCCAGGGTCATGACATGCTCTTTGTCTGCCAGGGGGAGTCCTATAGCCTGTGTGTGTGTGTGTGTGTGTGTGTGTGTGTGTGGAGGAGTGTTAGGGAGATTAGTGCCTGATCTACACACTTTGCATTTCTTTATTGGCTCCTTACTTGACTGGTTGTCTGCATATCCCTCAGGAGCTACAGTTCACTTCCTTACTTACCTACTCACACACACACACACACACACACACACACAGGGTGATGTATCACGTGTATCAAATGTAAAGCCTAGAACCTCCAGTGTTTTTCCTGCATCTTTTTCTGTCTCTCTCTTCCAGATGACCTGTTGACATTGTTACCATGGATTCAGGATTTTATTTGCTGGTTGCCATGGTTTTACCATAATATTGCAGTAGTCTCTTGTCCTTGCTTTTTGTGTGCAAATATCTGTGATACTTAAAGACTGAATGGGTTTAAAGCACAGACATTTAGTTTCAACACAGACATATATTAGTCAGATCTTATTAAGCAAGTAAATTAACTAATGTGTAGGCTAGGATGTGTGTACGTGTGTGTGTATGCATGGGTTGTGATTATTTTTGTTTAAGTCTATACAGCCAGGTGTGTAATATGCAACAATAGCAAGAATGGGTAAAACACGCACACACCCCCCCCCACCACACACTTTAAAGAGTTTTCTAATTTGCTCTCACTCAGCCTTTGCAGTGCTGCCCCATAACTCTTAAGAACAGCACCCCCAACTGGCTGTATCCAAAAATGTCCACCTGTGGGGAGAGTCAGGTACAGGGTGAAAATCAACTACAAGAGGGTGGGATATGTAAAGAGTTTTTACTCAATACTAGATTCTAATGAAAAGCTTGGTTAGTTTATTTTAACTGTAGATTTTTGACACATGAAATGTTAAACATGTACAGAATTGAACATTTAAAGCATTTAAGTATTCAAGTAAGCATACGTGCAAAATATCTTCAAAATGTCTTCAAAATGTTTTAATGAATGCAAGAAATCTTGTCTGAGATACATTTGGTGCACAAGCAGAGAAAATGGATCTCTTTTATTTTTTGTGAGCTGCACTGATTGCAAATTCCCTCTCCCTCTCTATCTCTCCTCTCAGTCTATCTTTCATCTCTCTCTCGCCTATCTCTCTTTCTCCCCTCTCTCTTCCCCTCTTCCCATCTCTCTGTCTCTCTCCTCTCTCTCCCTCTGTCTCTCTCTCTCCTCTCTCTCTCTCAGGTGACAAATATTGCTACATTTGTATTGCCAAAGCCTGAACACCTACACTACTAATAGCACTGAACAGATAACAGTTGAGCTCACAGCTTTAACCACTGCACATTGTAATGTCTCTCTTTTCTCCCTCTCCCTGTCTCCCTCTCTCTCCAGGTTTCTCATTGTCCTGGGGTGTCTGATTTTGGCGATTCTAACAACATTTAAAGAGTATGAGCATGACTCGGCCCACTGGTTGGTGGTTCTGGTAAGAGTGTGTGTGTGTGTGTGTGTGATTGTGTGTGTAGTTTTAGGTTTTATCTTTATGTGTGTGTGTGTGTGCATATGTATTCACTAAGTGATTATTCTCAGCACAGTAGTGAGCTGGTACCAGTTTATTAGGCACAGCAGTGTTACAGTGTCACTGCAGTCTTACGAGTAGACTAATGAAGTGGCTGGTGAGCTTATACTGGAGTTATTACTCTGAGTGGTTATTTCCCAGTGGAAGTTTGTTAGGAGATGACTTCATATAAACCCCATTAGTGTGTGCTGGGAAACAGACGCACGAAAAGGCAGTAATACAGCCAGTCAGGGGAAGTCCCACAAACACACACACACACACACACATAAAGGCAAACAGACCTGTGTGTGGGATGAAAATGAAAAAAAGGTGTTAAAGTGTGAAAAAGTGTTTAACTGAATGTGTACAGATACTTTAATTACTCTGTCTGTATCCCTGTAGGAGACATTTACCATCTTCATTTTCGGGACTGAGTTTGTATTGAGGATTTGGGCAGCAGGATGCTGTTGCAGATACAAGGGCTGGAGAGGGCGGCTCAAATTTGCCCGCAAACCACTGTGTATTCTGGGCAAGTGTCTCTCTCTGACAAGCGCACGCGCGCACGCATGCATACACACTCTCTCTCTCTCTTTTCCAGGCGAATAAAGGTGTGTCGTGTGTTTGCGTAGATATCTTTGTTCTGATCGCCTCTGTTCCGGTGGTGGCGTTGGGGAACCAGGGCAATGTGTTGGCCACATCCCTGCGCAGTCTGCGTTTCCTGCAGATTCTGCGCATGCTGCGTATGGACCGGCGGGGCGGCACCTGGAAACTGTTGGGGTCTGCCATATATGCCCACAGCAAGGTCAGCACACACACACACGCACGCACACATACCATACAGAGACACGTTCCACGCTACGCATTCCAAAATGTGTTCCTAAAGCAAAGCACACAAGCACTCGAAGGGACAACATAAGCACACATCCATATAATTACACGCAGGGCAGCTGGTCACAGTTAGGTTTGTATGCTCATGTAACATTACGTGGCTGTACGTGTTTTGTGTGTGTGTGTGTGTTTGTGTGTGTGTGTAGGAGCTGATCACTGCCTGGTACATTGGTTTCCTTTCTCTGATCTTGGCCTCCTTCCTCGTCTACCTGGTAGAGAAGGATGTTGAGTTGATAGACAAGGACAGACCGACTCCCAGTACAGGGCAGGACTTTGACACGTATGCAGACGCGCTGTGGTGGGGGCTGGTGAGACTTCATAAAAGCACATAAAATCGCACAAGGAACAGCCTGCATGAACACAAGTGTGCACTAATAAATGATTACACACAGTACCAGTGCGTACAGATATTAAGTCAAACGCAAAGAAACACTCAAATCAATCCACACGACACAAGTAATAACACTCGTGTGCTGACGGATTTCCAACTTCCAAACACCACAGAAACACTTCCAGCAGAGAAGAAATCAATTACAATGTCTCAGGCTGATCAATTCTTGGAAGCTTATTGGTGTTAGCATACATGAACTAGAATATACTGAGGTTTTCAAAAAAATGCTAATACTGTTTCATCAAGTAGCTTATTTTAGGCAAAATACAGGCTACTGAATTCTGGAACGACCAGTGACGATAAAGATGCTAATAGGACTCTATGTTGGTATGTGTGTGTTTGTCGGAGGGGGGTATTCACATGACTCACTGATATCTACTCTGTGTCAGATCACGTTGACGACCATTGGCTATGGCGATAAGACACCAAAGACATGGCCAGGACGTCTACTCGCCGGGACCTTTGCTTTGATCGGCGTCTCATTCTTTGCTCTGCCAGCTGTAAGTGAGCCTGCTGTTCTTTGGCCTTGTCTCTGTGTATGGCGGCGAG
The DNA here is from genome assembly GCA_020368025.1 of Brachyhypopomus occidentalis. NCBI lineage: Eukaryota > Metazoa > Chordata > Actinopteri > Gymnotiformes > Hypopomidae > Brachyhypopomus > Brachyhypopomus occidentalis. Next base: position 322,350 of record JAGXOD010000073.1, read on the forward strand.
AAGCAGGGAGTTCTCGCGTGGGACACGTGTGCTAAATGTTCTTTGGCCTTGTCTCTGTGTATGGCGGCGAGAAGCAGGGAGTTCTCGCGTGGGACACGTGTGCTAAATGTTCTTTGGCCTTGTCTCTGTGTATGGCGGCGAGAAGCAGGGAGTTCTCGCGTGGGACACGTGTGCTAAATGTTCTTTGGCCTTGTCTCTGTGTATGGCGGCGAGAAGCAGGGAGTTCTCGCGTGGGACACGTGTGCTAAATGTTCTTTGGCCTTGTCTCTGTGTATGGCGGCGAGAAGCAGGGAGTTCTCGCGTGGGACACGTGTGCTAAATGTTCTTTGGCCTTGTCTCTGTGTATGGCGGCGAGAAGCAGGGAGTTCTCGCGTGGGACACGTGTGCTAAATGTTCTTTGGCCTTGTCTCTGTGTATGGCGGCGAGAAGCAGGGAGTTCTCGCGTGGGACACGTGTGCTAAATGTTCTTTGGCCTTGTCTCTGTGTATGGCGGCGAGAAGCAGCGAGTTCTCGCGTGGGACACGTGTGCTAAATGTTCTTTCGCCTTGTCTCTGTGTATGGCGGTGAGAAGCAGGGAGTTCTCGCGTGGGACACGTGTGCTAAATGTTCTTTGGCCTTGTCTCTGTGTATGGCGGCGAAAAGCAGGGAGTTCTCGCGTGGGACACGTGTGCTAAATGTTAAGTGAACACATGAGTGGAATTCAACATAACCTGCTAAAATGGATTTGAGAGGTGTCTGAAAGTTTTGATAGCTAATGACATAAACACAGTAACGAGAGAAGGTTAGACGTGAGCATTAAGAACAAGGCAGTGGTGAGGACTAACACATATAAGGCACATGCAAGTCACTTCCACCTTCTTCAAAAATGCAGCAGTGGCCTTAGATGTGTGTTTTGGATCATTGACATGTTGAGAAAGTGGACGATGACCAAGGGCACTGAGTGATGGTTGAAAATGAAGTGGATGATATATACTCTCTATATATAGACCAGTATATCTATGAATTCATGACACCATTGATGAGACGCAGCTTCCCGCCACCAGCAGCACTCATGCAGCCCCCCATAAGGACACGGCCACTGCCGTGTTTCACTGCCACCGCCGTGTTTCACTGGCACCGCCATGTTTCACTGCCACCGTCGTGTTTCACTGCCACCGCCGTGTTTCACTGGCACCGCCATGTTTCACTGCCACCGCCGTGTTTCTCTGAAGGCACCATGCATTTTTCTTTGTACTCCTCATCATCTTTGCGATGCCATACGGTTTGGAAGCCATCAGTTCCAAAAACATTGGTCTCATCACTCCAGAGTATAGGCCCAGTAGTCTTTATCTTTTTCAGCATGAGCCGTGGCAAATTCTAGCCAGGATTTTTTATGCGTGGGCTTTAGGAGAGGATTCAAATGCATGTCATTCCTCTGCAGTGTACGCCATATTGTCTCATGGGAAACAGTCACCCCAGCCCAGCTTGGCTAACTGCATTGAAATTGTACTGCGATTTTCTCCCGTTTAGGTGTTAACTTCTGGACAGCCTGGACGTCTGTGTGAGATGGTTTCAGTTAAATTTTTTCACATTTTTGTATCACTTTTGCTACAGGGTTCTGACTAATATAAAGCTTTGCTGATATTCTTGTAGCCTTCATCCTTCCTGTGTAAAGACAATATATACGTGTAATTCTGTATATACGTGTGCCATTTCTCTTCTATGTGGTGCCATTCCTGACAGCATGACATAGAGAGGGGCTTTCTTTGTTGTGTAACGACCTTTTCTAGTCAGCTGTCCGCTGGACACCTGTTTAATGAACTATTAGACTCACCTGTGGTTGAACTCTGTCAATTAGGTTAGGAATTTGTTAGAAAAATGACTTTTATTTGAATGGGCAAATTAACAGATCTTGTTTGCAATCATTGGCCCACATTTGTGGGATATATAGTACTGTATATCAGTATATCAGTAGTATAGTACTGAAAGAAAACTAAAGGTTTTCTGACAAATTTGTTGGATTGTATTTATGCTGAGCACTGTATATGTGTGTGTGTGCCTATGTGTCTGTGTGTGTGTGCATCTCACGAGCAATAAACGTCCCTACTCTGAATTTAGTGTTGCATATGTCAACGAGGTCTTCAAGTTGAACCTCTGTTTACCCTAGTGAGGTACTCATCCAAATAGAAAACCGTGTATTTTGCTATAATGCTTCCTATAATGGGAACAATCTGCCTTCCAGTTCTTGAAGGATGTAGTTGAAACGGGATCTTTTGAAAAGCATAGCGTCAACACCATTGACTTCTTGCCATTCAAGACAATGTTATTTACTGCAGCCCATAAATCATGTTGCTGTGCTTCTCTTTCCATGTTATGTTATTTCGTAAGTCTGAGTGGCTAATAGTCCATGACAGCCTTAAGTCATCTGCATACCTTAAATCAAGATTGTCCTGAGACCAGACAGACACTCTGGACATGTATGCCTCCTTGTAGGACACCTGGTTTAATATCCTTCTATGTGCTATACATGTCATTAGCAACAGCTCTCTGTCTTCTCCCTGTACTGTTAAACTTTAAAGGAAGGAAGCTGTGGACATAACGTGTGTAGCTAGGCACTGCATTAGTTTTGCATGGTCAACTTGATCAAAAGCCTTTGAAATGTCAGCTAGGAAGATCAAAACCATTGTTGAATAGCAAAGGCCTGTCTGAGTGAACCATGTATGAGCAGCTTTGAAAAGATGGTTATTTGTGCTATTGCCTAGTAACTATTGCCAGTAGTATTTGTGATTTCTGCACTAAATTCTATTCGAGCTTTCCAAGGCATTAGGTCAGATCCTCCAGTCATTCGTTTGAGTTGAGTTTGGGATCTTTGGGATTGGACAGATGTTTACTCATTAAGTAGAATGCCCAGAAAATAGGGCCAATTCATCAAATGAATGACTGGAGGATCTGACCTAATGCCTTGGAAAGCTCGAATAGAATTTAGTGCAGAAATCACAAATACTACTGGCAATAGTTACTAGGCAATAGGTCAGATCCTCCAGTCATTCGTTTGAGTTGAGTTTGGGATCTTTGGGATTGGACAGATGTTTACTCATTAAGTAGAATGCCCAGAAAATAGGGCCAATTCATCAAATGAATGGAGAAGTGGTGCTGGATCATTTGCATGCTGTTTAAAGAGCCAAAGGGGGAGATGCCATCTGGACCATCAGCTTCCCTAGGATGAAATCTCAGGAGATAATGTATTGTCTGTCCAATGCTGTACAATTATCCTTAACCACCAGACTTGAAAAGCAGTCCATGTTTCATAAAATAAATTAAATTAAATTAAACTTGATGTTTTCAGGTTTAATTATATCTGAAGATGTTTTGTTAAGTTCTGTATAGGCTCTCTATTCGTAAGGATTACTCTTTTTGAGCTTTTGAAGTACTTTTTCTTTCATTTGTATAGTACTTATTCTTTCATTTGTATAGTACGTTTTCTTTACCTGAGAAATGCCTCTTTATTTCTCACCTTCATCCTCTTCATTTTTCCATCTTTGCTAAAGATCTTCTGTCTGATCTTAATAGCAGTTTTGATTTTTCTTGAAATCCACATTCCTGGAAGTCATGTTTTACTTTTCTATGGGCATACATCTACGGCAATCTGGATATATACATGTTAAAGATGACCACCTTCTTATCAATTCCCTCTGCTTTATGACCAATATGTCAAAGCCAAGCACACACAGAGAGCATCCTTTCTCTCTTGGTTGATTTATCTATCCATTTTAAATTTGGCGATATTGGATATTTTGGAGACCACTGTATGATATTACGATCACTTGAACCAATATGTGGCCACACTACAAGTGTAAAATTAATTCTCTTGTATTATGTATACTCTCAGATGTTGTGTTGGGGGTCTGTGGTTTCAGGGTCATGGACACATGACACATGGACACAAGTCTTAATGTTTTTGAGACCTGGTCTATACAATATTGATATAACAATTTCAACCTGGCTTGGTGAAGAGTTGGAATTATTGGGATGTTTGTATTAAAGGTTTCTGAGGTTGGTGTATATGACAAAGAGATGTAGAGTCCCAATCAGGAGAGGAGCTCCCAGCACTGTGGTTTCTCCTCAACAGGACTGAGCTTCTTTGAAAAGGATACAAGTGAAGATGAACATATCATCCATATAGAGATTGATAAACTTGCAGAATATGTCATGGAGGATCTTATTGACAAAATATGAGTGGATCATTAGAAAAGCCAAACAGCATACATAGAACATACATAGAACTCCTCACTATTCCAGACATAGAACTGGTCTTTAGTCTGGTCTTGGTTTGATTGGTTGTCAGTACTCTGGTGCTTTGGTTCAGATATCTGTTTGGTAAATGTTGTTGGGCATCATATGTTTCGTTCTCTCTTTGCTTGATTAATCGTGTCTATAAAGGATCGTTAATTCAAATGTTTGATTGATTGTGCCTGTAGGGTATCCTGGGGTCTGGTTTGGCTTTGAAAGTTCAGGAGCAGCACAGGCAGAAACACTTTGAGAAACGGAGACACCCCGCAGCTGGACTTATTCAGGTAAACTCACAGCACTCTAGCAACTCTCTAAAGCAACCACAAATTACTTTGTTTAAACACATTTCTCACATTAACCCTCTCAACCAGTCAAATTCTGTGCTGTTACCATGTTAGCCAGTCATTCACTACACAATAAACCTCTCGGCCAATCACACTCTTAGATGTGATCTTTTGAATCAGTTATCCACCACACAACTCAACTAATCAGCTACAGCAATACATTTGATTGTTTCAAGAGTAACAGCAATCATATTTTAAATACAAGAAGACCTTTCTCTGGTGTCTCAACATTTATACAGCACATTCCGTGCTTGCTAGTGACATTGCTCTGTTTGATTGTAGTCTGCCTGGCGGTACTATGCCACTAATCCACTCAGAGAAGATCTCATTGCGACATGGAGGTTCTATGAAACTGTGATCTCATTGCCATGTTTCAGGTACATTAGTTCTGCATGCACATGCATGGGCACACGCATGCGCAAACACACACACTTGCGCGCGCATGTGCAAACTTTATTAGGCCATTTCTTTTTGATTATATCATTCACTTTAGTTCCATATTCATTTGGAATTACTTAGGTAGTGCTGGTTTTGCTTGCCATTTGTAGTTTGAAAGTTCTAACATTCCATGCCTTGTGGTTCAGTTTGCCATTGTGGTCATTTATGCCAGACTGACTAATTTGTGTTGTAGTTTTTTTTGCATGTGAAGTTCCATCTGCACTTCTACCAGGAGTTTAGAATGAGGTATTGTGTGTGTGTGTGTGTGTGTGTGCATGCGCAAGCATGTGTGTGTGTGTGTGTGCATACGCAAGCATGTGTGTGTATACATTTAGCATGAAGAGATATATGTGCTTAGAGTATAGGTGTGTAATGGATTATAAGTGTACAGTTAGGTTACCTGATAAGCTTGTTGTCTTTTATTTAAAGGAAAGACAATCTGGAAGGAATTGCTAGGTAAGATTCCTCTTTCTTTCCATCTCTCTCCCTTTTTCTCTTTCTCTCTATCCCTCTCTCTCTCTCTCCCGGTTCCCCCTGTTATAGCTTATATTAATTGTGAAATGAATGGGTCTGTGTAATGTGTTTCTTTAAATAACTCTAAATACCTTCTGCCATTATTCTCATACAGCGGGTGTAATAGCCAGCACTGCATGTGTGTGTGTGTGTGTGTGCGTGTGCATGCATGTGTGTGTGGTAGCCATCTCTCTCCATAATGAACAGAGCCATTCCAGTGTGCAGACATTAGCTCTGTATGAAATATTACCGAAACTATTAGGAAAGAGACAGTTATGGACTTTTGAAAAATGATGGTGTCAGCACAGAGAATATGTGTGTGTGTGTGTGTGTGTGTGTGTGCGTGCATGTGTGCGTGTTAGTAGCTGATGTCTGTGAGATATCAATAGTTGTATAAAGGGTGTGAAAGATAAGGTGAGAGTTCTTCTTGCATAGACCTATATACAGTATGTGTGTGTGTTTAATTTTAATGATTATGGGGAAGGGATTTCATATAGCAAATGCCCTTGACATGGACAATGACTGAACATTACATATATTAAGAGTAGTAAATTGAGTGAAATGGGCATTGGAGAAAGAGAGAGAGAGAGAGAGAGAGAGAGAGAGAGAGAGAGAGAGAGAGAGAGAGAGAAAGGAGTTGAGTTCAGCACGGAGGAACTGCTTCACCCTTGTCCTATAATCCTTGTTCACTCAAAGATCAAGTTACTACTCTGTCTCTGTTGCACACGCACACACACACACACACAGCTGAGAGGTAGCTTGTAGATTTCTGACATTATCCTCATCCAAATGACAATTCTTTCAATTATCATCATTCATTACTTGATCTGTCTTCAAACCTTTAATGGATTCATTTGATGATTCTTTAAAGGCAGTTCCACATCAGTATGGCCTATGAGCTGTACACACATACATTTGCACACACACATGCACAAACACACACACACACACACACAACACAAACACATGCAAACTGGCAAACAGGAGGATCAAAGACCACCGTGTGTGTGTGTGTGTGTGTGTGTGTGTGTGTAAGTGTGTGTGTGTGTGTGTGTGTGTGTGTGTGTGTGTGTGTGTGTGTGCTTGAGGTTCTGTCCAGAGGGACTGGCTGCTACAGAATGCCCTGTGTTGTTCTGGGTATTGTTAAGAGAAGAGTTTCTGGTTTCTGCTGTAGGCAGAGTCACTGTGTGAGTGCATGTGTGTCTGAGTGGTGTACCAAAGGATTAAAGTTGACTTTTTAAAGGTCTTGGAAAGCATCACAGTAAACTACTTTGGCTAATCTCTGGGCCTGGATGTCTGCAACAGAACTAATCACATTACAGACCCATAGTTTCTGCGACCATTTTTTTCTTGAAAGGTTTAAAGTTTAAAAAAGACATGAAAAAGCAGTGAGCATTTGTTCTTTACTGCAGTTGTTCACTTATCTGCATATGGATATTGTACATATCTACAACATGAATATTGTAATTCTAGTCCTCATCTTCAGGTTAGGATTGGGAATCATCTTCTAAACTCCACAGGGGAGATTGTGTTTGTGGGAATAATGCGGGTTGGGTTAGACTTGGACAGCCATCCTACATCCCATTACTGAGCACTTTAAGTCTGGCATTTCCACCATAGCTCTTCAGCAAACAGACCAATCACTTTCTCTGTCCACTTGGGTTTGTCCAAGCTTTTATGTGAAAATATGCATTTAAAAAATCTGAGTGGAAAAGCATTTTGGAGAAAAGAAAACCAACCACCCAGATATTAAAATAAACAACATGAGCTTTAATGTTTGGAGGAGGTGGAGAGGTTAAAGGTTAATGGTAGAGTGGATGTCCAGTTCAGAAATCAAAAGTGCTTTTTAAAGCGCTCTTTCCAATTTGTTCTTCTTCTCGTTTTTTACGTGTTCCCTTCGCTCTTTCTCTCCCACCCTCCCTCTCTCAGTAGTGGAGGGCGGCTGCTTGAGGCCGTGTGCTCTGGGGAATTAAACAGTGTGTGTGTGTCACTCTGTCTGTCTCAGCCAGAAGCTGACGCTGCTGGAGCGAGTGCGCCTGCCCACTCCGCGGACGTCCTGCATCAGGGGCCGCTTCATGATGCCCTCTGTGGGGAACCCTGCCTCCGGAGCAGGGACTTGTGGGCCGGCGGAGGCCATTGAGGAGAGCCCATCTAAAGAGGCAAAACCGGCCGGCTTCTCCAACAGGGAGAGGTTTAGGACTGCGTTCAGAATGAAGGCTTATGCCCTGAGACAGAGTTCAGAGGGTACACACACACACACACACACACATGTATGTTCACTTTAAAATTTTGTATATTTTTATTTAGAATTGACATTTGCCTATGGATTACAAGATATTGTTTTGCCTATATTAACGCTATATCACAAACAGGGCTGCTCAGAATAAAGGTCTACATGATGATGATGGTGATGATGATGATGATGATGTACAAACACAGACATATTGTTACTCTGGAGCCCTGGAAACATTTAGTCTAGCAAAGGTTGCATCTTTTGTGCATACTGATTCAGTATTGTCCTAAAGGTGTGTTACTCTGCATCAACTTTCCTCCCTTTAACAACGGGATTCTAAATTACATTCTAAAGCAATGAATAACTAATTTGAATGAGTAGTTTACATTTTAAATATATAAGGACAAGTATATAAGTATAATTACTTAATAATAAGTATACCTTTAAGTATAATTACACATGTATTTAAAATATATATTACAACCATCTAAGCCAATGCTCATTGCCCAGAGATAACAGGTATAGTTGGCCTCCTTGGCTTGTAAAATCAACTGGTAGGGACTCCATGCACTATACACATTTGTGTGTTTGCCCTGGTTCAGCTTATAAAGGACCTAATTGGATGGTAAGCCAAATAAACTATCCATTAGAGATGGATAGTCACAGAAATACAAGTCTAGGACTGTGCCCCACTATAATTTTGTATGCAGTGTTGAAATATATACACTGATTGGTGGTAAAGGGGCTCTAAATGGAACCACACAGTTATTGGTGGTGTGGTTCTTCTTTATAGATGCGGGTGGCCTGACAGACCCCACCCCCGAGGAGAAAGGTTTCCCTCCTGACATCCTGATGGAGGATATGATTCCTACTCTCAAACTCGTCATCAGAGCAGTGCGGTAAACATTCACATATACACACACACACACACACACACACACACACACACACACATACATACACACAAACACACTCTTTCTCAGGAACACAAGAAGGACACACATGTCCTGGCTTTGAATGATCGCTGCACTATTTGTTAACCTGGCCTTATGTCCCATAGGGACTGAGTGCTCTCTCCACCCAGCTGAGCCCAGCACTAGTACTGCAGCTGATGAGATGTGTGTCCTTTGCTGTAATAAAGGCTCAGCCTCATGATTTAAGGCCATGAATCTCCAATGCCCCGCCCTCCACCATTATAAGTCACTGCCCTGACAGGCCATTTAGAACATACATTCTTCATGTTAGAATGTGGCCCCACACACATACACACACATATCTACACACAGAAACACTATGTCCTCATTTTTTACTCTCTCTCTTACACGCGGACACACACACGCATGAAAATAATCCTTCTTTTATACACACAATTTCTGACTTTGCCTAAATATAGTAAACATTCCCAAATATTCACATATATTCACACGACGCCTTGCTCCATACACACACGGTATTCCTACCCCTTCCTCTCATTCTATCCCCCCAGCAGTCACACTGAAAAGTGCTGACTGCTTAAAATAGCCCTTATAACATCTGTCACATTATAGGTCTGGTGTCATTAACCTTTAACTACCAGATGAGAGAAATGGTGCTCAGCATATCAACAGGTTTAAAGGGTATTACAAGTTACAAGACTTAAAACCAGTTCAGAAGTTTAAAACACTTAACCACAGGTCAGTTTAATACACTTAACCACATAATGAAAATATCGGGTGATGCACAGTAAATTACGACAGTTTCAATATATGTGCTACTTGCTTTGCTTTTTCTTAATTCATTCCCGTAATGACATGGTGTAAATTTAAAATCATTCATTCCATTCATCACTTGACATGAAAATGAATTGCAGTGTCAAATATTGCATGGCCTACACAGAACATGTGTGTCCGTGTGTGTGACAGGATTCTGATGTTCCTGCTGAATAAAAAGCATTTTAAGGAGACGCTCAGGCCGTATGACGTAAAGGACGTGATTGAGCAGTACTCAGCCGGACACCTGGACATGCTCTGCAGAATCAAATATCTCCAGACACGGTAACACACGCCAACACACAGAGTCTCTAGGCTATATACATGGACCCACACGTGAATATGTCTACTTTGTTTGGTTTGATTTGTCTCTGCAGGCTAGATCTCATTCTTGCTCCTGATCCACCGCTGACTCCAAAACACAAGAAGACACAGAAACCACCTTTCTCCTATTCCACTCAACAGTCTCCCAAGTAAGAGCACAAGCCAACATATATTAACTCAAAGTGCGTAATAAATAATTTATTAACTGTTGTAATATTATTTGCATTTGTGGAAGGCTGCAATATACAAATGAACCTTCTGGCTAATCACATTTGTACTGTGCTGTGTGTATGCCGATCAATCTGACATTTTCTAGATGTTCAGTCCTTCAGTGTTCTAATGAATCTTGGCATTATCACAGTCCAACCATATACAACCATATCATATAATCATAGCAGAGGTTCCCCAGTTTGTATAAACATATTACAAATAGTGCAGACCCACTATTTAGGACAAATGCATTCTTTATTAGGCTGGATTCAATATTGAGTTACATCTCAGTGAAAGTACATTAAAACTGGCTTTATATTTATAACACATAAAAACAAATTCGCTAATGTTAGGCAAATTTTCAAAGAGGCAGATATACTTACCTAGTCAGCTTACTTCTAACCACATCCTGTGGGGGGCAGATGGGGCCAGTGAAAATCATGGGGTGTCACACTGAAGGCCATACAGCATAGAGGAATTTCAGGTACGCAAGTCAATAAAATGTAAAGACACGATATTACAGCAGCTGATAAACTACATACTGTTTAATTCCTTATACGAATCATTAATTAGCCATTCAGTCCCAATTCCAATTTGAAGGTATTACCAGTAAATTATCAGAATCTGATAATATGAATAATGAATAATGAATATATGATTGATGTTGGCTGAACAGTTTGCTGTAGCCAGTATTTATGTCAAGATAAGTAACTTATGTTAACTAGGTTAAATTTGGGATTTTTTTGGCTGATGAAGCAGCTTTTCTGAGTACCTCTACATCATTGCTAGCTCTCAGCAGATTTCTGAAATATTAATAGCACCAGTTGGCTCAGCTCACCAGGTCATGAGAAGACACGCAATGATTGATGGGGAAACATTTGTGTCAGCTTCCTGCGTGGTTATTTACTACACCTTGCACAATATGAAGTTCTCTTTGAACTGACCCTTTTCACTCACTAACCCTGGGTTTGAAATCTGACTTAAAATGTGCAAATTCCTTGTGTAGTTCACAGGGAACTACTACGGTGACTGGAATGCACTTTGTGAAACAAACATACATAGCTCACGTGCCAGTGATTAGCATGTGGCTCCGGCAGGCTTATATATAGCAGCATAACTAAAGGGAGGGGCCTGGAGGTGACCACAGTCATGAGGGCTCACTGAGTCATTGCTTTCCACTGAGTCATTGTCACATCTAGAGTGATCACATGACATGGCTGGATGACAGCATCAACATCTCAGATTACCAGAAGACTCAATGACTGGAGGCCCCCGAGCTCCACACCTTCACAAGTAAAATGCTAACTGAAGGCTTGATTAAACAGGTGAGTCTGAAGTCTAGATTTAAAGATTGGAACTGTGTCAGAATCTCGGATTGGCGCTGGAAGGCTATTCCATAACTGAGGGGCTTTAAAGGAGAAAGCTCTGCCTCCGGCTGACAAATTTTTGGAACCAAGAGAAATCCTGCATTTTGGGAGCGCAGAAGGCGAGATGGGTTATAGTAGCAATGAGTTCACTCAGATATTGTGGAGCAAGACCATTTAATGCCTTATAGGTCAACAGAAGAATTTTAAAATCAATTGGATATTTAACAGGAAGCCAGTGTAACGCAGAGAGAGTAGGACTAATATGATTGAATTTTCTAGCCCTAGGACTCTAGCTGCAGCATTGTGTACACGTTGGAGTTTCTATAGGGACTGTTTAGAGCATCCAATTAGAAGACCATTACAGTAGTCCAATCTTGACAAGACAAAAGCATGGACCAGCTTCTCTGCATCAGCTAATGAAAGTAAATGTCTCAGCTTGGCGATATTACGTAAATGGAAAAAGGCAGCCTTAGTGACATTGCATATATGTGTATCAAATGAAAGATCCGAATCAACAGTGACACCTCAGCTTTATGCAGTAGATTTAGGTGTTACGGAAAAGCCATCTATGGTAAGAGGAATATCAGACCAATTGCTTCTAGCAGCTTTGGGTCCAAGAAGCAACACTTCTGTCTTATTGGAATTTAGAAGAAGAAAATTAGACGCCATCCAGTTTTTTATTTCCTGGACCCAGTTCTAAATTTTGGGAGTAGTATTGGCATCTTCCAGATTGGAGGATATGTACAACTGAGTATCATCTGTGTAGCAATGGAAACTAATACCATGTCTACGAATGATTTTGTCCAGAAAAGCCAGTACCCATTCTTCTCAGGGTGGCGGACCATATAAATTGCTATTTTAAATCTGCACTTCCAAGACGTCTGTAAAATCTAACACATATTTCATCTGCAATATTGTAACGCCGCGATCGGCGGAGAAGTAGTTTGCGGACACAAACGCTGAGAAGAGCGAGATTTATTAAAGGGCAATCCAGAATCAGAATCAATATAACGGGCATGGGTCATAACAGGCAGGGAGTCCGACAAAGAAACATAACCTACACGGAGAGACATACTAAATAAGAACTAATAAACAGAACAAAATACAGACTAGAACACGAACGAAATACAGGGCTGAGAAAACACGGAAGTACACAGAGACTAGGGCAGGATTCAAATGACAGACAAATGGTTAGACAAAACAACCGGTAACACGGAAGACCAAACAGAGGGTTTAAATAGACAAGACTAATACAGGACACCTGACAAGGATAACGAGGGGCAGGGCTAAGACGCACATGGCTGCAACAACAAAACAAGCACGAGGACGACAGGAGGAGGAGGGCTAAACGTGACAGTACCCCCCTCATAAGCGCACAACACCCGAGGTGCGCGAAAAAAACCCACAAGCAGGACACGAACCAAGGACACAAGGGAAACCGGGGACAGACAATGCGGGCACACCTGGGACAGACAACGGACAGAAACCAGAAACAGAAGACACCGGAAGGGAAGGAGAACCAGGGAAAAAATCAAAAACAGGGCGAGATGCTAGGGTAGGACCAGGGACAGACATGGGGGTGGAGACAGACGAAGGAACAAAACCAGAACAGGCAGAGACACTAGACTGAGTAGTCTAGTGTCTCTGCGAACAGGCTGACTCGAGGGGGGAGGAGCAACATTACACGAAGGGCGACGATGACCAGGGGAAGGCACAACAGGAGGACGAGGAAGACGAAGACCTAACACAGACCAGGCAAACGACAGGGGAACTGGCACAAACACAGGAACAGACACCGGGACAGACACTGAAATGGGCACAGGGGCAGACAAAAACGGGACAGGCACAGGAACAGACACAGGAACTGAAACAGAGACCATGACACGGGCAAAGACAACACCAGGGATAACAGACGGCAAAAACAAAGGAGCAGAGTCCACAAAAGAGGGGGGGGAGGGCGGGGCACAAGGAGCAACAGGGGGCAAGGTGCAGGGTAGGACAGGCGGGACACGGGAACTTCGCAGGGCGGGATGGGCGGGGCACGGGGAACTTCGCAGGGGGGGGAGGGGCGGGGCACGGGGAACTTCGCAGGGCGGGGTCCGAGGCGCAGCAAGGCGCACAGGCAGTCCCAGGTCCACAGGTGGCGCTGCGGTGACCGCGGTGACCGCCAGCTGCGGTGACCGCCAGAACAGGCGGTGGTGACCGCCAACAGGCGGTGAAGATGACCCCTCCTGAGTCGCAGGAACAGGCGGTGAAGATGACCCCTTCCGGGTCGCGGGAACAGGCGGCAACCCCCTCTGGGACGCGGGGACAGGCGGCGACCCCCTCCGGGACGCGGGGACAGGTGGCGACCCCATCCGGGGCGCGGGGACTGGCGGCGAGGGTGATCCCTTCTGGGTCATGGGAACTGGCGGCGAGAGAGGCGGGCTGGCCTCTCCTGGGCCTCTGGCACTCGGGCTGGCCTCTCCTGGGCCTCTGGCACTCGAGCTGGCCTCTCCTGGGCCTCCGGCACTCGAGTTCGGCCACTACTCCCCCCCAAAAAATTCTTTGGGGTAGCTGCCGTACAGGGGATGACCATTGGGGGTGCTGCGGCAACCGGGCTCGTTCCTGGGGGCGTGGCTTTCCCCACTGGAGCTTGAACGAGCCTGGGAGAACATACAGACACAGCTGCCTCTCGGTTGCTTTCTCTGCGACGGATCCACCTCACCCGAGGTATCGGGAGCTCGCAGTGGCGTTTGAAAGCCAACCGAGGGCTGAGCAGATGCTCGTCTGCACATTCATCCCATTCAGCCACGTCTTGCACTACAGGTCGCTCCTCCCTGTAGTGTTTATCAAAACGGGCTGAATCGCAGCGTTTATCAGGGTCTCGTCGCGGAAACCAGTAAGAATTTGGAGTAAAGTTACCTTTTTCCTTGAGCGACGAGATCCCCTTGTTCCCACAACGCCAGGGGAATTCCTGTCTCTGGTTAGTTCGCGCTGTAATATCGGAGATTTGGACTGCGCGGAAGCAGCCAACATCTCATTACCGCGACTGAACTTACCAGAGTCTCGCTCTCTCGCTGTGTCCTTGTAAGACCGGTTGTTATGTAACGCCGCGATCGGCGGAGAAGTAGTTTGCGGACACAAACGCTGAGAAGAGCGAGATTTATTAAAGGGCAATCCAGAATCAGAATCAATATAACGGACATGGGTCATAACAGGCAGGGAGTCCGACAAAGAAACATAACCTACACGGAGATATACATTTTGGGGATTCTGACCTCTGTGGTGAACAATTCCAAGCAGTGCACAGAAGAACGTTTAGCTAGCTAGGTAACAAAGAAGGGAATAAACACTGATAAAAAATGCATACAGTTTAATATATTGTCATCTAACTTAATGATTCACCAAATACATTCGTTTTTGAATCAGTCAAAATTAAATCTTTAAATAGAGATCTGTAATATGATGAATACAACAGCAACAACAATTATACACACCTACAAAAGCAATATATTAATACTATATCAGTACAATATTATTTTGTTATTTCAGCTCTTATCGCTGAGTTGAGCCAAATGAGTCACTGAGTTCAGAATGCCCATCACTAGACCAAACAGTTCTCACTCTGGAGTTATTCTAACAAATAAAAAAATGATATACAGTTCAGCTTTAAATAATTAGCATAAGTAAAAGATGCATCTCTGCAACGTCAACTGTGCTGCTTTAAATTTCCATATGCACCATGCTGCCTTTCAGCAGATTTCACTAAATGAAGAAATTATCTTAACATTTGAGCCAGACTATTTACATAAGGCAAATGCATCATGCGTATATTGAATATTACCTGAATAGCTGCAACTGCTCTTAGCCATATAAACATAACTGTGGAAACACTTATACACAAGATGTATATAAAGACACATTTCATTTGCATATTATTGTGTAAATATATCCATCCGATCATGACTTTTTCAAATAATTGCGTTTCCTTGACATGTAATCTAAGGGTGCGTTATTTCACTCAAAAGGAAGAGCTTATACTTATACTAAGGAAAAAGAAAGGGGAAGTGCAGATTTATATCTATGTACTTTAATGTGTTTATGTTTAGGCACTGTGAATACAGTCCATCCATGTGCAATACAGAGCTTTTTTTCTTACAGTAAACAGGACCTGTGATATTTACAGTTTGACAGTGGTATGCAATGGAGCAGTTTTAAATGCAAGAATCTAAAATGATCCAAATCGCTCCCCTAATTAAACCATTACCATAATCCTGCAATAATGATGTGCCTGATAAACCTAAAATAAATCTAATTATATTACATTTGTCATAATTGTGAATCTTAATAAGCTTTGATGTGAGTCTAAATTAAGTAAAAGTGTGATCCTAAAACAGCTTTAGATTGTGACTGTAATCCTGAAATAGCTGTCATGCTATATTAACCCAGAAGCTCCTTCCTCTTGCTCAGGCTTACCAATTGTTCAGAGGAGGTTTACTAAAATCAAAGTCTCTCTCTCTCTCTCCTCTCTCTCTCTTTCTCTCTCTCTCCCCTCTCCCCTATCTCTCTCTCTTCTTCTCCTCTCTTGCTCCTTCTCTCGCCCCACCACCTCCTCTTCCCTCTCCCTCTCTGTCTAAGGCACGAGGCTTATCTGGCTAAACCAGGCATGCCAGATGCTGAGGACCAAAGCATGATGAGTCGGTTCCTGCGTGTGGAGAGACAGGTAGCGGCATACGCATGGTCACGCCTCCCACAGGCTCCCACAGCCTCCCACAGACTCCCACAACCTCCCACAGGGTCCCAAAACCTCCCACAACCTCACACTGTACACTGCGCAGGGCTTTTTTCAGCCATGGGTAGAATGTTTCTTTTTTAGGAAGGTAGTTTAAACCTGATACTCTGTTAAGAATTCCAAACTGTAACTGAGTCCTTTTATTTATGGTAATTTTTCATTCATGAGAATTCATGCATTTTATTTTTACTAGTTCCTTTTTACCTTGTTATATATTTTCTTATATTAATAAGATACATTCTTATGCACATTCAGGTGAACTTCTTAGAAAAGCCATTTTATTTTTCTCACACACTTATCTTTTCAGAAGCAGCTATACTACTTAAACAAGATAATGCGTATTTGGTTACAAATATTTTAGCTTTTTTTTGTTCTAGTAAGGATACATACTGTATATATTGTTCTGTTTTTTTGTGTCACTTTTGCCAAAGCTTTGTTGCTATGGTTCCAGGTGAAAGACATGGAGAAGAAGCTTGACTTCCTGGTGGACATGCACATGCAGCACGACCTGACAGGTCCTACCCATGTTACCATGGAGTGTGGTGACCCCACAGTTACAGTCAGTGTCACGGGAGATCGAGTATACTGCAGTTATGCCCCACCTCTCCACTATACACCCTACTATACGCTATCGCACACACATTCAAACACACACTCTCAGTCGAACCCAGCCAGACCCACTGTCCTACCCATAAGTCCACTGCCAAGCCACTCCCCTTCCTCTCACCTGGACCTATCAGAACAGCTGTGTGCAGGCCAGAGGGTGGGCACACCGCTGTCACTGTTGTCTGTCACACATGAAGAGCTGGAGCGCTCACCCAGTGGGTTCAGCATCTCCACAGAGAGAGAGGACGTGAGGGGGTCAGGGGTCACGGCAGGGTCTAGCTGGGGTCGTGAGCGTCGGTATTTGGCTGAAGGAGAGACAGACACGGACACGGACCCCTTCACACCAAGTGGACCGGTGCCACTATCCTCCACAGGAGACGGATTTCCCATAGAGGAGGCGTGGACCACACCACCCTGAAAACACACACACACACATACACACACAAATATTCAAATTAACCAACACACACAAAAACATCCATCACAAAATGGTTCTAGCAGCTGCAGATTCTGCACAGCGCGTGTACACATAGACACAAGCACACACAGACACGTCATAACTTCATAACAAAATATAAATATATCAGTAATGCGCTTTATCGCTGCAAAGCAAACTGCATGGGATGCATGCATGTTATCTTTTCGTCTTTAGTGTAGACACTGCACAGGAGCATACCAAGGAGGGAGTCTACTGAACGGAAAGTTCTGAGAAAAACAAATGCTATGCCATTTTTGTACACTTATTTTTATATTTAAAATCATCTTCTAGCTTTTTTCATATGCATGGACTGCATGACACTCATCTATAGAGCAGCTAACAGTAATGACGTCTCCTCTTCTTTGCACTTATTGTGTGTTCTGGATCATTTTTGGTTTTGGGTTTCTGTGATAATTGAACTAACTGTCTCTCTTGTTCATTTGCAGTGTTTATTGCAGTGTTTGTTTTGATCCATGGCAGTTGTATTAAGCACTTTTGATTTGGGCTTGAATTTTGCTCTGATACAGTTTTTTTAAGTAGAGAGTTTCTGACTGATACAGAGAGCATGTCCCAAATCACATCTTGATTATTACCAAGTGCACTTCCTTGGACATCACACTTACATACTAGGGTGTGGCCAGAGGTGCCATGTAGATAGGCCACAGGACCAAACCATCCCAACAATGCTGCTCTGTCCAATCAGGAACTGTTCTATGACCTTACCACACGGCTTCAGCCAAGACTATCACAATTGGAGATCTGTTCTGAATCTCTACTGTGATTGGACTTTACAGATTAACAGATAAACTGCCAGTCTAAAGAATGTTCTGTAACAGCACCATAAATGTCTTCATAATTACAGCCTCACGGTTCATTTCAATCAAACCAGACTTTGAGTGTGATTATACTTTTGGCTTTTGACACTAGTTAGCATAAACATTATTTTGTACTTAACAGGTTTACAATATAATACCAGTCTATAACTTAACTATTTACTATAAGAAACTGTAGATTAGTGAGAGCAAAGAATTTGTAGAGGTCTTCCAAAAAAACCCCTTATATCATCATGTTAAAAGATTCACAAATTTTTACACAAATACAGCAAAGTTATCAATAATAATAACTAAGTATTGATTTGTGTGTGTCTCATGTAGTCTGTAATGGGATTTTGAGATTAATAGGACTTTGCAGAATGCCGATGTGATTGATCATGTACTTTTGAAGTCACCCTTTAAATGTTTTGACAATCGCATGGTTTGTTATTAAAATAAATGACAAAATTCAACCAACCAGATGTCAGGAAATGGCAAAAAGCAAGAAATTGGCTTGCTTCAGTTCTAAATTTATAAATGTTTTAAATATTATTCATAAATGAGTCCTAAAAACAGTCATTTGGTTTAATCGTGAAGGTTATATTTCATGAAGGGCTGGGTATGTGGCTAATGAGAGGACTAATTGTGTCCAATACTAAACAGTCCCCTGACCTTATCTGACTATTGACTGAAAATTCACTGGTGTCCAACACAACAAGACACTCAGTGATGCTGGCTCTTAATAAACTGAATCTGATAAATATGAAATAATTAAAATTAATATTATGACCTCATTGAAAAATATTATGGATGTTAGTGCTTTGCATAGACTCTGAGAGTTTACCTTTAGCAGTCTGGGTCCTACTGCCAATATATACAGATGAAATATGAAATGTAAATCACATAATGCTTGTCAGATGTCATGTGACTTCCTTCTTTAATGAATCCTTACCAGTCTGACATTTCCAGGGGTATTAATCTACTCAAAGAGAAAAAGTTGTAATAATGCAGCATATTCACGCTCTGTTAGGACACATGTAGTTCAATAAGGACTTCATTCCTCTTCCGCAGAGCCCTCTCTAGCTCTCTTTTTCTTTTTTAAGGAGCACTTTTTTGGCATAAGGACAAGGTTCTTGTGTTGAGTTTGTTATAGTATATAATGTGTGTGTGTGTGAGTGTGTGCGTGTATGTATGTGTGTGTGTGCCACGGATGATGTTTATGCGCATACATTGGCCATATTCATGTACTGTAAACTCACAGACAACCTGTCATCACTGACTAATGACTGCTATTCATTATTTGTGCCTTGCCATTTTGGAGTACAGCTTCCTCTTGGTTACTTTTGGTTTCTGATTAAATTAGCCATTCATCCATTTACTCTGTAGAAAATGAACCAATTATTTGTTTTTCTAGTGCCCAATATATCACAATTTAGTTATGATTTAAGACGATTTCACACTAGTGGCCTTTTGAGCTCTGTATCACTATATATATATATATATATATATATATATATATATATATATATATATATATATATATTCATTCCAGTTTTTTGAACAATAAACTTTTTATTTTTATTCTAGTCTAGACCAGTTTCTATTATGATTTACTGAAATAATATGCAAATGTTACTCTAACTTAATTTTTTATGTTATATTGCACCTGTTGTTAATAAAGATATATGAAACTAAATCTTCGGCAAAATGACTTTCTTAAAATGCACAGCTGCTCTTCACAAACTCGCCTTGCCTTTGGTGAAGAGTTTGGTATGACAGGGTGTAGATTTGTAAGGAGGTGGAGCTAAATTACACCCTCTCATTCTCGACTTCATATAAGGGATTCTGTGTGGATCTGGCAACTGTCTGAAGATGTCTGATTCACCTTATTGCTCATGAAACCAAAGCACTCTTGATTTGGATTGGCAGAGCATATGTGGACAAAATTGGGTTAAGATATGCATCATAAGATCCATCTGGTCCTGTAAAATGCCATCATTTTTTTAGATCATTGTACCAGTTGTGGAAAGACATCATCCATTATAGTGACCTATATGAGATGGCAACAATTCAACCTTAACCACATGCAACAAAGCAGACAATGTGTGTTCTCCATACATAAATATATATAACAGCACATAGAATGATGTCATCTTACTTTGTTTCAATACTTTCCTTTATAAGTCCAACTACTACATTTACAGTAAACGTCCACTTCTGCACATTGTTACTGTTTGCCGAAAATATGACATAAATATGTGATTTCATGGTTAAAGACCGACATATATTGACATTCAACCACTTATATAACCCACTTATAGCTGCATGTGTAATTATATTTTGGTATTGCACCAGACATTAAAGTAAAACATATTCAAGAATATGGTACACAGGCTGCTAGTTCACCATCTGGTGTCAAGCACAGCACAATGGGATCCTCTGAATATTCCTTCCTCTAGATCTCTAGTTTTTCCATACACTGTTGTCTTCGGTTGTTCATGAGGGGACTGGAAACATTCTCTGTATAGATGATTTTTGTAAACCTGCTGTGTGACAACACATGAAAATATTATTATTGTTGTTATTAAAAGTAAGAAACAATTTGCTTTGCAAGACTTATATGACCCAGCACCCAAACTGCAGGCATATGGCTCACAGAAACAAATATTTAATATCACAATGCATCAGCAATGAGGAATAGTGGTACTGAGTAAAACAAGGTTTAAAAAAAAAGAATAAGATTCTTGTTTTCCACACAATCGCTGTAAATCACCACAAAGCTAACATGGAAACGAACTTCAAACTTTGTGATGCTGTGACGGGCAGGAGGTGCGAACGAAAAGGAAGCGATCACGCCAAGTCTCAGAGAAAAAGAGGGGTTTAATAAATAAAGTGCGCTAACCAAAATCCCGTGCACTGATCCAAATTAAGGATACAATAACCAGCAGTCAACTGGTACATAGACAAGGCATTTATAGACAGACAAACGACCATCAGGTGAGGGAGCTAATAAGCCCCACCCACCTGAGGGAAGCACACAACGCCACAACAACAGGACAACTGCCGCTGTACCGTAGGCGACCGGTAGGGGGAGCCTCCCTCACCGTGACAGATGCAGTGTCTACAGTTGCTAGCTGTGTGCTTACACTTAACTGAATGTAAGACGTTCTGCTCTGAAAGTGCAGTGCTCTGAGGCACAAAACCTGGAGCTTTGAACAATGGAAAAAGTAATAAGGTCTGATGGGTCATCTTTCACACTTTTTTCACCCCTTTTTCCTAGAAAGTCTCTTTGAGGTATTTGTCCTCAAATGTTTTGAAGGATTATCATTTTGCTATGACATTTGACCTGTGTTCAGCAAAATTGTCATCGTCAGCAGACAGGGTACAACAATATGACAGTCATAGTTTAGGAGGGGAGTCAGGGGGCAGAGTTGCTGTGGGAATGGTCAGTTACCTGGTTCTTCGTCTCCATGGTGATGGGTTTTCCCAGGCCCTTAGAGCTGCTTCAAGTTAAAGGTAACAGCACCATCGGCCATGACAGGGTGCTCGAGGCAGGATGTGCATTTATGAGGAAAGAGCACAAACATTAGTGTTTGCATTAAACGGCTGCACATGGCAAAAGTGTGAGTGATTCTGTTACTAACTAAGGCTAAGTCCTTCACTTACTGTCAGAGTGATGTAAAGGTGTTTACAGAGCATAAAGGTGACAATGTTTGATGGATTTGACTATGTTCTGAGTAACGTTTGTACTTTTGTGTATGAGTGAGTGAATGGCCAGACGTGTGAATATAGCGGAGTGTGTCTCCTCAGTGTGAGAGCTGTGGGTCGCTCTCTGTGCCAGCTGATCTCAGGTGACATGCTAGAAGGCTATTATAGCTTGGTGCACTCTCTGGAGACCATAATACTCTGAGAGTGTGTGTGTGTGTGTGTGAGAGAGAGAGAGAGAGAGAGAGAGAGAGAGAGAGAGAGAGAGAGAAAGACAGACAGTAAGCAGGAGTCTCCCAGAGTATCTGTGTCTTTCTCCTGTAGGTGAGTTTTCTGGTCTTCATTATGTTTTATAATAATTTGCTATTATTCTCATAACTTTATTTAAATTTCAGGGCTCTTAACAAATTATAGGATTCTTTGATCAACTTCATGCACTCTGTTTTTATTATTTATTTGCTAGTGAAGCAAATAAAAAAGAAAAAAAGAGTAAATGAGCATAAAAATGACACCTACATTTATAAACAGCTTCAATTAAATAAAAAAATAGCATGAGCACAATAACCACACCCAATCTGTGCTGGTGTGTACTTGGCCGTCTTTTACAATTTGTAAGACAAAGACAGCAAGCCATCATCTTCTCGCTGTGCATATATGAGCACATGACTTATTTCAAAGGTCGCAGTAATGACCAATCAGATTCAGTGCTCCTTAAACCTATTATCCCAGGTTGAAATACTTCCCTAGTTCTCTTATTGCTTTGTTTTTTTCTTTTTGCAATCAGAATGACACTACAAATTCAGGAACAGGTTTTTCTAAGATGTTGCTAAAAGTTCTGTTCATTCAGAGACCATGTCCACTATTTTAAGTTGAAATCCTGCAATTAGCTAAAATGTTATCAGTATCAGGATAATCGAAGTGCCAACAGTTGCTATGAAGTCGTATAATAGTCATATAATCTTTTATTATTAAATAAAAATACTACTTAAATAGCATTGATGTGTTTATATATTTTTTAGAATTTTGCTCAGGACTGCCGAATTATAAATGGATGTGAAGTTGATTAAAATACATATAAAACAGAAGTTTGATTTGTGCTTCTATGCATGATTTTAGGAAGCCCTATTATTAATTGCCATCAGAGACATACTTTTAATAAAGGGTTTTAAAAAAGTGTAGGAATTTGGCTTTTAATTAATTCGTTTGCAGTAGTCAGACTATGCATATTATGCAATGCATATTATGCAAAATTTAAATATTGTTTTAGCATCTTATAATAACATATCCTCACTGTAAAACATTCTTCTTTGTTTAAACTATAAACTTCTTTGTTTTGTACTCTCATTAAAAGCTGGACGCTTACAGACAGCAGGTTCACCAGTGCAGACTATCCCTGGTTTGTTGCCACTATCCACTGTCCACTGACAGAATGAGTAGGGACACAAATAAGGGATAAAAATGGTATCATAAGTATGGCAGCTAAGGTACATGTCGTTAGCTGGTCCAGGAGAATCCCAGACTGTAACTGGCTGGTTCAAGAGATTCACAGCCTGTAATTGGCTGGTTCAGGAGATTCACAGACTGTAATTGGCTGGTTCAGGAGATTCACAGACTGTAATTGGCTGGTTCAGGAGATCCACAGATTGTAAGTGGCTGGTCATCATAATTGTTTTTTCCTTTTTTTAAAGGTATTTCTGATAGAACAGTAAAGTGCTGCCTCTCTGACACTGTACATAAATCAGTAAATAGACAAAAAAACAATATGATCATTAGATTGCAGCATCACAATAAGATATGATTATTTTGGATTTTGTGAGTACAACTAATCTTTCTCCATCTTTCTTTTCTGTGGGCTAGATTAGGATTTATTTATTTATTTGCTTGCTTTGCAGAAATGGCTAAATTCATTCCAAGTCCATGGGTCAACATGAAAATCAGTGTTGCCATAGTAACTCTATTTTCCATTTGCATAACAGGTAGGTAACCACTGCTTCATCAGGTAAGACAACTAAAGGAGACAACCAGTTAAGTACATTTATGTAAATGATTTCTTCACTTACTGTAATATGTAGCTATAATACTATATCGCAATCATTGCACCACAACAAAGTGAAATTGCATAATTTGTTAAATGATTCCCATATTACATCAATGCTAAAAGCTCAACTGGTTGAATACTCCATGTAATGTCTTTAATGTCCACAAACAGGTTTACAGGCCAAATCATAGTTACTTAGCAGAAAAAAGAAGAGTACTTACCAGATTTACCAGATTTACTTTAGTAAATAAGGCCAAAGCAAACGTATTCTAAAGGTGAGCCTATTTTCTTTTTTTTCATATTTCATAGTACTAAGGCACAGTCAGTTGGAGCACCAAGGCAAACGAGATATTCTAGCATCAACAGGTAATAAATGAGCAATAATCAGATTTGTGATTATCTGAGCTATGAATAGACACGTCCAGTAAACCTTTCATGTAGTTAATGTACATTTTGTCCATAGGCCCATAAAAATGGCAACACAATTGCTGTCTAAATAGACTTCCACAGAATGTTCCACGGCATTATTAATAATTATCCTACAATGTGTATCCTATGTGTTCTTACACTCACAAATGATTATGACTGATGTAATTTTCTTCCAGAGATTCCTATAGAATACATTGATTCGTCATCCATAGATCTCACTCTGTTGGTAAACACACTCATCGATGCTACACACACAGGTATTAAACGCCAACACTAATTTCAGTGTCGCCACCCAAAATGAAACAAACATGTGCATGTGCGGGCACTCAGGCACACTTATGTTGAACAGTAAATAAAGTGGTAAAGTTCACTGTGTGTGTATGTATCTCCCAGGTTCCCAACATCTTTTCTCTGTTCTGAGTGTGATGTCACATAGCTCTCTTGCGCTGCACAAACTCACCCTGCTGGTCTACAATAGTAACTACACCACTCCCTCCCTCCCTCAGGCATAAGTGTAACATGCTTTTGTTGTTGTTGTGTGACATGTTTGATCATGTTTATGTGTGTGTGTGTGTGTGTGTGTGTGTGTATAGTATCTAATTTTCAGGACATTGAGACCACAGTGTTTCCCACCAAATACTGCTACTGCGTGACAAATAAAACCAATGACCTCACAGGTTAAAATCATATACACCACAGTGCATTAAGATTCATTTATCCATTTATCGATATGATGATATGATGTGTATGTGTGTGTGCGTGTGTGTGGGTGTGGGTGAATGTGTGTCTATTTGTGTGCTCAGATTTTACAGCTGTTTTGCTGGATGTGATGGGAAATTCAACTAGCTATCTCCAGGAGCTGTTTAAATCCAGCTCTATCCTCTCAGGTCCTAGCACAAACACACACACTCACACACACACACATACACCAATCCTGGTGCTTAAAGGAGTGGATAAGTAAAAGAAAATTTAATTTACACAATTTGACACAATTTTTCATGCACCCTAAATTAAATAGATTGCCCCACACGTTTAGTGACTATTTGACCCCAATCCCTGCAGAAAAAAATTCATATCTTTGTCTTCTTGCTTCATTTAACAACATTAGATTATGTAATATAATTTCTCAAGAAACTAGAGAATTGTTCAGATCAACAAATTTAAGTGCAGAGTGTAATATTAATATCTACATAACATTCAGATGTCAGGTACAATTCTGCCTTAAACCATTATCTAACATGGCTTTCTTAAGACTTAATAAATGGTTTATTTTTCATGAGGCAGAAATGTGGCTTCCATGGGGGTTTAAAGCATCATTTCTGTCTTTAATACACTGTTGATGATGCCTGTTTAAAGTAAACTAGCAATATACCAAAACACGCAGACACACTCCTCTGTGTGTAGCAGAAGGTTCCAGCATGATTTGTATTAGATCTGGATGCAGCAGGTACAACATGCTTTTGTTCTGACTTAAATGTTAAGTCTTTGCATTTATTTTGTGTTGGATTCCAAATCCCATAAATTCAGAAAGGACTGGCTTATTAGTGCTCTGTGATCACGGTGTGTGTGTGTGTGTGTGTGTGTGTGTCTTTGCTCTATTTGAACTCCTGATGAGCCTTCCTGTCATTGCTGCAGTGAGCCAAAGGAACAGCTCGGAGTGCATCTACATCTGTGTAATGGCTGGAAGAACAGGTGGTTTATAGCATACACATAAATGCCTACACAATAGCACCACTTCATATTGGATTATTGTACAGTGTACAATTCACACAATCTTGTATTTATCTCTCCCATTCTATTCTCTCTCTCCATCTCTCTCTCTCTCTCTCTCTCTCTCTCTCTCTCCCTCTCTCCCCCTCTCTCCCTCTCTCTCTCTCTCCCTCTCTCTCTCTCTGTGTTCAGACAGAGATCTGTCACAGCTTTGGGATTCTGTTCCCCCACTGTTCAATCAAACCATTATTGAGGAGACACACAGAGGTACATGGCACTGATCCCTGGGCATTGGGCTAGGGCTGCCCACCGCTCTAGGCACGTGTGCACCACAGCCCCCTAGTGATCACTAGTGTGTGTGTGATCTCAATGCACAGATGGGTAAATGCGGAGGACTAATTTTGATTGGGGTAAAAATCACAATTGACAATATGGCAACTTAATTTGCCCCATGATATTTGCCATATTAAGAAATATATATAAACTACTGTATATGTAACAACATTGAGCAGTTCTTATCTGTTTTGATAAATGTCTTATTCTTAATGTCTTAACACTTTATAGCTCCCTTCAGAAACAGTCTTACTGCCTGTTCCTCTCTCTCATGGTTGCATCTGCTGTGCGCATTTTAAGATGTGTTGCTTGGTCCAGTACTTTACTGCTGGCTAAGCCAGATGGTCACAAAAGGCCATTGCCGAGTGGCTAAGTGTTCCTACTCTTTGACCTCTGCAGGTTCCCCAGCACTTGCTACCACACCCCCTGCTATCTCCGTGCCAAGTCAACCCATGGCTGTTACCATAACAACCACACCTACTGCAGATGCCACTGGAACTGAACATTCTTCCGTTACTTCAACAACCGATTCAAGCAGTGGTTACACAACAACTATTCCCACTGCTGTTTCTCTAACAGCTGTGCCAAGCACCACTGCAACTGTACAAATATCTGTACCTATAAGAACCACTAGTGTTACCATAACTACATCAGATAATGTTTCTATGACATCTTTGCTGACTGACAGCCTAGGTGCTCTACCAACAGTTACCACGGCAATTCGTTTTCCCATGACAGCTGAACCAATAACCACACCAGCGAAAACTGTGTTCAGCACTGCTACCAGACTACCTGCACACATCCCTATTTCCACAACACCTACATCTTCTGATGTTCCAAGGACAACTGATACAGCAATGGAAACATCCACCACTGTCCCTTTGACAAGTCAGCTTACCATAACTACCGGGACAACCAGTCCAGCTTTAACCAAAACTCCTTACATAGACAAACCAGGTAAGTAGATTCCTATACATTTATTAGAATTACTGTAAAATGATTATTTGATATACATTTGATTTATTATACTTATGGCATCATACCATGGGCCCAAATGCTAACAAAACCAAATTTTTGTTTGTATTTACGCTAATGCCAGAATTAGACTGAAACGATTTTGTCACGATTTCTGGGAACAAGGAACAGGTCGTGTAGTGAGACATCATTGAAAAAGGGTGACACCCTCGACACCCCAATAAAAAGTCTAGAGTGTCAGAACTTTTTGTATGTTCATGTTCAGTTTTGAGAACTCCTACAATGTCTTCCTTGACATTGACCAATAGCTTGGCAGTGTGGTTTCTGGCACACATACACTACCCACAAAATGTTAGGAATACTTGACTTTCAGGTGAAATTTATGGAAAAACAAAAAATGTTACAGTGATATATCATTAAAGTAGGAAGCATGCAATGGTGATTTCCTCATCTCAAACAATTTATTGAAACAAAAGCCAACAACAGTGGTGGGTATAATGGGTAAAATGTCAGTATCTCAAGAACTTGTCATGTGCGCTTGAGCATCAATTACGGCTTGACAACGACATCTCATGACGGGCAATATATGACAATGATGTGAAGATTAAGTCAAAGTCAAATTCAAAGTCAAAGTCAAATTTATTTATATAGCGTTTTTTACAACACATGTTGTCATAAAGCAGCTTTACAATCGTATGGGTCCAGATCCCTAATGAGCAAGCCAGAGGCGACAGCGGCAAGGAAAAACTCCCTAAGATGGCAGGAATTTAGTAAGAAACCTTGGGTGGACTACGGACTTCTGCAAGGTGGAACCCATCCTCCACTGGGCGGTCCACTTGCAGTCCGTATTTATAGTTCAAATATAGTTCTATAGTTATAGTTCTATTTCCAGGCCGAGTAGTCACAGTCCCTTCAATGCAGATGGTGAGCCTCAGGTAGGAGTTGGCATCAGCGCATCCTCTTGCGGCAATGGCACATCCAATCACGGCATCGGCACATCTACTGGCGAGCCAGACCATCTCCTAGGTGCTTGTATGGAATTGTCTTTTGTAGAAGCATGCAACCAAGATATAAAATACAGATTGAGTATATGAACATCAATTTATACAACCATCGATTTAAACAGACATACATAGCTCGCGTGCCAGTGATTAGCATGTGGCTCCGGCAGGCTTATCTATAGCAGCATAACTAAAGGGAGGGGCCTGGGGGTGACCACATTCAAGAGGGCTCACTGAGTCATCCACCCAAGTCATTGTCACAACTAGAGTGACCACATGGCATGGCTGGATGACAGCATCAACATCTCAGATTACCAGAAGACTCAATGACTGGAGGCCCCCGAGCTCCACACCTTCACAAGTAAAATGCTAACTGAAGGCTTGATTAAACAGGTGAGTCTTAAGTCTAGATTTAAAGATTGGAACTGTGTCAGAATCTCGGATTGGTGCTGGAAGGCTATACCATAACTGAGGGGCTTTAAAGGAGAAAGCTCTGCCTCCGGCTGTAGTCTTACTAATTTTTGGAACCAAGAGAAATCCTGTATTTTGGGAGCGCAGAAGGTGAGATAGGTTATAGTATACAATGAGATCACTCAGATATTGTGGAGCAAGACCATTTAACGCCTTATAGGTCAACAGAAGAATTTTAAAATCAATTCAATATTTAACCGGAAGCCAGTGTAACGCAGAGAGAGTGATTAGAGATTAGAGAGAGATTAGTGGAGTAGGATAGAGTAATAGCATGAAACTCAAAGGAAGAGATTGAAAAAGCTGAGAAGGAACGTTGGGTGAAACATCACTCTCGAGAAAACAGCAAGCCTGTGCTACCACCACTGCCAAGGTGCCATGATGAATGAGTGAATGAGAAGGCAGAGGATGGGGCAGCTGGAGTTGCTGAGATCTCCGGGGTGATCCAGGTTTCGGTCATAGCCAGGTAGTGTAGTGAGTAGATGGATGCAAGGACCTTCTGGACAGCAGATTGGCAATTCCAGAGTCCTCCTGTCACTGTGGTCAGTGTTTGTGATGAACGCTGTGGGAAATGAGTTTGCTGATGTTGCGATGTCTATGATGGTGTCTATGAACTCTGTGGGATACATACACAGGAACTGTCAAACACATAATGGAATATAAACGAGCTTTAAGGATACTAGAGGAAAGAGGATGGCAGGAAAAGAGAGATTCAATGTCTTTGGAGGAAACTAGATGAAAAACAGGGAAGTCTTTAACAGAGGTTAGAAGCGGAGTTGTCCTAATTTATCTGTTTTAGTAAGTGCTGTATATGCCCCCTAATTCACACCTCGGACATGGGCGAAACTACACCTGCAGCGACTAATTACAGCCAACAACTGCAAACAAGCAACAAGGTTAGGACAAGAAGCCTGGAATTTAACAGAAACTAAGGCAAAAGTAATTCAACTTAAAACCAGCCTTAACCAATCAGAGGATGTTCCAAGAGTAGACAACCAAAGCACACTTGGTCTTGGTCTCATGATGTTAAAATGTGAACAGCATAATGTGAATGATTCCCCTGTTCCTTGATAGAGAACAGCAAGTTGTGGAAAAAGTTCTGAAACACTGAAAAGTTGGACATGTGCATTAAGGTCACATTAAGTTCACCTGTAAAGGTTAGAGTGCATTTTAGGTTCATCTTTTCACCCGAAAGCCAAATATCCCTAACTTTATGTGAGTAGTGTATATAAAAATGCAAACAAAAAAGGGAGGTGTTGCAGCTGTCATGTGGATCAGAATTTAAATAAAGAAATTAAATAAAGAGTAGACAGCCCGACATGCTCTCTTCATGACACCCAGGAATGGGTCCATTATAGTTTTTTTCTTTCTGGTACAAAAACCACCAGCATCACACATATCTCTTCTGCTTTGATTGGCCATTTCTTGACCCCTCTGAGGACCTTTGAACCTGTGCAAAGACATGAACAATGATTGGTCAGCATCAAACTTGACCAAGACACGGCAATAATTTACATCTAAATTTAGCATAGGAAAATTGTTTTCATGTTTTACTGTATTTGAGAATAGTAAAACATGCAGCAGCTTGGTTGACTGGAAGATGTGGAGCTGTCAGTGGCTGACCTTTGACCCCTAATTCAGACAAAGCGCTAATGGTGGTTCAGTGGTACGCAGGCAGGGTTAATGTGATTGTTGCCACAGTGATTATTTGATTTGAGTGGAGGTAGAATGGCACCAGTGATAGTGTCCATGGCAACATGGCTGGATTCCCCTAGAGAGTGGTTTGACTGGCTGGGTCAGAGAAGGTTAAAAGCACATTAAAAATCTTCACATCCACACACCTTCACACTCGCTCACATATACACGCATGCAAACCTTGTCTTCATCTCTTATACACAAACAGAGCAGAGATGTTTATGTGCGTGTTTGTTTGTGTATCTGTTATGAGGGACGTATTGACTTCTTTGTTGGTTGCAGTGCTATTAAGAGCTCTTATGGGGTTTCAGCTTCCTTAGAAAAAAAATGTTCGAGGTGGAAAAGAAATCGAAGTAAACGGAGACCCCCAATGGACATTACAAGTAAAAGCATGTGAGAGCAACATTTACCACAAGGGGGCACAAGGACCTCATATAAGACCTTGGGCTCGTCGCTGGAACAACAAACTAAAAAAATAATTTTCTGATGTAGTAACTTCATGTATTTAACTACATAGCCTCAGTGAGTTATAGGGTCTGTCCTGCAAATGTAGTCACCAGCCATGTACCATCTGGCAGAGTTCATTTCCAGGCCAGCTCTAGCTCCTAATCCCAATAACGGTCCTTGGCAGGCTGCATCAAGTGTACTGTTTGGTGTGGAATCAAACTAGGTTGCAGTTAGATGTCAGGGAGGACAGGGAGCTTACTGGGTTCACTGATATAGTTATAGGTTAATGACAACAGGCTTGCTTAACTAACTGGAAACATTAAAGTCAGCTTTACAGTAAGACACACGTCATTGTTCAGGGCTGATTGCAGAAGAAGAGATGTGCAACATATCAAAAACTCCAAAGAATGATGGACAGGAAGATGAAAGCATAATTATGTCAACCATTTCACTAAGAAATGACAATTAGATTTAAGTTAAAATACTGCAGCTTCACTGCAAATACTCCCATTGCCGTAGTAGCTCAAATACCTCAATACCAAAAATCACTCATATTAAGTAATGTCAAAAATTGGGAGTACGGTAAAAAGCCTAGTCTTTCCTTAACTAGAGAAATATCTAAGATGCTTCATACAAGACACACATTTCCAATCTAATCATTGAAGTATCATCTCAAATGAACCAATCCATGGTCTAATTCATCCAGACAAAGTAACAGGACGCTAACAAAAAAACCTTTGTTAACAAGAAAGGTTTTTGGGTGCTTTTGATTAGGCGACAAGATTTGTGCTGTTGAAATGGACCGGAGAAGCTCCCACCTATACCATATGTTTTAATTACATAAGAAGAAAGGTAAGAAACCTTGGGTGGACTACGGACTTCTGCAAGGTGGAACCCATCCTCCACTGGGCGGTCCACTTGCAGTCCGTATTTATAGTTCAAATATAGTTCTATAGTTATAGTTCTATTTCCAGGCCGAGTAGTCACAGTCCCTTCAATGCAGATGGTGAGCCTCAGGTAGGAGTTGGCATCAGCGCATCCTCTTGCGGCAATGGCACATCCAATCACGGCATCGGCACATCCACTGGCGAGCCAGACCATCTCCTAGGTGCTTGTATGGAATTGTCTTTTGTAGAAGCATGCAACCAAGATATAAAATACAGATTGAGTATATGAACATCAATTTATACAACCATCGATTTAAACAGACATACATAGCTCGCGTGCCAGTGATTAGCATGTGGCTCCGGCAGGCTTATCTATAGCAGCATAACTAAAGGGAGGGGCCTGGGGGTGACCACAGTCAAGAGGGCTCACTGAGTCATCCACCCAAGTCATTGTCACAACTAGAGTGATCACATGACATGGCTGGATGACATGTTTTAATTAGAACAGAACTTCTCCCTAGTCGGTCACTTTGGGCGGCGTTCATACCAAGAACAAATGGTTGAGCAAGGCAGAATACCGCACAGGCTGACCTTCCTGTTGCTATGGGAGACTCTGTGCTACCCTGACAGGTTGCCCGTGGCGCTCCGAGCTTCTCTATAAAGGGATTGAGGGAGAAGGCGTGAAGGAAGCCCTGGAGGAGGAGCTGGGCGGCTACAGCCCAACGGTCAGTGCCGTGAAGCTGCAGCCATGTGTGTTCGAGCTGTGCAAGTTTTTCTCCCAGTGTCTCTGCAGAGGGATCAGCCACCAAACTGCACTGCAGCGGTAACACACACACAAACACACACACACACACAAACACACACACACACGCACACACACAAGTCATTCATAATGTACAAATATGAATGTTGCGACCACACTGCTAATAGCTCTTCCTCTCTAGCTACTGCACAGACAGCCATGTCTGGTATGAGAAGCACACAGTGGAGGTGTGTAGTCGTGTACGAAGAGTGGCCTTCTCCAAGAGTATGTGCTACAAACACAAACACATTTCCACAAAGACACACACAATGTTTTTTTTTCCGAATTACATACTATAAATTGAAGAGAACAAGGAAAATTAATCCTAGATTCAAAAACAGCTAAATGATAAAAAACTATAAACCATATTTACATGCAAATACAACCTTGGCTGCAAAACACACACACTGTGTCTGTTTCTCTCCACTCATTATTCTGTGATAACTACAACCAGTTCCATTAAGTCCAACTCATACCTCTCAGACATGGAAGCAGAAGGACCCCAGCCTTGTTAAAGAAAACTGTCTCTCTCTCTCTCTGTTTGTATGTGTGTGTGTTTGTGTGCATATTTCTTCCCATGACACATTAGAATCTGAACTCATTAAAGTATGTGTCTGAGGAGAAAAACACAGAGACAGAAAGAGTGAGAGAGAGTGAGAGAGACTGTGTATGTGTGTGAGAGAGAGGTGGGGGAGTCTCATTAAAGTACACTAGGCATGACTAAGGAATCTAAGGACTGCCACGATGTGGTGTGTGTGACAACCATAAATCATTAAGTTATGTAGAGTAAGGCTCAGTGAATGTTTGTGTGTGTGTGTGTAGGGTGGGAGACATGGTAAGATGGGATGTGGAGAGATGTGGAGTGAGATACACAGACTAATATGATTAATAGTTGAACTTTTGTTTTGCTTCTGTTTTCCTCTCTCTCTCACTCTCTCTTACACACACACACACACGCACACACAGATCTGAAGCAAAGGTGCCTGGCGAGAATGTGTGAAGATGTGAGACGAGCCTGACATCTCTGCCAGACTGTTACCGAGCAACAGAACAAAATCCTGAACTTCCTCACCGTGGAGAGCATGTGTGCCTGCACACTACAGAGTTTTTCTCATGATCAGAAATAAAAGTGTACAGACAAATTTATTCAGCTGTGGTGGTAAATTACCCCCCACCTTACAATTTCACATAAACAATACACATTTTAAAGTCAATGCATTATAGACCAGAACCCTCAGATAAAGAGCATTCAGGGACAGTTCTTTCCCTTTATATCATATTGTACAGCACATATACTGAGAGGGCCAATGATGTTATCATGAGCAACTAAATCAGACAAAATTCAGGAAGTGTGGCTTCCATTGTGCTCAGTATTCTGCCTTAAAACCTCAATCAGAAATGGTTGGACATTTGAGTCGATCTTAGGTACTGCAACGAAAAAGGACTTTAAAATAGGAACCAGTGTTCCCACTCACACATACCATCACATTTCCTGTTCTATCTGTTAGAACGCTCTAAGGTAACCCAGAGGCTATTGCTACTGATTACAAATTTAAAGTGAGTGTAATTGAGCCTCTAACAAAAGTGTGTGTGTGTGTGTTTGCGGGGGGTGATGTTCTTATCTGAAGGGATATGAATGAAGTGGTTATTACTGCTCAGTGAAATGCTTAATGAACCTGTCCAGTCACAGCAGATCAGAGACATTGAGGATACTGACAGAGACACAATGAACCAAAGAGCACGCGGTCAGGATCAGGAAGCACAGTGTGCCAATGTGTGTGTGTGTGTGTGTGTGTGTGTAGGTGCTTTTGTGAGTATGCTCTGTTGTTCTTTGAGTGTGCAGCCTAGGGAATACAAAGAGCCATTCTCAGCCTACACACCCTACCAGCCAAGCTTCCATCGCGTGTACTCACACACACGGATCCAAACACGCACACGCACACACACAGGGAAAGCTGACTGGGTGTCAATGAAATGGCTGCCTCTTGGACTCAGTGTGTGCAAGGGATCATGATATCATTGATTAGGTAATGACTGAAAGTAAGAAAGTGTAAGTGTGTGTGTGCGTGTGTGTGTGTGCGCATGTGTGCGCGTGTGTGTGTGTCTCAGTTCTCAGGTATTTAGGCCACTAGGCTGAAACCAGGTGTCTGTGAGAAGGTTCTGTTTCTGTGCGACTTGATACACACTTTGCAATGGTGTGTGTTGATATCTGCACTAGTCTTGTTACCATGGTAGTTGCTCTGCCCTTTGACCTTCAGGGTTGCCCTAAATGGCCCGTTGTTAGTATTTAGGGTTATATGCTTCCTCTCTCTCTCTCTTACACACACAAACACACACACACCTGCGCTATAAGCACAGATCTTTGCTTCTTTCTTTGACTCCAGACTGCAGCGGCTGTGAGCTTATCAAGTAAGCAATACACATTTCTCTCTTCTCACCTCTACACTAGAGCAATCGAGTTTACAGAGGGCTTCAGGATTACCTGAGGAGGTGCATCAGGTGTGTTTTCACTTCTCCCTTTGACTTCAGCTGTGTTTGCAGCAGCTGTGAGGTAAGGAACACGTGTTTTTCTCTCTCTGCTGGACCAGTCAGTCCTTCAGTTTACAGAGGAATCCATAATTACCTTTGTAAGTAAGTCAGTGTTGCTAGAGAAGGAGAATGTTCAGTGCAAACGCTGAACAAAGACGCCAAAGCATCAGTTCTCTCAAATCTGCATCTGTAGTTGAGATGCCTTAGGTCTGGCAGAAAGTTCAACCAAGTTCGAGAACAAGTGTTCATCTGTACCTGTAATACAGTATTCAACAAGTACACGAGACCTGTGGAATTAATTTTGAAATGATTCAGCCAGACATGTTTGGCTCTGGGCTCTGGCTCTGGTTGTTCCCTGTTGGTTTCTTCTATAATAGGAACTGAGGTACTAGAACAATTTAAATGCAATGTTAATGCAGAAAAAATCACTTTTAACTGAAGAACCTCTTAACGTTTGAGTGAAATATCTTGCTCATGCTCTGCTCGTTCTACAACTTGTAAACAGAGCCCTCTAAGAGATACGTTAAGAGTAAGTTTTGCTGAATTTGAATCTCAAGTGGCCTTTAACAGCAGGTGAATCTAGCATGTCAAAAATAAACGATAATCTAGTTAGGGCGCTCATCGACAGATTCCTAGTTTACCTGGCAGAGACACCATAGAAAAAGCTTCCTTTCTTCATTCATTAATTTCTTCATTCATTCATTCCTTCATTCATTTTTCTATTGTAGTATAACAATGCTGCTGATGTCACTACTCCTGCTATCTGCACTACCAAATGGTGAGATAATTGAAACATTTTTAGATATAAGGATTAAACATGGATCCAGAAGAAAATGGACAGCAGATAATGGATTAAACTGCTCAGTGCATACAGTAAAGTATGTGATTAAAATGTACTGACGGATTAGAATGTTTGTCTAATCAGTTGCAGTGCAAAGCAGTCCTGTATTCTGCCCAGATACAACTGACCTCAACACAGATACGCTTCTTATTGGTGAGCAGATACCTCAAGCCTTAATAAATTAGCTAAAATATGAAGGACACAATGAGATAGCACTGATCTGGGTGTTCCTTGTTTATGCCACAGCCGTTTTACAAAAATAAAATTATTAACCATTTCATATAATTTCTTGTATAAACACGCATACAAATATTAGTCTCTGCATCAGTCTGCTCTGCGCATCTGTGTGTATTGCAGGGTGTCTGGGTATGCGACTGAACTGGCTGTATGCAGTGTTCGATCATTTGCCGTCCCTGCTAGAGTTTGCTGTGTGGATGCACTGCGAGAGCGGTGTGTGTCCCGCTGATTTACAGGAGCAGAGGCACTACTGTAGCTACAAAGGGATCCAAAACACAACGCACATACCTCCACCAACCGACGCACTCGACCGGTAAGAGCAGAGAGGAGAAAGAGTCGGGGGCGGGGCATGAAGACTCGGGGGCTGTGGATGAAGAACGGGAATGAGACAGAATGGCAGACAGGAAAGCAGAGGTAGCGGGAGAAATAGAGAAAAAAGAGCAAGTTAAGAATAGCACGTCATACTAAAAATTACGCACACAGAGATTAAAATGCAAAGATAAACTGTTACAAATGATGAGGTGAAATTTTATTGACCTACATAAAGTTTAAAGAGACAAGGAATAAATCTTAAAGTGTATTCACGGTGGTTAAAAGAAAACTAAAACCAACTTAATGGCACATGAAACATAAATGTTTTCAGTCTGTATTTAAAAATGTCTATAGTTTGAGCACATATGAGATCTGGGAAAAGGCTCGTGCTGCGGCTCTCATAATAGCTGCCTCGCCGTGTTTCATTCTAATTCTGGGCACAAGTAATTGACTGGGCCATATTGATTTGAGGCTTATTGGTTTTGTTGTCTTCCAGCATGTTAGGGACGCATTTTGGTCTTAGGCCATTTAAAGATTTATATAGGAAGAGTAACACGTTAAAACCTGTAACAAACCATAAGCCGGTATAAGGTTCTGAGACATGGGCTAATCTGTCCTTCAAGTACTGCATGGACCATTTGACATGGGCCTGTCTGGATATGAAATCTCTACATTTATCTATATTTGAGTTTTACATTGCTTCTCTATCGCTACTAAAGCCAAGGGCATTATAATGTATGTATCTAGACTACTACATTTGAAGAATTCCTTTTTAAATGCCTTATTTTTTTTAATGATTTTGGGAAAGTGCCTGACAGGAGTCTGTTGCTAGGCAGTTGATAACTTCCATTAAAGAGTGAGTTAAGGCAGCAGGTTGTCAGTTTTAAGTGCTGCATTTTTTCCTCAGGAGTTTTAAGATCAATGAAGCTAAATTCAGGCATAATAGGCCAGTTATTTCTGTGTGGTGATGGGTATTGCTTAGCTTCTTCATTTGACAGGGAGTTATTGAGATGCTTTGATTTTATCACTCAAGAAGGATGCAGATTCATTAGAGTTGTTGACAGAGAGGGGTCCAGGGGGTAACCTGTAATGGATGATTGCTTAACCTGTCTGCAGTGGCAAACAGAGTGTGGGAATTTTTGGTTTGCTATTGATTTCAGAAAAGAATGCTGGTATAGTCTTTAAAAAAAGTTCTTGAAGTTTAGCTTTTTGCAGTTTAGACTCATGTTTTCTGTAGGTATTGCTCCACATTGATTTCTACTCCCTGAACATTTAGCTCCATTGGGGGAAAAAACTGTTTTCTCTTAATGGGAAACGAAGTATAAATAACATTCAGAACTCCGTATTTCAATTAATCAAGAAGAGCATATATCTAGAGACAGTGTTGTTGTTTTTATTTCTTTGCTTGGTTAACGTGTTCAAATATTAATTCTTAGTATTTTCATATATGTACCGTTTCGTTGCCAGAGAGAGATGTGGGGAAGTGGGGAAATTAGCATATCAAACAAAACAGAGAAAAGGTTGGAGAGGGCCAGGTCCTTCTAATCACAATTCTTTATGTGTTTGTTTTTATTCTGCTATGTTGATATGATGGAGGAGTGGGAGGAGCCTGGAGGGCTTTGTCCTGGTTTGTTCTTGAGATGGGGGTGAGTGCAGGAGAGGAAGTGCTATTAGCCATACGTCATTAGACTGGTGAACTGTTTTATTTAATAAGTGCTTTCATCCGAGTTTTTATACTGAGCCTTACTCCTCTTTTCTGGTGCTTGATAACGCGATCTCAAGCCAACAAAGTTAGCGCACGTCTTGGTAATATCACCTAGCTTCATATCCTCGACAACTGGATGTATTGCTGAGACCCTTTCTGATTGCTAAATCGTGTGTATACCCACAATCATGGACAGACTCTTTTACATTCTGTGACAGCCCAAAAGCATCAACGAGAGCAGTAAAGTCTTTGGCAATATTGTCTTCTGGATTATTTGTCCACATGAAGAAATAACTACAAAACTACAGGCAAATCCACTGCTGGCAGCAATTTTATAAAAAATTTAGACAGAGTAGACAGTGTGTAGATTGTGTATAATTCAGAAAATATATTTTAACAGAGATATGCAAATGATCTTAAACTGTAAAATATTCAATCCCAGAACCAGGATGGGATGGCATGGATATTTAACGTGAGCAGATGTATCAGCAGTCAAAACGTCTGTGCTTTTGGTCTAATCCAAGTGTTATGTCACTACAATTACTTATAACCCAGATATCTTAAATTGAGACGAACTAAATCTAGTATTCTAGAGGTTGACATGACAGATTTTATTAATCTGCCATGTAATTGGTTGAGATCATATTTATGCCGTTGCCAATAAGAGTTTCGAAGGCATTCCAGATTCTTGTTGTATTGTTATTATAGCGAGGATCTTGCACATATCAGTAAATGCTGTAGGCAAGTATCTT
The DNA here is from genome assembly GCA_020368025.1 of Brachyhypopomus occidentalis. Classification (NCBI taxonomy): domain Eukaryota; kingdom Metazoa; phylum Chordata; class Actinopteri; order Gymnotiformes; family Hypopomidae; genus Brachyhypopomus; species Brachyhypopomus occidentalis. The sequence goes on from JAGXOD010000073.1 coordinate 361,332, forward strand.
ACTTTCATTCAATTGTAATGTTTCATAGCAATTCCTAACAATTTATGCAGCCAAGGATCTCTACAGACCAAGTACTGCAAGGGTTTTATGTCCAGGGTGGAGTAGATTCTCAGACTGAAAACTTCTCAGACTGAAAGACTTTTGTTAAGGGAAAAAATAAAAATAAATATTTAAAATGTAGATAATAAAAACAAAAACATCATGCAAAAAATGTACAAGAGAAAGTAAGATAAAGTGAAAATGAGACTGGGGGGGGATTTGACTTAGATCCTATTTTAATGAATGAACTTCACAGAGAAAACAAAAATATCTTGGGTAAACAAATAATGTGTTTTTGTGTGTGTAGATGCTGTCTAGACCATCTGAGATGCTACAAGGGACTAGAAGAGAAAAACTGCAGACAGACTCTATCAACAAACACCAACTACACCTGCTCCTACCTTTCCAGCAACACCTGTGGTATACACACATCCACGCGCACGCACACACACGCACACACACACACACACACACACACACACACACACACACACACACACACACACACACACACACACACGTCCCTGTTTTACCATCACCAGCTGTGGTATATACACAAACATAAACACACACCAACCACAGCTGTTCCTGTGTTTCCAACAATAGGCAGCTTGTGTAACTACACCCACACAGAGCTTTGTGTTTTTACTTTGAGCTCCATGAATTCATAAGATCTGGGAAAACCACGAATCTCTCTGAGCCTTAAGGATAATTTGTTTGAGAACCAAATATTCAACCTAATCTAGTGCCATTTATTTATCAACTCCTGTAGATTCACTCAATTTGTGTGAGCAAGGATTCTGCCTGTGTGACCAAGAAGCGGTAGCCTGCATTGCATACAACTCCTACGTTCCAATCAGGAGTCAGCCTGAGCAGCCTGGTCCAGGAGAATCACGTAATACAGCAACCAATCAGAGTCTTGCATTTCAGCAGTGATCCCAAGTGGGATCTCGTGCACCGCATGTCTTTCTTTTCCCTTCTCTAATGAACTAATGCAAGTCTCATCAGGCCTTTCATGGCCTGTCTGGTGTGTGACAAACAAGAAAAGGCAAAAGAGACACATGCGGGAGCTTTGCAAAATTATGCCTCAAGTCTCTCACATTTTCATCCCTATGTCTTCATTTGCATGTATCTTTCTCTCTCCCTGACAGGTTTTCCTTATAATGATACCATGACCAGTGACACATTCAACAGAACGGGTAAAACAGAATGGCACAACTCTAGATAGCACCTACACACACACCCACCCATCCACCCACCCACCCACCAGAAGGGTCACAGAGAGTCACATCCGCCTGTCAACCCCTGGCAATTAAAACAGTGACCTATACCTATTAGTGAGAGAAATAGGAGAAGAGAGGCAAAGAGGAATGAGTCTCCAGAAGGGTTAGGGTACAGGTCTTACACAAGCAAGCAAGTAATTAAATAAACAAATAGTTATTTTCAGAACAGGTCACGACCTTAGTACATGTCTCCGAGTCTCTGAGAACCAGTGACCCAAGACCTAGAGCAGTTTAGAATCCAAGATAGAGGTGTCTTCACATCAAGTTCTGTTCATCAGAATGAACACTGAGATGCCTATATGTCTCTTTCTTTTCAGACTGGATGAAAGAATCTCCTCATATATCTGAAGCGACTATATTACTTGATGGTAGAAAATGTCTAAATGAATAGTCACAATACAATAAGCCCATAATCACAATAGCAAACATACATTGCACATAATAAATACTTGTATTTATTCATGGTATTTTAACTAAATACTCTCTCAATACTCTCAATACACTTTTAGTCCCTCTGTCATTCATCCCCTCCCCTCCCAGACCTGTATCCAGCCCTCAATGGAACCATGGGTAATTACACAGCAGGATTTGTGCTGACCAGTGACACTGTGATGAACCAGACTCTCAGTCCAGGGCAGAATGGTACATCAGGTAAATGTATATATTTTCATTGTTTTTTCTTACAAAACAAGGCTCCTCTGTACAAAGGCCTATGTTCTCTCCATTATTTGGCACATTATTTCAGCTACTCTGAATCATCCAGATTAGTTTTTAAATATATTTTATATATATATATATTTATAAAGATGCCTAGTCCTCCCTGAGCAATGAGGAAAGGTGTGTTTCATCTCCATACCTCATTACTGGGTGGTCTTTGGTCTCAGGTTTGGTTTGAGCCACACATTATTTTGAATTTTAGCCTCCATTTTTGTCTTATTTGACCATTAATACCTCCTGGAAAACTGCAAATGTATGATAATGTGGTTTGTTGATGTACTGAATCTTCACTCCAGTTTCAGCTACTAAACTACTGAACTCTAGCTCCTTCAATGTGATTCTTGGACTCTGTGGATTCCCTCACAAGTCTTCTTGCTCTGAGTTTGAGGGATGGCCTTGTCTAGGCCCGTTTGGTATGATCTAGCTTCTGTGAACTCACAGTTCATCCAGCAGTGCTCACTGGGATATCCAAACTCCTGGATTTTTATTTTAGCTTCCCCCATCCAGTGCATATCTACAATTACATATATAATCTGAGTCTGACTTGTTTTGCTTATCCAGAAAAGGTGAATTTTTTTAATGATTCACAGGTAGAGGCCAAATGTAAAAGAACTGTGTTCTTGAATGAGCCTTTATGTGAGTTCAGCCTTTATGAGTTCAGCTTTCATATGAGCTAAATAAAAAAAAAATGATGCAGGATATCTTAAGATCAACTGCATTTAATTATTAATTAATTGAGGGTCAGTTTTTGTGCTCATTTTTATGAGGAGTGAATATCTTTGCAAGCCATTATGAATATATGTACTATAGCATACAGCAGCCATCACCATCACCAGCACTATACATATCTAACCTAAATCCAACACACCCGATGCAGATGTTGAATCCAATGTGGTAGACACAAAGTCCTTCACTGATGTTGCTTGTGTGTGAATTTGAAGATGTGCAGAGGAGCAGTCTTTTGTGTTCTATCCTCCAGTTGTTCCTTAATATTTAATTCTATTGTTAATTTTAACTAAATTTAACTTCATCTTTCCTGTGTATATCAGTTCTTTTAACTTAATTTGTCCTGTTTATGACATGCACTATTTAAATAAATTGTCTTGCTTTACCTATAATGTATTATTGTATGTAGGCTTAAAAGTTGTTTCTATTTGTTTCTGATTTATGCCCTGTTTCTATAATATTTGCAGGGACAGTGGAGGAGGATTGGACTAGATATACAAGGGAAGAGGAAAGACATCCGGGCACTTCTACCCACAATTCTACAGATATGCCTCTGAATGGTAAATATTTAAAAAATAAGCAAAAACACAAGGTACATAAAGCAGGATAAGCTGTTCCAGACCAAACCAAAGGGGACTGGAGAGGGGACCCTAAAAACTAAGACTGTGGCATTACGAATATTTCTACATTTGGTGTTAGAATGGTGCCAGTTTTGTTAAATCTCATGGTTTTCTTGCATATTATTATGATCGGCAGGGGAAGAATTTGTGCATTTAACACCAGTGACACAATCCCAGAATCCCAGAATTCATGGAGTGTCAACTTCTTCAGAGAGACATACACATACACTTCACCACGGGACAGACGGTCATCCCCCGAAATCCATTACTGCGGTTACACCTGACCTCACCCACACATGGACATATTCCTCATCAAGAGAGAAAAAGGAGGAGAGTGAACGAGCAAGAGAGAAGGACAGAGGTGGAAACCAAGAGTTCCCCTCAGACAGCGTACATCCCCAGACCACAGCACGGCCCTCTGACCCCACTGCCCCTTACACCTTGGGCAGAAACGACTCACTGCATGAACCCAGTGACACCTCCACAGCGTTACCTGACCTCACCCCTTCATTTACAGAAAGCATGGAAAGACCTGAGACAGGTAGAGAGGGACAGAGAGAAAATCAAAAGAGTGATGAAGAGAAAGAGAAGGAAGGAGTGAGAGAGAATGTAAAGAGAGAGACACAAGAAGTAGGAATTAGAGAGGGAGACACTGATGAAGATATTAAGGAAGATCAGCACACAGGGCATTTAAGTGACAGGAAAGAACATAAGGAAGAAGCAAAAACCTCACCAGCCAATCACAGCCCTTCTGTTCTTCTAGCCACTACAGGAACAACCAATCAAATGCTATCTCGCCCAATAACCGTCTTATTGACAGGGAACGAAAGCACTGCACACATGTCCACTGCCATACAACTGTCCTCTGAGAGTGACGGGGATGAAAGCAAGGACAGGACAAGTGATGATGACGACCAGATAGAAGGAGAGACTGAAACAGAGGGACAGGTAAAAGAAACGTTACGTGTCACAAGCCCAACAAAAAGCAGTGGAGACCAAGCCAGCACGATAACCACACACACACAGCAAACTACTACTGAAGAGAACTGGAAAAAGACAGACAGCCCAGAGGATGGAGACGGTGATGGACGTGATCACCAGGCTAGTGAAGAGATGCATGATGTTTCCACTCACACAACTGCACCGAGCATCATCATCCTCACTCCCACGACCTCCAAACTCTTACCTACAGATCCTGCGGAAAACTTTTCTGAAAGCAAACAGGTAAAAGTTGATGACCCTTCACTGATGATCCTCACACTGGCCCCTAAAGCAACAAATCAGCACACTAAGCGCTACACGTCTCACATACCGACCACACAATCCCCACACACTCCTCGGACAGCATACCGTTCACACACACAAACTACACACAGACAATATGCATCAAGCACTTCACACACACAGGCCACAATGTACACAGAGACCACACGTACCTCACATGCTTCAAACACACAGACACCACAAAAATGGACAAATACACCACTTGCAAGACCTGCACACACCCACAAACCCAGTGTCACGCGTTCCTCGAGGCCGGCCAGCATCTCAAAAGCTCTGACCACTCTCAAGGCCCAAACCAGCACTCATCCAGCACAGACATCCCCACCCAGAACCCCTCACACTGCCAAACCCTACATCACCCCACCACTACCCCACTCCATGGAGGACCTTTCTGAAGAAGAAGAAGCAGAAGAGGAGGAGAAGGATAAGGAGCACAAGACAGGACTGTCAGACAGTTTCAAAAAGACACAGGCAGACAGTAAGACGGTCACACTCACATGCCACATACTTACATTTAGCTAAAATGTCGACTACTACCACTAGCACCACTATTACTCTTACTGCTACTATGAGAACTACTACTGATAATAATAATATTATTATTTTCATATATTGGATGTGTCAACCGTGGGAGTTTAAGTGCTTACCTTATATTAAATCCTGCCATGATAAATAAAGATCTAAACTATGTCATTGTCGGTGATGTCTCGCTGTGCTTCCCAGAGCCTGCTCAGCTCCAGAAGCGAGCCATGCCGGTCTTGGCCTGGTCCCTGCTGCAGGCGGCCGGACTGTCTGAACTCCAGCTCCCGAGCCACTCAGAGGGTGAGAGGAACTGCCTAGAGCCGCCCCCTCCAGACCTACAGCTGCTCTGGTGGAGCTAAAGAGAGCAGCTGACCATAGAGCTGTTGGCACTGTAGCATGAGCGTGAGCATTTAGGACAGCTACTGAAGAAAGATATGGCATTGTCCTCAAATTAGTTGTAGTAGACCAAGATGGAAGGAGAATTAGTTTTTAAGCCTTTGTGTGTGTGTGTGTGTGTGTGTGTGTGTAGAGTGCAGCATGTCCTTTAAGCAGTATGGCCTGGGAGGAGTGATAATGTGGGAATTTCCAGCTTTGGGAGAGATGCTGCAGTGCCTGACTGGCCGCTGCCCTCAGGAGTACCAGCACTACGGCTGCTACTGTGGACAGAAGGGCAGTGGAATGCCTCAGGACCAGCTAGACCGGTAACACACACACACACACACGCACAAACACACAAATGCAGCAGCAGCAGAGGGCAGCCCAAGGACTGAAACCTCACACACATGAACACACACAGCAGGTAACACACATGATTATATAATGTTTATCAAACGACAATAGGGACGGACACCAGACGACTATGAATTTTAGACACCATCTCATGTCAGCAATGGTCACGTAATAGTCAAGACCAAATTCTGCGTGCAGCGCCAAGTCTGTAATGCCCTGTACACCCCACTAAACAATTTTAGCATTCATTCACCATCACGATCAGATTAGACACCTGTCACGGTGCTCCTCCCTGGATATGCAGTGCGGAATATGATAAAAGAACCACGCCTCTCTCTGTCCAATACTATTCTTCATACAGCTTGTATGGCAGCATTCCCAGGAGCACTGAACTGTTCTCAGGGCAACGATTGGCCCCGATTTCTCATAAAGTTCCTAACAAAAAACATCAGACGTCCTTGTTGCGTTTCGGCCCCCCCTGAGTGTCAGTTCACTGTTGCACAGATCACAGTGCTCTATCGCTTCCACTTCACCGTCATTCCCTCCATCTGCAGGTGCTGCTTCCTACACCAGTGCTGCCTGGAGCAGACGGTGTTACTGGGCTGCAGGAGAGGACGGGAATTCAACGGCCGTGTTAGTTGCCACGGCAGCGAACCTCAATGTGAGACTGTTGTGTGTATGTGTGTGTGTGTACGAGTAAATAACACATACATATACGCACCCTGTATGAGGAGCTGGAACTTACTAAGTGATGCTTAACCAATCTAACCATAGATGCTAAAAAACAGATGTTAGGTTAAGGACATCAAGTCCAGTTGATGAGTACACATGCTCATGTGCTTTCCAGAGCCAGCCAGCTAACTAAGCTAACTGGATTGCTGCGTTTCCTCCGATGCAGGTATGGGGGTGAGTGTGTGCGATCGGCTGCAGTGTGTGTGCGATCGCACTACAGCAGAATGCATGGCAGCGTCACACTTCAACCACTCGATCACTACCCAGTGCTCAGGTCCCCGCCCACCCTGCCTACACAGGCCACGCCCTGCACCACAACCCTCCAATGAGGACTCCAGTCAGGAGAGTTCAGAAACCACCAGACCACGGCCACAAACACTTGCGCACCCTCATCTTCAACCTCAGACAGAGGGAAAACCTGGACAGGCACAGCCTGAGGGGGTCAGTAAAGAGGAAGAGAGAGAGGACGGAGGGAGAGCAGAAGAGCAAGAAGAAGACGGAGCAGAAGATGAGGAAGAAGATGATGAAAATATAGAAATATAAAACAGCACCCCATGCAGGAAGTAGAAGTCATGAACTGATGCTCTCTGAAGTGCACTACACAGGAAGTGCCCACTGAACAAGCTCTGGCTTTTCACAGTAACCTTACTAGCTTGGAAATGGGTGGCTGGTTATTGCTATTATTATTATTAGTATTTGTATCATTCCCTTAAAATGAATGAAAACAACTTTTCCTTTTAAATGCTTTCTTTTGGGGGCCATCGGACATCTGGCATTTATAACATAACACAAACCATATACAGCCAGTTAAGAGGATGGATGTCTTAGATCAAGCTTTAACATGTCATTCACCACAGAAGCATGCAAGTCTATGATAAATTATCATTAAAAGACAACAACACTTTATTAAATTCACTCCTGAGAGGCAGTATCATTTTGCATATAAAAATCTTTATTGAGATTGCTTGAAACATTTCCTATTGTGCACATGATTGTGGCTGATCATCTACCCCATTCTGAAATGATCTCACAGAGGTGATATGCATTTGGCCCAGGTAAAGCGCTTTAGACATTTCTAATCAAATGCGAACACTATAGTTGAGCATGTGTCTGCATTCTGCGTTGCTCATCATATCTCTCTCTCTCTCTCACACACACACAGACACACACTACATATTCAAGACCGCTAATTAGCATAAACACTGAATATTCAGTGGTCCCATTGGCCTTGATTCATGTGAGTACCACATATCATTTGCTTGATGATGTAGGACGAGGTTCAGTCCTCAAAGGCGTGCAAGTTCATGCACATATGGGAGCGTGCACGCACTCACTCCTACAATCACCACACAAACAAACAAAAACAACAAAACCCAACTACAAAACTACTAAGGAAAAAGGAAAAAAAAAAAACAAACCAACAGAAAACAGAACCGCACTGTATAACGGTTTCACAGCTGCAGTTTGTTCTAACATTGCAATTTTCTCCCTTGTTTAATAACATAAAAGGCCAGCATGCAAGAGTGAATTGCCCTCTACACACACACACTACACACACACACTCACACACTCGCAGACATGCGCAGACATATGCACACTACTGCATCATTACTAAAGGTGCATTACAGGTGACACAACTGAACAAAAATACTGTGTCTACAGACAATACCTTTCCATTAATATCAATAATATATTGCACTAATTTTACAAAATAGATCATTATTACAGACAGTAATATAATACAGACATTTGTGTGTAATTAAAAGATTTGTTGGTATTATCCCCATTAAGCAGAATCAAAGCCAAAGCAATATCAAATGAAATGTAGCTAACTGCCCAAAACGGCTAAAAAATTTTATGACCCCAAAAGGTCACTTCCTGCCTGGTTACCCTTCCCTCCAAGAAAAGACAAAGGCAGACTCTCCAAGCAGAAGATCAGATCAATACCCGCCTCTCCCCCTCATTCACACTGACTGCCCTTCACCGTAGAACACTTACCTGCATTAAAATTAGTCACTGCTACAACTCCTACAACACTCTTGTTTCCAGTGCTGTACCATACCCAGTCTAACTCAGCTCAGCATGAGTACAGACGTTTAGACAAGGAAACCCACAGGAATGGGCAGTATCTGTGCTTCTCTGCGCCAGGAACCTGCCCCACCACAGTAAACCCAGGAGAGTGCTGCTCAAGACCACAGCTCCCTGAAGACCAACATGCCCCCTGAGAAACCACCACAACCCCTTTGTCCAATGAAGCTGCACATCCTCCTCCATAACCTTCACTTTAAGGAGATGTTTCTTTTCCTTTACACTGGATATGTGCCATGTTCTTGAAGCACGAAACTCAAAACACGAAATCAGATCTCTACGATTGTGATTTGCATCACAAACAACAAACTGGATCAGTAAACAGTGGCTAAACCACTAATTCTGCACTACCATTCAATACCCCCCCCAATTCACATGACTTCATTTGACTTGTCAGTTCTTTTTGTGGACATTTCAAAAGCCGGTAAATCACCCCAACGGCCATGACATCATTCAAGCCTACTTTCCAAACAACTCTAGCGTGTCACACATGAGCCAGTCACCTTCGATAAGAGATAAAGAACTCTTCCAGAACGCTCTCACACTAATCTGATAAACTCACTCTGAATCTTCAAAGCCTTTTCACTTTTCTGCTTCACTCAGTCTGATATTGCTTCAATCCCAAAATCCATTTTCTGTCCTGAGGAGCTACAACAGCTGCTCAGCAGATGAGTGCAACTATATAAGAAAATCTTCTGACAATTCCTCAACACGGAAACAGGCATGTGTGCGTCAATAGCAATGGATTCAACAAAGTCTATACATCTTACAAAAGCTTAGATCAGCATAATGTAACAGTCACAATATAAATGTGTATATTCTCTGTGTGTGTATATATTTATTTGTTGTTTTTCTAATATTTAATGGATAAAACTATTTCTTGGAATCAGATTCTAGGAAGCAGCTCTTCCCTATACTATCTTTAGCTCAGAACTGCTTGCAGACCTGCAGAAAGGTCCTGGTGCTGGTTCTGGAGATGTACATCCTGTTGCTATTCATTACACAGGCTGGCTAATGAGCATTTTCCCACATTTTAATGCAGTCTGCACAAATGGCTTTCCCTCAGACAAAAATGGCAGGTTGAACACCACAGCGTTTCTATGTGCACTCTTGATTTGGGAGCCGCAAGCAGCCATACTGAGTGAGCCGGCTGCTGATGCGATTACCATGATAACAGCTAATCTCCAAAAAGCAGTGTAGATACAGTGTTCATTTCTATTAACTACTGGTGAAGACAGGCACAGATAGAGACACAGAGACACATATAGATAGACAGAGAGAGAGTGGGAGAGAGAGAGAGAGCGAGAGAATGCCTGTGTACTTGGGTCTTCTGTCTCTGTCGCTATTAGTAGGCATGAGTCTTTCTTCTTCCTTTTGAGTCTCATAAAAAAAGGCAAAATTCAAATGACTCAGCCTCTGAACCAATACAGAAAAAAATATATTGCTAAATATGAACACACACACAAACACACTGACACCCCTGATGTAGAGCTGGTGTAGGATGAAAGGGCTGTTGAATGTACTGATTCTGTGTGGCATGGTGAAGTCTCAAATCCAGTCACAGCATGATGCAGTCTCTAATCCAGTCAGAGCATGGTGCAGTCTCTAATCCAGTCACAGCATGGTGCAGTCTCTAATCCAGTCACAGTACGTCTCTTAAATGACAGAGGTGAACTGGGTCATTGCCATTGCTGCCAAAGGTACTTGGAGAAGTTGGGATTTAGAGGGAAGTGGGAAATATGAACAACAGTGACCTTTGTTAATGCTGGAAGTAGGGCTGCACGGCACAAACATACTGTATGCCAATTATATATATATATATATTAATATGATTAATATAAACTATTATGCAAATGTTCATCGAAGTGCATAAAAAGTCATTGGTGAACCATCCAGTTGACATGATGAATCTGCAGCCTGCAGAATTTTTACTAAAATAATTTGTTGGATCAAGTACATTCCACAGTTTATTAAAATAAATCCTGTGTTTGGTAAAAGGCTCAGATGTACACTACAGCATTGTGCAATATCAGCACTGCAAAGGCCAATATTGAGATAACATTAAACAAATGCTAGACCATGCAGCCCTCATTTGAATTACATGGTAGTTAATTGGCTGGGATGAAGTTTAGGCAAAACAAAGAGTTCTGGTTTGCTGAAGTTTAAAAGTAAGTACTTAAAGCTGTATAATTGTAAAGATAAAGTCATATTTTAATATGTTAAAGTCATATTGTGAGCGGTTATGGTTTAGAGAGGGTCAGAGGATAAAGTTGACATGACTGGGTTCTGGTAAAGGTCAAAGGTTAAAGGTAACAGGGTGGGATCTGGTGAAGGTTAAAGGTCAGTAGACGCAAAGGTCAGGAAATTTCATTTCGTAGATGGGCACAGACTGGTACTGGGTATGGCCTGATGGCACAGCAGCTGTTCCCGATGGACTGGGGGGTGGCCTGCAACACAGATCAGTGAACACAGATCAGTTTGATTCATATCTGTACTCCTATTCAGGAGATGCACAAGACTTTCTAGATAATATTGCCTTACATGTGAAGGTTCACCAAATGAAATTTGAACTCACCGTATTGTCAACTCAAAGATTTGAGCCAGACGATCATGCAGCATGCTGGCCTAAACAGAGAAATGACAGGAACCATGAAGTGTAGAGCAACTCCAAAATCTTCTAGAACTATGAAGTGCAAAGCAACTCCAAAATATTTTAGGAACAGTGTGTTGGCATTAATTAATGTCTTACATTTTACAGCATTGAGAATTCCAAAGCAATATTAGGCAGGTTTATGTTTTTGTGATGCTATTGGTAGGGTTGCATTTCATTCATGTTTTTTCGATATTGGTGCTAAAACAATGCTAATTATAATGCAGGCTTAATTGAAAAACAAACAAAACCCACAGAATAGACGGCATTAAAGAATGTATTTTTTCCGAAGGCAACTGGGAACTGCAAAGTGAACATTTCATATACAATATACGACTGTTTCCCCATCGTCTGGACCAGGAACACCCACGCTGCTAATGTCCCTGGGGCCTCCAGCTGACCACGCTGGTGCTTCCCTCTGCTTTCAAGTATATCCCATCTGTCACCAGATGCTTCTTTAAATTAATAAATGAAATTAATAAATAATTCCCCTTTACATGTAATGGTTTTAAAAGGAGCAAGAAGTATTTTTTCAAAAGATTCTATTCACGTTATGAAATGATTAAACGGGCACCTAATGGCCTGTGTGTTTCAGAGATTACCAAGTCTTTCTTCATGTGGGGGACCTGCTCTATGGGTCATGATCTGGTTCATTTGAGTTCATTTGAGTTCACAATTCAATTTGACCCTTAAAATAATACAATTACTAAAATACATTCATGAACTAAATAAATAATCACTTTCACAAATATAGCTTTCTACTTTTGAAGATAAAAAATATTGCTGCATTTAACATTTGTGTCACATCCTGGTGTTGGAATCCTTTTTGGTGAAATACCACACTTTAGACCCTTTAACCTTAACCATTTTAAGTGTGTGTTAGGTGCAAGCATTAGGTAAATATAGGTATCTGCAGGACATGCAGTAATGTTTCTGCTGGCTGGCCGTTTCAGAACATCTACGGGTAAATATTTCAACTGACAGCTCAGGCATTTAGATACTTTGGCTACTTTGCCACTTAACCTCAGATGCGGTCGATCACCCAAGACATTGCTTCTTTAGTTTATAACAAAAGTTGACCCTAGCGGCCTTAATAAAAACATGCCCAAATGTCTGTCAACCTGTTCAGAGCACATTCAGCACTCACAAACTAGGTGATGTATTAAGGCATTTATGACTTATGATCACAAGTGTAAGAGTGAATAAAATATCCCATAACATGGATGTGGTTTTTGCAGACTCATAGCCTTCAAGTACCATTGCTATTCAGCAATGACAGTAGCTTTTATTCTAAACTAAAGAAACGGAATTTGGACATTTCGTGGCCTATTGACTGCGTCTGGGTAAGTGGAAATACAATGCAAATTTTAAGAGACACAGAAATGAAGCACTGAAATCTTGTTGGATTCGGTCTGGTTGACACTGATCACACATGGAACTGTTGCCATATTGGTACCAGATTTCAGTGGCCAACCCTAGTTGCTGAAAACACAGCCTCCATCTGCTGCTTGGGACAGCTAGTGCTGCTCCAATAGCTGCTTTGCTCCTTGTAAAATCACATTAAGAACTAACTGCAGTCATTTCATAACACTTTTCTAAGTGTACTTTTGCCTTACCCCTGTTAGATATGCACACACACACACACACACACAGACAGACACACACACACAGACACACACACACACACACACACACACACACACACACACAGACAGACGTGTGAACACACAATCACACTTTCGTACTTTTGACTCGCAGTGAGCAGCAATTTCCTCAAACGGAGCTTTCTGGAACTTCTCCATCACCTGCCGTCTCTTCTCTCTCTCCTGCTCTTCCAGGCCTGTAGTGTCTGAGACAGAACAATCAAAACAAGAGAATAAATAAAACCCAGAGTCATGGACACAGACAGAAACAGAGAAAAGGAACTTACCAATAGCCTTCTTCAGAGTCTCAAAAGTAATCTCTTCTGCCAGCTGGGACTAGACGGGCCATATACACATCACAAACAGACATATTGAGGGATCAAAGTGAACTGAATTTATGCTGAATGCACAAATGAGAATGAATGCACATGTGCTTTTTTGTATGCATGTGTGCATGTGCATGTGTGCAGACCTGGTCAGGTAGGCTGCTGGACAAGATGTCCACCTGTAAGGAAATGGTATCCACAAAACTCTTCCTCCGAGTCAAGCGGTCTTCATCTGTTGGTCAAAGTTCATGACATGGCGTTGGCATGACATTCATGACTCAGAGTAATGTTGTTCACTTGACATTCACTTAGCATAGTTCCACAAGGTCAACACCACCACCAGCTACTCCGGAGGCATCACCGAGGAACAATTCATCAGAAGAGCCTCAGCTGCTTCCGGCAACTTATTAAAACAGTACTAATACTCAGTAAAATAGGCTTTGCCATTAATCTTGCATGACCCAAGAAATATCAACATACTGTGATGGCAACAATCAGGACCAAAACACATTTCTGCACATCTTACATACAACTGTCAAGTCCATATTTACACTTGCAGTTAGTTTTATCCATATGGGATTTAAAAGAGTAAAATGTAAAGTTGATGCTCAACCCAAACTCACCAGGTCATCAATCAGAGTGAGGACCATAATCCACAGATCAAGAAATATAAATAAAATCTATTTACTTTCAATACATTTGACAAAATCCATATGTAACGGTCAAATCCATAAACATTTTTCTAGGCCATCGATAAGGGATGCTACAGGACACTAGTTTAGCACACGCAGCTGCTACATAGCCAAGGAAATGAGAGGCCGTGCTTACTTATGGTTGCAACTGTACTTATAAAGTAATGAGGGGTTGGGGCAACTAAAGGTCTGCACACACCAACACACCCCATCTGCCTGGCTCTACAATACTACATGTACCTCTGGATGTCTCTTTGCACCTGTGCAGAATCTTTCCTACTGTATAAAGCACTGTGGTGAACACGCCCGCACACAGCCACACACGTCCGCACACACCCACACAGGCCCGCACACACCCACAAACGCCCGCACACGTGAAAAAGAGCAGAGTTGGTAAAGCTTAGTACACCACAAATAACAATGTAGAAATGTAAATAGGTATCGCAGTTGGTTATTATTCATTCTGATTTTCAAAATGTCCTCATGACTCATTTTAATTGGGTACATGAAAGCTACATCTCCTTCCCACTTAACAAGAGTGGGAAGAAACTGTTGGAACTGTTGTAATTAACATTTTACCACTATACTCTCTGGTAAAATCCTGAGAAGTAGGAGAAGAATTAAAATGGGGCGATACACCCGCCGCCCTATTTCAATTTAACTCCTCGTACTTTTGAAGTTAGGAACTTTAAACCCCTTGTTGCACAATGTTTGCTAGTTGTTATTGGTTCATATTGTTCCCTACAGCTCCAACAGTGAACCTCTCTCTACCCAGCAAGCCTGACCGCTCAGTCAGCAATGCGGTGATCCTGTGTATTCGTGAATGGCCAATCATGTATGACAACAGAATGGTCACAGACCAAAATGATACCTTTGAAATCATTGCTCCTTATAATATCTAGTTTTTTTCTCACTTATAGTATAAGCCTTACACTTTTTTTCAGTTTTGTAAATTTAAATGATTTTTGATCATGTGTAAACTCAAGCCACATACCCTTCTATTTCAGTTTGTGTGGGGAAACTGCCTGTCTTAGACAAGGAATAAAGATAAGAGTCATGCATCGAAAAATGGTAATGCTACACTAAAAAGGGGTCAAAATATCTCCGCTTCATTCTGGGATCCATAGAACAAATACCGAAGCAAAGAGTGGCATATATAGAAAGCATGAAGAGTGTGTCTGTGTGCGCGCGTGTGCATTTGTGTGTGTGAATGCACATGGATACCTGTAACTTGTGGTATGTACTGTACACAGAGCCTTTCTGCATTGTATCCTGGTCCAGAGAGGGCTTCCACAAGATCGGTCGTCTGAAAATACAAGCCAGTGTCCTGAGGGTCCAGAGAATCAGGCAGGCTGAAACACATAAGACACACACACACAGATATTTACCAGTACACATGGGTACACACAACATTTTACAAGTAAGAAACTTGAACGGTTGTAATGGAGAGTAGCTGTTCGCGTATGAAATTACACGTCAGCATACTTACACGCCCCCTCAGCTACACACAAAGCGAAGGCACGCACACTTTGCTCTGCATACTCACACACACTTCTCTCGGAAGACATGTTCAGGGAGGAGGTAAGGAGCATCCATATTCCTCAGTTCGATAACCTACGAGGAAGAGACGGAACATCAGCTGGTGGGTGTGTGTGTGTGTTCTTTGCTAAAGTGTAGAAAAAAAGAGAGAGGAAAAATGTCCTATGCCTTTCTACCATGCTAGACAGGATAGAATGAGTGCGTGTGTATGTGTGTCTGTGTATGTGTGCGGGCACTAAATGTCCCCACTAGGATTGGAACATCTGACTTTTTTTTTTACCTTGTGGGAAACACCTTGTGTGCTCATGGATACAGTTTTTTTAACCTTACAAAAATTGGTACTTTCACTTGAAAAATTAAAAAGCAAAATGATGTACTTTGATGTACTGTACCTTACTGAGGTAAAGGTTATGGGTAGCATTCATTAGCTACAAAAATCATCAGTGGATGTAAAACAAGACTGTCAGTGTCAGAGTGAGAGAGAGAGTGAGAGTCAGTGTGTGTGTGTGTGTGTGTGTGTGTGTGAGTACCTTGCTGACATGCTGGCAGAAAGCCGGGTTGGCGATCATTTGGCTCAGAAAGTTGAGGTAGGCTGCAACTAATGCCATGATGCCACAGCGATTGACCATCGACATGTGCTCTTCATTGGCGAGAGCCATATCCTGTAGCCAATCACAACAGTTACAAGAATTTAAACCTCATCCAAAGAGAAAACAACAGTAACACCATGGAAAGCATCCAATGGCAGTTTCAGGCAAAGTAGCTTTTCACTAACTTTTTGCCTCACCGCTCGTTTCACCAAACCGCACAAATCAAAGCTTTAACTTAAAAAATAAGTTTGCTAAAATAAGCAAATTCCTTAACCAGGAATAAAGAATAATCATAGTAGTATGTATGCCCAATGGAGGATGGGTTCCCTTTTGAGTCTTGGTCCTCCCAAGGTTTCTTCCTAAATCTCTGCCATTTTAGGGAGTTTTTCCTTGCCGCTGTCGCCTCTGGCTTGCTCATTAGGGATCTGGACCCATACGATTGTAAAGCTGCTTTGTGACAACGTGTTGTAAAAAGCGCTATATAAATAAATTTGACTATGACTTTAGTATATTTAGGTAGAGAACAAGGACTACCATGAGAGTGTATGCGTGCGTTTGTGTGTGTGTGTGTGTGTGAGAGAGAGACAGAGTGAATGTACCTGAAGAGCAAGGGCGAGGCGTACGAGGTCGATGACCACCTCTTCATTGGCCAGCTCTATGGTGATCAGAGCCAGAGCGGTGAAGAGAAGCTCAAAGTTCTTCTGCACATTGTCCTCCTCCTTAGAGCCCAGGAAGACATGTCTGTACAACTGTTGCCCATGCTACAGAGCGAGAGAGAGCGAGAGAGCGAGAGAGAGAGAGAGAGAGAGAGCAGCCAGACACAGAAAAACAGAAGATGAAACCAGCAGAAAGAGATGTATGCAGTATTTGAAGCATCAAAAATCATTATAATCATAAATCATAGAAATGTCATTTCACCAGAGTGGAATAAG
The DNA here is from genome assembly GCA_020368025.1 of Brachyhypopomus occidentalis. Classification (NCBI taxonomy): domain Eukaryota; kingdom Metazoa; phylum Chordata; class Actinopteri; order Gymnotiformes; family Hypopomidae; genus Brachyhypopomus; species Brachyhypopomus occidentalis. Next base: position 378,444 of record JAGXOD010000073.1, read on the forward strand.
TGATCTTTAACTATTTAATTATATATAAGTGAACATGAACTCTTTTTTTAATTACACATAAGCATAATCTACAATTATATTCACAAAAGAATCGTGTTTTTATGTTTTCATTAAAGAATCATTTGAGTTTTCATTAAACAATCATTTGAGTTTCCATTCAACATCATTCATGTTTTCAAGTACATATCTCAAGCTGTGAGGTTATGAAGTCTGGAACTTTCCCAGATGTAGTTTCCATAGCAGCAGTATTTGAGAGATGGAAGTGTGTGTGTGTGTGTGTGTGTGTGTGTGTGTATGTGTGTATATATTTGTGTACCTTTTTCATGAAAACAACATCCTGTTTGGAGATCTTCTCTCTCTTTATCTTTAAGGCCGCAACATTAGGGATAATCCTGATAAAAGAACTACTGATTACTATTATGCATGCGTAAACACACACACACACACACACACACATGTGCATACACTTTTATATATTTATACATTTACACACACATGTGAAGGGGTGTTGTAATTCAGCAACTTCATAGTCCAACACATTTTCAATACACTGCAGGTTTGGCGAGTATGCGCCTTACATTTACACTATCGATTTTGAATCACTCAAACCCTTTGAAATAAACAATTAAGTTTTATCTGATCTAAACCAGATTCGTTTATCTGCAGCTTACTGGGCACTTGCTTGTTTACATTTGCACAGATCAGTGTTATTAGTGAACCACCCATGAAACTGCTGACATATATAGATGGCGGTGATAACTGCACATTACTGCAGTATCGCAGACCTGATGCTGAAGTTAACAGGTGTGCAGGTGAAATGTGATGTGACATAGAAACAAAATAATCGTTCGAAATAACAAAAGGCATCATCTTACATCCCACTGGGGAAAAAAAACTTTATAGTCACTTCTGGAAGGGAAAGTGTGTGCGTGTATGTGTGAGTGGGTGTGTGTGCATGGGGGCGGGGCAAGGGGGAAGTGGTCTTTTGTTTGTGTCTATTATTTCTAGGCTTCTTATGATATATACAGATAATGGAGACAAACCTAGATCCTTGGCCAATGGTGTTATGCCCATATATGCACATTTTGGCTTGGCTGCAGCCAGCGAAATTTGACAAAGCACAATGCTACATTTGTGGGAAAAACATGTCATGAAGAAATACATCTAATCTGACATCACATCTTAGAACAAACCACTCTGAAGGAACGTGTCTACAGTGTGGCTGGGAATATGGTCACTCCACTGAGACCCTCCTTAAATCAAACAAAGTGAACATTTTCCTGGCGAGAAACATGACGACTGAAGGCTATACCAATAGTATATGCCGATTCACTTTAGACGCTTCAGAGGCTAGCCTACTTACTATATATATTATAGTCAGTTGATATATATATATATATATATATACACAAACTGTATTCGCTCACCCACCCAAATGATCATAATCATGTGTTCCAATCACTTCCATGGCCACAGGTGTATAAAATTAAGCACCTAGGCATGCAGACTGTTACTGTTTAGTGGACTCCAATGTGGAACTGTGATAGGATGCCACCTGTGCAACATATCCAGTCGTGAAATTTCCTCGCTCCTAAATATTCCACAGTCACATGTGTATATTTGCACATTTTGTTTTCCCCACACTGTAACATGTTGATTCCAGCTCAAAGGGGAGCAACTGGCTAAACACTCTCCTGGATTAACTGGACAAGATCCAATAAAGCAATACATTAAACTGGACTGTTTGATCCTCCACATGTATAAGACACCATACGGCTCTCAATACATTAAACACCCTCCCTTCTCTCTCTGTAACACACACACACACTCACACACGTATGACGAGGCACAGTTTAGGTGGGGTGTAAGGCACAGTTTAGGTGGGGTGTAAGGCACAGTTTAGGTGGGGTGTAAGGCACAGTTTAGGTGGGGTGTAAGGCACAGTTTAGGTGGGGTGTAAGGCACAGTTTAGGTGGGGTGTAAGGCACAGTTTAGGTGGGGTGTAAGGCACAGTTTAGGTGGGGTGTAATTCCTGCTCACACCGCTCATGTAATTGGGTTGGGTTGATATAATGGGTTGGGTGGTGCGAGCAGAGCAGCGAGTGATGTCAGCCAAGTTGCATACCGGATGCCGCGAAGTTTGGCCCTGTTGTCGTGGCGATCGATGATGTTGTGGAGGATCTCGAGGACGAGCTGACGTAGTTCGCTGTCCTCCATCAGGGAGACAGAGCAGAGGGGCTGAAGGAAGGTGGCCGGCAAACCTGCACTCATCGTCTTACACTTAAAACCAGACGTCACCTACACAAACAGACGCACACAAACACATCTCAGCTGGCTCAGTTTCCAATGGCGGATGAATCGCACCCCGAAAATAGTAAAGTCAATTTGCACACCAGCACGCGATACGGTGTGTGCGCCGGTGACTGTGTGTAGAGGGGAAAGAGGTGTGAATCTGTACACTGTAAAGAGTTTGGGAGGGAAGAGTCATGTTTATTGTTATGTTCATCACCAATTTATACTTATATCCTCATGTCTTTCCCCACCTGTTGAAGCTGAATATTTTAAGGCTTCTTTATAGTACGAGTCATTCCATAACATAAACGCAAACAAACACAAACGCAGATAATAAATCAACGCAGAAAAGATTCGGTAACTAATCACCATTGTGGAACATGCAAATGAGGTTTGGCTGGCAGGGAACAATTAACACATTTGGTCTCCATGGCAACTGATGACTAAATCAGAGAACCTAAACGAGGTAATTGCTGTTCCTGTTTTGTTTTTTTAAAAACCAGTAGTATTTTATTTGCATAAATATTTTAGGTATCAGGCAAGAAAGCAGAAGTAAAAAACTTTTATGCAGATTCCCAGGCCAATGTCACTTGTCTATCTCTTTCTCCATGTGTTCCATGTGTCTCATTTTAAACTCTCATCTCTCTCTCTCCCTCCTTCCACTTGGTCAAGCACGCACACGCACGTCCACGCACAATGCAGAATGAATGAATCATTACATTATAAACAGACTACAAATCGAACACGTCGTGTCTTGCAAAAAGCACCACCCCTAACATATCCTGGTAGACATGCGCCACAGTCAGTAGGACTGAATCCCAGAGTAGCATACCATTATAAGAGAACTGAGGAGCATCGTCTGGATCCTCTTCGTACCCTTGTGTCTGAAAGAGAAACAAAAGTTACATGAGGAGAGCACGATCCATGATGACTCCAAAGGAGCGTTCTAACTGATGATCACAACTCTGTGGGCCCCAATTCCACTTAATTTTAGGGTGCGAGGTTTATGTGCAGAGCATCAGCTGACTCAAACTGTGCCCAATGCTCCAGGTTAAGATAGAGGCTGACTGATATGGGGTTTTCAATGGATGATGCCAGTGATATTTAGGGAGCTGAGTGGCCAGTGGCTAACTTATAATGCCATATTATATGTGGAATTGCTTAAGTAGATCTGCACTGTGTCTGCAGTGCACTTATTTTAAATAAAACAATGCATCAACTAAATGTCTATAGGTAATAAAGAAATATCTGGAAATTAGATTTAATCTGTGCAGTTATAGTTGAAGCACAGTGCTGGGGTATAAATCTGGGGGAATATATGTTGGGGATTAAGCTAATCTCTTACCCTATTTTGACAGTGTCCAGAGTGTGGCAGGGAGTGTCGTACACAGGAACTTTTCCCATAATGAACATCATCACCTCTGCACGCTGGTAATCTGGCAGATTACCTCCAAAGAACCCTACACACACACACACACACATATAATAAGGATTTTCAAAATCATGTCTTTGGCAAAAGAAATGTGAATATAATATGCTTCAAAAGTGGGCGCATTACTAATAGAAGTCTTCTGATTCTGATGCGGGGGTGAGGTGTGATCATATGTGAAAGGTGAAAGGTCAGGTTACCAATGGTTTGGATGATGGCGTTCTGGACGATGCGCTCTTCGTTCTCTTTGCCGCGGCTGGACGAAAGGCTCGTCGTGGAGTTCCTGCGTGAACCTTCACCGAGCTCAAAATCCACACTCATACGCAGGTGCTTCAGCAAGGTGTTGAACACTTCCAACACAGTGGGGCCTATGGGAACACACAAATGTACATGCACACGCACACACGCACGCACACACACACGCACGCACACACGCACACGCACGCACACACACACACACACACACACACACGCGCACACACACACACGCACACGCGCACACGCGCGCACACACACGCGCACACACACACGCGCACACACACACACGCACACACAGCTGTGTTAACCAAAATAACCTGTCAAAGATTAGAACCATCTATTCTGCTATATGGACGCCTACAGCACACACCCTGCACATACGCAATGCTGTGAATATGTAAGCCTGCCACTGCGAGCTCCAACCATCTGTTTGTAAACAACTGAGACACAACCATAATTCCTAGCCCTCCATAATTTACACTCACATCCTTATTCTTCATTCTTTGCACCTTTGTTAATGCCGCCATGTCAACACGTTACATCACTACAATTCTTTCCTTCAGGAGATTAAATTTTCTCTCAAACACCACCATGCCGTGCGAACTGAAAAGACTGCAATGCCAAACCTGAGTGTAGTTACTATGCAGCACAGCTAGGGGGCAATACGTGGCAAGTACAGAGCAGGCTGAGGAAAAGCAAACGTCCTACACCGTTAGATTTGACCTCCAGACCACCAACGGTTTCTGAAACCATGGTTTCAGTCTGTGTCAATATGCTGCCAAATAGCAACTTCCTTCTTTGTGTGTGTCTCAAATGTTTGGCTATTTCTGGAAGGTATTTAGCAATAATATGAATTAAGAAAATACTGGCACTAAATATTTTGATGGAAATTAAAAATTTAGTAACAAATCAGATTAGAAATTTAGTAAGAAAATCACTGACCCTTATTCGGTCCCTACGGGGTGCTGAACTGTTCATCTTTCCTCAAGTCTTTTAAGAGGCTTTTAAGAGAAACATTACACACCGCAGACCATTTTGCTCTATAATTAGCTTCCCTTCCTTACAATGCGCTTTTCCCTTGATAATTAGTCTAAACTACACCAAACCAAATAAATCAATCTTTTAAACACTTTGGTGATCATTATAGATTGGAAATCTGGAAATAGGCTGTTGTGTGGAACTTTTAACTGATCAATACCACATCAGCACTGACAATTACCTCATAACCTGGCAGCCTTCTAGGGTGCCTGCTACGTCTCTAATGGCCTGCTAAGACCTTTGTACTGGGTCTTTCTATTAACCTACCCAACCAAAGATTGGGTGGAGAGTTGGGGACAATGACAAACGTGCAAGAGCTTGGAGATTTAGGAGCAGTAAGACCTGTGAGACAAATAAGAGGAAAGGGCAAAAGCATTTGAAGACAAAAGGTTGGAAAGGGGTGTGTGAGAGAGAGAGAGGGAGAGAGAGACAAGATCTATTAAGAAACAAATAACAGAAACATGCACAAACAGAATGAACAAGGAAATGGACTTTAGTTAATTTTAACTTATCATCTATTTATCATCTGTTCAGCAGCACTGACTGACAGAGACAAACAGAAAGAACAATAGAGCTGAGGACGACAGAACAATGAGGATGACGGGACGCCTGAGAGGAAGAGCACTTGTGAAGAAGAAAGCATGAAGTCATGTTTCAATCAAAAGTTTAGGGCCAGTACTCGGTCCAAAGGAGGATGACTAATGTGAAAACCGTCTCAAAACCAAGTTGTTCATCTTCTCAAACACCCCAAGAGAACGAGAGTTTGAGAGAGATCAAGAGCAAGAGGGGAAAAAAGTGTGAAGACACACAAAAAAAAAAAACAGAGAATGAGAGAGAAAACGAGAGAGCGAGAGAGAGAGAGAGAGCTCTCACCAACGGATCCTTTGGCCGCTATAGCAACAGTCTCCAGCAGCACCTGGACTATACCTGCCCGTACACGCGGTGTGTTCTTACTGTGAGTATCCAGGTGATTCAGTACCTGCTGGATTACATGATGAGAGTGCTGGGCCTGAACACACACACACACACACACACACACACACACACACACAATGGTTTAATTAAAAGGACGTCTGACTACCATTCATACACATAGAATGTGGAAAGCTATCCTTCACTCACACAGTCTGACACACACATGTGCATACACATACATTCGCCAGCGGCCACACAAACGCCCTTAAACACATTTTGTAGATGTGAATCGATTGTCTCTTATCTTTAATAGGAGCTGCTGAACACCTGGGATCAACAGAGAAGAAAATCAAAGCAGAAAGCGCGTGGGGAGGAAGTGAATGAGAGGGAGGGAGGGCGTGCAGAGAGGCTGGGTGTGCATGCATAAGTGTGTGTGTGTGTCTATCTTGCCTGTATTGAGTACATTATGATCCTGAAGCAGGACACTGCAAACTCGTTTGGGTCCCACAAACGATGATTATCTAAATGACTGAGAGAAGCAGAGACAGAGAAACAGAAACAAAAAGAAACGTTTAATATATGAACATACATTCACTGTGTTTTCTTCTGTACTTCCTGTACACTTGAAGCATTTAAACATTTTATCTTTTTAATAAAATGTTCCTCTGATATCACAGGACATTTACCTCTATCCTCCATATCAATTAATTTGAATACATAATGTATTATGACATTATGCTAATCAATACTTAATTTGCATTTTCCATGACCTTTAGGATAAAGATTCGCCATCAAACATGAACAAATGCAGCATTTACAATCTAAGGGAATCCTACAGAACTATTTCTCAGTAGATTCACACTACAAATTTGATTCAAATACTTTTTGAAATACTGTGGAAAAAATATCACTGACGTCTGAATACATGCAGTCTGAATTTTCTAAAATGCAATTACTTCCTCTTTCTGTCTCCCTCACACACACACACACACACACACACACGCACACATACAGTTACTCAATAAAAAACAACTTGTATAACATAAGACTAAGAAGCAATGTTAACGGTACTAGTACAGCAAATGAAATGCATCATTTTGCATATTTTCTGCCCTTCTTGTCTGACAGATCCCATATTCCTCTACCTGATCTTTCTCTCTTTGACGTTCTGTGCGTTATTTCTTGTACCTTTTTGCTCTTATTCTTTCCCTCTCCATCTGCTTTTCTGCTGCCTGTAGTCGCCATGGTGACGTCAATCTGTGCCCCCCACCACCCCCCCAGTCTGGGCTATTTTTAGAATGCCTGGAAAAATGCCTCCCTGATCTTTTCTTCTAAACCTCTCTCCCTCCCATCAGCTTTATTGCATATCAGACACACTGATCTTGCCCCTAAAGCTTAACCCAATCTTCTTCTCCCACACTTCAAAACCTCCCTCTCAAACACACACCCACATAGAAAAGCTCACTAAAGCTCCACTAAAATAAAAAAAACCCTTCATATCCAGGACCCTGACGATATGAAGACATCAATTAACCAACATACAAACCGCAGATCAGCAGTGATATGAAACATAAGCACTCAAACTAATATTTGTTTTAAAATGTGTACGTGCAGTATAACATGACAGAACACCTAAATGTGACACTTCGATATTCTCCTTACACGCTCATTCAGCTTGGCTATAATTGGTCGACGGCCGAGACGAGACAAAGCCGCCTCATTAGTGAGCCCTGAGAGCACAAACATAGCATGTTAGCTGCAGCAGCATCTGACAGAGCCAAGTGCTAACAAACCCTTTTGCAAGTTGAGAGATACTAGCACTAGGTCTACTGTCACAGAAATGCTAATGCTAAATTTTACATGCAGCACAAAATGTTACATGTTGCACTCAATACAACAAAACACAGCCGCAATGCTGGCACAAAAGCTAATGCAACATAATATATAAGTATGAAATAATGACCTGAGATATGTGCCTGAAACCTACAGCTAAATAGTTTGTAACAAAACAACTTTCTGAATAAATTAAAAGTGACTAAATGTTTCCACCTTAACTAAAGTGGATTGTACAATGTTGGAACACTTCAGACTGTCTCAGTTTCCAAATCAATTTCTACTACGGCTCTTTCTAGAGTCTCTCCTGCATCCCAAACACTTCACCAGACACCCAAGCTGATAACCACATCACATTTTTTATTTTGTGCATGTGGTAGGTTTAGAGAAAAATAATATGCATTAAGATGGCTGAGGGCAATTCCCTGCAAAATCTTTCATTTCTGGCCTTTGTGAGGTGCGTGTGTGTGGGTGTGTGTCTTAATTGTCTGTGTCGAGTCACTTTCATGTTCTACCTGCACACTGTGTAACACCTGAAACATCATGTCACTCCTGTTCACTGTGGGTGTGCCTTCAGGTGAGGATTTCAATGTTACACTGTACTTTTCCTGAAAAATGTAATCCACTACTGACAAGCCTGAATACTACTGACAGGCCTGAGTACTACTGACAGGTCTGAGTAATCTCCAGTGCACATACACTGCATGTTTTTACACCATCAGTCATGTAGTTTCGACAAGCCAAATCAGTCAAGAGTTTCATTTTGAATTTTCCTGTGCAATTGAGAAGACCCAAATGCTGACACGTGAGGATACAACCTAGCTATATCCTGCTGTGTAATATCCATTTTAAAATTCATGACTCACCTGTATTTGAAGCATGTGCCCTTTCCCAAATGGGAAATTCTCAATTTCTCCAGGCAGTACTGCCACAGGGAGGCTCAGGCAAGCGATCACTCGGCTTTGCTGGGTGCCTCAACTTGCTTGCAAGAGAGTACTAAATATTAAACTTACTATGTGACTGTTTTGACCGCCTACTGAATCTGCATCACTGTACTAAAGAGTACATTCAGTCCTGTCCATTCTCCTGTAATCAAATTCAGATCCAGTCCAGCACCAACTCCTACTGCGTATTGGACAGTTTTCCATCTGATGTGCATAGTATGTCATCTCTCTTAAAGGCTGATGCCAGTGATTTCACTCTTTAAAATAAAAAGGTACCCAATTCGCAATGGTGATTTATCATCTATTTAGGGATCGCTAAATTTCTGACCTTTGAGGAGCATAAAACAACCATGACAACAACCGTGTTATTAGGGCCACATGTTGTAGAACTGGCCCTAATGGGCTACCACACCTTTGTTCCATGGCCTCCATTCTAAGTGTGTACAGAAGTGTGTACAGAATTCCATTCAATTCTAAGTACAGTGAATGCCACCGAAATGTCTATGGAAATAATTCATACACCAGAGATATTTAAAAGATAAATACGGTTGAAACATATTCAAGAATCTCAATTACAGACAGTTGGTGGTTGTCTGCCATGTTATTTATCACTAAACAATAATCAGGGTTCATATTAGAGCAACATCCTAACTTGCTGTATTCCTATTCTTATAATCTGGTAACCATGAAACTGCAGTAGCATCTAAATTAGAACCTCATTTACCAAGTTCATTGTCTTATCTTAACCTCCTATACTGTACTAACTTGCGAACATAACCTAAAAATATCCTAACTTTAGGGCAGCTGAAAGGCGCTACCTTCTGCTTGCATTTCTACCATTATCCGTTTCATAGGAAGTCATGCTTGATGGGTTATTGGCAGGTAGAGCACTAGTCAGGGACTACACGTGATGGTTTTGCATTTACTTATGCTGCAGATCAGTGTGCACAAGCATTTAATGATCTGCAGGCTTATGGTCAGCCCAGATTCTGTGTAGCGTTTCAATGACAAAACACATTAGCAATACTGGCTCCCACTGGCCAGTTACACAACAATTATGATTAAGTCACTAATACAATGAAAATGGTCTGTCTGATGTTACTAAAAACTCTTGGTAATCAGCCCGAAGCTTGTTGGTCCAACAATACTTTAAAGAAATGTTGCTAAACCTCCCAAAAACTCCTAAACCTCCCATTTTTTCAGTATTCAGGGTAAAACAAAAATGACTTTGCTGTGTATATGTCAGAAGCTTCATTTTAGAGGTAAACATGCATGACAAACGTTTTTTTATTTTGTGTGCGTGTTGAAATGCGATGATTTAACTGAGGCCTAAAAATGAGCAGAATGATGACAGATCTTTTCTTTTCTTTTTTGGCTTTATCGGCTCGGCTGAACAAGGAGAGTAGTGATGTAGTTTTACATGTCATCACACTAATATTCTTAATTAGCTTGAAGCTACTGTGACAAACATTATGTGCCTATAGTTTAAATGAATACAGATTTGCTTCTTATGGAAACACAAATTTCATTGTCAGATATTTTTGTGTTTGTGAGGGTAAAACCTGTAAATAAAGGATCTGCTTCTGAAACTATACTACTGGGGATGAAGCCATTAAAACACTTCTGAATAAAAACAAAGCAACATGTCTAAACTATTTCTGTGCGTGTCCCTGTAAATGATAATGTCCTGATTAATAAATTACTAAATTATCTATGAAAGGTAATTTTGGCAGCATCTGTAATTCTAAAAGTCATTTACCATTTATAGGTATTTGAAAAGTCCCTGAACGCTGAATAAAGTTTAGCTCCCCCATATGCCTCAAGTGGCTTATATTGCTTTAAAAAAAAGCAATGAAATGGGCCTGTATGAGCAGTATAAAAGTCTACACTACTAGTTCAAAAATTAAATTGGGGCTTTGGAGGTACTATACCAATAACAAGGTCATAACCATTCATCCAACTGAAATAAGAAAGCTCAGACCACGATATCCCCATAGCAACCGAGGTGCCATGGTAACTGTACTTACACCAGTACGGGGCGAACGGCGTTGTTCATGTTGCCATAAGCAGCCCGGCCAAGCAACTCCCTAAAACAGCTCTCAGCCAGAGAGGCGGGGTTCTCCTCAGCTCCACCCCTGCTAGGAAGAAAAGAATGAGAAAAAAAGAAATAAAGACAAGCAATTAGTAATGAAGTACATAAGGATACTTGAATAAATCAAAGGTTTTGGTGAGAAGAGACTCTGAACTTCAACACAAGTTGTTTTTATTCATGTTATGTATTCAACAATATCCAAAACAAATGAAGACCTGTGAAGGATAATGCATCTGGTACTGCCCCTAGTGGCAGGACTCATTTTCTGCAGGTGTTTCTTGCATTCATCCCTCCATTTTCCCTGGCTGGGAGGAATCTAGAATCTAGAGTTATTTCTGGGCTGTGCATTTGCCCTTCAGGTCAAGAACTCCTGATAGACAGCAATATTTAAATGCCAAACTCATCACTGCTAAAGGAAATGGTCTCTTTTTTTGTCACACAACCAGACAGCCATGTAAAAGCACACATACACACCGATATACACATGCACACACCATAGAGGTATAAACAAAGACACGCCCCGAGACGAACACACATCCTGACACAAGCATACGTCTCATAGATCGATGGAGGACCTTCTGTAGAATAAAAAATGCATGAAAAGGCTTACTATATTTACCATGAGGTCAACTGAGAGAGCTGTGGGTAACTTAATTCTCTCTCTCTCTCACACACACACACACACACACAATTTCACCCATTTAACACCAGGCACAAAGAATTTGCAGTTTTGCAGCTACTGCAGTTAAATTGTTAAGAGGTTACTGCATGTAGGCGGATTTCTTATTTATTAGCTACTTTTACTCTTTGGCTCTCGCTTCCCATCCCAAACACTTTCATGCATGCACAAAGAACAAGAATGAAACAAACACACAGACACAGACATTCAGTTCATGTTTAGCCGCCAAAAAGCTACGATAGTCTACGACACCCTTGACCAGCTAAATACAATAAACCATCGGTTGCACGTGTGTTTGGGGTGTGCACGCGCATGCATGCACACACACACACACACACACACAAACACACACACAGCAGTATGTGTGTGTATCAACACAAGTATGGTTAAACGATTAAACATCCATAACACAATACTACACAAAGTCTTTTCTAGCACAACTTCAGTCTCTGCCTAAGCCATTTGGTGTTATGGCTGCGAAAGGGTATTGGAAAATGTAGCATATCAGGCATATAAGACTTAGCCAGTTGCAACAGTTCTACAATAACAAATAAATAACTGAAGGACGTTCGCTGCAGAGTCTCCAGAACTAGATGTTGATATGTGCATCACTGGTACAGAATGATCAATGAACCTAATCGGATTCTAATCCCTTATCCTACGCTGCTGCAGTTAAAACTATTATGCACCCCCCTCCTCTCTCTCTCTCACACACACACACATACACAGTTTATAGACATTCCATGCAAACACACAATCCAGACAAATTTTCTGGAACACATTTGCATTCTGAACACACATGAATCCCTTCTGGCACAAGCAGAGACACTCACACACCCAAGAAACAACACACACACATCAATGCAGAGTGACAACCAGAAACACAATTATAACACTGGAAATTTCTACACAATCATTCATCCCTCTGTTAATGTGGGATTTGTCTCCTCCTCTTTTCCTTTTCACACGCTCCCTAACTCTCACGCTCCCTAACTCTCACTCACTCACCACCACTGCAGCTTTGCTGCACCCATTCGTTCCACTTTACAAGCTTGACCTGAAATTACACTGTGCCTCTAACCTTTATAAATGTCTCAGAATAGCAAACGTACAGGAAGCCCAAGGGTAACACAGCACAACACACTGGCCCATTTCCCCTGCTGGGGGGGGGTTGGGGGGTTGGCCAGAAGGCTTTGGTCCATATTCTCCACACCCTCATGTGCCAATCGTCTTCCCCTTTCCTTGCAAAATATTTTGAGCAAAAACGCTGATGAAACCTGTCATCTTCAAAACCTTCTGCACCAGGTGCCCAAAGAGAAAAAGACGAGAGCACAAATCCTATGGATAGACCTTTTTTTTGTTGTTTTCCCAGTGTTATTTTTCAAGTGTTGGATGACACATTTATCTTAGTGGTGTGGTCAGTGTCACTGATGTGAGAAACCAAATACATTACATCTCGAGGTTCTCTCCAGCCTGCGGCATTCTGGGCCAATAAGACGAGTGAACTTCATCAGTATTATCTAAAGACAATATAATCTAATCTACACTGTAATCCACAGGTATTTGGATAAACTGCAAACTGGGGTATTACGTTTATTGGGGTTTTTTTGCACCATAATTAGCCTAATTTTGTGGACTATTTCAGTGCCACCCATTTAAATGTCTTCAAAGTTTATAGGATGAATGGTTCAAAGCTTAAGGTAATATATTAAAAATATATGTAAATAAAAAAGGAAGTGTGCCAGAGTGCACACTACGAACTGAGTGTACCTTAAAGAACTTATTTACATACTCATGTTGCATAACAGGGAAGAGTTCAGTGTGCATGACTTTGAGATCCTGTTTGAACAGGAGACAGGAGGTATGTGTGTGTGTGTGTGTGTGTGTGTGTGTGTGTGTGTGTGTGTGTACCTGTCTAAGTCATCATTATCCTGCATGTTGAAGAGCATGGAGGGGATGAGTTTGTCCATGTGCTGAGGTTCCCAGATGATTGCCTGCAGCTCATCATTCACAGTCTTCCTTACAACTCCCTGCAACCCTTTGATTCCGGCTACACGGATCCTACACACACACACATACAGACACACACAGGCAACGCCACAGACACACACGGGCAGTGCCACATTAAACATCTGAGAACTGTAAACCACACCTATGCCATGAAGCAACAATTAAAACCAGCTATTGCTTCATGACAACTAATTGTTCTATCATCCAGACTGCTAGTGACTAATGAACCAGCTACACTGTTCTTGGTAATTTTGATTTCTGTTTTCACTCATTAAAAGTACAGACAGCCGCTAACTTGCTAACAAAATTTCCACCCTTTGCTTACGCTAAACGGCCCATTTCCATGGAATTACACCGTACATTTAAGAGCCATTAGCCAACACTTCTAACTACTGCTTGCTCTCTCATGAAACACATTTGTTGAATGACAAAATGTAATAAACATGTTAAATCTTTGTTGTAGATTTTTCCTGGGGTTACATTTACAGTTCTATGTACATGTTTTTTGTAGGTTATATCTAGGGTTTCTTACACCCCTGATTTGTAGACACACACACCTGGTACGAGTCTCTGGGTCTTCGTGTGTAGAGTGGCACATGGCACTGAACTGAGAAACGAAAAAATCGTAACGGCGATGATACGAGGGCGTGTCCTCCTCGATGTTCGCAAACTTCACAAACTGTGAGAGGGGACAAGAGGAAAATATAAAACAAAACAATTTATACACTTTAACTCAACAAAGACAAGGAAAAATATCAAACTAATTAAATGTTTCCCAAGCACTTTTCACACAAATGGCGTGTGAAAAGGGAGCTCATTCATAACAGAGAGGACGTTATCTATATCAGACAAGGAGGCGTTAATCTCCCATTAGAGGCAGACGTGTGATTCGCAGCTACGTGAGACCTCCCACGTATGAATATGTGTGCGTGAGCAAATGCACAAATGTAATCGGTGATTCCCAAGCTGCTATCTGGAGGATCCGTGGAGAATCCTAGCAAGCCAGCCAACATTCCGGTTAACGGCACTGCTGTGTCACACTGTGTCTGTACCCCTCATATCTCTCTCTGAAAGTGAAAGGCTGTATTGTGGGCAGCGTGCCGTGTTGTGTCGTGCGTGTGTGTGTGGGACTAATCTAAGTGGGACTAAATAAACTGTGAGGGACTAAAACAATTCACACTACTATACAGCTACTAAAGCCCTACTAATGCTCTGTTCAACACTGCCTTTCCCTGGCCAAACAGTCCCAGCCATCTGACAGACCTGACCCTTCAAACAGGGATTTGGACAGCCTCTTTTTTTGGTCTTGTTTATAAAATCATCTATAATGCATGCCACCCATTTATAATGTATGCTACATTCACCTTGACTCCAATTTCACGTTTTAGATGACTCATGTTCCAGAAGTGACTATTCGATCCCTCTGCATGCCAGAACAGCAGTTTGGATTCTGCTGATTGAACTCTGCACGTTTTTGACACCATCCTTGGCCACTTTCCCCCCCCATCTTCATTCAGTGCACTTGAAATTTGCAAGATCTTCAGTTTCAGAAGCTCTGGGCATCCAAAAGTTAAAAAGCTGTGACTTTGAAAGGATTTTCAGGGGAGCATCTTCAGTGTAATTCAAAAAGACCACACGACAGGAGACTGCTACAACAGAGGTTCCTATGTGGTGACCCATGCAATGCATATAACACACTGCTTTAACACACGTCACTCAGCCCTGGCCGATGAGCTGAATTACCTGCGAGTTTAAAGTCAAGTCAATTTTATTTATATAGCGCTTTTTACAACACATGTTGTCTCAAAGCAGCTTTACAAATTGTATGGGTCCAGATCCCTAATGAGCAAGCCAAAGGCGACAGTGGCAAGGAAAAACTCCCTAAGATGGCGGGGAATAGGAAGAAACCTTGGGAGGACCAAGCCTCAAAAGGGAACACATCCTCCATTGGGCGGCCCGTTAAAGATAGCTAGGCCAAAATTTCAAGACTTCTACTGTTCATACGTCATGCATCTGGAGGATCTATACTGTATCCGGATTATCCACATCCAAAATGCATTTAAAAGTAGTTTAAGTCCTGTTAAAACTCTGGTCAAACCCTGTTAAAACCACTTCTTGCATTTAAGGCAGATGTTTTACAATGGTAAACATCTGTTTTAAACCCCTGCCCACCTTACAACTTACGCATTGTAATTGCATACGAGCAACCTCAAAGTGGAAACGCAATCATTTGTGCTTTCCTCAAATTTTAGGAAAATTAGATCCACCCCACAAAATGTAAATGTTTGAAGTAACCATTATTAATGTTTATGATAGCAAGAGAACAAACACAGGAAATGTTTGTGCTAAATAGCATTCGTTTTTGCTGAGGTTAACTGGAGTTGCATTGTGGTTGAAATTTTATAAGGACAGAATTCAAATCAGGACAATCCAGACTAGGGTTGTCATTTATGACCCACCATAGCGATAGATGGTAACCATCGTGATGCCACGCCCACTTTTTGTTTTTGCACTGACCTTCTTTAGGTCTCCTTCACCTAAAACTTTAGCAGGGATTGTACAGAAAAATCAAATCAGGTATATAACTTATATGAATTAGAGTCAGGGAGGAAAATTAAAATACCCTACTGCTACAAATATGCCTAATTGGCATATTATTCTATTATTTATTATTATTCTATTATTATTTATATCTAGGTTATAGCTTGTCTTCGTTTTTTTCTACATGTCTGTATTAATTTTAAACATTTCATGTTATTCACGCAAATAGAATAAGCCTGCTCGTTGTGCGTCGGGAAACTTGCTCATTGTCAACCGAAGTATGACGTTCAACTTCAGCGAAAGCATTAATTTTGCAGTGCAAAGGCTACAAAATAAAATTGAAACGAAGGTGTTTGTAAACACGTTTATTAAAAGTTATTATCTTTTATTAAAATAAAAGCTAACGTTTATTAACAACATGGTAGGTTGCCAACTGTTGAAATATAGTAGGCCCGTTTTAAATTTAGTCATGACGATATCATCGTCCATCGCGATGTTTCACTGTAAATATCGTCATCTGCCAATTAAGGAGACATCGCCCAACCCTAATCCAGACTGTCTCATGGAATGAGTGTAAAGTTGATATAATAGTGATATATTTTTTATTCTATTTTAGTATTTTTTATTCTATTTTGGCTTATCTTACCTTGTAGTATTATAAACCTAATGTAGAAGGTACATGTATTGGCAGGAGGAGAGCAGCAATCGTACAAGCACCTCTCTTTTAAAGCAAAGTGGTAAGGTGTTTATAATGCTGTTAGGTATCCAAATCAGGTATTCTAGTGCAGAAAGAGTTCTTCTGGAGAAAACAGTTCCAGATGCTTGGGAACAAACTTTTAACTCCCCGTCATGGGAGTTAAGCCAAATTGTACATAGGTTCCTTGTGTGACTTGGACACATACAAATGCATGTTTGGAACTGTAACTTTAAATAACAATCTTTCTGACACTTGACATTAACTTGATGTTCTTGCACACAGTAATAAATATCTGACTCTATGGCAACCTGTTGTCAAGACTGTTTCCTTACCTATCCTGAGGAAGAACTTTAGATGGAGAGAGAGAAACAGAGAGAGAGAGAGAGAGAGAGAGAAGAGAGAGAGAGAGAGAGCCTGGAGTTTAAAAAGAGACACATGGAAAGATAAGACCCGATGAGAAACCCTCTTGAGAGTGAGTCAGAATGCTGACAGTAATGCATCACACCTTACGCCCACCTCTACCTTTCAGCTAATTCCAGTAGTCCACCTTTTCTCTTTCCTGTCTTCCATCTCAACTCCTTTTTGTCTCCTTTACCCAACTTTCCAACCATTATTAAATGAGGCAGTGTGTATCCCATCCACATGCACAACTTCATACTCCTCTAAGCTAATTCTGACGGAGAAACACACTGATAAAAGTTAAAGGCATTACCTCAGAGTGCTGCCTTTACTTCGGTCTCACTCCCTGTCTTCCCAGAATGCCACACTTTCATCTCTCTATTTCTCTGCTTAGACTGCTGACTTCCTGTCTCTCTCTCTCTCTCATTGCCAGTGTGGTGTGTCTAACTGCTCAGTTGCTTTGCCAACCCCCCCTGGCCTCATGGGTAACCATGACAGCCCACAGCCTATGACAGTCCCATAACACAAATGTATTTTACCGCAGGCTTCTGTAGCTCCTCCAACACCTCTTTTCAACTGTTCGCTTTTAGGTAGAAGGTACATCAGTCCCTTGATATACAGGCTACCGAAGTGATGAAATTATTTCTTAGAGTCTGGATGACAAACCATCTGGGGCAGAGTTCCAGTGTAGCAATGTCAAAGTCAGGCTAAGCTACCTATGTAAATGTATGTGAATATAAGCAAAAGAAAAGTTGTATTAACTATACATGTGTGTTGTGAAGTGTGTATGAGTGCATTTGATCAGGCAGGATAGCCTGTGACTGGAAAACACGAACCACACACACACACACACACACACACACTTACAGAGTTGGTGCCAAGCACTTGCAGATCTGGCTCTCTCGACTCCAGGAGCTTAGCCACCATGTGCAGAAAACTCTCTACGAAGGGTTTAATGCTCTGAGAGTGGCAGGCCATCAGCAGCTGATCCAACGCCTCCATTGCAATCACCACATAACTACACACACACAGATGACACACATAACGTACTGCTTCCCATAGACAGAGCGTTGTATGTTAACTGTGTGTGTCACTGTGTGTGTTCATGCGTGTCGCACCCATATCGGTGTCGGACCACATCTCTGCTGAGGCGTTCAGCGAGATATTCTCCAATACGGTCAAGCTTTTCTGGAGCAGACACAGCAAAGAACGTCAGCTTCTCCATGTCAGACTTGACCAATCCATCCTATTGGGGAAGAAAGAGAGAGAAACGATTTAATCCAATTTCCTTTCTCCAGTTTCCACAATGTGTGATATACTTAACCTAATAGGTATCTTCTTTTTTACAGCCTTTCTAATTCTAATCAGCCTTTCATGTAAATTTTGTTTATATCAATCTATATCAATCAAAATATTTATAAATGTTTACATGTTTGAGTGCATAATAACATATATATATATATATATATATATATATGCGCAATAGAATCCAGTGGCAGCGTGCTTTACGCCACTGCATCCAATGATTTGCATTGCACTTGGTGATGTATGGCTTAGATGCAGCTGCTCGACTATGGAAACCCATTCCATGAAGCTCTCTGTGCACTGTTCTTGAGCTGAAGGCCACATGAAGTTTGGACGTCTGTAGTGATTAACTCTGCAGAAAGTAGGCGACCTCCTCGCACTATGCGCTTCAGCATCTGCTGACCCTGCTCTGTCAGTTTATGTGGCCTAGCACTTCGTGTTGTTGTCGCTCCCAAACACTTCCATTTTCTTATAATACAGATGACAGTTGACTGTGGAATATTTAGGAGGACATTTCACGACTGGATTTGTTTCACAGGTGGTATCCTATCACAGTTCCACGCTGGAATTGACTGAGCTCCTGAAAGCGACCCATTCTTTCACAAATGTTTGTAAAAACAAACAGACTGCATGCCTAGGTGCTTAATTTTATACACCTGTGGACATGGAAGTGATTGGAACACCTGATTCCAATAATTTGTATGGGTGAGCAAATACTTTTGGCAATATAGTGTATATGCGCATTTAATTAAATTATTGCAATTGTAAAATAAAAGTATTCTGCTTCGTTTGGCTCAGTTTAAACATTCTTCCCTTTGTTCCTACAGTCCTGTAGTTTTAACTAGTAATTGTCAGCACTACAATACATTTATTTATTTTAATTCTTAATTTATTAATGCTTCATTTTCTCAACACTTTGCATGCTTAAATTCAAATGATTAGCACTTTTATCTTAACATTTTCATTTTAATTACTTTATTTACACCCATATTTGAATTCTGTTGTTTATTTGAAATTAATTGTCTTTTAATTTTTCATCAATTAATCGATGTAGCAACACATGAAGCATTTGAATTGCCACTGTTTATGAAAAGTGTTACATGAATAAACTGTCCTTCCCTTGCCTTGATAGCAGCTAAACGGAGAGGGAGACAGAGCCAGATACGGAGAGAGACACACACCCCACCCCCACCGAACATTAGCCATCAACAGCTCTCAAAATTGCTCATTTACTTTCATTTACTTAATGAGCTTCTGACCAGTACAACAAATCACTCCCATGAGTCATCAGTGGAACTGTGGGAGTGTGTGTGTGTGTGTGTGAATGTGTGTGTCTAAGTGACATTCATGTCATAACTTATCCAGAACACATCACTCATGCTTAGAGGTAACCTCAAGTTAAAAACAAAATATGAGTAAGTGTATGTGTACTTTGGTCTTAATGTGTGAATCTGTTTTAATGGCTTTGCGTTAGAGAAGGAGAGAGGAAAAGAGAGAGAGGGAGAGAGAGAAAAGAGGGAATGCATGCGTGTCTGTATGTGCCTGTATGCGTGTACGTGTGTACTGAGCTGAGGTGGTGGTCTACCTTTGGGTCCTCGGGAAAGATGTTATCAACCAAGCGTTTGTAACGTGGCCGACAACGGCCACAGCATCCACATACGCCTGTAGGAGAGAGCACACACACAAAGTGACTTCTAGTCCAATATATAATAAACATCAGCAATAGATGTTTCATAGAGCAGAACCTCATACACACTCATTGCTGAGACACAGACAAAACATATCAAAATGTTAAAACACATACACAGAAAAATAAGTTCAAGAACACACACAAAAAAATCTATGACCCTTTCTTCAGTACTGGCCCTAGGCCTTAGATTAAGACCAGCTCAAGGTAAACTTCATAGAACCATGTTCTGGGGTTCAATGGTCATTAGCACATGCGGCGTCATCCATCCTGAGGGAGCAGCTCAGTTCTGACAGTCATATGGAACATATGGATATGTATATTAAACAGGAGTATGCATATTACATTATGAATGTGCATATTCAAAAGAAGAGTTTTGAAGCTACTGTAAATAATTTAGCCTAGCTGCCAGGAGCTTTGCTGAGCCAGGAGATACAGAGAGAAAAAACACCACACACTACACAAACCACACGCTACCAAACCCGCACACTACCCAAACTACACACCTCAAAAACCCTCACACTACCCAAACCACACACCACAAAAAACCCGCACCGTACCCAAACCCGCTCACTACCAAAACATGGGTCTAGAGTTGTTAAAGGAGGGTGTGGGGGTATTAAACATTGGTCTGAGGGTACGATTGCTGTGAGCGAGAGGTCCTGGGCTCAAGCCCCAAACAAGTCCATGGTGAAAAAAGAAAAACAGTTGCAGCTTTTCGAATTTCGCCATCTCCAGTTTCCCTTTGAGGGTTAATAAAGTGTTAACTACAGTGTTCACAAAATAATAAAAAACATGAACAAAGCAGGAAGACATTTAACACAGCCACTGTCTGTGACCATCAAAAGCCCATGACATTTTAAGCTACCATTATATGAACTTGTGACAATAATTTGCATGCAAAATAAGAGTATCACTGCCAATCTGACCAGTCTGGGCTGGTCCCTCTGTAACTACTCAATAAATAAAGCAAGCACATCAGTGAATCTTGCCCATGCAACACACTCTGGTGACCTTGAAGGGACCAGTAGCCATCTGGACAAGAGTGGACACCACAGAGACTACCACACACTCCATTTCCATGAGTGAAGGATGACTGTGTTCATTATGACTGGGTGCAGCTTTAGGGGCATGTGTGTGTGTGCGCACATGTGTGTGTGTGTGTGTGTGTGTATGTGTGTGTGTGGCATGTGCTAGGCACGTGTGTGTGAAAAGTCCTCTCTGTGTGTCTGTGTGTTGCACCGTCTGAATGGTTGATTAATAATTTAAAAGGAAGAAGAAATTTGAGAGCATCTGACCAGCCACCATGCTCCTCTCTCATTTAACACCCCCTTTCCGCTCTGGGCGCATGTGTGTGCATGTGCGTACACACTGAACACACACACACACACACACACTGAACACACTGAACACACACATACACACACATTTTCTGTTTAAAGATAGAGTCCAAACTTGAATTCATTCACTCGCGAGTGCTCGTTTGTGTGTGTGCTGGAAATTTGGTACTGTAAATCGAGAACTGGAAATGGGGGTTAACCATTATCAACCATATGATACACTCATTGAGAAAAAGAGAGCAAGGGTAGAGGGAGTGGGAGAGAAAAAGAGAGAGACAGAGAAAGAGAGAGAGCGAGCAAGTGATGGATGGGGCAGAGACAAAAGAGATGTGCAATGGGTCTTTTACAATACTATTTATAACAGCACATTTTGACTTATTTTACTCAAACACATCAATATCACCCCAGCACACTCAACACACACATTACGCAGATGTTTGCCCAGAACAGGTGTATAAACTGCTTATTTTCAGCATGCTGTTGGAGTCTATGAGAAACCATAGAAGATTAAACAAGAATTACACACAGGGAGGCAGCAACCACACACACACACACACACACACTCCTGTACCCAGTATAGTAAGGATGAAGGTTCTCTCCCTGGCGCGAACATGTCTGAAGGTTCGGTCTGCTTCCGAGCGTGGCACCCGCCTGTACCTCCTCATTGCGATCACTGACTTCTGACCCTTCCAGCAAAACTACAGGTGCCACAGGTTTGCCCTCTCCAAAACTGACCCTATGAGATCGAACTCTGTGGTGGACAGGCAAAACACAGGTTCACCCGAGACACCGACACACACTTGTACCAGATATGCCTCCCTCTTCTGCCTGCCACCAAGACTGACAGCCCCGTTGACCAATCACTTTGTTGCTTCACCTATCGACACCTGTAAGCATAACCCTATCAGGCAGAAAGGATCTTTTAGCCTCTGCCGTGTGCACTTGTATTCAGTTACATTCTCCTCAGTTCACCTGGGTAAGGCATAAGAATGCTCCAACTTAGACGTTACAGCTGTATGCATCACCAAATGTACCATTTCAACTTATGCATTTCAACCATACGAAGAAAGGCTTTCACTATGCAGAAAGCATTCCATCATATTTTCATTTCCCAAGTGAAGTAACCCATACACTCACAAACAATGTTATTAGAAAGTATACGATTTCAAATTACTGACATCGTCTGTTCTGAGCCACACAAAAGCAGAAGCCATGTGAAGTAGTTTTGATCTAAAGGATTTTGCTTATAGGATGATTTAAGCACACCACTCTACTGTGACAAGGTTTTTCTGAGGTGTGAAATTAAACCAACATGACAACCGTGTTATCAAATGAATACACTGTACTGTGCTATCTATTCATTCATGTATATCAAATGAATAGAACTAATTAACAATGGTCTGAGGTAGAATTTGAACCCAAGAAACTCAAAGCATATCCCAGTGTGTGCTTATTCATTTCTGAACACACCTACGGGAATAAATGCTCATGAAAATTCCTATACGAGAGCAGACACCACAGATCGAGTTTGAACCATCCAGTTAATCCATCAGCAGAAGTCTTGCAACTGCACCTGCATGGTGCTGGTGGTGGTGGAGTGTGTGTGCAACGCTGTGTAAATGCTGTTTGATAGAATTTGTTTAAAATATCCCAAAACGTAATAAAAAGAGAAGGAAACAGTAAGAAGAATGCGGTATGGTTATCTGCATAGTACTACAACTGCAGGATATCCCCAAGAGTGTGCCCAGTGGACAATTAACGGTAACAGTTGTGTATGGACAGACAAGGGAGTAAAATAATTTACGAGTGCATCAGCTGTCAGGCACACAGCCTTCCTGACAGATCAGTCGAGCCTGCGACTGATGATACCTTTGGACATGACAGAAGCAGAGCGAGAAACTCTACGACAATATCCATCAACCTTGGATTGCGCAAGCAATTTAACTCTCGTTTTCAATTTGCAGATTGTGCATAAAGTTCAACATTTCACACCCGTGACACATGGCAGCAAACAAAGCAAGTGCTTCCCTCCCTGTTCTCACCGTTATCGTTCCCAGAGAGTCCGAACGAGACTTTCCTCTTTTTTTTTCTTGCCCTAAGCGCCAACGGCATGGGACAACACATTCTTACGCAAAGTGTTTGAATATATAATCATCTGAATATTGTTAACAGTGTTAATAGCAAAATCAGGATTACTTTCTCTCTCACACACACTCTTACCAGCGCCAATGCTGTGCTAGTCCATACCTGCATGTATTCTCTCTTTTTCTCTAATGCTATGACCTCTTCACAGCACTCATCCCCTTTACAGTTCCCATCCCCAGCATGGAAGCATGCACCGAGTGCTACAGGCCTCCTTCACCCCTGAGTTGCACTACCATATGAAACACAGAACCTGAGACCGAGCGACCCGAGTCCTGGTCCCGGTCACCTTCCCGTGACAGCTGCCTGCACTGCAGGTCCGGCCTTGCCGTCTCTGCCATTCACAGTGGAGGCAGCCAAAGGCACTTAGCAGGACATGGCACTGCGTTCCAACGGTTGACGCCACACCTCTCGGTTAGTGCGAACATGCCAACACGCGCACACACACAGTCACATGCATATTTGCATGTAGATTGTACATATACAAATGTGCACACATCACATACTTTTCACAAAAAGCCATAAGTACAACTAATACTGGTAATATAGAGATAATGAAATTAAATTTTGTTTAAAACAAAATGAAATGGTTTTAATAACCACTAATAGTGACTCTTTGTAACACACACACACACACACCTGAAAGCCTTGATATTTTTTGTTCTGAAACCATCTTTAGAATCTGTTTTCCATAATGCATACAGAGATGAGATGAGCCAAAGTGAAAGGAACAACACAAACACCAATCAGAGAGCAGATCAAAACACCTGTAGTAAACAGATGTGGAGATCAAACTTCTTCCCCATCCCCAACAGCCAATAAAATATCATGTCTCCAAATGCAAGGTGGCCAAGAATGTTTCACAACTAAAGACATTTACATCTCAAAGTGATTTGTGTGTTTGTGAACCAGTGAGAACAAGACAGAGAAAGAATGAGTAAGAGAAAACTGATTCAGAGTAGCCTATTAGGCGAAATCTTCAGAACTAGAAAACAATACGAACATAAAATAATCTATTTCGATTACATATTTGATATATTTGCATTGAATTAAAAACACACTGATGAACTACTGATATGAATGATTAAATTGGAGTGGATCACAAAAACAGAAAACTCATCAAAACTGAGCACTCAAGTGTTTTAGTCAGAAAGCTCTATGCTTCGCATCATTCTGTTCTATGAAAGATTACTATCTCCTACTACACCTTGCTCACTCCCATTTCTCCTTTAGTGTCCCTATCTCTTTCTCTCTCTCATACACACACACACACACACACATGTTCCGACTTCAAGGATAAAGCACTCATCTTACACCTGCCAAGTCCTCCAGATTTCTAGGGGGGTCATTTAAGAAATTTTTTCCTCATAAGTGACAAATTCTGCCTCTTTGTTGTTTTATAATTTACAAATTACAAATTTGTTTTACATGGAAGCACAGAACCATCCCTTCCATCTTTGGGTTCAGCCTTTTTCGAATACACCCAAGTCACATCATCAGCTAATTATCAAGCATTTCAGGACTTGCCTTGTTTGTAAACAGGTGTGTCAGAGCAGCAAAAATGCAGGAATATGTACCTCTACACTAGGCCTTCACAAGCATGTGAGCCAGAAGTGTATGTGAATGAATGTGAACACATTATCACAAATGTCCATTACAGCATTGTAATACCAGAATGCTTTCTATATTCACATATAAAAGTATAATGTGAAGGCAATCGGATCTAATTATAAAAATTCAGTGTCTTGCAAGAGCCGCCACCTTTTGTTAAAGACTGCTGCAGTTAAGGCAAGACGTCTACACTTTGTCTTGGGATACTGAAGAAAATTATGCAAGCTAAGAAAAAATGAAATGAAATGTTCAATGAAAGGGGCTTAAAATAGGTGCTGTACATAGCAGGGTGGGAATGAAGGCAGGAATCAAGCACTTAGGGACTGTCCCTGTTCCTAAAACCAGGAGAAGTAAATGGAGCAGGGTACAGTGCACCTGGAGCAACAGAAAGTGTCACCAGCCTGCAAGTGACCAACCGCTCTGGGACACCACTCAACTCTACTGCCATATTACGGGTACTCAATGCACTGTCACGATTCAGTTGGAAAGACCACGCTGATTTTAGATAAGTGTCCAAAGGCCTTTGGCACGGTAGATCCACTTCAGTGATACGCACACTGTAACTAAAGCATCATCGTGATGCTTCTGTATACCAAACACATACACTGAAATATCTGGGAGTATAATTTGTTACGATCATTTGCCTCCTGTCTTTCTCCCTAACATGTGAAAATGCCATACACCTTGTGCTTGATAACAAGTGAGATGTAATATAAATGAACACAGAACTGCAAAATAATGATATAGATATCTGCAAAATAATGCATTATGATTACAAATAGGACACAGCAGTACAAACCAAAAGGAGGAAGGTGCAAGGTCTGACAATGATTAATATTTTGTTATTATTGTTATACCCACATAGAAGAAGAACCGGGCCTGTGAGAGCGACTTTGTGGACCATGTTTCTTACCCTCCGTGACAAACAGGTTCAAAACCAGGCCAGGTTATATCTCGTTCTTATTGGCAACGTATTCACTTAAGATACTCCAAAAGTGGAACAAAAACAAATTGTATGGCTTTGTATTGACAGCAATAATTACATCCATAAATGCGATAAAAACCAAAGCTGTGTTACTAGCAATGAGTGAATATAAAAACTGTTGCACCGCTTACCGGCAGGCATTCTTCTGATAGTATGCCGTAGATCTTTTCACTCGCTGCGATTGAATCTTTCTGGAGACGCAGGACCTGTTATTCGGATTATCCGAAATCGTACACAACCTCACCGATGCCAGCTCGACTTGTGACGCTAATAAAGAGAAACGGAAATTAAACTAATTAATTTCGCCCGTGAAGTATTCAAACACACCGCACCAGACATATTGCGATTTATTTCAAAGACGTGTTAACCATATCACCTGCATTCTGACACTGTCGATGACTAGCTAACTAGCTTAGCTACAACACACCTCATCGGTTTTGTGATATGTTCAGGATAGACACCTGTATGTCATTACAGTATGTAACTGAAAGCGCTCAAAGTAATTAAACTTCAAAAATTGCATACGGTAAATACCTGTGGACGCACGGAGATTAACCCTTAAGATTAGCGCTTCCTGTTTTAGACTGCGTTACGTCGAAGTAAAACACGGAAGTGGGAGTAGCTCCCTGAGTAAAAAAGTCAACCCGAGTTTAATTTAGGTGTCACTTTTAAAACAAAAATTCTCTTTTTACATATGCATGCCGCATTAGGGGCTGAGAGGTAAAAGATTAGCAGCATATACCTACCAGACAGTTCTGAAAAAAAAAAGTTTTCATGAGTTACTCGACAAGTAGTTTGTTTTTGAAAGGTCCTCTAAGCGACGGGTGGTTTGGCTGATTGGTTCCTCCTGCTACTCGCTCCTACTACTACCCTTCGACTAGCTACATTCCTCTAGCATATGAACTTGAGACGTGCCCCAGCAAAATGAATAAGCAGTTTCTCTCTCTCTCTCTCTCTCTCTCTCTCTCTCCTACACGGAGATATATCTAGCAAGAGAATAATCGTTATTTCTTAAACCCAATCCGAGTGCAGGTGGAGTACACTATCTGTTAGAGGTCCCTCTGACCTCTTCTGAAAGGCTGAGATCAGAGACAAGCATTATTCACTGCACAGAAACTGTGAAGAAGGGAATATCGCTGAAGTAACTGTGTGTGTGCGTGCGTGCGCGAGCGTGCGTGCGTGCGTGTGTGTGTGTGTTTGGGTGAATAGGAGGGCAGTATTAAGCTTAGGCTATTTGAGCTCAACAGAATTATATGTGATTAAGAGATTCCACCCTACAGATGGCAGCATCTGTTAACACACACACACACACACACACACACACACACACATACAGATAGAGAGATGGAGGTCGGGAGAGAGAAGGATACTATTTTCTCCATTTAACACACTATTAAAACACTGTCACACATATTTGACATATTGTAGCATCCCACAGAGAATACAGTGGAGTGAGAGCTTTGCTCGTGCATTATCAACAGTAAACTGTCAGACATATTATAATCCTATTTCCCTCTCTTGCTGTTAACTCATTATCACAGTAGTAAACACCCACTCTCATCCTCACCAAGAGTCTTTGTGAATAATTTTAGCACCCTTTCTTCACCATTAAAGCTATACTAAAACTGATGTAAAAATGTAATACATGATTAAGAAACATTTAATACTACTGAATTAAATGTAACAGGACCGCAGTTGACCTAGGACAGTGTGTGCCGCTAAAATGGCTAAGGACAAGATTTGAGTTTTAGGTGGAAAGTTTTACTTTAAAAAGTTCTCTAATGGATCTCTGGAGAAAACTAAAGTAACATGCACAGTTTGCAAATCTGAACTTAATTACCATGGAAGTAATTAATCTTTGACATATCACCTCAAATCAAAACACCCCACCAAAACTCTTCGGGGCCTCGTCAGTTTACATTACAGGAGTGTGGTATCGTGGACGAATAACGAAACCCGTAAATGAGAAGGTAACTGCAGCTTTGGTTAACTGAATAGATAAAATGATAATGAAAATGATAAAATGATATTCATTCAAATTGTATCAGGAGACACATGTTATAATCTACCATCAAGAGGAAATTCCCAAAGATGAAAAGACTCAAGTGTGAAACTTATTATACAACCTGATGATGGAACAGTTGCATGCAACACAAAAGAGAAATAGCGAGGGGATCCTCTCTGCAATAACCCAGCTCTTCCCAGGGTACACCAGCATCAGCATCATGGTACTAGCGGGCTTCACCATCCAGGGAATGGGCTCTCCCCTGGACTCTGATAGGGAGTGCTCTGAGGAAGAAGCCGCCCTCGGAGTGCTTATTGGAGACGGTGGACTACCTGGAAAGGGAGGCTAGTCCGCCGCTTAGAGTGCTCCCTAGAGACCATGGACTTCCAGGGAAGGGGGTGGCTAGTCCACTTCCATCGGTGTGTTCTCTAGGGGACTCCTCTGGATCCTCTACTAGGGCTCCCTCCTACTTCAAAGAGGTTCTGGGGTCTGTCTGCTGATGCTAGGCGCTCCGGGACAGTGTGCCCTTTCGGGGGGGGGGGGGGGGGGCATTATGTGTTGTCTTTGTTTTGAGTTTCATTTGTATTTAACGTTGCTACACACGTGTGCTACACTAAATAAATATAATTAAGCTGATCACACAGCTTCCACCTCAGCGTCCTGCCTCATCCCCTCAGGTTAGACACAAGGTTCCTTCATAATGATACTTGAGGATACCTTGAGTCTCATTACAGAGTGAAATCAAAGCTCAGAATCTAGCTAGGTGCACTCATTTGTTTATGCATATTGTTTATTTAAGTTAAGTCACATCTGCTTATCTGTCTGTTTACTGCAGCACAGTAAATGTTTAACAATGGAGTCTAAAGTATATTACAGCAGTACAAAATGCAGACATCAACCTATGGCCACTTAACTGTCTGCATGTCTGTTCCACAATGGTTGACTGTAAAGGTTTCTGCACTAGTTTGCCAGTGTCAGTTTGGATAACATTTTATTAGCATGTACACCTTAAGGTAATGGAAATCCAGTTTAAATCAATTGTGTTGAGAGAGAGTAGCAGAAGTCTTGAGGAAACCCCTGAACCGAACTGTGCTGTAAACTGTGGCTTGGCACTGGAACAATTAGCTTAGGTTTAGAAATAAAATGCAAAGAAAGGTGATAAAAATAATTTCATTATACTGTAGCCATGTCTTTACTTAGCATTACTGCGACATTTTTGGACTATGTAGATCATAATTCATTGTGTTATGCAGC
Source organism: Brachyhypopomus occidentalis (assembly GCA_020368025.1). NCBI lineage: Eukaryota > Metazoa > Chordata > Actinopteri > Gymnotiformes > Hypopomidae > Brachyhypopomus > Brachyhypopomus occidentalis. The sequence continues at coordinate 407,899 of JAGXOD010000073.1, forward strand.
CATCAATAGTGCCCCTTTGCTACATTTGATTTGGTAAAACTATAGCTTTGTCAAATTTAGTAACGTGGATAATTCCAAATAAATTGAGCAGGCCACAAAGGCTGAAATGATCACGTCTGTTGTACTCATCTGGTAGAGCAGGCAGTGCATGGTGCTAAGAACACCAAGGTCATGATTTCCAATTCCCAAAGGGTACACTGTCATACTGACAAATATGTAAAATGCTGGAGATAAGAGTGTCTGCTAAATGATGTAAGTGATCATATTCATTAACGTGGCAAGTCAAGCTTAGCTAGTCAAGTCTTATTAGGAATAGGGTGTGATGGAGTGGGAGGCAGAGGAAGTGAGAGGCACAGAGAAATTAAGTCTTTATTGTAAGAGTCCATAGCCTTGAGCTAAATGAACAGCAAAGCCAAAGGTGGATAGCCAGGACAACTTAACAAGTAGCACTTAGTAGAGCAGTCTGAAAAAAGGAGGCAAGCAACCATTCCAGAGCAGGCAAACACAAAACAGAGGACTCATGAACAACAGGAAGTGTGACAGTCTGTTGTGTGTCAACTCTAATCAACAGCACATACACAACTGCACATGCACACAGTATGATGCAGCTATCGTATATAACGAAAGGAAATTATATAATACTGCTGTACTCTAGAAAATAAAAAGAAAACTATAATGCTGTGTGATCAGTAACGCATTACTCTGACCACTTTTTTCACTAATCTAACAAGTTACTATTTCCAATACAGTAATCAGATTAGTTATTTTCGAAGTAACTGTGCATTACTATTTTCTTTAATGAAAATATATAATACCGTGCAGTGACAAACAATGTCAGGAGATACATTGTTACTGTTAAAAATGCACTTCCAATAAAAGTGAGTATTGGCAAAACTATTGTCATTTTGTCATTGTAGGTAACTGCTGAATGTGACTAATAAAGTGACTGGGAATCTAATTTAGCTACTTTTAAAATCAAGTAATCGATAAAGTAACTAAGTTACTTTTAAAAGGAGTAATCAGTAATCAGAAATCGGATTACTTTTTCAAGGTAACTAAGCCATCACGTGATCATACAGTGGTTTTCTTATTAAGAAAGTCTAAGTGTTCAAACTATTTTATTTTTTGACTAGCACAGCATGGTATGGAGGCCTATTTCCACCTCATGAAGAAAAAAAGTCCATATAATATCTCATAATTATAATTACATTTAAAATATAACTCTATAAAATAATATATATAGTATATATACTATATATAGTAGTGAGAAATGGTTTTAACTGATGTACAGACATAGCGGCAGAACCTGATAGGATAGTGTGGTTAGAGATTATTACGCTTTAAAATGTTTAAATCATTTCACTATAATCATACTGATTTGATTTATTAATGTTGAAGAAGAGTATAAATTGTGTCTACAAGTTACTGAATGATTATTTTTAATTTATAATTGTGAAATCATTCCTGATGCTCATCTTTGTTACTTACCTATAACAATGCTATACAAGTCTGCCAGAATACAAAGTACAAAATGTATAAATACAAAAAGCGCAAAACCACAGCTGTGAAACTGACTCGCAGGATGTTGTAATCGCAAGGCAAAACTACAAAACATATAATGAATCAAAAAGAAATCATTATAAGATGTGATAATAATAATAACCCTATACTCTAATTTTCGTGGAATTCACATTCAATCGGGAACTTGTGAGCTTAAACTGTCCTGAAGTTAAGGGGAAAACAGGTGAACGTAATGAATTAATAAACTGGTGAAAAAGAATTGGGAAGGGTTTGTGATAATGTGCGTGAGGAAGGGTTTGTGATGATGTGGGAGTGTGAGTAAGAGTTTCTGATGATGTGTGCGTGTGAGGAAGGGTTTGTAATAAGGTGGGTGTGTCAGGAAGGCTTTGTGATGATGTGTGTGTGTGAGGAAGAGTTTGTGATGATGTGGGCATGTGAGGAAGAGTTTTTAATAAGTTCGGTTTCTGAGGAAGGGTTTGTGATGATGTGTGTGTGTGAGAAAGGGTTTGTGATGAAATAATCCAAAGGGATGTTTTTTTTAAGGAAGTTTTTATTGTGATGAAATTTATATGAATATTCGAAGGATGTTTGGATTAGTATGGGGGTTCGTGTCCAAAATCCAGAGCACACATTTCTTGTTGGTCATGCGTCCTACCCCCAGGGACTCCAATACCCAGAATCCATAGCCCGACTGGTCCTATCCTCCTCCCCTCATTATTGATCTTCACCTGTTCCCCATTTACACACACCCATATATATATATACCTGGACTGGCTCGCTTTAAGTATTGCTGAATTCAGTAAGCATACAGAGCCTTTCTCTACTACTTTGTTGGTTTGTTATCGTTCTCTCTCTCTCGTTGGATTACTTCATGTGTATTGTTTGCCTCTCTGGATTGTTTTCATTGTGCTTTGGACTTCAGGGGTATCCCATGTAGTGAGCTTATAAAAGCGGTGTTTATTTGAGTTAGCCTCACTTGAGTTAGCCAAATGGTTCACTTTAGTCCAGTTCCATTCCAATAACGAAATTCAGATGTAACATATTCCCACTAATTCAAGCCAGACTTTTGTAATCGAAGATCATACATATGCACACAGTATTTAAACAGCCTCAGCAATCGATCATTGAAAAAGCCTCAAAATGTTGAAAGATCAAAAGGAACTTACAGCTTTTTTTCCTCCTGCTGAAGAGTAGTTCTAGGTCTTTATGATGATTTTACACGAAAAGGCAATCATATCTTGTATTAATAAAGTCAGAGAGGCTCCCAGGCAATAAACCGCTGACAGATTAAATGCATAAGCATATTATTTAATCAATTCATAGCCATTTGAAAATTGTAATATTAAATCAATAATTAATCAAATTCTGATTTAGAAGCAACATGAGTGGAATGAAAAGAATGTGGCAGCAGTTCAAAATTAAATCTAAAAATTCCAGTTGGTTAGTTTAATGTGCAGGAAATTGTAAAATACCATTTCAACTAAAATACCATACCTATTGTAGTATTTATTATGACATTCATTAACTGCATAAAATATTTTAGCGACCAGAAAGAAACTGCTACTAGTGTTGGACCTCCTGTAGCAGTCTTCACTCCTGCAGAAGACCTCACTCCTGTAGCAGTCTTCACTCCTGCAGAAGAGCTCACTCCTGTAGCAGTCCTCACTCCTGCAGAAGAGCTCACTCCTTTAGCAGTCCTCACTCCTGCAGAAGAGCTCACTCCTGTAGCAGTCTTCACTCCTGCAGAAGAGCTCACTCCTGTTGCAGTCTTCACTCCTACAGAAGAGCTCACTCCTGTAGCAGTCTTCACTCCTGCAGAAGAGCTCACTCCTGTAGCAGTCCTCACTCCTGCAGAAGAGCTCACTCCTGTAGCAGTCTTCACTCCTGCAGAAGAGCTCACTCCTGTAGCAGTCCTCACTCCTGCAGAAGAGCTCACTCCTTTAGCAGTCCTCACTCCTGCAGAAGAGCTCACTCCTGTACCAGTTCTCACTCCTGCAGAAGAGCTCACTCCTGTTGCAGTCCTCACTCCTGTAGCAGTCCTCACTCCTGTAGAAGAGCTTGTTTAAGAGCAAAATAGTAGTTGCCCCATCATTGTAAGAATTGAGGGAGAAACATAATCTGATCCTGTCTGTCCCCATGAAACAAAGCCTTATGTTAAAGGTAGGTTCAGTTCAGATTTTACATTTTTGTTCTTATAGGTTACATCATAGAATTATTATATACTTGAGGGCTTAATACAACACAGTGTGAACTCTTTTGGACCTCCTGTATTTTGCAACGATGTGAGTACCATATACCACCCATTTCTAATGATTGTACCCAGAGGGCCTTTAAGATTTAGATATCTAATTTGTTATTTGCAGGGTAAGATTGCAGCACCATCCAGGATGTTGCAGGAACATGAGGACACAGTTTCGAGAAAGGCCAGCTGTGAGTGTGTCTGAGTATCTCTGTCGATGTGCTGTCTGATCTCATGGTCTGTGCTGTTTTTAAAGGAAATGGAAAAACCAAGAGAAATCCATCAGGCCTCCACATCCAGAGGCCTCACACCTCTGCACCAAATAAAGAAAATGGAGAAAAATATGAGTAGTAGCAAATGGATGAACCACCTGCTTGATATCTCTGCCTGGGGCACCTCCGACTGTGCCCATCTGCCAGCTACAGAGTCATCAGCCAGGAGCCACCCTTCACTGATGTTTCGCTCCTTTAATCCCGGAACATCTCTGGGTGGTGGAGTGGCGATTGGAACATTTCCCTATTACCCCCTGCAGCTGGTCCTAGGATCCCTGTTTACACCACTGGACATCCTTCCTGCGGAGTCAGAGCCAGAAGCTCCCCTGCTCTCCTTCTTTGGCGACGTCCCTGATGGCCCTCTTCAACTTAGTGCCTCTGATATCCAAAGACTTCAAGAGACGCTGGACAGATATCCTTGCATAGCCTTTACACCCAACCTCCAATATGAATGTAAATTCCCTCCATCCAGCCTCTGAGCACACACACTGCATATCTGACCTTCTTCCTCTCGAAGGCGAATTCCATTCCTTCCTCCCATGGAACAGTCAACTCGACCATGATGACAGTCTTGGTGAGGGAAGACCAAAGTAGGATGTCAAGCTTCAGGGAGGTAAGGGTGATCTCTTTAGGGAACCTAAGCTGCTGGTTGTGGTCTGCTGCAAGAGCCCATTCTGCTCCTGGTGTCAATAGAGACTATGTCCTCAAGGTGTTGAATGGGTCCTGGTCTCCCTGTCTGATGAATTGGATCTGTCTCTGTGATGGTACTGGGCTGGCCTTGTTTGCCTCAAGCCTGCGTGCCTCCAGGATTTCCACCAGCTTACGCAGGACCCAGTCATGCCACCACCTATACCGGTCCTGTGTCAGTGCTGTCCTACAACTGGAAAGGATGTGCTGCTGACTAGGGTTTCGGGAGTGGCACAGCTGGCAGCTCTCCTCTGTGCCATACCAGATGTTGAGGCAAAGTGTCATATGTTGCCCTGATTAAGAAGCTGAGTCTGGCCTGTGGTATTCGCTACATGTCCGCCCAGGTAATTGACCGATTTTTCCCAGGTTTTCCACCTCCCTTGGTGATGCTGGTCAACCCCTTTCGCCTTGTACGACTCTTCTTCCATCCTTACAACCTCAGAGATCAGCATATCCTTTCTCTTCTTTATATTGGCTTTGGGCCACTACTTGGGAGATGCCCCTCAGCCAAGACTGGCTCTGCATGGATGCGATGATGCCCACAACTTCTTGGTGTTTCATCTGGCTGAAGGCTTGCTCTGCTGCATCCCACCTACTTCCTGTTCAGACCTGGACTTTGGTGTTTCGTACAACCCAAGTCTCTCAGTTGGAACACGAGTCTCACTTTCTCCTGTTTGTATCCTAGCACCGCGGGATGCCCAGCCACATGAATGTAGGCCCCTCTTCGAATTGAAAAATTGTTGGCTTAATCTTCAAACAGGCCCAGGACAAAAGTTCCCTAGAGTCTTTTCAGGAGCCTGGAGGTGCATTCAGCTGTCAGAAGGAGTGTAGTAACATCTTACATATAGCTTTGTAGGGCTGGGAGCCTCTGCCCTGATTGTTCATTGACTCCACAGACCATCTTCCTACTTCCAGTCAGGATAATTTTAAATGTTGACGAGAAAAGTATCTCTTTGTGATATGCTTGTTATTGCAAGCTAAGTAAATCAAAATGTCTTCTGTCCACAGGCACAGCAAGATCATTAATAAACTTTTCTTGGGAAAAAAAGAAGAAAAAAGGTGTCTTGTTCTGTGTTAAAAATTTTATTCTGGGGTAATTAACAAATAAACAAATGCCATTAACCAAAGTCAGTGTTGTCATACGTACATGTCCCTCACAGCTCTACCATCAACGTGCTCTACCATCCAACCACACTCCTGGCATCTTTTCTTTCTGCAGTATTCTCACGTTGTTCAGGCTGCTACAATGTCACAGACACACAGGGAAGGGAAGGATGCCTCTGTGACCAGGGAATGTAATGAATATATTAAGGAAGTGCTAAAGTGCAAAGGTAAACCTTTCTAATTTCACGGCACACCGTTGCCTTTCTTAGGTGTTCTCCATCCCCGATGCTGTAAAGAAATGCGCCAGTGGAAAAGAAGCACAAAGTGATACAGATCATTTTGGGTTTGGTAGTTGAACATTTACATTATTTTTATTGAATAAATATGAATGTGAATTGTGTAGTGACATGATTTGTATAAATGCTTGTATGAATTTGATCACAAAAGAGGAAGAATATACTTAAAAGTAACTTCACCTAAAGTACTGTTATTATTAATACTCAGGAACAAATAATTGTAGTTTTTGTGATATATATTATGCTAATGTTTCTATCCACAGCAAATTATTCAATAGATTTGCGACAGAACCTTGTTCTTGCATTTCCCACCCAGCGAGACTATGGCATCATACAGCTCATCCAATACAAAGCTAAGCTAATCTCTAGCCTGTTACAGAGTGTGACGTATTGAGGATGACAGCAGGAGGCGAGGGTAGCGAGCGTCCGTCTTTATTATTATCCATGCTCAGTTTAAAGCTCAACAGAAATAAAGGCAAGTATGCCTAGCAAAAGTATAAACAGAAAGTAATTCAGAGAGATTCCACAGGCGTCGTTCAGGAACAGGTATCTTGCTTCTGGTAGCGAGCGTAGCGTTGTCGTCCAATGAAGGCCAATGCGCAGCACTGAACGGCAGGACCTGTGGGCTTAAGAAGCACACCCAAATACGTGCACAGGTGTCTAATATTCGGGTGATTGCGAAGGGGGGAGTGACGTGCGAGGTGTGGGTGTGCGCCTATGCCAGGTAAGGGTGTGACGTGTGCCAGGTGCTCTCGCGGGTGCCCTCTGGTGGCCATCCCGCCTTCTCACCGTGACAGAGCCCTCCCTCAAGGATTCCTCCCGGCGACGGACACTCGGTCGCCCGGACGTCGAGGAGCTGGCCGATTAGGGAATTCGCGGTGGTAGTCGGCGATCAAGGAGGGATCCAGCACCTGTGCTGCCGGAATCCAACTCCTTTCTTCTGGCCCATAGCCCTCCCAATCCACCAGGTACTGGAGACCCCTCTGACGGTACCTGGAGTTAAGGAGTTTGTTTACCTTGTAGGCGGAGCCATCATCAAGCATCACTGAGACGGGGGATTTTGTCCTTCGCCCTCTCCGAGTGGTCCAGCGGTATATGGCTTCAGAGCGGAGACGTGGAAAGCCCTGGAAACTCTTCGGTTTTCTGGTAGAGCCACCTTGAACGTTACACGATTTATGCATTGAGTAATCGTATAAGGCCCCACGTAGCGGGCTTGCAGCTTACCTGGGCTTCCCAGTCTACCGTCCCTCGTAGAGATCCATACCTTGTCACCTACTTTATAATTCGGCGCGTTGGATCTTCTACGGTCCGCCTTTTCTTGAAATTTTCGCACCGCTGTCTGCAGTCGCTGATGCGTGTCTTCCCATACGCTCTCACTCCTCTTACACCAGTCCTCAATTATAGGCTGGTCGGAAGTGGCAACGTTCCACGGGTACAGCGGTGGTTGTCGTCCAAAAAACACACTCAAACGGAGTTTTTCCCGTGCTGGCCTGAGTGAGTGAATTTTGGGCATATTCCGCCCATGCCAGCAGTGAGCACCACGCTTCTTGGTGTTCACTGCAATACGCCCTCAGGAATCGTCCAAGTTCCTGATTTACCCGTTCCACCTGCCCGTTAGCCTGGGGATGGTATCCTGACGTGAGACTGACGGTCACGTTCAGTTTTGACAGGAACTCACGCCAGACCCGCGATGTGAACTGCGGGCCCCTGTCAGACACAATGTCTTCGGGTAATCCGAACTGCCTGAACACGTGCCTGAACAGGAGATCAGCCGTCTCCCAGGCAGTTGGCAATCCGGGCAGGGGTATGAAACGCACCATCTTTGAGAATCGGTCCACCACTACGAGTATGGTATTGTTCTCCTCGGAGACCGGCAGGTCGGTGATGAAATCGATGGCGATGTGCGTCCATGGCTGCTTGGGTATGGGCAAGGGTAGCAGCTTACCCGCGGGCGGCGTCCTCGGCACCTTGCTGCTGCGCACACACAGCACAGGACCCCACGTGGACGCAGGACGTCACTGTGCATCCGGGCCACCAATAGCGAGCACCCAGGAGCTGAGACGTTCTGGTAGATCCGGGTGTCCTGTGCTTAGCGAGGTATGTGCCCATTGTATCAGAGCGGTGCGCTGCGCGGGGGGCACATACCTGCGGTGCGGAGGGCAATTGGGATGAGGATTCGCGGCTTCGATGGCTCGATCGATCTCCCAATTTACAGCTCCGACAAAGCACTGGGGAGGTAAGACTGGCTCCTCACTGGTCGAGTCCGCACTGCCGGGGAATGAGCGTGATAGTGCGTCGGCACGAGTGTTTTTCTCTCCTGGACGATACGTGACCTGGAACTGGAAGCGTGAGAAAAACAATGACCAGCGTGCTTGTCGGGCATTCATACGTTTCGTGGTTCGCAGGTACTCGAGGTTCTTGTGGTCTGTGAGAACCAAGAACGGGTGCCTGGCTCCCTCTAGCCAATGCCTCCACTCCTCGAACGCTAGCCGCATCGCCAGCAGCTCTCTGTCCCCCACTCCATAGTTTCGTTCTGCTGAAGACAATTTTCGTGAGAAAAATGCAATCGGCCTTAGCAGACTACCTTTTTTGAGCCGCTGGGACAGCACCGCCCCCACTCCCACGTCGGACGCATCTACCTCCACGATGAAGGGCTTCGTTGGATCAGGCTGGTGAAGCACAGGCGCGGTGACGAAAGCCTGCTTCAGATCTTGGAATGCCTTCTCAGCCTCCTCTGTCCAGGCCAGACTTTTGAGTCCACCACGCAGCAAGTCCGTTAGCGGCTTCGCGATAGAGCTAAATCCTCGGATGAACCTCCTATAGAAGTTCGCGAAGCCGAGGAATCGCTGCAGCTCGCGCCGTGTGTGAGGACGGTTCCATCCGGTCACCGCCTCTACCTTGCTGGACTGCATGTGCACGGAACCGGGCTTGATGGTATAGCCCAGGAAGCTTAGTTCCTGTAGATGGAACTCACACTTCTCCAGTTTGCAATACAGATGATTGCGAAGGAGAGTGCGGAGGACGGCCCGTACATCATGCATATGTTGTTCTACGGAGGAAGAATAAATGAGGATGTCATCGATGTAGGCGATAACACATTTATTCAGGTACTCGCGTAGAACTTCATTAATGAACGCCTGGAAGATCGACGGAGCCGATGCCAAGCCGTACGGCAAGACCCGGTACTCATAGTGCCCGGAGCGGGTACTAAACGCCGTCTTCCACTCATCCCCTGCACGCACGCGGATGAGATTGTAGGCGCTGCGTAAATCCAGTTTGGTAAAGATAACCGCCTCCCTTAACTGCTCCAGCGCCGAAGGCACTAGAGGCAGTGGGTAGGCGTAATTTACCAAGAGGGAATTGAGTCCTCGGTAATCTACGCACGGCCTCAGACCACCGCCCTTCTTTGTAAAAAGAACACACTGGCTGAGGCGGGCGAAGTAGAGGGGGACGATATAGCCCTGCGCTAATGCCTCCCGGACACATTGCTGCATGGCTTTCTCTTCTTAGAGAGTATACTCTTCCTCTGGGGGGAACACTCCCTTCTTTCAGTATTATTATACAGTCCCAGGGGGCGGTGCGGAGGGAGCTGCATCGCTTTGGTGGGACTGAATACGTCGGCCAGGTCCTGATACTCGGGAGGAATCTTCTTGGCCTTTGCCACGCTAGGACTCTCGATGGTGGTGGAAGTCAACTGCAGGGGGGCGTGACTATGTGAGCTTAGTGTGGGTGCACTCCAATGAGAGATGTGTCCGTTGTGCCAATTTATGATGGGGTGAAACTGTCTGAACCACGGAAGACCTAATGTGAGATCGTATGTCAAATCAGGAATAACGCAAAAAACTTGTGAGGAGGAGTGCCCCTGAACTGTGAGAGTGAGGGGGGGGGGGTGTGGTGGCGCACTACTCCGCCGCCCACAGGCCTGCCGTCCAGCGCTCGCACTTTCCTTGGCCTTTCCAAGGTTTCCAGGGGTAAACGCATCCTCCGCGCCAAGTCCGCTCCCATCATGTTTCCTGATGCTCCCGAGTCCACTAGGGCATAAACCCCAACACAATTCCCATGGTAAGTAAGTGTCACTTTTATTTTGAGCAACTGAGCCATCTGGGATCTACTCACCCGAGCGGTTCCTCCTGTGGCTGTCGGGTGAATCTCCTCCGGAGGCTCAGCTGCTCCCTAACTGCATCGGTTCGGTCCCTTCCAGGTCCTTAGCTCCCTTGGAGGCGACCTCAGTCGAGCGACTCGTGGTTTTCCTCCTGAAGCATTCCTCTCTTGCAGTAGCCGATCATACGTTATTGCCATGCGGACTACCGAATTGAACGGCTCGCCTTCCTGCCTGCACGCTACCTCTGCGGCGCAATTGCGGCTTTAAAGCGGCCAAAAAGGCGTCCGTTAGCGCGCGTCGTTCCACCCAGTTCCCGCAGCGATAGTGCGAAACTCCAGGGCGAATGCTAACAGAGTTTGCCCACACGCCCTTCCTTCGCGTGGGTGGTGAAACACTTCTTTTAATTCATTGTAAAATGTTTCAAAACTTGACAATAGCGGGGACTCACCCGCCAATACTTGTGACTCCCAAGCCAACGCCTTTTCGCTCAGACGCGAGATCACGAAGGCGACTTTCGCCTGGTCCGTGAGGTGCTCCTGGTATCTAAAGTAGAGGCCGCACTGGGCCAGGAATCCCTCGCATTTCTCGGGGTCTCCATCGTAGGCTTCTGGGGGTGCCAAGGGCAGTCTTACCCCTTCCACTCGGGGGGTTTGACTAGCCTGCTGCGACAAAACCTGGACAGACGTGGTCAGCGTACGCATCAAGTTTCTCAACTCACCCATCTCGTGGTGATGCTGCTCCAGTAGTACGCCTTGAGCATTTAGGACCTCCAAGGCGGAGGGCCCGCCGCCTCCCGCTGCCTCAGGCTGCGCATTCTGTGACGTATTGAGGATGACAGCAGGAGGCGAGGGTAGCGGCGTCCGTCTTTATTATTATCCATGCTCAGTTTAAAGCTCAACAGAAATAAAGGCAAGTATGCCTAGCAAAAGTATAAACAGAAAGTAATTCAGAGAGATTCCACAGGCGTCGTTCAGGAACAGGTATCTTGCTTCTGGTAGCGAAGCGTAGCGTTGTCGCCCAATGAAGGCCAATGCGCAGCACTGAACGGCAGGACCTGTGGGCTTAAGAAGCACACCCAAATACGTGCACAGGTGTCTAATATTCGGGTGATTGCGAAGGGGGGAGTGACGTGCGAGGTGTGGGTGTGCGCCTATGCCAGGTAAGGGTGTGACGTGTGCCAGGTGCTCTCGCGGGTGCCCTCTGGTGGCCATCCCGCCTTCTCACCGTGACACAGAGCAGGTTTGTCTAATGGTATATGTTGCTGTAGTAACTGAGGGAGGCTTAAGTCTAACCTTTTTGGTGGACCTGAATTTGAGGAAAATGAATAAAACTCTTCCTTTTTATCTGCACTTGTGTCTCACACTCATTTTTACAGTAATAATGAATTAAATAAAAAGATTGTTAGCTTTATGTAAGACTTATTTTACTTAAAATGTTGAATTTGGAGTTTTACACCCAGAGATATAATAAAAATGACATTTTAGTGTTTTATTGATATATCTATACCCTTGATTATGAGGTAAGACATGTCTTAAGAGGCTAGTTTATTTGACACCCAGATATATTATATATAATAAATAAGCTATATATATATATATATATATATATATATATATATATATATATATATATATATATCATGTTGCCATTCCTATATGAAATGTGAGAGATAAAAGGCACAATAAAATGCATTTAGCTCTGTCAAGAAAATCAAATCTTTACACTTCCTCTACAATAATTAGATCTGAGAATGATCAATAGCTACTTGATTTAGCTTGAACAAGCCAGGGTCAAATCAGAGAGGGAGTCAGACATTGAAACAGATTTCCAACACATACAAACTCTAACAAAACGAATAAACTTTGGTTTACACTGACGAACACCAAACAAATGGGATGTAGGGAAAAACAAAGATCAGTAAAGAAACAATAGAAACATGGGGCTTAAATACAAGAGGTATAACAAACAGAGTAAACTAGAGACAGGTGACAACAATGGGAAGGGGCATGGTTACAAATAGACAAAGGTGTGGCACCCACCAAATGCATTCCGGGAACACCCCAGAGCACAGACAGCATCACGCCATCCAGAACACAGAGGACACCATATCTCCCAAGCCCTGATCAGGCTGACATTGTGCATCCCCAGAGCATGGTGACCATCCTCTTCTTCAATGGAGCCTTCTCTTTCCCAACAAGGTAAGGAGGCTTGTAGTCCCCACCCATTCCCTATGGAGGCACCCAGTTTGCTTGAGGGGGTCCCTCTCTTGAGCTCCAGTTGATAGGGTGCAGAGACAGCGCTTCCTATGTTCTATGTCTGACTCCTTGGACAGAGCATGGAGTTGTAGCCCCTTCTCTGCATCTGGAAGCAGGGCTGGTGCCCTCCGGGTGGAGAATGTGCAAATAAAATGAGGAGTTTTAAAGAAATGAAGGAAATCAAACATATGTAGCTCTGGGGTAGGTTGTGTAATGAGGAAGGCGCAGACAGACGTGTGCAGTCCAGGAGAGCTTTATTAGTCACAGGCCAAGGAGGGAGAGGAGGCTCACGGTCCGAATTACTAGGCAGCACAAGATGGTAATTCTCAGGCTTAAAGACACACAACACACGAACGGGAATCGCTGCAGACAAATCCAAGGGGGCAGGCAAAAGAGTAGTCGAAGGCAAGCACAAAATCCGTAACACTGGAAAACCTTGATCATACAATGCGATGCTTGGTACACACAGGAAAAGAGGCAATACTTCGCAACATGGAGAGTGAGTGGAGCACATAAATACCGGATGAAACAGGTGACTTCAATATTCGGGTAATGACGATCGTGGGAGTGGTAAGTGATCAGGTAACGGGGAACTCTGGGGAATGTAGTCCCTCTGTGTATTCGGGAATGTGACAGGTTGTTCCTTTTGGTTTGTCCACCTGGAAGGAGACAGGCAATTAGGGAGCCAGCCCCGTCCTGGTGAATCGTGTATGTATAGGGGCACCCTGGGGTCCTTCGAGCAGGTAATGCAGTGTGGCTAACCTCAGTACAACAGTGTGGGGAGCAGTGTTTGGAGTTGAACAGGTCTGAGTGATTGTGCTTAAGGTATGTTGCATTTTTTTGGTATACCATGCTTCAAGTATATCTAGTTCTGAAGTGTCCTGCTCTGCCCACATACTGAGGGACAAGCGTAAAGCGTTTTGCTCTTGCTGCTGTCTATGGGGATCTCTGATTTGACTGGATGTAGGGTGGGGGAAACTACAATGCTGTACATTACCATCTAGGCACACAGTGGTGAACCCTGCTATTTTAGCCAAAGTATTGTGCTGGCCCTTTGACATTGGTATGTTCCTACTATGTGGCCACAATTGATGTTGAGTGGTGTGAACCTGTACCAAACTTTGTTTTTGTGTGCATCTTTTTAGGAGTAATACGGCAACTGGAGTGCCAGCTGCTTTTCCTCTACTTCTTTTTGTTCCTTTTATTTTATTATTTTTTCATAACTTTGTTAGACTTCCCATTATGCTGCTGCAGACGGGTTTGGGTTTCATATATCAGTGTTTTAATCAGGGATAGGTAAGGCTGGGCCTTCCTGGAAGTAGTTACCATTATAAGTATCAGTGTTGGCTATTAAAAGTAATTCACTGGCTAGAAACCTGAAGGCTGGTATTGCTAGACCGATTAGTTATTTTAAAATATCCAAGTCTACCGATTTTAAGGGTGACACTTCTTGGCGCAGACACATAAGTGGAGCAGAGAATGATATGAACACAGGCCACATGTTTTAATAAATTAAATTAAAACATATGTGAAACACCACCAAAACATAAACAAGGCCACTGCCACATAACAGAGACTACTGGCAGGGGGACACCATACATTTTTGTCACGATTGGCCACGCCCCCACCTGTCAAGTCTGTTTTGTTTATGTAGCCATGTCCTATCTGTCCGTCTTGGTCCATTCTTGTGTTTTGTAACCCTGCCCGTCGTTATTGTGTTCAGGTGTCCCTTGTCTAGTCTGGTGTATATAAGCCCTGTGTTTTGTCTAGGCTGTGCTGGTCATTGTTTGTTGTACAGCCCTGTTGTCCATGAGTCTTCTAAAGGTTTATTGCTTTGTTCTATGTTTAACATGTCTTTGTTTATCGCTTTGTTGGATTTGACCCATGCCTACCTCTTTGACCCTGAGTTTGGATTACCCTTTAATAAATCTCCTCTCAGCATTTGCATCTGCCTCATCACTCCATGACGCCACTGGTGTTACAATTTTCATTTATTTTTTTCATTTATTATGATCATTTCTTTGCACATTTCTTTTGTTCTACATTAAGGACTACTCCTGATTTCTTAATATTAAAATACATCAAAGCTGGTTAAAAAAGGTATAAATATCAAGAGTCTACCATCACATAATTCTAGCAACACTTCCCCATAATCAGTGCCTTTCTGTTAGTTTTTCTCGATTTGGTTCATTTCTCAGACCAGAATTGAAATTCTCAAAACTTTTCATTGAATCTCTACATCTCTGTAACGCGAGCTTCGTTTTTATATATGGTTTTATTTCCACACTTAACAAAGAGTAGCGCTAAGGTGCTGTTAACCCTTAGCAAAAAGAAGTTTATTCAAGTGTACTATAAGTATACTTATTTTTTACTAAAACTGAGGAAGTATACTTGAAGGTTACTTTTTATAAACTATTTTTAAATACTTAAGAATAGTATAGTGAAGTATACTTGGCTTATACTGAAAAGTATAAACAGAAGTCTAAGACTAAGTACATTAATACCCTTAGCAAAAATAAGTTTATTCAAGTGTACTATGAGTATACTTATTTTTACTAAAACTGAGGAAGTATACTTGAAGGTGACTTTTTATAAACTAAATTTTAGATACTTAAGAATAGTATAGTGAAGTATACTTGGCTTATACACAGAAGTATAAACAGAAGTCTAAGACTGAGTACATTAATATCAAGACTTACACTTGTATAATACTTACTATATCTTGCTCCAAGTGCATAATAAGGTCAAGTCAATGACTCATGCTTAACATTTAATGCAAATGTGCACTTTTTTTCCTTTCATTTTCTCCAGTAAGGAAGGAATTCATATCATATGTATTTGTTTTTGAAATGTGTGAAATGTTTGAAAATATATCGAACTTGTTTTCAACATTCTGTCTTGTGATTTTGTAAATGCATCACACTCTTAATGTACTTAGTCTTAGACTTCTGTTTATACTTTTCAGTATAAGCCAAGTATACTTCACTATACTATTCTTAAGTATTTAAAAATAGTTTATAAAAGTAACCTTCAAGTATACTTCCTCAGTTTTAGTAAAAAATAAGTATACTCATAGTACACTTGAATAAACTTCTTTTGCTAAGGGATACAGTAAACTTTAAGAATACTGAGACGGCGCCGGACATACAGATTGACAAGCCCCGCCCACTCGTCAGCAGAGGTTGCTGGGAGATAGGCGAGAGAGACTGGAAATTATAAATAATCCATTTAATGTGTGAGTTTGCATGTAGTTATTTTGCTGTTTTGAGTTATAAGTGTGTGGAGGATGCATATGTGTTTGTTCTGTGAGGAAAGCCGGGAGCACCCTCACTGTGATGTGGGTGCGGCTGGGTGAGGTAGTTGCCATTAAGGGCAATGAAGTATTCTGAAAAACCTATGTGGATCTATCAAAGTTCATTTTCTAGATGAGATGAACTTCTCGTGTGAGACTCCTTTCTTCACTGCCACAACAAAATTTTAAGGAGTGTATTTCAAATACAAAAATGTTAAGCTATAAGTAATATGCCAAGCAAACTTAAAGTGAACTAGTGAAATAACCAATGTTTAACAGTATACTTAAAATAAACAATAAAATAGACTCGAAGTATAAAACAAGTACAATGGCAGTATATTGATAAGTGTACTTGTAGTATACTTTAAGCATACTAGAGGGATATACCAAGTACATTGATAGCATATAGATGAGTATACTAGTTTTATACTATAAAGTGTACTTTTAAAAACTTAAAATGGACTTTAAAGTATACTTTTATAAACTAGAAATGTTCCAATTTAGTCCGAAGAAGTATTAAATTGGTATACTTTCTAGTACACTTAAAGTATATGGTCTGTAGTATACTTGCTATACTTATACTTATACTTAAGTATACTTAATAAAATGAACTTTACGTATACTACTTTTTGCTAAGGGAACACGCAACATACAAGGTGACTCAAACAAAGATGAGCACGGGACACTGCATAAATGCACATTAAATAGATGAACAACACTATCCCCTTGTGATGACGAGACAAGCCACAGGTGAGACTGATGAACACACCCACACCGACACACAACCACGGAACTACACATATGGACTTAGACGACATAAACACACGCCCAAAAGGAGGGGTCCGGGAGCGTCACCGTGACAATCTCCTTGACACTTTTTTGCATTATTTTCATTATCAATTGCTTATGCCATGTTTATCAAAATGTGTTCTACAGATTGTCTGTTGAATTATCTTACCCTCCAAAACATTTAAGCTTTAGGTTATGATTTTATATTATACATTTTTACATTATACATTACATTATATTATACATTTTTTTAAAATATACAATTTTATATTTTATAGCACACCTGTACCCCATTATACCATTGCTATTTAAGGAACTGTTACACCACAACTGTTTGTGCGTATTGCCAAACTACCTTGTGTTTTTTGTGCTACTGAGCATTTGTTATTTCTATTGCTGATTCTGTTGCTGAACCCGTTTTTGTCCCTATACTACTGTCTTTTGGACTTGCCTATTTCGTGGATTGACATTTGGAATACGACCTCTCTGGCTTGTTCTGTCCACTCTGCTTTTTGGATTCTGTTTCGGATCAGTTTGCTGTCTCAGACCTATTGCTGTATGTTTGTTTCAGACCTCTTCATCAATAAAACCCCTTTTCTTTGTCTGTAAGTGTCCACCTTTAACTCGGTATGTTGCATATGAACGTAAGAACAAAAGGGTTAGACAAAGGATAAAAGTCTGTAGTGGTAGTGGTGCAGTTCTAGGGCCCCCAAGTGGTGCGACAAAAAAAAAAAATATTTGCCCTATCATTGGAAGCTTGCCTGTTCAATCCCTGATGATGGCACAGCTATCTGTGGATAGGAGTCCAAAGGAGAACATTGGCAATACGCTCTGGTTGGGAGGGATGGTATTGCTGCTACTTCCCATAATTCATTGCAGTACTAACTGTGTGTTTGTGTACATCTGTGTATTTGCTCTTGCTGACAAAAGGCAGTTAGTACTATCCTCAGAGTGTACTGGGCTGCCCTCCATCACAACCCAAACAACATCATCAAAAAATATGTGGCAGTTGGCATCATGTATCTTGGAGGAAGCACGTGCTGGGCGCACCCTCTATATTTGGTAGTTGCTACATGACGAGGAAGCATAGCTAACTGGTACATAAATTGGCATAATAACTAAACTGGGAGAAAATGGGATAAAAAAATAAAGAAAGTTTAGTAACTATGCTGGAGGAGTACTGAAATAAGTGGGATGGAGAGGATGAAAGAAAGAAAAAAGGGTCAGACTATTGGTGTGCAATGCTGTTGTTGCTTTAAAGTTTGGCTTGTATGACGCACATATGACTCATTTGATTCTGATCTATAAACTTTTTTGTTGAATTTTGTTAGATCACATATACAAAGGAAGGTTTAATTGCAGGTACAAAAAAGAGAGAATGCTGTTTTTAGAGATACAGTTGTTAAATGAGCATGGAAATAACAGCTTATTTTAGCAAGCTCTTCTAACCCCATTTGACCAACAGTTCCTGTTTCACCTCATATCCTGTTTCCAAAACACACATCAACAGGAGTGAACATATAAACACAAAACAAGAGCTCAGCACCAACAAAAGACATGCATAACAACAACAAGCTATAACAAATCCAATGGTTTGGGTTAGCTGTTAAATCTCTACCACTAGATGATTAGCTAGCCTGTATATCAAAAACAAAGTGGCATCAAAATCAAGCAGTTTCTATGGAAGGATGAAAAAAGCAAAAGGGTAGAAGGGTTAGTTAGAGGAGTACAGTCAGTATTAAGGACAGTATGTTTAGCTTTTGTATACAAAGTTTGGTGGATCTTGAAAAATGAAGGGATATCAAAAAATCTGTGACTTTCAATAGGAGAATGGAGGGATTAAAGAAAAAAACAGAAGGGCCAGACAGATTAATGTTATCAAGATAAAAATGCATTCTGGTGCTTGGGACCAGTTGAATTTTTGTTTGGTGACACTAGCTAGAAAAACAAAGGAATATAAAAATCAATGGGATTCTATGAGACAGACAAGATGGATAACAGAAAGAACGGTCAGATTGATTAGTGCTGTCAGTATTGCGCTTTCGGCCAGTCACTGAATAGTTACACCATTTCTTTCATAGCTGAGGTTTTGAAATCCATTGTTTTCAAAGACCATGAAAATCAATGGTTTCTATGTAAGCACAGAGGTGAAAGAAAGAATAGAAGAGTCAAAAAAATGTGCCATCCGTATGAAAGGTAGTTTGGTGATGGGTGGTGAGCTGTTTAGTGCATATACAAATTTTAGATGGTTGTAGCTTGACAGATCAAAAAATATTAAGATCAATGAATTTCATTTGGCAAATTAAAGAATGAAAGACAAAAAAATAAGGAAAATAAAAGGACATACATTAAGTAGTCCTCACTGATAGCACAATATATAAAACATGAATAAAGTCCAAGGCATATAGGGCCAGAAAATTAATGATAAAAGATATAATACAAATGAGAGGTGGACAAGTGCCAAACATACAAACCTGAGAGATGGGTTTAGTAGAATCCGTGCATCTAGGTGGAATGGGGTTGGAGAGGGGTGGGATGGGGTAGAGTGGAGCAGGGTGGAGGCAGAGATCTGCTGCTATTGAGAGGATATCAGTTCCAGAGCCTCAGCTTTCTCACTGGAGTACTGGAGTGGTTTTACGATTTCATGCTCCCAATTATGTAGAAGAAAAACACAGGAGACATTCTGTGATCCTACTGTCATTGTCCATTCAACAAAGAATGCATGCACAGTACAAACAATCAATTAAAAAAACAAAAAACCTAAGACTGATGATGCACATACAAAAATAAAAGGGTTTACTTCAAGTCTTAACAATGGTAGTTTTTATGGATCCACACTACTCAAAATCAAAATGTAGACTATACAGACTATATTTGAAAGTTTGAGAACCACCATGTTTGTGAACCATGGTCATTGTTTTCTAAAAAAAAAATTAAATGAACATCCAAAAGTCACTTTGTAAAGCAGACAATATATATTTTAATTAATTCAAGTCAATAGACTTTGGGCCAATCCAGAGTGCAAATCTTCTTTCTCTTAAGACATTCCATGGTAGTTTTGCTGGAATTATTTGGGTCGTTGTCTTGTTGCATAATCCATTTCCATCCCAGCTTCAACTCCCTGACTGATGACAGGAGATTCTGGTCAAGAATTTGGAGTCTTTATGGAGTCGTCCAGGTCTGGAGGCAGAAAAAAAAATGTTTAAACTGGCAAATTTGTTCTTTCGTGGGAGGAGAGGTTTCCTTCTAGCAACTCTCCCATGAATGTCATGTCTATTGATTTTTCACTTGATTATGCATGTATTTATCCCAGATGCTAGCAGAGAGGTCTGCAACTCTCTAGAGGTGATAAGTGGGTTGGCCTTTACCCGAATACTTTTTCTGGTGCTTCTTGGTGTACGTTTTGATGGTCATTCACTTCTGGGCAGAGTTGCGGTGATGCTGAGTACCCTCCATTTGTAAATGATTTGTCTTCCAGTGGATGGATGGAGTTGGAATTCTTTGGAGATGGGCTTGTAGCTTTTCTTAGACTGGTGGGCTGTCACCTTCTTCCTTTTGTCCTCGGATGTCTCCTTTCCTCTATGCTATGTTGATCTGTGTGCTTTACGAATTGGCAGTGGTTTGGTTGGTTTCCTCTCCCTTTTAATCATGTTTCATGTAGTCTGCTGGCAAGTCATACATTTCCCTCAAAGCAAGCAAATGGAATCGATGAGCATAACAGAGTTGAAAATAAGCTCACTGAATTGAGCGTAAATTCAACCAAAAATATAGTATTGTGTTCTGGTCCTTACTATCACGTCTTATAATGTTTGATTTTTTAAATTCATTATATGTTTTGTAGTTTTGCCTTGCGATTACAAGTCAGTTACGTAGCTGTGGAAAACACTCTGATCACACGACACTGCTTTGTTCTCTTTTTATTTTCTTACTATACATTAGAGCAATAATATATAATTTCCTTTATTAATATAAAGCCAGCTGCATTATTCTGTATGCATGTGCAGCTGTGTATGTGCTGTTGATTAGACAAACGGAATGACAGACTTTTATAGCATTCCCAGAGAGCACAAAGACCACAGTTGACAACATAGAGAATTATTGCTATTTGTATGCAGAAATAAGGAAAAAGAGAGACAACCCAGGAAAAGATTGGCCGCCATATCTTCAGTTGGACACACACAACCCGTCACACATGTAGAGGAGGGGATGTTCATATGGCTCCGTTACCAATGTGATTGTGAGAAAGAGGGAGGCAAGGGCTGTGCAGGGCTGAGTAATTTATTACTGAATTTAAATAACAAATGTACAAAATTATCTTATTGAAACTTATGAATTTCACAATCTATTAGTAACTGACAGACATCTAATCTAATACCAACTTTTAGGAAGAATGGTGACTGGAAGATTTGCAATGTAAGAATTTCATTTCATTCATTTCATTTCATGCCTGTTTTACCATGCACATGACATCAAAATAAACATCATAGAAAACTGGTATTTGCTTAAAGTTGCAATTCATTACATATAGCTGTCTACGCAGTCTGGTTCATTTCAGCTGGTTTAAAAGAGTTGGGACATATGTTCTAGCCAATCAAATTGGTTCCACAAACCCCTCTGTGCAGTTCAAATTTTGTACTATTTGTACTTCTATACTTCAATACATTATCTGAAGGTGTACATATAGCACTATGATCATTCAGAATTCAAACTGAAGTACACACTTGTGCCAAGATATTAATTCACATCCAGGCTCTCCCCAATCATTTCACTTCCATTTGAGCACATCCCTGTTTCACACAAGCAAGACCATGTTTCACAAGTAAGTTTCATGAACACATACTGTCCATGAAAGTATCCATCCATCCCAGGAAGTATCCCACTAGTCAGGGGATGGAGCTAATCCCAGGCAAAGGTGGTGGACAGCCATGGAAAGGTCACCAGTCCACCACATGGCCAACACGTGGTTACACATGCGTGTGTTCATTTGTCGCACCTATCTCGTTACCGTGATGTATTGCACTTGGGCCTTGTTTATGTCTAGGTATTTAATGTGTATCTATGTTGTCATGTTTGCTCGCCTTTGTTTGAGTCAATCCCTGTTTTGTTTGTCTGTATATGTTCTTTGTTTTTAAGAGCTATCACATACATTCTCTTATGCACAAACGTTCATTTAGACTTACATGTCCAGCATATAATAAACAAATGCAACCATAGTCTATGCTAGCACCCATTGAACTATCACAACTTACAGCTCATTGTGCCCAAATAACTCCACAAACACTTCAACCAAAGTAAGCCTCTTCCTTTCCATGATGTCAAAAGTGCCCTGGAGTTCTATCTTATCTGGCTAGCGTGCAGTAGGTGTGTATTATTTTGCGCATTGCCCTCCCTCACTCAGTGACCATTCAAGGATGTAAAGCTGTCGTTCAATGGGTGACATCTGACAATTGTGAACTCATTTGATAGCACCCTCTCCCAAAACCAAGTTATCAATAGGTGTGAACAGCCAGCAACCAAAGAAAAGTTAAGTGGATGGTATACCCATGAGGCTTGTCTTGCGTAAGAGCTGTATCTCAGAAGTGCACGAATGTAAATTCGGGCCTCATAATCAGATGTGTACCTTTGAATCAGGGGTGTTTCAGCCTTTCAAGACTAGACACCCTCATCAAAGGGTGACCAAACATGAGCTTGTGTTCCATGTCCAATCATGAGAATCGCCTAATTATGTAAATGGTGCAGCCCACGGGACTATGCAAGGTAGGGGGCATCCTCTCCCCTGAGAGAAAGCTTAGGTTGACCACATACCTTGTTCTCCCTCCTCCTGGAGTGTTGTGAACTGAGTTCTCAAATGGTGGGGATTTGTGAGTGGGTTAATGCTCTTTGAACCTCTGCATTCCACTTCAACCGGATAGAGTTTCGCTTTCCATCCTCGTTGATGAGCATCTGCTGCCAGTTATGTATATCACAGTTTCTTGCACTCATAGGCCTCTTCTGTTGAATTCTTCCATGGAACAGTGAGCTCTGATATACACAGACTTCAGTGAAGGGTTACCAAATCTGTCCTAAGGGTGGAAAGATTAGCTTCTGGCCAATATCGACTAGCATCTTACAGTGCTGGCTAGCTGTCCAACTTCTTACATGGCTAGCTGTCCAACTTCTGGTTTGGGGATGGTTGGGCTTCTCCTGTCGCTCTCGGATGAAGGTTGCGACTGACATTGGTTGCTCTCAGGGGCAAAGAGTTGTTGGTATTCCTCTTGCTCTCAAGAGCTGCTACCAGACTCTTGAGGACCTGATTGTGCCTCTACGTGTAGCGGCCTTGTGTGAGGCTGGTCTTACAGCCAGTCAAGATATGTTTGAGAGTCACTGGAGTTAGTCAGAGGGCACAGCATGGATCCTCGACATACCACTGGTGGAGGTTTTTTGGAGATGGGAACACAACATAGGTGGCTCTGATGATGAAGCTGGTGTTGCTTGCCTCCATTTCTCTGAGCTCCCTCAAACTGAGCTTTCTCCTCTTCAGGCTTTCCCACCTCCTCAACCACCATTTTCCACCTTTTCTGATTTTGAGGCCTTACACCATGTTGGCTTACTTGCCATAAAGTCAAAACTTCCTCTTCCCAACTGGACAATATTGCTACAATATTGCTGTGCCTCAGGGCTGATGTAGCATGCTGCACTGCATTGGATGGTGTTAATTTCCATCCAGTTATCAGAGATGGAGCAGCATTGCTGATGGTCTGGTCTCTGGAGTCCTTCAGAGTCATCAGGAGTCTTACTTTAGAGCATTTGTACTCTTGATAGACAATTCAAGGACCCCTTTGCCATAGAGACTGAAGTTAGTAAGACAGTGTGGGACGCCAAGCCATTTCTTCACATGTACTCCGTCTTCTCCACAGTTGTTATTGGGAGCTCGTAGATAGCGAGTGGCCACATTATCCAAGGGAGAAGTCCAAATTGCAGGCACCAGAGCTTGAGCATCCCTGGCAGTAGGGTCTTGTCGATGTTTTCCAGACTGTTGATGTCCTTACTTGCTACACTTGGTCTTATCCTTAAGGCTTGTGTTAGACCATCTTCCCAGGCTCCACGGGTTGCTCAGATTCTGTAGGTATTGGGTCATCACCAATGCAGAACTTGACATTTTTAAGCTGTCCCTTGGCTATTGAAATGCTTCATGACTTAATCGGCTTGATTTTCATACTTTCACTCTGTATGTTCTCCTATAGTGTTCCAAGTAACCACCTGGTACATGCTGCAGTAGTGGACAGAGTGGTCATGACATCCATGGTATGTTCAGATAGGTGGAAGGTAGAAACCCACCCTCCAAACTGATGAGTGCGGACACGTCTTTCGCAACTGAGCTGAACACATTCTACGCTCACTTCGAGGCTGCAGCCGGCAATGGTGCTAATGAGGCTAACAGTGCTAACAGCACTACCAAGGTAAGCGCATAAACATGCAGGTCGTTGGGAAGCAGAGACACCTGATCATCAGCAAGAGGGAATTAAGGAGAGCCTTCAGGAGATTGAACGCCAGGAAAGCAGCAGGACTGGATGGGATCGCCACCCGAGTCATCAAAGATTTCGCCGAACTAGCCAACTGGTGTTCACGGACATCTTCAACTCATCCCTGAGCCAGGGCATCATAACAGCTTGCTTCAAACAATCCGGCATTTTTCCAGTCCCGAAGAAATGCCACAGCCAGCATGTTTAAATTAATTTCGCAGAGTGGCTTTAACACCAGTTGTGATGAAGTGCTTTGAGAGGATCATCAAAGACCTCATCACCTCATTACTTTCAGACTCTATGGATTCTTTACAGTTCGGATACTACCACAGCCATTCTACAGATGACGTCATAACATCCATGCTTCATACCACACATTCTTAACACATCTGGACACCAGGAGGGGTAATTATGTCAAATTGTTGTTTGTGGACTACCGCTCTGCATTTAACATGATTATTTCCTCCACACTATCCACCAAGTTGTAATACCTTGGACTTAATCCATCGTTGTGTCACTGGATCTATAACTTTTTAACAGACAGAACACAACATGTTTTCCGCACCCTTACCCTGAACACTGGAGCCCCCCAGGACCCATGTCCTGAGTCTCCTGCTGTACTCACTGTACACCCATGACTGTGTAGCCACTTCCAGCTCCACTATCATCATAAAATTTGCTAATGACATGATTGTGGTAGCCCTGATCTCCAACAATGATGAGATGGTCTACCTAGAGGAGATTAAACACCTGGAGGGCTGGTGTCAGGACAACAACCTCCTCCTTAAGAGGTAATATCACTGTCTGGTTCGGAAACACCACCAAGCAGGACAGACTGGCTCTTCAGAAGGTGGTGCATTCAGCTGAGTGCATTACTCAGACAGAGCGTCCTGATCTGCAGTCCATATACAGGAAACGGTGCTGCTCAAGGAAGATAGTCAAGGATGCTATGAACTGTTTTCTCTGTTGCCATCTGGGAAGTGTTTTCATGCTATGCAAACCAAGACAGAGAATGAGAAGAAGCTTTTTCCACAAGCTATTTGAAGACTAAATGAAAATAGCAACTATGCCTAATATATATGGGGCAGGAATGGTCTGGTGGTTAGGGAACTGGTCTTGTGCCCGGAGGGTCATGGGCTCAATTCCCAGGCCCTAGGTCATGACTGGAGTGCCCTTGAGCAAGACACTTAACCCCAACTGCTCCCCGGGCGTCGGGCTAAAGATGTCTACCACTGTGGGCACGTGTGCACCACAGCTGTGGGCTAAGGCTGCCTTGGACGGGGACCAAATCCTTATTAAAACACTGTCTTGTATAGAGTAGCATTGTTCTTGATCTAGGGTACCATTTTTTTGTTTTCAGCAAATGTACTGCAAAAGGGACTGACCTGACCTTTGTGCAGATAGCCCTCTGTCTGAACACGCTGTTGAAACAGGAGCAGACAGAGCAGGCTGTTTTGGGCAGGCAAGTTTTGGAACGGGGAATTGCACATGAAAGTGTCGGCTAACAACACAGCAGGACTGTATTTGCTTGCCTGGGCACATGTTACAACACAAGCGAGAAACACTGTCAAATTCCATTTAGTCTATACTGTCCATAGTCCTATTGATCACCTGTGGCAAGGCAGAACTAACTGCGACTCGGACTATGCCAAAGATACCGCCCATTTGTAAGAAAAGGCTGAAATGCAGCACTTCAACAATTAACAATACGCACTTCAACAATTAACCTCTTGGGTCAAGAGAGCATTCTTTTGATTAAGCACAGGAATGTGTGCTATAACATGTCCTTTCACATGGCAATAAAAGCACTCATGTGGCAATCTTGAGCAGTAGAAGAAGGAGCTTCTATCTTTGAGGGAATCACCAATGTTCTTAAGCTCTTTGAGGTGTTGCAAAGTGGTTACGTTATAAGCAGAACACCATTTCTCAAACATCTGGCTGTTTGTTTTTCAGTCTAAAATTCTGCCTATAAGTGTCTGGTACTAATTTGTATGTTTAAAGAACAATGGCTTTCACTGTATCATAATTCAAGCTCTGCTCAAGCAACAGAAAGAACATACATCCTGGGCTTTTACACTGGAGCAACAGAGGCCACACCTCTTTTGGCCCTTTAGTATCATTGCTATACATTCAAACACTGCAAAATAAGCATCAACTTCATTTTCCTTGAAATGCTGAGTCCAAACTAATCTGTCAACTGTCAAAGTGGAAAGTAACAGAAACAGAAGAATCTGAGATACTGGAGACACGTATGGAATGGGGCTTAGGTACAGGTGTACACGGAGGAGCAGGGCTAGTTGGTGTCGGGGAGGTAGCCCTATGAGGTTGAGGTTGGAGTCTCTCCAGATGCATAGTTAGCCCTTTGAGCATCACTTCCTTTTCTGTGTCTACTCACAAAGCCTGAAGACGTGATAGCTCAGTCTCACATTATTGTTTCCTTATCTCCAGTTCTAATTCCTTATGCTTCAGCTCTAGGGCAGGGGCAAAAGTGTGAGACCTCCTAGGATCTGTCAGTGTAACAATATTGATTAATTATGAATAATTATAAGGGGCACTATTACTGTATTTTTATAACTGTAATAGATGAAATGATGATATATCAGTCTCATTACTGTGACGAGCAGGGATTGAGAACAAAAAGGAAGATATCATGCCAAGTCTCAGGGAAAAAGAAGGGTTTAATGAAATAAAGTGCGCAAACCAAAAACCCGTGACTTGTTCCAAATTAAGGAAACAATAACCAACAGTCAACTGGTACAAAGACAAGACATATATAGAGAAAAAAAACGACCGTCAGGTGAGGGGGATAATAGGCCCCGCCACCTAAGGGACACACACAATGCAACAACAACAGGGCAACTGCCACTGTGACGGAGGCGACCGGCAGGGGGAGCCTCCCGTAGCGTGACAATTACCGAAGGTGAAGCTCAGAGTCTGCGCAGTGACCTGGTTGAAATATATTTGACACGGTAATTGGTTTAATCAACAAATGCAAATTTTATTGATTAATATATATCAACAGTTAAACATTATAATGCCTACAACTTGGTTTAGGTTCAGAGAGTTAATGTCAAAGTCAAAGTCAAATTTATTTAAATAGCGCTTTTTACAACACGTTGTCACAAAGCAGCTTTACAATCATATGGGTTCAGATCCCTAATGAGCAAGTCAGAGGCGACAGTGGCGAGGAAAAACTCCCTAAGATGGCAGGAATTTAGGAAAAACTTTGGGAGAACCAAGACTCAAAAGGGAACCCATCCTCCATTGGGCGTTCCGCTAGCAGAAGTCTGCATTTATAAATATAGTTCTAGAGTTATAGTCCTAATTCCAGGCCGACTAGTCACAGTCCCTTCAATGCAGATGGTGAGCCTCATGTAGGAGTTGGCATCAACGCGTCTTCTTGCAGCAATGGCACATCCAACCACGGCATCGGCACATCCACTGGCAAGCCACATCATCTCCTAGGTGCTTGTATGGTGTAGTCTTTTGTAGAAGCATGCAATCAAGATATAAAATACAGTTTGAGTATGTGAACATCAATTTAGACAACCATAGATTTAACAGACATACATAGGACACGTGCCAGTGATTAGCATGTGGCTCCGGCAGGCTTATCTATAGCAGCATAACTAAAGGGAGGGGCCTGGAGTTGACCACAGTCAAGAGGGCTTACTGAGACATTGCTTTCCACCCAAGTCATTGTCACAACAAGACTGATCACATGACATGGCTGGATGATTGTCACGGTCTGCCCCGCCTCCCTCCTGTCATTCTCGTGCCTGATTGTTTTTGTAGCCATGTGTATTCTTAGCCCCGCCTCGTGTTTTGTATTCCCTGCCTCTCGTTTAGTCTTTCAGGTGTTTCGTGTTAGTTCTGTTGTATTTATACCCTCTGTTCGGTCTTCCGTGTGGCTGGTTATTTTGTCTACAGCCTCGTTCGTATATCTCTCTGTCTACAGCCCTTGTCGTTTCGTTGTCTTTGTACCTAGTCTAAAAACCTCTGTAGTATTTCTGTCGTAGCGTTTAGTCTCTCGTTGTATTCTGTTTCAGCTTCGTGTATGTTTCTAGTTCTCCCACAGTGTTAGTTTGCTAGTGTTTCTCTGTTTAACCATGTCTTTACGTGTCGGTTTTGTCTCGTGCTCTGGTCAGTCTCTCAATAAATCTTGCTCATCTCAGCGATTGTGTCCGCCTCGCAAATCTATGCCTCACGCGGCGTTACAATGATAGCATCAACATCTCAGATTACCAGAAAGCTCAATGACTAGAGGCCCCCAAGCTCCACACCTTCACAAGTAGAATACTAACTGAAGGCTTGATTAAACAGGTGAGTCTTGAGTCTAGATTTAAAGATTGGAACTGTGTCAGAATCTCAGTTTTGTGCTGGAAGGCTGTTCCATAACTGAGGGGCTTTAAAGGAGAAAGCTCTGCCTCCGGCTGTAGTCTTACTAATTTTTGGAACTAAGAGAAATCCTACATTTTGGGAGCGCAGAAGGTGAGATGGGCAATGAGTTCACTCAGATATTGTGGAGCAAGACCGTTCAATGCCTTATAGGTCAGCAGAAGAATTTTAAAATCAATTCGATATTTAACCGGAAGCCAGTGTAATGCCGAGAGAGTAGGACTAATATGATCGAATTTTCTAGCCCTAGTTAGGACTCTAGCTGCAGCATTCTGTACAAGTTGGAGTTTCTTTAGGGACTGTTTAGAGCATGCAATTGGAAGACCATTACAGTAGTCCAATCATGACGAGACAAAAGCATGGATCAGCTTCTCTGCATCAGCTAATGAAAGTAAATGTCTCATCTTGGCGATATTACGTAAATGGAAAAAGGCAGCCTTAGTGACATTGCATATATGTGTATCAAATGAAAGATTTGAATCAATAGTGACACCTAAGCTTTTTGCGGAAGATTGAAAAGCCATCTAGGGTGAGAGGGATATCAGACCAATTGCTTCTAGAAGCTTTTGGTCCAAGAAGCAACACCTCAGTCTTATCAGAATTTAGAAGAAGAAAATTAGACGGCATCCAGTTTTTTATGTCCTGGACGCAGTTCTCAATTTTGGGAGTAGTATTGACATCATCCAGATTAGAGGATATATACAACTGAGTATCATCTGCGTAGCAATGGAAGTTAATACCATGCCTACGAATGATTGTACCCAGCGGTAGCAAATACAATGAGAATAATATGGGGCCCAATACAGATCCATGAGGGACACCATATTTTACCTTCGTACGTTCTGAACATTTGTTATTTACAAGTACAAATTGGTAACGATCTGTCAGGTAGGATCTGAACCAGGAGAGTGCTTGACCTCTTATGCCAATAAGTATCTCCAGCCTATTCAGAAGAATATTGTGATCAATGGTGTCAAAAGTAGCACTAAGATCTAAAAAGAAATGTGTCCTTTATCAGAGGATATTAAGAGATCATTTACTACTTTAGTCAGTGCATTTTCAGTGCTGTGGTGGGGTCAAAATCCAGACTGAAATCGCTCTAGGACATGTTCTGTCTGTAAGAGTTGCGAAAAAACTACTTTTTGAATTTTGGAAATGAACGACAGATTAGAGATTGGCCTATAGTTGGACAGTTCCTGGAGATTAAGACCAGTTTTTTAATTAGTGGCTTGATGACTGCAAGTTTAAGTGATTTGGGGATGTAGCCTAGGCTCAGAGAATAGTTAATTATAGTAAGAAAGGGTTCTACATTACTGTGCAGTAATTCTTTGAGTAGATGAGACGGTACGGCATCTAGAATGCATGTGGAGGGTTTGGCGGATTTTACCAATGAAATAAGCTCCTCGTGACCAGTTGGGGAAAAAAAACTCCAAAAAAGCACCAGGACTGACTATACAGCTGTCAGGGTGCATTTGCAGGTTGACAGGGTCTGAGATAGCATGGCAAATTTTTTCCCTAATTTTATCAATCTTATCAATAAAGAACTTCATAAAACTGTTACTGCTGCACTCTTGTGGGATTTGGGATTCAATTTGGTCATGATTTCTAGTTAGGCTAGATACAGTTTAAAATAGGAGTCTTGGATTGTTTTTATGCTTTTCTATTAAAGCCGATAAGTATGAGGATTTTGCCGAATGGAGGGCTTGCTTATATTCAAGAAGGCTGCTTTTCCATAATGATCTATATACTTCTAACTTAGAATTTTGCCATTTACGCTCCAGGATTCGCGTGGCTCATTTGAGACTACGTGTTTGCTCGTTGTACCAAGGCGCCATCTTTCTCTCATTTACTCGCAATGGCGCAACCTTGTTTAAAGCTGTACGGAGAGAAAACTCGACGTGCTTGGTAATACGCTCTACCTCTTCTGGAGCTACAGGTGGATCCCTGTTTGTCAGATCCGGTAAAGTATCAATGATCACAGATATAGTACTAGATGTAATAATTCGTTTAGTTTGGTAACGGGGCTGCCGATGAATACCGACGCTCAAACGCAACTCGTCCGTTATGAGGCTGTGGTCAGAAATGGCTTCACTCTGAGGATGTACTGCTAAACTGGATATGTCAAAACCAAATATATGACTACAATTATGCGTAGGACCCACCACATTCTGAGTGATACCCATTGAATCAAGAATTGCTTGAAAGTTTATTCTAAAAGAGTCATGTAGATTTTCAAAGTGGATGTTAAAATCGCCAACTATAATCACCTTATCAGCCGATATCACTATAAGAGACAGGAAGTCCAAAAACTCCTGCAAAAACTCAGTGTATGATCCAGGGAGGCGGTAAATAGTAATTAACATAAACGACTGTTTGGCTTTGTTTGTTGATGATAAATTTGACACAGTGAGAATGAGATTTTCAAATTAAACTTGAAGCCTGATTTTTGACAGACGCCTATTTCGGAGTCATATAGTGTGGCAACACCACCTCCGCGAACATTTGGACGGGGGTTATGAGTGTATCTATAGCCAGAGGGAGACGCTTCGTCAAGGGCCATATAGTCGTCTGGCCAAGTCCAGGTTTCAGTCAAGCTTAGATTATGTTCAGTAATCATTTCATTAACAAGCAGTGCTTGAAATGACAGAGATCTTATATTTAGCAATCCTAATTTCAGATTTAAATGATTATCAGCGGCAGCGTTGTTGAATTTAACATCTATCAAATTTTGTCTGATTTTTGATACTCGAGGAACAGACACAGTTTCAATCCTTTGTGACCTAGGTGACGTCTCCTCACAGCTCGCAGACAGTCGGTTTAGCCTGTGTGTCTGCTGCCTGGTCTCGACTCTGGTTTGTCAATCCCCATTAACTACTCCTACACTACCATTATTAAGCCTAGCGGATATATACTATTAAATATGAGAACAGCACCCTCCCAAGCCTCCGCTTCAAAAGGCCAGGCCTATACTCAAAACGTGTCCAGTTGTCTATATAACCCACTTTGTTTCCTGAGCACCATTTGGACATCCAGCCACGCCGAACTGGAATGGAGCCAGAGCATATTACAGCATCTGACATCGTCCCCGCTAACTCACACACCTCTTTAACATTATCTTTAGTAATCTCTGATTGTCTCAACTCTCAAGGACTTCCTAGGGCCCGGATGCGCTCCTCTAAACGGGAAATCTTCTCCGTCAGGCTAATGATTACAAAATTACCACTACTGACGGATGAAGTGTAACTATACATGCCACACTTAGCACAAGCAAAAAGACATTAGCTTCGTTTATGTTGTACATCGATGTTTTTGAAGGTGGAAAAGGTCTTCCGATGGCTCGTGGAGGTTGCTGGTATCGGAGTTATGTGTAGATATATCTGAAATTATATCCGAAGGTTTTTTAAGATATTGAAAATGAATAAGTAACTCGTTTAGTAGTATGGAAAACAGTGGCGTTCGCACGAAAAATGGTTAGAAAAAATCAAGTTATTAACTGAATCAGAGGAAGGACAAAATAACTGAAGTTAAACTAACTATGAAACAGAAAACTCCACAGACCATTTAAACCAATGTTAATAAACCCAAAAGCTATGATAAGTAAATGAAAATGGAGGAAAATGGCTTATGGATGAAACTAATAACTGGAAGATACTGGCGTGTCTTACATCTATGCTAAAATTAGATGAAAGCTAGGCTTGACATGCAAGCAAAGAAGTGGCTAAAATGTATCACGCTACTTTGGTCAGAGAAGCTAATCCTATACTGAGCATAAATTAGAATAGCAGCGAACAAGACTGGCATCAAAGCTGCATGATGAATGAAGGCGCCAGGAATACATGGTATTTTGAGGTCTAAGATAAACCCAGGCGTGCTTTCTGATTTTATACCAAGCACTCTCAAAGACCCAGCTGTTCTGTGAAGTTGAGCGACGATGTATGAGCGGATCCGTTCCGGAACCGCTGTACACTTGGTTGAGTAATCAAGGCCTTTGTAGACTTGGATAGGTGTGCGCGCTCGCCAGTCTTTATGCTATACTGTAGAATTTGTAGAAGAACTAATCCTAACTCTACAAACGAACACGAGAAGCAAGATAACTTTGCGGCACGCCTTAGAGCAAATTATATGAATTTAAACAAACTCATGGGCTAAACAGATGTTAGCCTTGACTTAATATACGGGGGTAATATACCCATCACCCGCCGAGCATCCCCGAGCCACCCTGGACCACAACTGCCCAGGGGAGCGGGCCAGCCGCCACGCCGGAGCACCAGGCTGGGCCCGAAACCCCAAGACGCCCCCCTTCTGGAGGGGAGAAGTAACCACAGGGGAGCAGCTGGGTGAGGACTGGGCACGACAAGCCACAGAGCCAGCTGTCCTCACACATACACTCAATGTCATATATACCTTCACCCCCATATATACACCCACACACCTTCGTTCATACCTATATACACTCCTACATACATATATGTAGGTCCAGAAGAAATAGTCTTCTGGAAGAGGAGAACCAGCTACTTAAGTCAAGCCTAATTCTTGGATTCCCTTGAAGTAGACGTTTTCGTGGAAATCCAGGCACATTTGTTGTAGCAATGTTTTGGCTTGTTTCCAACTCTAATATCTGACTTCAACTTCAACTGACTTTTCTACTGGGTTGCGAAGTTTTAGGGTGTTGCAAGAAGGGAGGGATAAGCTGTCATGCCTATGAATATTCAAAGATAAGGCATTTCCCTTCAGTTATAAACAAAAGAAATGCAACAACTAAGACACAGAAGCATGGCAAAGAGAGAAAAAGTTAAATTACATATCAACAGACACAGAAAAGTGTATACTCATTTAGGAATAAAAAAAGAATTGGTTTGTCAGGATATATTACTTAAGGCATTTCAATACTTTTCACTCTTCCAAAGCCATCTGACTTAACAGGCTTCCTTAACTCACTATACTAGAGTTGAGGAGGTAATCAATTTAGTAGTAACAATAACCAAATTAATACATGTACATAATACTAATGAGAATAAAAGAGATGTGATATTAGTCTCATAAGTGAATAACATGGTAAACGGGAAATCAATAATATATATGCATTAATAGGGAACACAGTTCACATAATCATTTCAATAATAATGAGACTGGATTTAATCTTCATGTTCAAACATCAGTCCTGATAGCACAGTGTAGCTGGCTCCATGATCAGATAATCCTGTTTTCTCCTTTTCTTTATTAGAATAATTCCAAGTTTGGTGTCTTTGGAAAAGTCTTGAAGAGCTGCTTCCTCTAAAAGGGGTTAGAATCCAGTACCTATCCCAGAATATAGGGTTATAAGAATCATGGTCAATTCTGGCATTCTTGGATATAGGTCTGTTGCAAAGGTGATGCTTTGTGCTTAGGAATGCATAATGTAAGCAATGGAGGCTATAATTGGGGTTCTCGGCCCTGGTGCAAACCGTAATTCCTCAGCCTAAGGTCCTGGTGAATCTGATAAGAAAAGTGTTCTCAGTCCAGGGGTCGTGAACTTTGGGTCCGCAGTGGAGGGGCTGAAAGAAAACCTTTCTTAGCATTTTTCACTTCATGCTGCAGGAACCTTAAAGGACCAGAGATGTTTATTTTCAAACTTTATGAAGGGATGATCTTCCTGTGATTGTGGCGGTAGACCCTCTGAGCAAGGGAATGAAAAATCTTCTGCTTTCTTCACTACACAGCTTCAATCAATCAATCAATCAAAATTTATTCATATAGCGCTTTACAATGGTTGTTGCCACAAAGCAGCTTTACAAGTGTCTGAGTCCAAGCCCGCAGTGAGTAAGCCAATGGCGAAAGTGGCAAGGAAAAACTACCTAAGAGCATGAGGAAGAAACTTTGAGAGGAACCAAGACTCAGGGGGGGAACCTATCCTCCTTTGGCTGACACCGGTCACATAACAATTAGAGAAATACATAAACAAAGAAAAGATGGGAATGATAATTCTCATCTTTCTTTGTTTTTATATACATGAGTTCTCGAAGTAATTCCTATTCAGTCCTAAACTTCTTGATGGTTGGTAATAGTAGTCCAGGGCCACAGAGATATAGCCATATCAGGGGAGAATTTGGGGTGGTGAGCGGGTCCAGGGCAGTGGGTTGATCCTTCATCATAGGTGGTTAGGCAGGAGATGGATGGCCCTGGGTGGATGTCAGGAAAGGCTCGTCTTTCCTCGTCTCAGTATTTCTCGGGTAGGCGGGCAGCCATTTGGAAAAAGAAAAGAGGGAAAATCAGCTCTGTAAGTATAACCACAGGGTCGATCTCTGCCTCTGCCGTGTCTGCACCCTGGCCCAGACACCCTTCCTGTTGAGGTAAACAGAAGACTCCAGTAGCCTCTGTATGTATCTCCCTCTTAGTGGCAGAGCGAGTAAATAATGGACAAGTCTACCAAGGGGCCAAAGGTGTAATAAGGATGCTGGAGTATTAGATATTTACAATGTCAAAATAAATGCAAGATAAGTACATACATAAATACAGGTGAGAAACTCCTTCCTGTTGAAACTACCTTATACAGCATGATAAGGCCGCATGTGATATAGACGTCTCTCAAAAATCAGGCTTCAAGTTTCATTCTTTTGAATACCTCATTCTCACTGTGTCAAATTTGTCCTCTACCAACCAAGCGTCAGTTGTTTATGTTACGACTCTTCACCTCCGGGTTCCTACTCAAGTTTTTGTAGGATTTTCGGACTTCCTGTCTAATATAGTGTGATCAACTGATAAGATTATAGTTGCCGATTCTAATATCCACTTTAAAAATGTACATGAATCTTTTAGAATAAATGTTCAAGCAATTCTTGATTCAGTGGGTATCACTCAGAATGTGGTGCATCCTACGCATAAATAATCATACTTTAGACATGGTCTTATTGTTTGGTATTGACATAGACAGTTTAATAGTACTTCCTCAAAGTGAGGCCGTTTAACGTACGAGCTGCGTTTGAGCGATGGTATTCATCGGCCGCCCCACTATCAAAATAAACAATCTATAACGTCCACTACCATACTACGTTCATTGATACTTTACCGGATCTGACAAACAACGATCCACCTCTAGCTCCGGAAGTGCTTGAGCAGAGCACGTCGAGAATTCTATCCATACAGCTTTAGACAAGGTTACGCCATTGCGATCTAAGAGTAATGTGAGAGTGAGTGAAGTGACAGAAGAATGGCTCCTTGGTACAATGAGCACAAGTGTAGTCTCAAACGAGCCGTGCAAATCCTGGAATGTAAATGACGAAACTCTAAATTAGAAGTATATAGAGTGTTGTGGAAAAACAAGCCTTATTGAATATAAGCATGCCCTCCATACGGCAAAAAAATTCTTCCTACATATCAGCTTTAATAGAAAAACATAAAAATAATGTTTAACTAAGGCTAGAAAATTCGATCATATTACTGCTACTCTCTTGGCGTTGCACTGGCTTCCAGTTAATAAAAATAACTGATTTTAAAATTCTTCTGTTGACCTATAAGGCATTAAACGGTCTTGCTCCACAATATCTGAGTGAACTCATTGCATACTATACCCCTTCTCACCTGCTGCGCTCTCAAAATGCAGGATTTCTCTAAAAATTTGCAAGAATACAGCCAGAGGCAGAGGCTTCTCCTTTAAAGCCCCTCAGTTATGGAATAGTCTTCCAGCTCCAATCCGAGATTCTGACACAGTGCCAATCTTTAAATTTAGACTTCAGACTCGTGTATTTAATCAAGCATTCAGTTAATATTTTACATGTGAAGGTGTGGAGCTAAGAGGCCACCAGTTAATGCGTCTTCTATAATCTGAGATGTTGACGCTGTCATCCAGCCATGTCATGCGTTCACTCTAGTTGTGATAATGACTTGGGTGGAAAGCAATGGCTCAGTGAGCCCCCTTGACTGTGGTCACCTCCAGGCCCCTACCTTTAGTTATATTGCTATAGATAAGCCTGCTGGAGCCACATTGCCAACAGTTGTTGTCACAAAGCAGCTTTACAAGTGTCCGAGTCCAGGCCTCCAGTGAGCAAGCCAAGGGCAACAGTGGTATGGAAAAGGAGCATGAGGAAGAAACCTTGAGAGGAACCAAGACTCAGTGGGGGAGCCCATCCTCCTCTGACTGAACATCAACAGCGCTTTTATACATTCTGAATGCTTAAACCATGATGTCCGTGAAAAACAGTTGCAAACTAACTTGAACAGAATGATAAAGCTATACTTTCTAAGACAGATGTAAAAATAGTGTTTTATAACATTGGCAATTTTCATAAAATAATTAATGGGAACTCTTGTTATTTTGAATATGTAAGGGCTTAAACAGCATTTTCAATCATTCTTAAGACTTAAAATATGCTGAGCCAAGTTCAAAATAACTTGTATAAAATGATAAGGATACATTTTTGTCGCCATTTATCATATGACAGCAAGGTTTCCGAGTGAAAATCAACCGTTCTGAACGCTTAAAAAAGTTCAGAATGCATGTTTGTGAATAAATTATGCAGAAGTGTATTGTACAGCTCCTGGTCCTGGGGGCACAAAGACAGACAACCACATACAAAAGATGTTTAGGATTTTCATGTCACAAAAGGAATAATGTAACTGATGCAAGTAGCAGTAAGAAAACTTTTTAACATTCAGTTAATGAGGACATGTTAATCTCCTGTTAATCAGACCACATAAAAAATTAGGAAACCTTTCATACTATACCACCCATATCAGTGCACGCACATGCACACACACACACATACACTCGTCTCATACTGATTTTTACATTTTCTTTCTCATGCCCCATGTTGTGGTCTCGATCGATGTTTGTGTGTGTGTGTGTGTGTGTGTGAGAGAGAGAGAGAAAGCATGAGTTTAAGTTTATGTGCAGTCTGACTAGGTGTGTTCTTTGATTTCTCTCGAGGGGGGCTCTGACATTTTTAACACAAACACTTGTGGCATTTGAGTCAGTGCCAAGTCTTACAGTAGCCAGACAAAATCAATGTATAGTCATACAGTACCACAAATAAATCACTCATGCTGTCTGCTTTGAGTCATTTGAGAAAGGCAGTGCGAAGATTGGCCCCTTGAAGTTAAACACTTTCTGCATGAATGCAATGAGACCAGCAACTCTCTGTCATTAAAGGTTTCCCAAAAAGTATCAAAAGTATAGGGTTGTCTTAACTATGAGAGAGAGAATGTAGATCTCATTCTATGATAAATTTTCTTTTTTAGAAAAAAAGGGGGTAAGGAAATTTAGGAATACTCTGTTATGGGTTATGTAGGTAAAATCCCCACCTATATTTTTATATGAATTCAGCTCTGAAAAGTACAAATATTGTCTCAGAAATCAATTGCCGCAATCAGATTTGCAATATCTCAAAAAAATTAAAAGCTATTGAATTTTCAATGTGTTCTATGTCCCTATCCCCCAATGTGGACAGCACATTGAACGCGTCAAACTATCCCAGTTGTTGATGCAACTTTCTGTGTTGATAACTTTTGAACAACAAAAGATCAGATTGTGGCGATCAATTTCTGAGACAATTCCGTTCTTGGCTACGCTCGTAGGCTACATGACCACCATCCCATTGCAAAACTTGCCACTGATCAAATATGGTGGCTTTCAAGATGATGGCCATGTTTTGGACATAGCCTAAAAAGTAGGTTCCCTCACCCATTAGTTGTATTCAGATGTCATATTCCCTTGCATTTCTGAAATAAATGTGTCCTGTGACTTTTGATTTATCAATATCTATATTGAAGGAGAATGTACAGAATAAGACACTACAGCAAGGTAATAACAGCAAATATGACATTCTCCACATCAACATGAACTGCCTTCCACAGGGCTCAAGACTGCGACTCTTTAGCTAGGCCAAACAACAATGGGCAAAGGGGCCCCCCTTGTCTTGTGCCCTTAGTAAGCGAGAAAAGTTGTGAGCATTTATTGTATGTAGTCACCAAGGCTTTTGGGGGAGGTATACAGCAAGCGAATCCAGAAAATAAATTTCGGTCCAAATGCAAACATTGTAAATAAATATGGCCACTCAAATATGGCTGAAAACGTTTTCGGTATCCAAGGAGATAACTACTTCTACTATCAATTTAGCTTGATTTTTAAATATTCATTGGAGATCTTCTGTAGGTGGCAGGATGCAGAATTGTTTGTGAAGTCCGCAGTCTGAAAAGGAATGGGGCCGGGGCAGTCCCTTGTGGCGCCCCTGTGCTGCAGAGAACTGTGTCAGAAATGCAGTCCTTAAGGAACCATGACCCTAAATTCTGACAGACTCAAACATTTAACAAGTCAACCAACCTTTCTCATCCTACAGACATATGTTCACACTGTCCCTGTGTTTCTCTCTTTGTTCCCCTCTTTGTCCCCTTGCAGGTTGTTCTAGGCCAGATATATTCTGTGAACAGCCTAGAACAACCTGCCTGGGGACAAAGAAGGGAGAAACACTGGGACAGGGATGGTCACATTAACAAACATAGGCACATGCAACACTAAGGGTACAAACAGGAACACAGGGTTGGGAATAAACACTGGGGCACACATATACACAAGCACAGATAAATACCACAAACAAAGGGGTATCCCAGACGCCATGCCGGCAAACCCACTTTTGGCAGGGGCAGCGACCTTCGGGAGGCAGGCATGCAGACTATACAAGACAGCCGGCAATATTTAGCAAAGTCAGTAAGGAAGCACAGAATTAATATACACAGAAATCAGAGTCAGGTGTTAATATTCAGGTGATGAGTCTCCTTGTGGCATTGTGGGTAGTGCAGTCCTCTGTGGTGGAAGATGTGACATGTAGCTTTAGTAACTAGATTCCTAAGAACACAGAGCAGTGTATTAGTTCCCCAGTGTCCAAAAGATGATTATCCAACAGTGTATTTGTTCAATTCATTAATTCGAAATACAACTGTAACGCAATTTACTCCAATACATTTACTAAAATGCCTGCTGCAAATATACAAAAATGTCAAATTTGATATCTCTGCCAATAAGCATGATGAAAAAAATTGCCAGCTAACTTTCTGTAAAAAATAGCAGCGGCTACCTTCCAAGGCATACACAAGTATGCTGCTATATGAACTTCTCCCATCTCCCATAACAACCAAAGCATGATGGTATGAATTACTGATTCTGATTAAGCTCGATATGTTTATTTTTAAGTAACCATATTCATCTGTCATCTTCACTAGAATCATTATTACTACTATGATTCTGGGAGCTTATTCATAGACTCTGCATTGCTTGCTAATGATGTATGTGAACATCAATTTAAACAACCATATATATAGCACACATGCCGTTGATTAGTGGCTCCAGCAGGCTTATCTATAGCAGCATAACTAAAGGGATGGGCCTGGAGGTGACCACAGTCATGAGGGCTCACTGAGTCATTGCTTTGCCCCCAAGTCATTATCACTAGAGTGAACACATGACATGGCTGGGTGACAGCATCAACATCTCAGATTACCAGAAGATTCAGTGACAGGGGGCTTCTTAGCTCCACACCTTCACATGTAGAATATTAACTGAAGGCTTGATTAAATAGGCGAGTCTGAAGTCTAAATTTAAAGATTGGCACTGTGTCAGAATCTCGGATTGGAGCTGGAAGACTATTCCATAACTGAGGGGCTTTAAAGGAGAAGCCTCTGCCTCTGGCTGTAGTCTTGCTAATTTTAAGAACTAAGAGAAATCCTGCATTTTGAGAGTGCAGCAGGTTATAGTATGCAATGAGTTCACTCAGATATTGTGGGGCAATACAATAATAACGCCTTAAGTCAACAGAAGAATCTTAAAATCAATTCTATATTTAACCGGAAGCCAGTGCAACACAGAGAGAGTAGGATATATATATATATATATATATATATATACACACACACACACACACATATATATACCTAAAATATATCTAAATGTGTTTATTTTACAAATCAAAATATTTAAATATTCTAATATACAGTACTGTGCAAAAGTTTTAGGTAGGTGTGAAAAAATGCTGTACACTAAGAATGCTTTCAAAAATATAAATAATAATTATTTGATCAATTTACAAAATGCAAAGTGAATAAACAAAAGAAAAATCTAAATCAAACCAATATTTCTTGTTACTACCCTTTGCCTTCAAACCAGCATAAATTCTTATAGGTACATTTGCACAAAGTCATCTCAACATCATCAAGTCTGTCTGGGATTACATGACGAGACATAAGGATTTGAGAAAGTCTGTGGTTAGTTCAAGATATTTGGAACAACCTACCAGCCGAGTTCCTTCAAACACTGTGTGCAAGTGTACCTAGAAGAATTGATGCTGTTTTGAAGGCAAAGGGTGGTCAACACCAAATACTGATTTGATTTACATTTCTTTTCTGTTCATTCACTGCATTTTGTTAATTGATGAAAATAAACTATTAACACTTCCATTTTTGAAAGCATTCTTAGTTTACATCATTTTTTTCACACCTGCCTAAAACTTTTGCACAGTACTGTATATAGCTATAATATGTATATATATATATACATACATATATATAAACATTATAGATAGAAGCAAGAACAGACTGTGTGTATGTGTATATATATATATATATATATATATATATATATATATATATATATATATACTGTATCTCGCTTGCTAAACAATGTCTAATGTTCTTGCTTCAGAATTTATCTAAATTAGCAGTTTGCCAAGCTAACCTGATAACTTTGCAAGAGACTAAAAATGAAATATTTTGTTCAGTTTCTAACATACCGTCAAATAAACTGCAGCTCTGTTCGACCAAAATATTGATAGCTGGCTTAAACAAATATGAAAACAAGCACCCGACAATTTGTGCATATACTACACAGACTTTCTGGTTCAATACCACCCCAGAATGGAAACAGTGCCACCTCCTCTCTGGTGCCTCATATATGTACACAGCAGAGGAATGAGCAATGAGATCTGCGTACAAACCCATCTCATTTTAACACAAGTTTAAGCTCATAACTCCAAGTCAAGCTCCAAGTACACAACAGCAAAACGCCTCTACTACGAAGGAAAGTGAAGCAATGAAACTCATCCAAGTCCAATATGACAACATTTATGCACTGCATCATGACACCACCAATAGAAAGAGGTAAGTGGCCGTTGGAGGAAATAAGGACAGGAGTTTCAGGATGTGTTCACAGGTTACACAAGCTTTAAAGGTGAAAATAAAGTGGAAGTGGACACAACAGTGCAGCCTGTCAAACTCTCAAAGACTCCCAGTGACAATGATGATGACACTAAAAGAGAAACTGATGAGTCTTGCTGATAGAGAAATAATATCACCAGTGGAATGCAGTACTGAATGGATCAGTGGCATGGTGCCAGTGCAGAAGCTTAATGGCAGACCCAGGATATGTATTGACCCGAGACCACTCAATAAAGCTTTAAAGCACAGCCACTTCCAACAATAGAACACGTTTTACCAATTGTATCAAAAGCAAAGGTCTTCACAGTGTGTGATGTGAAACATGGCTTTTGACATGCAAAACTTGCAGTGGAATCAAGTTACCTAACGACATTAACAAATCCTTTTTTGGTCATTCTCGCTGGCTGAGAATGCCAATGGGGATCAGCCTGGCACAAGAAGTTTTCCAGCGCAAGAAATTTCCAGGCACATACATCCTCGCAGATGACTTCCTTATCACGGAAGAAGGTTAGACAACTGAGGATGGAATAAAAAAACATTACAAAATCTGAGACTATTCCTAAAAAGGTGCAGAGAAATAAATATCAAGTGGAATGCAGACAAACTCAAGCTCAGGAGACCGTAAATGCCCTACATTGGACACTGCAGAGTGACTAAAAGCAGACCCAGAGAAAGTGCGTGCCATCTAACTGATGTTAAAGGTGTTCAATGAATAGTAGGAATGGTCAATTATTTGTTCAAGTTTTATGAACACTTGTCAGACGACTATGAGATTCTCAGACAACACACACAAATGCAGGAAAATACATTCAAAATAACACAACATAATGCAGGTTGATCTTTGAAATACTACAGGCCAGAGGAGGAGCTGACATTGCTATACGATGCATGTGAGGTCTAGGAGCAGCTTTAACTCAAGGAGGTAAACCAGTCACGCACACAAGCTTTGATGTTCACAGAAAGAAGCTATGCACAAATTGAAAAAGTGTGTCTGGCTATAGTTTTTGGCATGGAGAGATTCCACCAATACACCTATGGTCGTCTTGTCAGAGTCCAGTCAAACCATAAACCTCTTACGACCAGGCTACAAAAAATTGACAAACCTGACATGTTCCAGGACATGATATGTTACTCGCAGACACTTTGTGTAGGGCTTACCTACAAAACAGAAACAAAAGTCAGAGTTAGAGACTGACTGTGTCAACATGGTCGAATATGTGCGAGTCTCAGGGAAAGAATTGACAAAATACACACAGCGACACAAGCTATCTCTAAACTACAGATCCTGATAGAAAACAATACAAAAAGTATGGCCAAACTGTAGACAAAAAAAGATGTACCTGTTGAAATAACACAATATTACTCGTTACAGGGTGAACTGAGCACCCAAGATGAACTAGTCTTGAGGGGTGAGAGAGTAGTAATTCCAGCCTCCAGACAAAAACGGGACAGGCACAGGAACAGACACAGGAACAGAAACAGACAACATGACACGGGCAAAGACAAAACCAGGAACCACAGAAGGCAGAAAAGATAAATCAGAACTCATATATGAGGGCGGGGAGGCGGGGAAACAGGGAGAGACAGGAGACTCAAAACAGGGCGGGGACGGGCGGGGCCTGAGGCACTTCGCAGGGCGGGATGGGCGGGGCACGGGGAACTTCGCAGGGCGGGACAGGCGGGGCACGGGGAACTTCGCAGGGCGGGGTCCGAGGCGCAGCAAGGCGCACAGGCAGTCCCAGGTCCACAGGTGGCGCTGCGGGAACAGGCGGTGTAGGTGACCCCTTCCGGGTCGTGGGAACAGGTGGCCCACGACACAAGCTATCTCTAAACTACAGATCCTGATAGAAAACAATACAAAAAGTATGGCCAAACTGTAAAAAAGATGTACCTGTTGAAATAACACAATATTACTCGTTACAGGGTGAACTGAGCACCCAAGGTGAACTAGTCTTGAGGGGTGAGAGAGTAGTAATTCCAGCCTCCCTGCAAGAGAACATCACCCAGCTCATTCACTCTTCACACCTGGCGATGGAGGGATGCCTCAGGAGAGCAAAAGACTGCATCTACTGGCACGGTATGAATGATCAGAACAAGCAGTACATTGCTAGATGTGACATGTCTGTCTGTGGATACAAATCAACAAAAGGAGACACTACAACCTCATTGTAACGTCGCGCTCGGCGGAGAAGTATTTTGCGGACACAAACACTGAGAAGAGCGAGATTTATTAAAGGGCAATCCAGAATCAGAATCCATACAACGGGCATGGGTCATAACAGGCAGGGAGTCCGACAAAGAAACATAACCAACACGCAATGACATGGTTAACAAGAGTGACAGACAAGATAAACTAAAGACTGGACACAGGGCTGAACAACTCACGTAACACGGAGACAGGATACAATGCAAATAACAGGCAAGAGAGTTAGACGAATGGCTAGACAAAACAACCGGTAACAAGGCAGACAAAACACAGGGTTTAAATAGACAAGACTAATACAGGACACCTGACAAGGATAACGAGGGGCAGGGCTAAGACGCACATGGCTGCAACAACAAAACAAGCACGAGGACGACAGGAGGAGGAGGGCTAAACGTGACACTCATGAGTTTACCACCAGACCATGGGCTGAAGATGGCACAGACTTGTTCAGTTTTGATAACAAAGACTATCAGAATCGGCAGAATCGGCTGTTAAAAATGGCTCTTTAGGAAAGTAAAAATGGCATCAGGATCCATATCTTTAGACCACCGCAACACCCCAACCCGACGAAGGTTTAGACACCAGCACAGATACAGGATGAGCAGGAGGATGAGAATAATTTTCCAATAAGAGACAGTCTATTGCAGCCTAAGATAAACAACAGAGACAATCAACATACTACTGTAATGCTTCGGTGCTAGGAGTCTGACACGTGCAGAGGAGAGCTGGCATGTGAATGAACGGGATCTCTCTCGTTGTGCAAGGCTATCACCTGTGCCCTGATTGTGCGCTTCTTATGTGACATGATTTATACTCGAGCGAAAACACAAAAGGACGAGACCAAGTACCAATAACAAAAGGGAAGCGTAATTTTAACTCAACAACAAGATCTTTATGAAAAGTACAGGGATGACCAAATAACGAAAGCAGGGCTAAACAAACAAACTGGAATACTATGTAACAACTAGACGACAACACTACAAATGAATATTTGAACACTACAAAGAGTTTACAAACTTAAACATACAACATTCACGAAGAATTTGGAATTACCAAATAACACCAGACAGGAAATGACACAGTAATCTAAACCATACACTAAGTAAAAGAAACCCAAAGTAACAGAAATGCAGTTGATA
This sequence comes from Brachyhypopomus occidentalis, assembly GCA_020368025.1. Classification (NCBI taxonomy): domain Eukaryota; kingdom Metazoa; phylum Chordata; class Actinopteri; order Gymnotiformes; family Hypopomidae; genus Brachyhypopomus; species Brachyhypopomus occidentalis. The sequence goes on from JAGXOD010000073.1 coordinate 452,877, forward strand.
ACCAAGCATACAGATACATAGAAAACACGAACACTAACCCAGATACAGACTTACACTAAACACTGCGAACTTGAGTAATACAACACAAGATCCTAGAACATACAAATTAGGCAAAGCATAACATCTCGAAGCGGTATCAGATTTCATACCGCGGCTGCGTTTTTCCAAAGAACGTAACAACCATAAGAAAACTTACTCCTCCATTCTTAGAAATGACCCCCATCCAAACCAGAAACAAGGGAGACTAAACACACAACATACTAAAAGACAAACATGAAACAGCTGAACCAAAAGGAGCGTGGTTAGATAGGAGCAGAAGTAAACCAAAACAAAGACCAGACTTAGAGGCAGGGCATATGAATAAGATTGACAGGTGGGGGCGGGGCTAGTCAACCAAATGGCTATGGACATGGACTCGGGTGAATTTGTGTAAGTTCAGCCTTTGGCGCTAAACACCTTATGGAAAAAGGCTAGAGTGATCATCCCACTTGATAACAGATCCTATGAAGTGGAGAGGAATTGCCACCATCTGCAAAAAGCTATAGAGACAAACATGTACGCGTCTTAACAACTTTGGACTGAGACACAAAGCATCACAGTACCATTACAGAGCGCTGTGAGCCTGTGTAGTACCAACACGAGATCTGGAAATGCGGTCCAACAGCCTAAGCACTTGAGGGACTGTGCACTGATTAAACAGATGAGAGACAAGCGAGTTATAGTTTTGAAAACATTCTGAATAAATGTGTTAGGTTAAGAGGGAATGTGATTACTAAGTTTACATTATCTGGCCATTGCACTTGGAGATTAGCACTTTCTTCTTTAATTTTTACAGTGTTGGATAAGTGACGACACAAATGGACCTGGTAAGGTTAATAGCAGGATATGACTAGTTTTGGGTCACACAATTTAAATAAATAAGAGATGTGTCACGTCTAGCTCTACGCCCCAGTCCTGTGTCGTCCGCCCCAGCCCCACCTTGTTTCCCGGTTTCCATAGTTCCCTTCTGTATGCCACGCCCCTGCGCTCAGTGTTCCCACCTGTGTCTCGTTTTGCTTCCCTGTTTTGTGTATATATAGTTTCCTCCGTCCTGCATGGGCTTCGTTGTCGGTCGTTCATGTTTTTCTGCTCGCCTTACTCTCCCCCTTTCTCGCTACCTGTCCCCCATCGTGTAGTTTCCTGATTTATTTTATTTCACTCGTGCCTCATTGTCAAGTCAAGTCAATTTTATTTATATAGCGCTTTTTACAACACATGTTGTCTCAAAGCAGCTTTACAAATTGTATGGGTCCAGATCCCTAATGAGCAAGCCAAAGGCGACAGTGGCAAGGAAAAACTCCCTAAGATGGCGGGGAATAGGAAGAAACCTTGGGAGGACCAAGATTGTCTGCCTTCTGGCTTTTGTATTTAGTTTCATGTTTCTGATGATTCATTGTTTTGCCCTTCTTTCCCGTTGTGATGTTATTTCTGTTCGATTGCAATTGTCCCTAGTTATTCCCTGTTACGTTTCATGCCCCGACTCGTTCGTTTACCCCGATTGCCCGTTCCCCCTTCGCGTTGTGTTTGGTGTTCTAATGTCCCTCACTACGAGTTGTATTAGTGTACTTCTTTGTTTATTACGTTCCCCTGCATTTAGTTCTCTCCCAGTCTTTCGTGCCTTGTCCTGTTGTGTTAAAAAATTCTACAAACCGGATTCCAAAAAAGTTGGGACACTAAACAAATTGTGAATAAAAACTGAAGGCAATGATGTGGAGATGGCAAATGTCAATATCTTATTCGTAATAGAACATTGATGACAGATCAAAAGTTTAAACTGAGAGAATGTATCAATTTAAGGGGAAAATATGTTTCAAAATTCCATGGCGTCAACAAATCCCAAAAAAATTGGGTCAAGACCATTTTTTACCACTGTGTGGAATCCCCCCTTCTTCTTTCAACACTCAACAGACGTCTGGGGACAGAGGAGACCAGTTTCTCAAGTTTAGAAATAGGAATGCTCTCCCATTCATGTCTAATACAGGCCTCTAACCTTTCAATCGTCTTGGGCCTTCTTTGTCACACCTTCCTCTTTATGATGCGCCAAATGTTCTCTATAGGTGAAAGATCTGGACTGCAGTCTGGCCATTTCAGTACCCGGATCCTTCTCCTATGTAGCCATGATGTTGTGATTGCTGCAGAATGTGGTCTGGCATTATCTTGTTGAAAAATGCAGGGTCTTCCCTGAAAGAGATGACATCTAGATGGGAGCATGTTGTTCTAGAACCTGAACATTGTTTTCTGCATTAATGGTGCCTTTCAAGACATGCAAGCTGCCCATGCCACAAGCACTCGTGCAACCCCATACCATCAGTGATGCAGGCTTCTGAACGGCGCATTGATAACAACAGAACAGTCTTCCATTTTGCCATACTCCATTTTAAATGACCCCTGGCCCAGTGCAAACGTCTGAGCTTGTAGAGCTTGCTTAGAAATGGCTTCCTCTTTGCACTGTAGAGTTTCAGCTGGCAACGGCGGGTGGCACGGTGGATTGTGTTCACTGACAATGCTTTCTGGAAGTATTCCTGAGCCCATTCTGTTATTCCTTGACAGTGGCATTCCTGTTTGAGGTGCAGTGATGTTTAAGGGCCCCGAGATCACGAGCATCCAGTAGAGTTTTACGGCCTTGACCCTTATGCACAGCGATTGTTCCAGATTCTCTGAATCTTTTGAGGATGTTATGCACGGCTGATGATGATAGCTTAAAAGTCTTTGCTATTTTACGCTGGGTAACACCATTCTTTTTGCGCAACAATGGTGGAATTGGTGATCCTCTTACCATCTTGGCTTCTGAGAGACACTGACACTCTGAGAAGCTCTTTTTATACCCAATCATGTTGTCAATTGACCTAATTAGTGTTAATTGGTCTTCCAGCTGTTCGTTATATGCTCAATTTTCTTTTTTCAGCCACTTATTGCTACTTGTCCCAACTTTTTTGGGATTTGTTGAAATTTTGAATCAACATATTTTTCCTTTAAAATGTTATATGTACTCTGTTTAAACTTTTGATCTGTGATTTGTGTTCTATTCTGGATAAAATATTAGATGTTGGCACCTCCGCATCATTGCATTCAGTTTTTATTCACAATTTGTTTAGTGTCCCAACTTTTTTGGAATCTGGTTTGTATGCAAATTCTGCATTTGCGTCAAGCCTGCCTAAGTTATTCGTGACAAGATGTTAATATCTGCTGTTCCATACTTGAATACAGATTCCATGAATCACAAATAATTTTGCTTGGAAGGACATTCTTTCTTTTGAGAAGAAAATGAATGTAGCAATGGGAATTCCTTATATGTAATGTGTTCCGCCTGGACTGTTGAGTGTTGCATGCACATGCACATATGATGTATACTACTATTGTTTGGAGTTCAATAAAAGATCCCTGTGAGTAGGGTAATGCTCAACCGTCCAGTTTGTAGAGTCACGAAAAAGAACAAGCTGAAACTGCATCATTTTCTGATTTAAAAAATATAATTATGATAATGCCACCTCGTCTAGTTCTTCCACACTGTGTCAGCGCTCAGTTTCTGCTAGCTGTGTGCTCTTTCCCTAGCACATGCCGAAGCAGCTCACGGTGTGAATGTCCCTAGGCCCTACATAAACAGGTTTTTCTTCTATATTACTGATTTAGAATGTTCTGGTTACTAGGCAGTTTTATGCTGGGACAATGGAGGGCAGAGGCAAACCTTTTTGTTGTTGTTCCTGTTGATTTAAAGTACTGAGGGCTTAGCATATCCTTGCATCCCTCCTCAAATCAAGCCCTGAAAATAGTTCTGGATCTCAAAATATGACTAAAGACAAGCCCACCCATTATGTTTTACTGACCCCCCGCCAGCCTAGAACCAGGCCTGACTAAAATGAAATTAGTATTTTTCAGGACTACTGGCCTAGCACACACCTTGGCGTGCCATCCTCTGAAGTCAAGAGAGCTCAATTAAACTCTAATGAGTCATTTTCAGTGTGTAATGTCTCACTGGGTATTGCTAAAGATAATTCTTGTTCAAGTTTTCAAATTTTACATGCAAGTGTAAACCACACTGCTTATATTTAGTGTGTGAGCTTCAGGAAGACAATCATTTCGCCCAGGTTACCATGGACACTGTTAGGACACTCAGCCAGCTAGAGGTGGCTACACCAATAGGTGGTAGGTATATTATATTGTTTTCTCCCTCAGAGTCCTCAGCAAATGACATGAGAAACCCTTTCCCCCCCAAGATGGTATGACAGGCACCCAAAAGCTATGGGACTGCTGTGGTCTTTCCCATCACTTCCTGCTCCTGTTAATGGATTTTGTAGTTCATACAAGAATTATGGCCATAGCTGACAGTGCAATACTGTCTTTGATACCCAAACCATTAATAACTAAATCATATCAGTGTTTCAGGCTCATTAATTTATGCTTCAATAGATACATAGTATGCATTCAAACTTTCCATTATTCTTAGTTCCATTACTCTTTTGCCAAGAACCAGAGACACTTGCTCATGACCAAATGTCTAATACTTGTACATTGTATCTGTTTAGAAATTGTGACACACAAAACAATCTGTGCCCTTGTGGTAGTGTTTGGCCTTCGGATGTAATGAGCGGTCTATTTTTCTTTAGTCTTACAAAAGGTATGTAAACATTAACATTGTACTTTAAAACAACATCTATAGGCTCATTAGCATTTAAAGGCTCGACGATCCCTGTTGACGCCCATTTCCAACCTTGGGTGGTAATGATAGCATCTTCACTCACCTCTGAATCTGAGGCTGCTGCTTTTTCCATCGGTTAGCTCCTCCCCTCTCGGATCTGGAGCAAAGCATACTGCTTCTCTGCAGGTGATCTAAAACCAACTACACCAAAATGTTGTACATACAAATCATTCACACGATGGCCATTATAACTCTCTCTTATCACACACACAGACAATGATACAGTCGGTGATTAACCATTAGTGGTCTTTTCTTATTACAGGTGTTCTTATCCCCTTGCTGTCGGTTCCTTCAGGTAAGTGTCACATTGCTTCCATGGTTAACAGTTAAGGGGTTAGGACCCCTAATATCATCACAGCCCGTCATATTTAAAATTAGATTTTTGCATGGAACACTGAAGGCACCTTATACTTCCCATTAATTTATTGGGGTTTAAACAAACAAGGCCTGGCTTCTCAGGCCTAAATCTGTGTGAATTTTTAAAGGTGCCATAGAATGGAAAACTATGTTATAGAGTTTGGTACATGGAACTAATATACCCTGTATACCTTGAAAACCTTGTCGCCGCCTTCAAATGTAAAAGCCCACGTAAAAAGTTAAAAAGGGTTGTAAAATCATAGACTGTTAGCAGTCTTGACAGATTCAAATGTATGCCCCAAAAGTTTGTATACACCAGCCAGAGTAAGAGAATTTTATTTATTGCTGAAAGAGTGGAGTAATCACTCTGCTCCAGTTTCTGTATTCCCACTCCTCACTCATTTCTCACTCACAGCACTCTGCAACCCCTCCTCTCTAAATCAGCGCTGTTTTTTCGTCCACTCCTTGCTGCCTGCTCAAACCAAAACAAAAGCTTGTTTTAATCAAGCAGTAAACCACTGTACATTACAGTGATTTTACATACATTTTAGGCATGATGTGCCATACATTATTGAAGGGTTAGCACAGTGGTTAAGGGACAGATGGCAGGAGAGTAAAAAGACCATATGATGGATGAGTCGGGTCGTCCACAATGCTGAGAGCTTTGCGGATGCAGCGGGTGTTAAAAATGTCCATCGGAGATGGAAGAGAAACCCTGATGATCTTTTCAGCTGTCCTCACTACTCGCTGGAGAGTCCTGCCGTCCGATCGAGTACAGTTACCAAACCAGACAGTGATGCAGCTGCTCAGGATACTCTGGATGGTTCCTCTGTAGAATGTGGTGAGAATGGGAAGTGGCAGATGAGCTTTCCTCAGTCTCCTCAAAAGGTAGAGACGTTGCTGAGCTTTCTTTGTGATCCTTTCTGGTGTTGAGGGTCCAGGTGAGATTCCAGGTCAACACCAAGGAATGTGACACTCTTGACGATCTCCACAGATGAGCCGTCAATGTTCAGTGGGGAGTGGTCCCTTGGTGTCTTCCTAAAGTCAATGACCATCTCTTTATTTTTGCCCACATACAAAGACAGGTTGTTGACTTGGTACCAGTCCGTTATCTGTTGTACCTCCTCTCTATACACTGACTCATCGTTGTTGCTGATAAGTCCCACCACAGTTGTGTCGTCTGCAAACTTAACGATGGAGTTTGAGCTGTACATTGCTGTACAGCCGTGAGTAAGCAGGGTAAACAGCAGTGGACTGAACACACAGCCTTGGGGAGCGCCGGTGCTCAGTGTGGTGGTGCTGGAGGTGTCCGATCCAGACGGACAGAGGTCTCCCAGTCAAGAAGTCCAGGATCCAGTTGCAGAGAGAGGATGTCAGGCCCAGTGTGAAAACACTTGCAGAAACATTTGAAATTGAAAGCACTTAGAGCACTCAGAGCACTTTTTCAAGACAGCAGGTCCTATTTACTTTTTGCCACCACCCAAACATGACATATTGGGACTATCAACACAATTAAAGTGTCAGTAGCAGTCACTTAAACTTGATATTTAAATGTTAATAATGTTATTTATCTACCATTGTAATTAAAAAAATGTAACATTAGTCATCAAAGAAGCATTATTATTATTAGTCATTATTGTAACATTATTACTAATTTTCTTAACATCATTTGGTCATTTTATATTTCTTACTTCCTATAACAGACATGTATGAGTGCAGAAATGGGTTAAACTAATGTTGTATTGTTTGTAAATCATTTATCATTATTTTCCTGTTGCAAAAATATTTGCATGGGTGTGCTACTGATAGTTGATAATGAATGTACTGGTTTTAATTATTCCTGTTAGAACAGTGATGCTGAAATTGCATTCATTTTGAAGATTATTTTATGATGTATTGCTAAACTCAAGGTTACACAGTGACTTGAATTTTTCATTGTACAATTTTACATTAATTTTGTTATTGGATTGCTAGGGTTATGGTTACGTGCTCTCTATTTAATGTGTTTCTGTTCTGTGCTCGTCTTTGTTGAGTCTAAAATCATGTTGTCACTCTCCGTTTGTTTGTTACGTGCTAAATGCGCTGCATTAGAGCTAATAAAGCTACACTGAATGTGTATTTGTCTCTGCGTCTTGCCTCCCTCGCCACCGCTACACATAGAGTACCAGTTAAGACTGGGGTATTTTTTGTCGTAGAATGCTATGTATCCCATGTAGTTGTTAGGAACAGCACGCAGTCCCACTTTTTGGATAATTAGCTTTGCACCTGCCTCCCGGCGGCCATACCCTCTTCCTCGACTATTTAGCGTCTGAGATCGCACTTCCTGGTTGTGAAGTATTGCCGACTCATGTCGCATACCGAGCATTCTCCTTGCCGTGTTGACTTCTTGTGCTCTAACCTCTGCTTCCCTCGTAGACCACGTTCCCAGCCTAGCCCTCCTGTACCCCCCGGACTCTGCTCCTCTGGCGTGACCCTGGATCGACCCCACATTGCGCTAAACACCTAAGTGTCCTGTGCTGTTGTCTATGCATGGTGTCACTCGCCTTTGGCGTCTGTTCTGTTGTTAATAAAAGCATCAATATTCTGCACTTGGATCCTCCTGTGTCTAGTTATTACGTTACAGTAGTGCATACTTTGTTTCTTGTTCACCAGAGCCGAGGCCAGGCAGCAGACACACAGGTTAAATCGACTGTCTGAGAGCTGTGGGGAGACATCACCTAGGTCAAACTGAATTGAAATTGTCTGTTCCTCGAGTATCAAAAAACAGTTCTCGTAAAATTTGTAGACAAATTTAATAAATGTTAAATTCAATAACGCTGCCGTGGAGAATCATTTATATCGGAAATTAGGACTGCTAAATATAAGATCCCTGTCATCTAAAGCACTGCTTGTTAATGAAATGATTATCGATCATAATCTATGCATGCTTTGCTTGACTGGAACCTGGATTCGGCCAGACTACTGACTATTTGGCCCTAAACGAAACGTCTCCCTCCGGCTATAGATATGTTCATAACCCCCATCCAAATGGTCGCGGAGGTGGTGTTGCCACACTATATGACTCTGATATAGGCATCTCTCAAAGATCAGGCGTCAAGTTTAATTCTTTTGAAAATCTCACTCTCACTGTGTCAAATTTATCATCAACCAACAAAGCGACACATTTATGTTAATTACTATTTACCGCCCGCCCGCATCATACACTGAGTTTTTGCAGGAGTTTTAGGACTTCCTGTCTCATATAGTTTTATCGGCTGATGAGGTGATTATAGTTGTCGATTTTCACATCCACTTTGAAAATCTACATGACTCTTTTAGAATAAACCTTCAAGCAATTCCTGATTCAGTGGGTATCACTCAGAATGTGGTGGGTCCTACGCATAATTGTAGTCATACATTTGACTTGGTATTATCGTTTGGTATTGACATATCCAGTTTAGCAGTACATCCTCAGAGTGTCGGTATTCATCGGCAGACCCGCTACCAAACTAAATGAACTATTACATCTAGTACCATAGCTTGACACTTTACCGGATCTGACAAACAGTGATCTACCTGTAGCCCTGCTATAGTACACAGTCAAAGTCAAATTTATTTATATGCACATGTTGTCACAAAGCAGCTTTACAATCGTATGGGTCCAGAACCCTAATGAGCAAGCCAGAGACGACAGTGGTAAGGAAAAACTCCCTAAGATGGCAGGAATTTAGGAAGAAACTTTAGGTGGACCAAGACTCAAAAGGGAACCCATCCTCCGTTGGGCGGCCCACTAGCAGAAGTCCGCATTTATAGTTGAAATATAGTTCTATAGTCATAGTTCTAATTCCAGGCCGAGTAGTCACAGTCCCTTAATAGAAAAACATAAAAACAATCCAAGACTCCTATTTAAAACTGTATCTAGCCTAACTAGGAATCATGACCAAATCGAATCCCAAATCCCACAGGAGAGTAGCAGTAACAGTTTTATGAAGTTCTTTATTGATAAAATTAGGGTAAAGGTTAGTCATGCTATCTCAGATCCTGTCAACCTGCAAATGCACTCTGACAGCTGTCTAGTCAGCCCTGGTGCTCTTTTGGAGTTCTTTTCCCCAATTGGTAGTGAGGAGCTTATTTCATTCGTAAAATCTGCCAAACCCTCCACATGCATACTAGATGCCGTACCATCTCATCTACTCAAAGAATTACTGCACAGTAATGTAGAACCTTTGCTTACTATAATTAACTATTCTCTTTTCTTATACTGTTAGACCTTAGTGCTGCTTTTGACATCATTGATCACAACATTCTACTCAATAGGCTGGAGACACTCATTGGAATAAGAGGTCAAGCACTCTCCTGGTTCAGATCCTACCTGACAGATCGTTACCAATTTGTACAAAGGTAAAATATGGTGTCCCTCAAGGACCTGTATTGGGCCCCATATTATTCTCATTGTATATGCTACCGCTGGGCACAATCATTCGTAGGCATGGTATTAGCTTCCATTGCTACGCAGATGATACTCAGTTGTATATATCCTCTAATCTGGATGATGTCAATACTACTCCCAAAATTGAGAACTGTGTCCAGGACATAAAAAACTGGATGGGGTCTATTTTTCTTCTTCTAAATTCCGATAAGACTGAGGTGTTGCTTCTTGGACCAAAAGCCGCTAGAAACAATTGGTCTGATATTGCTCTTACTCTAGATGGCTTTTCAGTTACACCTAAATCTATCGCAAAAAGCGTAGGTGTCCCTATTGATTCAGATCTTTCATTTGACACACATATATGCAATGTCACTAAGGCTGCCTTTTTTCCATTGACGTAATATCGCCAAGCTGGTCCATGCTTTTGTCTCATCAAGATTGGACTAATGTAATGGTCTTCTAATTGGAAGAGCTCCAACTAGAAACTCCAACTTGTACCTGCAGCTAGAGTCCTAACTAGTGCTTGAAAATTCGATCATATTAGACCTACTCTCTCTGCGTTACACTGGCTTCCGGTTAAATATCGAATTGATTTTAAAATTCTTCTGTTGACCTATAAGGCATTAAACGGTCTTGCTCCACAATATCTGAGTGAACTCATTGCATACTATAACCCATCTCGCCTTCTGCGCTCCCAAAATGCAGGATTTCTCTTAGTTCTGAAAATTAGCAAGACTACAGATAGAGGCAGAGGCTTCTCCTTTAAAGCCCCTCAGTTATGGAAAAGCCTTCCAGCTCCAATCCGAGATTCTGGCACAGTTCCAATCTTTAAATCTAGACTTAGCATTTTACTTGTGAAGGTGTGGTGTTTGGGGGCCTCCAGTCATTGAGTCTTCTGGTACTCTGACATGTTGATGCTGTCATCCAGCCATGTCATGTGATCACTCTAGTTGTGACAATGACTTGGGTGGAAAGCAATGGCTCAGTGAGCCCTCATGACTTTGGTCATCCCCAGGCCCCTCCCTTTAGTTATGCTGCTATAGATAAGCCTGCTGGAGCCAGATGCTAATCACTGGCACGTGAGCTATGTATGTCTTGTTATATCGATGGTTGTCTAAATTGATGTTCACATAATCAACCTGTATTTTATATCTTGATTGCATGCTTCTACAAAAGACAACCATACAAGCATCTAGAAGATGGTCGGGCTTGCCAGTAGATGTGCCGATGCTGTGGTTGGACAAGAGGACGCGCTGATGCCAACTCCTACCTGAGGCTCACCATCTGCATTGAAGGGACTATGACTACTCGGAATTAGAACTATAACTATAGAACTATATTTCAACTAACCTTAGTGAATATAAGCATGCCCTCCATACGGCAAAATCCTCATACTTATCAGCTTTAATAGAAAAACATAAAAACAATTCTGCACTCCTATTTAAAACTGTTTCCAGTCTAACAAGGAGCCATGATCAAATCAATCCACTAATCCCACTAGAGTGTAGCAGTAATAATTTTATGAAATTCTTTAATGATAAGATTGATAAAATTAGGGAAAAAATTGGTTGTGCTATCTCAGAGCCTGTCCACATGCCTATGCACCTTGACAGCTGTCTGGTCAGCTCTGATGCCCTGTTAGAGTCCTTCTCCCCAATTGGTCGTGAGGAGCTTATTTCATTGGTGGAATCTGCCAAGCCCTCCACATGCATACTAGATGCAGTACCAACCCATTTACTTAAAGAATTACTGCATAGCAATATAGAACCTTTGCTCACTATAATAAACTGCTCTCTGAGCCTGGGCTATATTCCCAGTTCATTTAAACTTGCAGTTATCAAGCCGCTAATTAAAAAACCTGGTCTTAACCCCCAGGAAATGTCCAACTATAGGCCTATCTCTAATTTGTCATTCATATCCAAAATTCTAGAGAAAGTAGTTTCTTCACAACTCTCCTCCTTCCTACAGACAGAACATGTCTTAGAATTATTTCAGTCTGGATTAGACCCCACCACAGCACTGAAACTGCGCTGACTAAAGTAGTAAATGATCTCTTGATATCCTCTGATAAAGGACACATTTCTTTTCTCATACTGCTAGACCTCAGTGCGGCTTTTGACACCATTGATCATAATATTCTACTTAATAGGCTGGAGACACTCGTTGGTATAAGAGGTCAAGCACTCTCCTGGTTCAGGTCCTACCTGACAGATCGTTACCAATTTGTACTAGTAAACAACGAATGCTCAGAGCGTTTCTAAGGTAAAATATGGTGTCCCACAAGGATCTGTACTGGGCCCCATATTATTTACATTATATATGCTTCCACTGGGCACTATCATCCGTAGGCATGGTATTAGTTTCCATTGCTACGCAGATGATACTCAGTTGTATATATCTTCCAATCCGGATGATATCACCACTACTCTCAAGATTGAGAGCTGCGTCCAGGACATTAAAAACTGGATGGCGTCTAATTTTCTTCAACTAAATTCTGATAAGACTGAGGTGCTGATTCTTGGGCCTAAAGCTGCTAGAAGCAGCTGGGCTGATATTCCCCTTACCCTAGATGGGTTTTCAGTAACACCCAAGTCTACCGCAAAAAAAGCTTAGGTGTCACTATTGATTCGGATCTTTCATTTGACACACATATATGCAATGTCACTAAGGCTGCCTTTTTCCATTTACGTAATATCGCCAAGCTGAGACACTTACTTTCATTAGCTGATGCAGAGAAGCTGGTCCATGCTTTTGTCTCGTCAAGATTGGACTACTGTAATGGTCTTCTAATTGGATGCTCTAAACAGTTCATAAAGAAGCTACAACTTGTACAAAATGCTGCAGCTAGAGTCCTAACTAAGGCTAGAAAATTCGATCATATTAGTCCCACTCTCGTGGCATTACATTGGCTTCCGATTAAACATCGAATTGAATTTAAAATTCTTCTCTTAACCTATAAGGCGTTAAATGGTCTTGCCCCACAATATCTGAGTGAACTCATTGCTTACTACAACCCATCTCGCCCTTTACGCTCCCAAAATGCTGGATTTCTCTTAGTTCCAAAAATTTGTAAGACTACAGCCGGAGGCAGAGCTTTCTCCTTTAAAGCCCCTCAATTATGGAATAGCCTTCCAGCTCCAATCCGAGATTCTGACACAGTTCCAATCTTTAAATCTAGACTTAAGACTCACCTATATAATCAAGCCTTCAGTTAAATATTCCCCTAGTAAGGTGCGGGGCTCAGGGGCCCCCAGACGTTGAGATTTCTGGTAATCTGAGATGTTGATGCTGTCATCCAGCTGTGTCATGGCATCACTCTAGTTGTGACTGACTTGACTGGAAAGCAATGTCTCAGTGAGCCCTCATGACTGTGGTCACCTCTGGACCCCTCCCTTTAGTTAAGATGCTATAGATTAGCCTGCCGGATTAAACTGACATCCTCACACTCAGTCTGTATTGTCCATCTTTTTGCATGCTTCTACCCAAGACGACTGCATGCAAGCACCTACAAGCACCTGGGAGATGGTCTGGCTCGCCGGTGGATGTGCTGATGCCGGGGTTGGATGTGCCATTGTCGTAAGGGGACGTGCTGATGCTGGCTCCTACCTGAGGAGCACCATCTGCACCGAAGGGACTGTGACTACTTGGCCGGGGAACAAGAACTTTAAGCTATAACTGTAGAACCACCTCTTGTTCACAAATACGGACTGGTGCTAGCGGGCCGCCCAATGGAGGATGGGTTCCCTTTTGAGTCTTGGTCCTCCCAAGGTTTCTTCCTATTCCCCGCCATCTTAGGGAGTTTTTCCTTGCCACTGTCGCCTTTGGCTTGCTCATTAGGGATCTGGACCCATACAATTTGTAAAGCTGCTTTGAGACAACATGTGTTGTAAAAAGCGCTATATAAATAAAATTGACTTGACTTGACTATAAAAACTGACTTCTGCTAGCGGTCCTCCCAAGGTTTCTTCCTAAATTCCTGCCATCTTAGGGACTTTTTGTCACGGTTGAGCGAGGGTTCGGATGCAAAAAGAGCAAGCGTGGCAGATATACGCAGTACTTTATTTACATATATATAGACTTAACACTTAGTTCGCTAAATAGCGCTGACAGACTACATTTAACACAGACGCTCATTCAGGGTGACTCTAACAAAGATTTAGCGGGACACTGCGCAAGCACACATTAAATAGACGCACCACACTAACCCCTTGTGAAGACGAGACAAGCTACAGGTGCGACGAATGAACACACTCACATTCACCCACACCCACGGAAATACATATACGGACATCGACAACAGAAACACACGCCCACAGGGAGGGGTCCGTGGCTGACCGTGACACTTTTTCCTTGCCACTGTCGCCTCTGGCCCCATATGACTGTAAAGCTGCTTTGTGACAACATGTGTTGTAAAAAGCGCTATATAAATAAATTTGACTTTGACTTTTTAAGACATGACTGACTAAAATATTGAAATATTATTGATGTTTTTGGTATTCATTTTAAGATCTAATATTAATTGAGTAATTAAGAAATAATTCAATATAATAACCAATAAATTAGTCATTAGATTAATCTACTAACCAGTAAAATAATTGTTAGTTACAGCCCTAACTGTGACGGGCAGGGAGTGCGAACGAAAAAGGAAGCGATCACGCCAACCCGTGACACGACCTGAATTAAGGATACAATAACCAGCAGTCAACCAGTACAAAGACAAGACATATATAGACAAACAAACACCCATCAGGTGAAGGGGATCATAGGCCTTGCCCACCTGAGGGACGAACACAACAAACAACAGGACAACTGCCGCTGTGAACGAGGGTGACCGGGACACTAACTTCACTGTCATATTTTTGAGACAATGTGTTCCTTTAATAAATAATAATTTTTAATAATTATTACAACCTTTTGTGTTATGCATACATAACCATAAGTGAGTAAGTGATGTCTGGCATTAGTTGAGCTAAGTGGTGGGCTGCTAATATTATTCTAAGCAAATAATGTTCATAGCTGTAATGCTAGCCAGTGCTAAATTATGTATTTTTTTTGTTCTTTCCTGTATTCCAGACCACAACACTGTGACAGGCAGAGTTCCCAGCAATCACGCCAAGTCTCAGAGAAAAAGATGGGTTTAATGAATAAAGTGTGCAAACCAAAGACCCGTGCACCGTTCCGAATTAAGGAAACAATTACCAGCAGTCAACTGGTACAAAGACAAGACATATATAGACAAACAAACACCCATCAGGTGAAGGGGATCATAGGCCTTGCCCACCTGAGGGACGAACACAACAAACAACAGGACAACTGCCGCTGTGAACGAGGGTGACCGGGACACTAACTTCACTGTCATATTTTTGAGACAATGTGTTCCTTTAATAAATAATAATTTTTAATAATTATTACAACCTTTTGTGTTATGCATACATAACCATAAGTGAGTAAGTGATGTCTGGCATTAGTTGAGCTAAGTGGTGGGCTGCTAATATTATTCTAAGCAAATAATGTTCATAGCTGTAATGCTAGCCAGTGCTAAATTATGTAATTTTTTTTGTTCTTTCCTGTATTCCAGACCACAACACTGTGACAGGCAGAGTTCCCAGCAATCACGCCAAGTCTCAGAGAAAAAGATGGGTTTAATGAATAAAGTGTGCAAACCAAAGACCCGTGCACCATTCCGAATTAAGGAAACAATAACCAGCAGTCAACTGGTACAAAGACAAGGCATATATTGACAGACAAACGACTGTCAGGTGAGGGTTAATAGGCCCCACCCACCTGAGGGACGCACACAACGCAACAACAACAGGACAACTGCCGCTGTGATGGAGTGCAACCGGTAGGGGGAGCCTCCCCTCACCGTGACAAACACAACTTGGATGTCACTACCTTGTGTAACATGGAGAAAAGCGGAGGATACTTGCAGACCGGAGGATTAATATAATGTAGAGCCAGCAAGATTGGCTAGAGAGAATTCAATGCCTTGGACAGCACAAAGATCCATAACACAATCCAAAAATCTGAGTTCACAAAACAGGCACAGTGTCAAAATACCAGAATAGTAAACAGGAGAGCAGAAAAAATCCAAAGGGGGCTCAGTAGCACAAAATAAAACACAGATTGGCAATACTTCAGAAAAGACAGTGACAGTCCATATTATAGCTGTGACTGAATAAGTATCAGGTGAGTCAATAATCAGGTGATGTGGATCTCCATCTTCGGGGTTTGGGTTGTTGGGAAATGTGGTTCTAGGAATTAGGCTGCATGACAGTACACATGTCCACCACTCCTGCGCAGACGGCCTCTTGGGCAAGGACCAAGTCTGTCCGGATGGGTCCTATGGAAGTCTGCAAAGAGATCCTTGTCCAACACATCATAGGCTGGAACCCACCTTTGTTCCACCAGGCCATTACCCTCTCAGTCAACGAGGTATTGCAGACCGGGATCTTTCCTTTGGGAGTCCATGATTCAGTGTACGTGGTTGGTGGACGTCCAGTGATGTCTCATCTAATGGTCCTGGAATCACAGGCTTAAGCAATTATACAAGGAATTAATTAGAACCTCTATAGTGCGGTGGTAGTTCCAGGCGATAAGTAACCTCATTTAACCTCATGATCATACATTTGTGAATGATCCGAAACAGACCCAAATACTTGGGTTGTAACTTTTTGCAACCATGTCTAAGCCTAAAATCATGAGACCAGAGTCACACCTGGTCTCCTACCTGGTAGTCTAGAGTGGGACTGCGATGTCTTTCTGCCTTTTCCTTGGATTTTCATCTGTTCATCTGTTTGATACGTTGGTGTGTCTGTTCCCACACTCTTTTGCTTTTACTCATCCAATTGACAAGTCAGCACCCCACTGCTATTCCCTGTCTAAGGAGCCTTGGTGGGTTGGTAGCCCAAACAGCACTGTAGTGGAACTGGTGAGAGAATTCTGGGCGATTCCAACCCAAGATGTTGTTATATATGCCCCACATAATCCCTCAGTGTAATGGTGCTGTCATGGTAACGGTAATGATACTTTAGCTCCATCAGACGAGGGGGGGACGATTTGCAAAAAAATATCACACTGAAGAATAAAACCGCTACATTTTTCAGGGGAACCATCATATTTCTCTGGCTTACTAATGGGAAGGCCAGGAGAAGGGGGTTCCACTAGTCGAAGGTTTGTGTCTGCATGTTGATATGAAATGTTTTGCATACAATGAGTTAGTTCCACCATCTGATGCTGTGTCTTAGTTTGTTGTTTAGCAAGTAAATCCAGAGTCCTGCCCCATCCTTCCAACATTTGCTGGTGCTGCTCTAACCTCTGTCCTTGGTTGGGGTAGCTGGGAAATGTGGTTCTGGGAACTGGGCTGTTTGACATCTTGTATGAAAATCAGATGTTTTTTTTCAATGCACAGTACAGTAATAACCTTCCCAAGTTTATAACACAAACATTTTTTTTATAAATTTTCTTAGTTCCTGATGCGTAATTACATATTGTTTTTTATTGGACACTTGTAAAGCTGCTTTGTGACAACAACTGTTGTAAAAAGCGCTATATAAATAAATTTTGATTTGATCTGATTTGATTTTGACTATCTATATCACTATCTTTTTGTACAAGAAGAATTTCCCTTTTCTAGCTCTCTCCTCCTGCAATGAGCATTGATGAGAAAATAGTGGACCAGGCCTCAAGAGTGCATTTTGTAGTTCTTTCTAATGTTCTGACCAATAATGTATTAGGTTCACTACATGTAATTTTGGTATTTAGACATATTTACTATATATTTTTAAATATATTTTGCAGAAGAGTTTTGTTGTGGGTCAGATAAAGGGTCTGACTATTTAAAGGAAATTGGAAATTTGTGATGTTTGTTCAAATAAAAACATGCTTTACATAGCTAATGGCCTACGTACTGACATGTAGAGTCATTTAGAGCACTGATAATCAAGATTTGGTAATTCTGAAGTTTGTGTCTGAATCAGGGTGGTCAATTCCAATGTTGCTTTGAAAAAGCAGCACAATTATAAATTAAAAAAATTACGTTGACCCTGTTTATAAGAGCATATTTACAGACAAAGTGGTCACTAAGTATGTTACATCTAGACAGGGTAGTATTAATGATACCATCATGAATGCTTAAGCACATTAACGGTGTATGTATTTACAGTGTAACCTTTACAAAATCTTGGAAGCTTATAAAGGAATTCATGTCAATTTTTCTATGTGGCTCAAGATTCATCACAAAGCTATACTTATTACTAAACTAAAAATAAATCTTATAAATACAGCCATCTGGCCATCACATTGCATTTGCTTACATTTGAATGCTAGAGGATTCAAATAAAATGCTTAGTTACATTTTGTAGGTACATTTAATTGGATATCACTGTGATGCTGTACACAAATGTAACTCAGATTTGTATGTATTGTCTTGCTCCAAATGATATTTTTTATCCACTGTTGTGCTGTCCATTTTCTATTGCCATGTATGCAGTGATGTCACTCTAAAAAGTAGTCCTGTACAGTTTATGTATCCTTCCCTAGATGCCATATTGGTAGTTTAGAACAAACGTGTCTCCCTGATATTGGCACAGATGGCAAGGTCTCATCACAAATCATTTTCTGGGTCAAGAGGAAAGGCACACTTTTGAGGTTTCTGCACTCATCTGAATTCCTCTATTCCTGCCTGCTCCAGACTGGTTCAATATCAGCTGCACCTTTTCCTGGAGCATTCAAGGCACTTGAAATGGGGCGACCTGGAACTGACAAAACAGACAGGCCTACTGAAGCTGCTTCTGTGAGAGGTTGAGAAGTGATGTTGAGGAGAAAGGTCTTTAGCTGGCTTTCCTTGCTTTACCTCCCACTGAATCAGCTGCAATGTATTGGTAGCTGTCCTGTCAGCTGAAGGTCCTCTGGTTTCCTGCCCTGGTTCCAATCCAAGAAAAACTGCCTGCTGGATGAGCATTTGCCATTGTCCCTGGCTCACTCCCCCCTGTGTAGGTCATGTTCCTACTGTTATTCCTGTCCCTACAATGCCTGCAGCCTTTGGTCCTTTTGTCTTTCCAGCTGCAATGACTTCAGTGCTTCTGGCTTCAGTGGGTCCAGGACCTCTGGGTCCCTGTTGGCCACTCCCTCAGGTCACGCCAATGGCTCACCCCTTCAATCGCCTTCAGTGCACTGATCTCTCGGCCCTTAGCGCTTCTGTTCTCCAGCATTCCAGCTGATTGACACAATTTCTCTGTCACATTAGTGCCTGACCAACCACTGGCTGCCATACATTGTCCAGTACTGGTCTACCACTAGCACTGTTAGCACTGTATTCCTGTCATAACTTAGGCAGCACCACCTGATGTCGTGAACAGGATGGCTCCTTCTGATAATGATCATATGCAGCTGTTCCTACATTATGCACTCGTTATAGATGTATATGCTTTTTTCAAGCTTGAATGCTTGTGCGTGTGTGCTGTTTTAAATTGTTTAACTAATTTTGTGCAACATTTCACTGCTATTGTGTTTTAACCCCTTTTGCCTGTTCAGATAGTTTTTCAATGGCAAAGCCCTAATTAGTAGTTGCATCCTTCTGATTACACCTCAGTAGACATTGTATACCACATTTTCATATTGGAGTTCAAGTTTCTTTACACATAAAAATAAAAGTATGAAAGACTGATTAAGAGATAAGGGATTCAGTTAATTGAAATTGAAAACAACATAGAACAGGGGGTGGGCAATTAATTTTCCCAAGGGGCGACATGAGAAACCGGGACTGAATGTCCAAATTCCCCTCGATCCATTTTGTTGCAGTTCGCCTGAAGAGGGACACATTTGCAAACGCTTCCTTTGTCAGTCTAGTTCTTGTATTTTTCTCCGCATTTACTCTCGTAATAGCATTTACTCTTCAAATTGTAATCCTTAAACACTAACTGTTCTCTGCAAACTAAGCACATAGCTTTACATTTTACTTTAGTAAATTAATATTTATGAGTCCATTCCTTGTTAAAAACTGCATTCTATATCAATCATTATTTTTTACTGTTAGCTGACATATAGAGCTAAGAGCTCATTTCTTGAAAGCTGTCCAAAATATTTGCCGACACATTTGAGTGTAGGTGCATGAGTGAACTGACCGGACAAATGCAAATTTAAAAACATAAACAAAACAGCTGACTTCAAAATAAAAGCTGTGAAGTTTTATTTCATGTGCTTATCACAGTGTAATAGGTGTCATACCTTTACCTTTGAATTCTAACTTCCAAAGAATCTCATGCAGGCCGGTTCAGAGATAGTCAGAGGACCGGAGGTGGCCCGTACAATGCCGAGGTCTGACATAGAAGCATGAGTGTAATAGTGTAGAAGATAAAACAAAATAAATAGTAAAGTGGTCTGCCTTCAAATGAACAGACACAAGGCAAAAATCTGCATAAATCATCTAAAACTAGAACAACAGGAAGAGCAACAACGTTGGGTTTGTAAAGCAAACAAAACTAGCTCATACAACATTGCAACTCCGTCATCACCAGTGTCGTCCTCTCATTTAGTATTAGCGAAATGCTACACCAAAAGCATTTGAGGAAAATATATAGTATGGATATAGTTCTATAAATAAAATAATACAGTACAAAGAAAGAAAAAAATTTTGTAGCCTGCTTTTCCAGAGGGAAGGTTTGACAGCTTTGCCCTGGCATTGTTTAAATTTTTTCTGCCAAATGTCACCTTTATGCTGTTGCACTTTCAGGATGCACAACCACAGGCACGTGCATGTTCTTGTCTAAATCTACACCTCTATCTTGGAGGTCTTTCTGGATTGTCCAGTGCATAGACACTGTGATGTCTGCTCGAAGCAATCTATTTATGTTTTTTGTTTATTTGTGTGTGTGTGTGAACACTTCACTGTGCATGTGCATATCACTTTCATCGCAACTAATACTGGCTCGTCTCCCTCACCCACACATCTCGCAGCACAGAAGTACCAGTTATAACTTCAAAAACAGCAAAACCTATGAATGGGAATCGTTATTAACTTAATAATAAACAGCCTCCCAGAGCAAATTAGTTTTATGATAAGGCATGCGTTGGTAGTCTCTTTAGCAGCCGCGGAAATTTATTGTTTCACGAATGTGTGTGGATCGTGCACATGACACTAGTAATATTGGTGTCCACTCATACCAATGGGTCACTTATAAACATGAATGTGAGCCATCCAGTCAAAAAGGTCATACCTAATCAAAAATCAGAACTGAAGCAGTAAGACATGTATACGTGGTTAGACAAAAAGGGCTAGATACAGGTGCTGGCAACAATGGGGGGATTGTGACAGGGTCTAAAGGAGAACCAGATAGAACCTGAAGATTTCTGACTAAATGTGAAGCAGGATGTCCCTTGAATGATCTCACACAGAACACACTCACTGCACTACTGTTAGTCACAGAGTCTGAGTTAAACTTCCGCAGGGTCGAACCATGCATGCACAAGGACTGTGAAAGCTTCTACAGGCTGGATCCCAGGGCTCTCATCCATAACTGGAGAAACAGTCCACTCACAAGCTCAACCTGTCAGTCATGACATAATGGTGGCAACTTCAGTGTTTTCTGGAAGAAATAGATGTTCACAATATAATCAGAGCAAAGCAAGTACTGAAAAAGAAACCTACTGGCTCCACTGGGAGTTACATCATAATGACTGGTGGAAGGAGACAGGTCACCCAGGATTAAGCAGAGAAACAGTAGCACTCAAGGCGCTGGGGGACCAGCAGTCTTTCTGGCAGCCTGCTGAGATTTGCGATGTAGAGGAGTTACTTAAAAAATTTTTTTTTAAGCTTCTCATTACAGTTGTATTGGTGTCATAAATTCATGAATAGACAATGGTTAGTTGAATGGTCTGGTGGCTTTTTAAAAATACAGATTAAAATATTTTTATTCCTATTTTTCATGATTTGTTCCTTTTAACAGTAATTCTTGGCACTTTTGTGGCCAACAACTTCCAAGAAAGGTAGGTTAGCGGTCATCCCCGGTTTTTAACCCTTTGGCTAAATAACACATGGGAACACATTACACCTTCCCTTGCAGTTCTAGGATGTCTGGAACATTATCATGTTATGTTGTTTAATGCACAAACATGGTATTTCAGATAATAAGATAATCTGTTTTTAGCTTAGACTTCACAGTGTCTGCTATTTGTCTTCACTCAGCATATGTGCCCTTCCACAGTCAGAATTTGTTTCAGCGTCTAACAGAATGATAAATATAGAAATTGCCTTGCACCAACAATATCAAAAAAGTAATTTAAATTCATTTAAAAAAGGAATTTAAATGAATTAAAAGCTATGTTCTTATGTGCTCTTATTTTACAGTCAATGCAAAATGCTCTGTGTTTATATAAATGAAACTTCAAACTAGCAAAAAAGTCTGTCTATCTGCATGCTGTGTGTTTGGATAGATCCAACATTCACTTCTGGCCTGGCATATCTGGTTAATCAGTAACTGTTTTGTGTGACGTTGAGGAAGCAGCAGGAGGCGTAGTTGTTTTTAATGTCCATCTCAGCAAACAAACACTTATACTGTTCCCAATAGGAAAAAATACACGGTTACACAGTTTATTGAAACCCTCCCAGATTTAAGTACCTTAGCCTACTCACCATCAGATCCAGAGGAGTTAGACAGTCTAACCAATTGCTTAGAGAATAGCTGCAGAATCAGCTCTAGATATAGTAGCTCCAGTCAAATATTAAAAGGACAGATTTAAAAAGCTCGCCCAGTGGTACACCGACCAAACGCAAAACTTATAGCACGTAAATTAGAGCAGAAATGGTGATTGACTAAGATGGAAGTATTCCACTGTGCCTGGACGGACAGCCTTATTGAGTACAAAAGGGCACTTACTAAAGCGCGCTCAGCATACTTAGCCTCATTGATTGAAAATAATAAAAACAATCCTAGTTTCCTTTTCAGTACTATTTCTAAACTTATAAAAAATCAAGCAGGTGCTGAACCTCAGATTCCAGGAAACTTAACTAGTAATGTCTTTATGGATTTCTTTGATAATAAAATAGAGAATATTAGACTAAATATAAAACCTTTTATCCATCTGGTAATGGATAATAATTCATCTGGTCTGGAACAAAATATTGCATTAGAAGAAACATTTGAAGCTTTTCATTCACTCCCACAACCAGAATTGAAGAAAATAATTGAATCGTTAAGTTGTACTACTTGCACATTAGACTCAATTCCCTCAAAATTACCAGTTGTGACTGAACCTCTTCTAACGGTATTTAACTGTGATTAGGTCACATGCCCAAATCCGGTAAACTAGCGGTCATTAAACCTCTGATGAAGAAACCAAATCTTGATACAACTGTACTATCTAGTTATAGATCCATTTCGAACCTATCATTTATATCCAAGATCATAGAAAAAACTGGTCCAACAATTATGCTTATATCTGCATAGGAGTTACATATTTGAAAAGTTCCAATCTGGATTTAGGCCCCACCATAGTACTGAATCTGCCCTAGATAAAGTAACAAATGATCTCCTTGGGTTTGAATTTCAGGTACAGCCCTTTCATGGTTTAATTGTTACTTAAACGATTGCTACCTCTATTGCTAGCTCAATAATATTCCCTCCAAACGCACAAAAGTGCAATATGGAGACCCGCAAGGCTCTATCTTAGGACCACTATTATTTACATTACTGTATATGTGCTACCATTGGGTATAGTTATAAGCAAACATGGAGTCAACTTCTGCTGGGGGACTTCAATGCTCACGTGGGCAATGACAGTGGGACCTGGAAGGGTGTGATTGGGAGGAACGGCCTCTCCGATCTGAACCCGAGTGGTGTTCTGTTGTTGGACTTCTGTGCTCGTCACAGTTTGTCAATAACGAACACCATGTTTGAGCACAGAGGTGTCCATAAGTGCACATGGCACCAGGACACCTTAGGTCGCAGTTCGATGATCGATTTTGTAATCGTATCGTCGGACTTACGACCGTGTGTCTTGGACACTCGGGTAAAGAGAGGAGCTGAGCTGTCAACCGATCACCACCTAGTGGTGAGTTGGATCAGATGGCGGGCGAGGATGCCAGACAGACCTGGCAGACCCAAACGTATTGTGAGGGTTTGCTGGGAACGTCTGGCAGAGGAACCTGTCAGAAAGGTCTTTAACTCCCACATCCGACAAAGCTTTGACCGCATCCCGAGGGAGGCCGGAAACATTGAGTCTGAGTGGGCTTGGTTCCGTGCTTCTATTGTCAATGCGGCAGATCGGAGCTGTGGCCGCAAGGTTGTCGGTGCCTGTCGTGGCGGCAATCCCAGAACCCGGTGG
Organism: Brachyhypopomus occidentalis; assembly: GCA_020368025.1. NCBI lineage: Eukaryota > Metazoa > Chordata > Actinopteri > Gymnotiformes > Hypopomidae > Brachyhypopomus > Brachyhypopomus occidentalis. Next base: position 476,699 of record JAGXOD010000073.1, read on the forward strand.
TGGACACCTCGGGTAAGGGAGGCCGTCATGCTGAAGAAAGAGTCCTATCGGGCCTGGTTGGCCCTTGGGACTTTGGAGGCAGCAGACAGGTACAGGGGGGCCAAGCGGATCGCGGCTTTGACTGTCGCAGAGGCAAAAACTCGGGTGTGGGAAGAGTTTGGTGAGACCATGGAAAGCGACTTTCGATCGGCTCCGAGGAGGTTCTGGCAAACCGTCAGGCAACTCAGGAGGGGAAAGCGTTTCCCGACCAACACTGTATACAGTGAGGCTGGGGATCTGCTGACCTCGACTGGGGATGTCATTAGGCGGTGGAAGGAATACTTCGAGGATCTTCTCAATCCCACCACCACGTCTTCCATAGAGGAAGCAGAACCAGAGGACTCGGGCGGGGGTTTGCCCATCACTAGGGCTGAGGTGACCAGGGTAGTTGTGAAACTCCTTGGAGCCAAGGCTCGGGGGTGGATGAGATCCGTCCTGAGTTCCTTAAGGCTCTGGATGTTGTGGGACTGTCTTGGTTGACACGTCTTTGCAACATCGCGTGTACATCGGGGGCAGTGCCTCTGGATTGGCAAACCGGGGTGGTGGTTCCCCTTTTTAAGAAAGGGGACCGGAGAGTGTGCTCCAACTATCGGGGGATCACACTTCTCAGCCTCCCAGTAAGGTCTATGCAGGGGTTCTGGAGAAGAGAGTCCGTTCGATAGTCGAATCTCAGTTACAAGAGGAACAATGTGGATTCCGTCCTGGTCGTGGAACACTGGACCAACTTTTCACCCTTGCGAGGGTCCTAGAGGGTGCATGGGAGTTTGCTCAACCAGTCCACATGTGCTTTGTGGATTTGGAAAAGGCATTCGACCGTGTCCCTCGGGGATTCCTCTGGGGGTGCTCCGGGAGTATAGGGTGCGGGGCCCGTTGCTACGGGCTACCCAGTCCCTGTACAAACGGAGCAGGAGTTTGGTTCGCATGGCCGGCAGTAAGTCAGACTGGTTTCCGGTGGGAGTTGGACTCCGCCAAGGCTGCCCTTTGTCACCGGTTCTGTTCATAACTTTTATGGACAGAATTTCTCGGCGTAGCCAAGTGGCGGAGGGGGTTCGGTTTGGTGGCCTCAGGATTCCACGCCTTCTCTTTGCAGATGATGTGGTCCTGTTGGCATCATCGGGCCGAGACCTACAGCTCTCGCTGGATCAGTTTGCAGCCGAGTGCGAGACGGCTGGGATGAGAGTCAGCACCTCTAAAACTGAGACCATGGTACTCAGTCGGACAAGGGTGGAGTGCCCTCTGGGTCGGGAGTGAGTCCTTGCCTGAAGTGGAGGAGTTTAAGTATCTCGGGTTCTTGTTCACGAGTGAGGGAAGGATGGAACGAGAGATTGACAGGCGGATCGGTGCTGCGGCTGCAGTATTGCGGTCGCTGTACCAGACCGTTGTGGTGAAGAGAGAGCTGAGCCAAAAGGCAAAGCTCTCAATTTACTGGTCAATCTAACGTTCCGACTCTTACCTATGGTCACGAGCTTTGGGTAGTGACCGAAAGAATGAGATCGCAAATACAAGCGGCCGACATGAGTTTTTCTTCGCAGGGTGTCTGGGCTCTCCCGTAGAGATAAGGTACGGAGCACAGTCATCCCGGAGTGTCTCGGAGTAGAGTCGCTGCTCCTCCACGTAGAGAGGAGCCAGTTGAGGTGGTTCGGGCATCTGGTTCGGATGCCACCTGGGCGTCTGCCTAGGGAGGCGCTCTGGGCATGTCCAACTGGGAGGAGGCCCCGGGGAAGACCCAGGACACGCTGGAGAGATTATATCTCTCGGCTGTCCTGGGAACATTGGTATCCACCCCCAGAAGAGCTGGAAGAGGTGGCTGGGGAGAGGGAAACCTGGGCCTCTTTGCTTAGGCTACTGCCCCCGCGACCCGGACCCGGATAAGCGGAAGACAATGGATGGATGGATGGGTGTCAACTTTCACTGCTATGCAGATGACACCCAACTTTACATATCAGCCAAACCTGATGACAAATCCAGATTAGGAAAAATTGAGGCCTACCTAAGAGATGTTAAATGCTGGATGTCGCTAAACTTCCTCCACCTTAATGGTGACAAAACGGAGGTCGCAAGACAGAAAATACCCGATCTAATGCTAAACCTCGCAGACTACCCCATTAGACCTGGCTCAGTAGCCGTAGCCCAAAATCTCAGCGTTATATTCAACTCTGATAAATACATAGATAATACTTCTAGGATAGCTTTTTTACATCTCCGTAACATTGCCAAGCTGAGAAATGCATTATCCCAGCATGATGCAGAAAAAATTAGTGCATGCCTTTGTTAGCTCCAGATTAGACTACTGTAACTCATTACTGTCAGGATGCTGAAATATGAATCTAAATAAATTTCAAGTTGTTCAAAATGCCACAGCCAGAGTTCTAACTAGAACTAGAAAATTCGATCATATTAGCCCGGTCTTATCAGCCCTGCATTGGCTCCCAGTTAAATTCCGTATTGATTTTAAAATTCTTCTACTGACCTACAAAGCATTGCATGGGTTTGCGCCTGATTACCTCCAAGAACTTATCTACAATTATGAACCCCCATGTCCACTAAGATCACAGGGTGCTGGCCTCTTATTAGTTCCAACAATTAATAATGTTATTTTCTTAAAAGGCCCCCCAACTATGGAATAACCTTTCAGAATGTGTTCGGGACTCTGACACAGTCTCAATCTTTAAGTCTTGGTTGAAAACTTATTTAGTTTAGCATTTGTTAATGAATGTGCCCCCTCATATAAAGGTCCAGGGTTTCATGGGCAAAGGGTTTTATGGTAAACTGGGGCACTGGAGCTGTCATCCTGTCACTGCACGTGATCACTCAAGTTTGTTGACAGTGTAGTGGATGGATGTCATGGTGAGGGAGGCTCCCCCTACCGGTCGCCTCCGGCACAGCGGCAGTTGTCCTGTTGTTGTTAGCTCCCTCACCTGATGGTCGTTTGTCTGTCTATATATGCCTTGTCTTTGTACCAGTTGACTGCTGGTTATTGTATCCTTAATTTGGGTCAGTGCACGGGACTTTGGTTTGCGCACTTTAATGATTAAACCCCTCCCTTTCTCTGAGACTTGGCGTGATCGCTTCCTTTTCGTTCGAACCTGCCCGTCACAATGGATGCCAATATCTCAGGATGCTCCCAAGTCTGTGTTACCTTCTGGTTCTGCCCTTTTAGTTAGGCTGTAATAATTTAATGCTGGAATTGCTGCCACACTCCAGAAATGTTTACATTTTCTCTGTCCCACATACATTCCCATACAGAACTAATTATTCCTCTTTTCTCTTTCCAAATGGCTGCCCTCCTTCCCGAGAAATTCTGAGACGAGGAGAGGCAAACCTTTGCTGCTATCCACCCTGGGCCAGCCACCTCCTGTCTAACCAGCTATGGATGAAGCATCAACCTACTGCCCTGGCCCCTCTCACCACCCCAAATTCTCCCCTGCTATGACTGTATCTCAACTGCCCTAGACTACTATCAATAAGTATAGGACTCTTAAGAATAAGAATTACATAGAGACACATAAATTCTTTGTTTATGTATCTGTCCAATTATTGTTGTCATGGTGACCGGCATCGGCCAGAGGAGGATGGGCTCCCCCACTCAGTCTGGGTTCCTCTCAAGGTTTCTTCCTCATGCTCTTAGGGAGTTTTTCCTTGCTACTGTTGCCCTTGGCTTGCTCACTTGGGGCTTGGACTTGGACACATGTAAAGCTGCTTTGTGACAACTGATTGATTGATTGATTGATCGAAAAAATGAAGAAGGCGTTCTAGGGGCCGCAATAAGTCTGGGCACGAATAGGTGCAAATATAGTTACACCTGCATGCACAGAGTAATCCGCCGATCAGGCTGTGAGAAGGCTCAGTCTCTCTCTCTCTCTCTCTCGTGGCTCAAGGAATACACAGCTCTGAATGGTGGGGCCTGCAGGGCTTTAAGCAAAATGTAAAGTGACAACAGGTGCAGGTGATTAAGGGTGTGCTAATATGCCGGTGACTGAGGACATGGGAGTGTGGGTGTGGCGGAGTGACGTGAGGCTGGTGTCTCCCCTCAGTCCTGCAACCAGCCTACCGTGACATTTTGGCTTTGATACATTTGAATTTTAATTTGAATTTAGTTTGACATAATAGTGTAATACTAAATTGTTCCATAAATTTTCACCATTTTGTCTTTAACAACACCACAATGTCATGAAATCATGACGTTTTTAGACAGGGTTATCATACCATGAAGATTTCCAAACATAAGACATGTATTTTTCAACAGTCTCCACACAGATCATCTCCAATCCAGCTGCTACTAAAAATACATCAATGCCGATAAAACTCCTTTTCTTGACCTTACAGGCCTTGTTGCTTAAACAGACACATTAAACAGACATATGTAACACAGCAGAGACTGATGTAATTGGATATAAACAAGCTGTTTTTATACTTGGGATTTGCCCTGGGATCTTGGTGACAGTAGAAAGGGTTACTTCACAGGTGCTCAGAATAACTACAGACATATCTACGTTCCAAAAAATAGTCATGAGTCAGAAAGCCAAAAACAATATATACAGTAAACGCCAGCACAGGAAACCAATAAGCAGGAAAGTACACAAGCACAGAAATGCACTGCTAGGCATTGCTAGGTAATACATGTGACGGGCAGGGTGTGCGAACTAAAAGGAAGCGATCACGCCAAGTCTCAGAGGAAAAGAGGGGTTTAATAAATAAAGTGCGCTAACCAAAATCCCGTGCACTGATCCAAATTAAGGATACAATAACCAGCAGTCAACTGGTACACAGACAAGGCATATATAGACAGACAAACTACCATCAGGTGAGGGGGCTAATAAGCCCCACCCACCTGAGGGAAGCACACAAGGCAACAACAACAGGACAACTGCCGCTGTACCGTAGGCGACCGGTAGGGGGAGCCTCCCTCACCGTGACAGACCCCCCACCAAGCCGCACTCACGGCCCGATGTGCGGTTCACAGCGGCAGAACACAAGACACCAGGCGAAGGGGCAGGAAGGCGGGGACAAGGCAGGGAAACGCCTCCTGCGGTCCCGGAGCTGAAACATAAAACATAGAACACAATTTAGCTCCCGCCTCCCTGGGCGGGACCCTGGACCGACTGGGCCGTCAACAAGACAAAACCACGCCCCAGTCGGTCACAGAGCCCTCACGCCCCAAGGGCCCCACAAAGTGTGCGTGTGTGCAGGTTACCTCCCTATTGCACAGTTGAACGTCTCCTGGACCACCCTCTCGGCTCGGGTTAGACCCTGTATGGGGCCGGGAGTTCCCCTGGGCATCCCTAGCACGGCCGGGGGACCGCCCCTCACTAGAGGCAGTACATAGCAGGGTGGACTCCTCCACACTGCCGGAGGTTCCAGGGGGGAATTACTCCTTCCCCAACGTGGGCCGGCTACTCCCCAGGGCGAACCTCCTAGTCGCCCCGAGCACGGGGGGGGGGACCTCTGTCTTCAGCAGGAGCTCTTCAGGCGGAGCCCTCTGGTCCCCCACACACGGGGAGCCCATCCCCTCCAGGGAGGCTACTTACGACCAGCCCGGTCACCCCATCACATCGGGGGGCTCCTGCCTACTTTGGAGGTCCCACAAGGTCCAGGGACTCCACAGTCAACCGCGGGAGGAACCTGCACACAATACATACGCACACACACACACACACACAGACACAACACAGACGCGCACTTACCCTGACCAGGGCCTCCCGTAGGAGCTGCGCCTTCCGTGCCACAGGCCGTGGCACGGGACCCTCCATAGCCCCTCCCCCAAACGCCCCCTTGGAGGAGGAGCGTACGGGGAATTACATACAACAATTCACAAGCACGCTAGGACAAACACAAACACTAGGGGGGCGTGTGTGCAGGCTACCTACCTACCATATAGTTGAACGCCTCCTGGACCTACCTCTCGGCCCGGGGCCAATCCCTGCACAGGGCCTGGAGTCACCCTGGGCAACCCCAACCCGGCGGGGAGACCGCCCCTCATGGGGAGGTGCATAGCAGGGTGGACTCCTCCACCCTGCCGGAGGTTCCAGGGGAAGCACTCCCTTCCCCCACTGGTGGCGGCTACACCCCAGGGTGTGGCCCTGGGCAACCCCTAACCGGTCGGGAGACCGCCCCTAATGGGGAGGTGCATAGCAGGGTGGACTCCTCCACTCTGCCGGAGGTTCCAGGGGGGAAGTCCTGGGGGTGACCGGTCACACCCCAGGACCAACCTCCTAGCCACCCCGAGCACGAGGGGGGGACCTCTGTCTTCAGCAGGAGCTCTTCAGGCCGGAGCCCTCTGGTCCCCACACATCCGGGGAGCCCTTCCCCTCCAGGGAGGCTACTTATGACCCGTGCTCCGGTCACCCCATCACATAGGGGGGGCTCCTGCCTACTTTGGAGGTCCCACAAGGTCCAGGGGCTCCACTGCCAACCTGTAGGAGGAACCTGCACACAACACATACACGCAGACAACACAAAACGCGCACTTACCCTTTCACCGGCGGGCCTCCCTCAGGAGCTGCGCCGTCTGTGCCACTCCTCACATAGAGGACATAGGTGGTGGCACAGAACCTCACGCGCACATACCCTCTCACCGGCGGGCCTCCTTCCAGAGCTGCGCACCTCTGTGCCCCCTATTGGTAGCACAGGACCCTCCATTGCTCCCCTCCCCCTAAAACACCATTAACAAACAAAAAGGGAGGGAGCACACGGGGAATTACATTTAACATCAACATATATACGTAGACAAGACCCATCACGCAAGACAAAACAAACGGCAGGCGCTTTCTCCTGGCTAGCTCCAGCCCGTAGTCTCACACACACCTCATACACCTTTCACACACACATATACACAAACATTCGACTACGGGCGAGCACATGAGCGAGGAAGAGCCGCCCCCCCTTGGAGGAGAGCGCTATCGGGTCTCTCGCTTCAGTCACCGCCGTGCCACACAACGTGCTATACAAACACACAAACAAACAAGCACGTAGGCACGACGGGACGGCGGTTTGCAACCCAGCTCTCCTCCACATACATTCAAACAACGGAATCTCACGTAGACAAACACTTACCACGAGACATGACCACAAACGAAGGAGAAAGTAAAAGGAGACTGGCGGCTTCGAAGGTGGCTGGTTATTCTGTGACGGGCAGGGTGTGCGAACTAAAAGGAAGCGATCACGCCAAGTCTCAGAGGAAAAGAGGGGTTTAATAAATAAAGTGCGCTAACCAAAATCCCGTGCACTGATCCAAATTAAGGATACAATAACCAGCAGTCAACTGGTACACAGACAAGGCATATATAGACAGACAAACTACCATCAGGTGAGGGGGCTAATAAGCCCCACCCACCTGAGGGAAGCACACAACGCAACAACAACAGGACAACTGCCGCTGTACCGTAGGCGACCGGTAGGGGGAGCCTCCCTCACCGTGACAAATACACATCAATCTTCAACAACTATTGCACATGTATGCCATCATTACACATGGAAACATATTGACCAAACATGTTTCACATAAATCTAACTTAGACTGGTTGAGAGGGGGGATACTCAATGAGAATAGTAACCTCCAATGAACGAAATTGTGGGAACAATAAAACGGATTTTTGCTTTCATCACTGACTGGATTGATGACTGGACTGCACCAGAATCAGTTTGTCAGTAAAGATGAAAAGCCTAAAACAAACCAGGCAGAACAAGCTAAATTTGGAGAGAGAGATTGAAAAATGGCTTTTTCTTGCACTTCATTCATGTAAATATATTACTGTTGCTGTGTTACTGTGTGCTTTGAGACTGCTTGTCCATGTTGCTATTTTTGCACAGATGAGGACAGCATCCTGCTTCTCGATAAAACACAGACACCTACACCTTGCTCTTCCTGGGTCTGTCAGTCCTCTTCTTTCTCTCTCTTTCTCTTCTCTCTCCTCCTCTCTGTTCTGTTTCTGCCTCAATGCCTACACAATCTTATCAGCCTCACCCAGAAATGGAGTTTATTCTAAAATGTTGTATTTAACCTTTTGGACTTGTCATAACACAAGATCACCAACATAATTTTTCAGTCCCCTCTCGTGCGTGTTCCAGTGACTATATAAAGCTGTCTAGACCATGGTGGGTCTTATCATCAAGAAACGATGGCCAGTTGTCTGAGGTTTTATGTCTTCATAGGGCCTCAGGGATCTTGGGATTGTTTTGTTTACACTCTAGTGCCTAAATTCAGATCACCTCCTTTACTCCCCTGAGCTACTTCGCTTTTCCCTCTGTTTCTGTTCAGTCAGTCAGTCTTTATCACACCTTCTGTTCCCCACAACTACTAGGAAGTTTTAATCACTTCAGAAGTTTTGCCTGGTGCATGAAACTTTTCACAGAGCTCTGCTATTCACAGTCAACTCCAAGGTCATGATAAAGTCTAGATAATAAGGCCACAAAGGGTGTTGCTAAATTGCTTTGGTTAAGAGTGAATGTAGATTAGGTATAGTATAGGAAGACTGCTTGTCTCAGTATGTTTTGATCCAAGCCTTTGGGACACATCAAACTCAGCTCACGAGAAAAACCATGTTCTGATTTTACATCTTAAACCAATGCTGCTCTGTAATATGACATGTATATCAAGTTCTTTTCATCGTCTAGTGTTATTCAAAAAACTAGGTATTTAGTAACCTAGTTTGTTATTAAGTAATGGCGATGTTGTTAATTATGACTGATGTGCATTAAATGGTGTCCAGATGTCAGTCTGTGCAAAGTTTTTCTATTCTGTTCCATTCTATTCCATCCATCCATCCATCATCCACCCATCCGCTCCAAAACTCTGATACACACACCTGGCCTCTTTTAAACAAAAGCGCCTGGTGCTACTGTTTCTCTGTCTGCTTAATCCAGGGTGACCTGTTGCCTTCCACCAGTCATTATAATATAACTCACAGTGGAGCTAGCAGGTTTCTTTTTCAGTACATGCTTTACTCTGATTATATTGTGACCATCTATTTCTTCCAAAACAGCCCTTTTTAACTATACACTATATTGCCAAAAGTATTCGCTCACCTTCCTTGACTCACATATGATCTTAAGTGTCATCCCATTCCTAATCCATAGGGTTCAATATGACGTTGGTCCACCCTTTGCAGCTAGAACAGTTTCAACTCTGGGAATGCTGTCCACAAGGTTTAGGAGTGTGTTTGTGGGGATTTTGACCATTCTTCCAGAAGTGCATTTGTGATGTCACATACAAAGTTGAGAGCATGGAATTGTCCAAAATGTCTTGGTATGCCGAAGCATTCAGAGGTCCTTTCACTTGAACTAAGGGGGCAAGCCCAGCTCCTGAAAAACAACCCCACACCATAATCCCCCCTCCACCAAACTTTACACTTGGCACAAGTACAGTTCTCCTGGCAACCGCCACACCCAGACTCGTCCATCAGATTGCCAGATATAGAAGCACAATTTGGCCCTCCAGAGAACAAGCCTCCACTGCTCTAGAGTGCAGTGGAGGCATGCTTTACACCACTACATCTGACGCTTTGCATTGCATTTGGTGATGTATGGCCTGGATGCAGCTGCTCGACCATGGAAACCCATTCCATGAAGCTCTCTGTGCACTGTTCTTGAGCTAATCGGAAGGCCACATGAAGTTTGGATGTCTGCATTGACTCTGCAGAAAGTTGCCAACCCCTTCGCACTATGCGCTTCAACATCCACTGACCCCGCTCCGTCAGTTTACGTGGCCTACCACTTCGTGGCTGAGTTGCTGTCGTTCCCAAACACCTCCATTCTTATAATACAGCTGACGGTTGACTGGAATATTTAGGAGCGAGGAAATTTTACGACTGGATTTGTTGCACAGGTGGCATCCTATCACAGTTCCACGCTGGAATTCACCTAGTCTGCATACCTAGGTGCTTAATTTTATACACCTGTGGCCATGGAAGTGATTGGAACACCTGGTTCTGATCATTTGGATGGGTGAGTGAATACTTTTGGCAATATAGTGTATATTAAGTAGTAAGTGATCTTCATTCAAAAATCCTCCCTCCTTGTGTTTTAAATTTGGTTTCATGAGTTGTGTTTGAGTGCTCAAGTAATCAATTAAACAGACCAATCAAATGAGACATTCTTGGGAAAAAATATGTGCCACACTGATTAAAAGGTAAAGCACACAGATCAACAATGCAGAGAGGAAAGGATACATCCGAGGACATCTGGAATAAGGTGTTGACAGCCTATCTATCTAGGGAAAGCTACAAAACCATCTCCAAAGATTCCAGACAAATCATTTACAAATGGAGGACACTCAGCATCACCGCGACTCTGCCTAGAAGTGGATGGCCATCAAAACTTACACGAAGAAGCACCAGAAAAATAGTAATTCAGGTAAAGGCCAACCAACATATCTCCAGAGAGTTGTAGACCTCTCTGGCAGCATATCGGATAAATGTACATGCGTCCACAATCAGGTGAAAAATCAATAGACATGGCATTCATGGGAGAGTTGCTAGAAGGAAACTTCTGCTCTCAAAAAAGAACAAAGTCCATTCTCTGGACAGATGAGTCCAAAGTTTAACCTCCTCCCAACAGTGAAGCATGGTGGTGGAAATATGAAGGTGTGGGCCTGCTTTTCTCTCTGGACCTGGACAACTCCATATTACCCAAGGAACCATCAATTCCCAGGCCTATCAACAAATTCTGGACCAGAATCCCCTGCCATCAGTCAGGGAGTTGAAGCTGGGACAGAAACAAGACAACGACCCAAAGCATTCCAGCAAAACTACCAAGGAATGGCTTAAAAGAAATAAGACTTGCACTCTGGACCTCAATCCCATAGAAATGCTGTGGCAAGATCTGAAGTGGGTGGTACATGCCAGCTGTCCCTCCAACCTCTCTCAACTGGTGGAGTTTTGCAAAGAGGAGTGGGCAAAAATCCCAAAAAGCAGATGTCAGACACTTGTTTGTGGTCACAAAAGACATTTGGTTGAATAATTGGCTGCAAAAGGGGCCTACTATATAAAATAGTTCACATAATTTTGTATGCTGTGTGCCCCTTATTTGGAAAGTCCACTTTACAAATTGAGATTTGCATGTTCATTTCATAAGATTATTTACATTTTTTTACAATGACCATGTTTGGGTGGTTCACAAACTTCCAAGCAGAACTTGTGTGTGAGTGTGTATATATATGACTGTGTGTGAGTGTATATATACAGTATATATATATATATATATATATATATATATATATATATATATATATATATATGTGTGTGTGTGTGTGTGTGTATGTGTACAGAGAAAACTAGCAAGAGAGACTGATGTTCCAGCAGAGGACCAGTGTGAAACCATCAATTATATAATAGAGAGAGAAGGGGGCAGAAAAAAGACATTCAGTATCATTCATATTGTGTCAAAATGGATCCTGTCTTATTTAAGTCAAAACTGTATAGTAAGACTTTGCAAATACAGTGAAGCTTTAAGATTTTGTAACTCATCTAGCTCATGGTGTGAGATCCTAAATTAGCAGATAATTTGTTAATACACTGTAATTAAATCAGAAATTTCAAAATTTCAAATTTCAATATTATTACTAATTCAGAAACCTGAGTAAAAAAGACTGGCAGTTTAATGCTGTCTGGAAGAATTAATGCTTTCGTGGGATGCATTACGTGTATGTGGATACAGTTCAGGATCCAAACTCATAAACAGCAGAATGAGTTGACAGGTTGCAAAACAGGTTGAACATGAACGAACACACACACACACACACACACAAAGTAGTGGAGTGGGATGAATTTGGAGAAATAACAGCTTTAAAAAACATGAAAGTACAAGCATCTGTCTCTGTTTTTCTTTCTCAAGATCTCAACTTCTTGAAGTTTTTGATTACAGTGAGTTACTGTGAGCTCAAGAGATCAAGGTAACACTTATTAACTTGCTGTAATAAGCAAGTCTTATCTGTAACTTAGTTTGTTAATGCTAATTATTTAATTGTTTTTACTAATTAATAAAGGATAAATGTTTAATAATTCTATGTCAATACTTAATCAAAGGTTGGAGCTTCTCAAATCTATTTATATAAATTCTGCAGCGTGGTTATATTCAAAGTAAAGGTTAGAGTAGCACATCACATGCATTATACTGAGACAGCCTGCAGCAGTTGGAAGCCGCAAGAATGGAGGCTTAGAGGAAACAGAAGAAAGGGCAGTATCTCAGAAACAGAATATAAGGGCAGAGTATAGGACTACCACCACTGGCTGGCTTGGCACTTGGCCTCAGCACATATAGGAATGCATTGATAATCATTTACTGTGCTCTATAATCGAATTATCTTCATTTGCTTACTAGCTCAGAATGTAGTGAATATGCACATACTAAAACAGGTATAGACACTGCATAGTAAAATAGCACAAACTGCATGTCACATAACTGAGATATCAGTGCCCTGAAGCTTCTGATAACAGGTAACAAACCAGTGCCCGAAACCATTTTACTATGTCCTGATTCACCATATACAGAACATACAGTGAGTGAATCAAGCAACAACTAGCACTTGCGTACACAGGAATATGACAAGCATGGTTACGCCTTTACAAGCAAGGTGTGATTTACAGAATGCACTAGATTGGGAATTTGAAGTGTTCGCAATAATAGAAGCGATTAGAGCAAACAGAATCAAAGAAACAAAATTTGTCTGTTTCTGCTTGCAGCCTCACTGTAGTGCATTTGTGTGAGCTCTCTACTGCCACCTGCTGTCCAAAGTCATTATTAATGACAGAAAGACGTTTCTAAATGAATGCTGTTTTTCCACACAGTGTCTGTAAAAGCTAAGTGAGACATTTACATGCAAGTTATTTAACACATTTAGATACCTGTCTATATAGTCAATATGATCTACTGCTTGCAGTGTACTTCCAATTCCATATTAGTTTCACCTTCCCCTCTAGACGTACCCTCTCTCAGTGATGCCACAATTTTAACCAATCAGAAGATTTAGCGCCCAGGCAAATGGACTGTGGTCTGGACAGCCACTTTGATGGAATCGGGTGCGGCAATAGTATTTAAAATACAGCTCACCTATTTTATGTTAATGAAATAATCACACGGACAGGGCAAAGACATTTGCTGCCATCATCTGCTGCTACTCCTATCTTTATACCACCAATCAGAATTGCTCAACTCCAGTTGCAGAGTGAAACTGTGCAGCATGCATCCAGATGGCAATGCGAATTTTTTGACAGCTGGGCTCATTAACCACAGAGGGAGTCTTATATGGACCTACCTTTCCAAGGAATATGTATAGAACCAGCAGTATAAGGGTGTATAGGCACTGTGTCCCTGTTCCACCAGCACAAGCCTCAGATCCCTGCAGAGTGCACTGGAGGAATGCGATCTGTGAGAAAACCTGCAGGGTCTCTAATCTCCAGCATTTCCACAGTGCTTGTGCAATATTCTTTTGCCTCCCTGGAAAAATTGCTCCACATTTGGAAGATGCACTGAAATCTGCACTGAAATCAGTCATGCAAATATAAACCAATTTAAGCCAAATGAAATCACCCTAACATTTTTGCCCTTAAACCTGGATTCCACAATGTCAGTACAACATTCTTTTAATGCAATTTTTTTTCTATGGGACTATTGCAGCACATATCTCTATGTTCTGATGAAGAAAATATGTGACATAATGGCAAGTTACAGTATAGTTTTATCTGTTAAAAATTATACATTGACACAATCACAGCTGTTTTATACATAGTTTCCACACTTCAGGCAATCATAAATAATTGCTTTCTTTGTGCATTTTGTGCAGTGTATGTGTGTTGTGTGTAAAAATAAAATCACACACACAAAATTCTTTTTGAGGCATTTCAGCTTAGATAAGCATGAAGGACAATCTTGTAGAGCTTCCTATTTATGTAATTACAGAACCCCTGCCTGCAAGCACCAGGTGTGTGTGTGTGTCATTATGCTTCTGCTGATAATGCTTCTGCTATCAACGTTCTAATGCAGTTCCATTGTCTCAAGAGCTATTTTAGTAATGACAGAATCTCCCTCTCTCTCTTGCTCTCTCCTATCTGAGCATGGTCTGGGATCTGTTACTGTAGTCCCACAATAGGTACATATTTAGAAATGAGCTGAAACCAGCTGCAGCAAGTGGGAGTGAATGTGTGAGGTTTCCAATTAAAGAGTGACATATATGACAGAGCCATTGGGGTACAAGTGTCAAATATACCTCTCTTCCTTTCCCCTAGTATCCCTGTCTCACTATTTCGCTCTCTCCCCTCCTCTTCTTTGCCTGTTGTTCTCCATGGATACGTTCACGTATGTGGTTCATACATCAGATCATGATGTCTTGGTTTAATCTGAAATCTTTTTGTTATTCTCTTAAATCCAAACCCACTTCCCGGTTTGAGGAATTATTGTTATACATTTTGCTAAATATTAGACCCGCCTGTCCTTTTTCCTGTGTTACATTTTCAGTGTGAGTAAATGCCTTATACTATTTATACACAGGTAGTTGCTACCAGATGTGTGTGTGTCTGTGTATAGCTGCTCATGACTGCTTAAGTGGAACTGCTGTGTCGAGGTGAAGAGTATGTGGTAGCTGTCCAGATTACTGAAACTCAGTCATTGCAATGCTCCTGTGAAGCACTGAATTAAGCATTGAACAGCAAATGACCACTGATGAAACCTGCCTCAATTCAAGCTAAATCACCTTCACTTGTTTGTGTGTGGGAATGAGTGGGAGTGCATTTTAAGGCTGTGATGCTAACTATATGTATCAACAGTCAAAGTCTTAGGAGTGAAAAAGAAAAATGTATGTTGCAATAGAAATATGTATATAGTGTTTGTCATGAGTATACCGTTTAAGTTAATTATATTTTTTATATATACATATTTTATTTTATTATTAGTATTTTTATTTCACTAATCTACTTTTTAGATTCTTATTCTACTCTATGTTGTAAATACGGCTCTCTGCATACTAGTGGGAATTGGCACCAAAGCTTTTCACTCATCTGTACCCCGATACTCTCGTGATGTGTCAATAAATAAAACTGAACTGAAAACAAGAAGCTGAGGTCTGTTGCAAAATATGAACTGTCTCTCTCTCTATCTCACACACACACCCACTCTGTGAACACACAATTGTGTATTCAAGCACGACCAAATTTTCAATCACTTTTTCCTCAATTGATGTAACCATTATGTTCAGTTATCTGTGTGTGTGTGTGTGGGTCAGAGAGAGAGTCACACCATGGAATAGCTTGGTCTAAAGGATCATTGGCACAAATAACAAATACAGGGATCACAAAGTCACTCAATCTTGGAGCCCAGTAGATCTACATCAGTAACAGCTGGTAAAACTATTCTAGGCTTGGATGTTTGTGGCATAGTCAGTTTTGCAACGATTCCAATACAACTTAATGCCAAATACCCATGCTCTGGTACATATCCAGTAATTATTTAACTGGCAACAGAGTAACAATAAATTGCAATTATTGTTACAGATTGATTGTTTATAGAAGGGACAGTATGCATCAATAGATTTCAGACTGAGTCTTGTTTAGAAACATATTCTGTAATATTAGTCAGCACACTATAAACACAACAATTAGGAAATTCTACATATCTAAACATTGATTGTTGATGTCTTATGGTACGTACAAAGAAATCGAATGTTATTTGCAATGAGACTTAGAGCACTTTGAACATCCCTGTGGAAGTTAAGAATTTCAGCTTGTATATCTTTTTCTTTTGACATGAGCTGTTTCTGTAAACGTTCACAGTGAAAAACATTTTAACATTTTTAACTAAAGGAAAACATGTTTAATTTGTATATTAAATGTTATTGTAGGGCCTTATACAGTCACCAGCCACTTTATTAGGTACACCTGTCCAACTGCTCATTAACGCAAATGTCGAATCAGCCAATCACATGGAAGCAATTTAATGCATTTAGGCATGTAGACATGGCCAAGACGATCTGCTGCAGTTCAAACTGCATCAGAATAGAGAAGAAAGGTAATTTAAGTGACTTTGAACGTGGCGTGGTTGGTCTGAGTATTTCAGAAACTGCTGATCTACTGGGATTTTCACACACAACCATCTCTAGAGATTTTCTCTTACAGAGAAAATATCCAGCGAGAGGCAGTTCTGTGGGTGCAAATGCTTTGTTGATGCAAGAGGTCAGAGGAGAATGACCAGACTGGTTTGAGCTGATAGAATGGCAACAGTAACTCAAATAACCAGTAGTTACAACCGAGGCATGCAGAAGAGCATCTCACGTTGAACACGTTGAACCTTGAGGCGGATGGGCTACAGCAGCAGAAGTCCACACTAGGTGCCACTACTGTCAGCTAAGAACAGGAAACTGAGGCTAAAATTCGAATAGGCTCACCAAAATTGGACAATAGAAGATCATGTCAACGCCACAGCCTACCTGAGTATTGTTGCTGACCAATTCATCTCAGACATCTCAGACTTCATCCCGATTCCAAGCGCAAATCATCTCAGACTTGTTTCTTGTACACGACAATGAGTTCACTGTACTCGAATGGTCTCCACAGTCACCAAATCTCAATCCAATAGAGCACCTTTGGGATGTGGTGGAATGGAAGATTCGCATCATGGATGTGCAGCCGACAAATCTGCAGCAACTGCGTGATGCTATCATGTCAATATGGCCTCTCTGAGGAATGTTTCCAGTAGCTTGTTGAATCTATCCCACAAAGGATTAAGGCAGTTCTGAAGGCAAAAGGGGGTCCAACCCGGTACTAGCAAGGTGCACCTAATAAAGTGGCCAGTGAGTGTATAATCTAGATATAAAATTTGGTATAAAAAAGAAAGCTCCTACGCACACATTACAACTGACTAAACTTTGCTCAGTTTGCCAGGACCACCACTAAAACACACAGCTAAAACACAAAGCTCATGTTTGCAAGCTAATAGCAAAACAAGTTAACTTGCTGCCATCGAATGCTCGCTAGCTCAATTCACCAAAGCAACCACTAAAATTAGCTACACAACCAAGTTAACGTTACAAAACAGTCAATGCTAGCTAACAGAAACCTAGGATCCACAAGCTTGGCGAATTACAATTCTTAACACAAAATATACTTAAGTAAAATTCAAACTCTAAAATGTACAGGGAAAAACTACTTAATTACAGTAAAGTGTGTGATGTAATCCGTTACTTTCCACCTCTGCACAAAATACTTGACTAGCTAGATAGCAGATGAATCACCAATGTGTAGCTTCGCCACCAAAGGTCTCAAATAGATTTTGGAAAAGAGATCTTATTGAATTTGGGATTGCCCGAAATGTCATGTCATAAGTAACTGTTATCATTATTGTCAATACCATCAGATGTCCCTCTCCACCACTGACTTGGGGCAATAAATGCCCTTTCAAATGACCCTTTGGATATTCGAGGACGCTGATTGGCTAACTTTACGTTGGTATGCCCATATGTTGTGTCAGCAATGGTCAGCAATAGGCTGCGCTGCTGCTCTAACTAGGTGATATTTTCATTGCCCTAAAAGAGAGGGAATGAACCAGCATATAATCATCCGTGTATATGTTACATTTAAGTAGCTATTGATCATTTTTAAAACTTTAGGGCGGCGCCCTAACGCCCTCTATTGGCCATCCACCACTGGTCTAAATCCTTAAACTCCACCCAGATATTAAAGTAGGAGGCCTAACTCACTATCCCAATAAGTTATAACTTCCCCCACTCCCCCCACCTTCTCTGTCCTCGGATTTGATTGGTCCCTGTAATTATTCATAAGTATAAATCTTTGAGTTGCCTGCACAGGTTCACATACAGGAACAGGATGGACAATCATTACCTTAAGCAGTCCAGCCAAAATAGAATTTTACTTTCAGTGATAACATACACACACACACAAAGTTGAAGTAGTTTAGCAATAATTTCACTGCATTTCATGTGATGTCACTGTGTGTGTGCGTGTGTGTGTGTGTGTGTAGTTTCCAGTTGTGGCAAAATAAGATACAGATGGGACACACGTTGTCCGCGTGGTGCCGCTTTTTTCCACACCTATACAGAGTTAAAACTAGAAGAAGGAACGAAGAACACCAGCACCCGCACAACTCTAAAAGATTTGCGGCACTCGCTGCGGCACTCGCACCACAAACCCTCACCCTCAGAAATAAATAATTAAACAAACAAGGAACCGCATAGCGAACGGGGGATGTGATGAGTCACCGAAGCGTTGTCGGTGTGCTTTGATCAGCCGCAGTCGGAGTCTCGCGCTATGAAATATCTAAAAAAGACGACCAGTCTGTGAGTCAGTTTAGAGTAACGCCGTTAAAGTTCCGCCTGACTCACTCCCGCTCCGCCCCCAACTCACACAAGCACAAACGCTCAAGCACGCGCACACACACGCAGACGGGCCTGTTCCTACCGACACTTATATAGCATTAACATAACAAAGCAATTAATTAATGAGCAAGCAGCAAAGGGGAATTGTACCAAAAACAGATTTTTATGGTTAAAATTGCTAATGGGTTTTTACGGATGCTATTGAGTTATCATAAATTATTACAGTGACAAGATTCGCAGAACGAAGAATATGACACACACATACATATATACAGAGTCCAGAGCTGAGACAAAAGGAACGCAAGGGGCGGGGAGGGGTAGCGGAGGCTAGGACTGCGTGACGTCATATATACTCAGCTGACACACGGCTCGCCCCATGCCTCAACTGGCCAGGACACACGCATCCCTCTCGCTCACACTCTCTGTTGAGTACGAATAGGTCCCTGTCAGGTGAGCTGACTGAATCGACATTCCTGTAAAATGTCAAAGGAGTTTTATATGACACACGCCTGAGTCCGGCGACTCCGCTGCTGTTCACATTTACGCGCGAATGTCTGCTATCCGCGCGATACTATGTTTTATTTGTTTGCTAAGGGCAGATTTATTTATTCATTCGTTTACTGTATGATAAACAAGACTCGCGCAAAATAGGACAGCCTCAAGTCTTTGCCTCACTCTGTGGTCAAATCCCCCAAAACGAGGAGGGTGGCACATCGCGCGGGGGATACTGAGCTCGCGACATTGATCCATTTTCGTCATTGCAGTTGAAGATTCCAGAGGCGCGTGCTCTCAACTCTGCATCCAGTTGAAAATTCCGGGAATTCCTGGAGTTTATAACCGACGTGCACCCAGAAGAAGAAATAAATCTTGACTTGCCAGGACTTACTCGAAAACAAAGACGCATGACGGAAGGTGACCGACCAGTTTATACAGCGCGTGGACGGTAGAATGGCGCCGTGGGAAGGACCCTTACAGGTTCCTGTCTATACACTTAAGCCGCGCGACAGAAAATAAAGGCTCACCACGACCTACACCTGCTGCATTCGGCGCATTGAAGATAACGGGGCTAAACAAGCATTGACCTGCCAGTCAACAGCAGCTCTCGAGCTCGTGCAAAATACAGAGAAGGACACGCGCCAGTGAATCGGTCATGTCTTAGTCGATGTGTAACTATAAGGACTGTTCTTCATCCCGCGAGCAGGCGAATGTCCCATTGTAGGGCTAAAGATCCAGCGCCACATGACTTACAGGAGCTGGGAAGTAAACAGTTGAAACATCACCAAAAGAAACGGGTCACTGTACGTGAGCGCGTGATGATGAATGGCTACCGTTTGGTCACAGACCTGTTCGTTTCAGTGCAGGGAAAAGATGCGCACTCGACTCAGCGCGGAGTCCAAACCTCACCCGGTACGCTGAACACGTTCGGCTAGTCCTACCATACACAGCACATATATACATCCATACGCACACACATAAAAACAAAGAAACACCAAACAGTGTCAGGTCTGAGAAAAATGGAATTATCTGAAGTTCGGTGTTCCAGTGCAAGCGAAGAGCTGTACACTATCAACAAAACCCCCACGAGCAACAACGGGGGCCGACCAAAGCGCCTACTGTGGCAAAATGCCGTGCGCCATATCACCGAGCAACGGTTCATTCACGAACACAGCAGCCCAAAGGCCGCTTCAGGGGATGATGCACAGGGGCAAGACTCGCGCAAACAGTCAGCCGGCAGGACTTCTGTAAGTGACCGGCATAACAACGGTGGCACGAAAGTCTTCCCCGAGCGCTCGAGCAGCGACCTAGGTTTCCTACAGATCGACTGTGCGCCCAGCAACTCAGATTTCTTCTTGAGCTGGGGATACACCTACCGCGGGGTTATCTTTCCCACACTGCGCTATGCTTTCAAGTCCCGCGAGCTGGAGCGCCTGTACCAGCGCTACTTCTTGGGCCAGCGGCGTAAATCCGTGGTGGTAATGAACATTCTGGACGTGGTGACCAAGCTAACACTTCTCGTTCTGCATCTGACACTCGGCGCCACACCCGTGGACCCCATTAAGGGAATGCTACTCGGGTTCTTCACTGGTATCGAGGTGGTTATCTGCGCGCTCGTCGTGGTGCGTAAGGACACGAGCTCTCACGGTTATCTGCAGTACAGCGGTGCGGTGACCTGGGTGGCCATGGCTACGCAGATCCTAGCGACAGGGCTTGGGTACGGCTTGCTCGGGGACGGGATAGGGTACGTTCTCTTCACGCTTTTCGCAACCTACAGCATGCTACCCCTGCCGCTCACGTGGGCCATAGTGGCTGGGCTTCTGACCTCCGCCCTCCACATCGCTCTCCAGTTGCTTGTGGCTCCGCAGGCACAACTTTCTACCAATCAGGTAAGAGAGGTATCGCTAAAGATTCTCTTATCATTCGTAAGATTTCCATCTTTTCCATCCTGTCCTTTCCTAAAAACGATGAAGCAGTCCAGTATGTGTGTATGAATGTGTGTGTGTGTGTGAGTGTGTAAGTATATATATATATAGTAATTGTACACACACACACACACACACACACACACACACACACACACACACACACACACATATATATATATATATATATATATATATATATATATATATATATATATATATATATATATATATATTTATTGTTATTATTATTATTAGCCACAGCAGGGAAGTGAAAAAGACGAATTATAGCAGACGGAAAAATATTGAAGAAATGTGCATATTAATTTAGGTTTATCGACTGTTGCACTAGAAGTGCACAAAACCCCATCCCAAAAATGCGCGGCAGTCCTGGGACGCACTGGTCGCTGTCCACGTGCTGAAATGGTGCGCCTGGTCGGGCATCGGCGTTGTTTCTGCCTCACGCTGTTACTGAGTGCGCCACTAGGGAACACCCATCGCAGCAAGTTTAGGGGAGTCTAGACGGCTTGTAACGGCTCTGCAGTCACGTGTGCTACACGGTTGTCAGTTGTGACCAATAAAATTTCAGTAGTTTCATAATTTTTAAACACTAAAACAGAATTTCCATAGAGGATGTTCTAGGGTTTCATTTATGTTATCTTACATTACTGAGCAGCTTCTGTCTTGCTGTGTGATTGAGTGTTCTTAACAAGGTGCACCAGGAAGCATGAGGTTTTGGCAGTGTACCTTAAAGGAATCATCAAAACCTTGTAATCCTAGTTTGACTCATCAGATTAATTTAGATCTCTTTGTAGTTTTGTCATGGATGTTAGGGTAAAAGGCAAGAGAAAAATAGTAACAGATAGAGATACACAAAAAGATAAACAATAAAAAAAAAGAAAGTAAAAAAGACAGAAGTTAAGAAAGATAATTCATATGAAGGCTTGCTTGATATGATTTGGTAGTGCAAGGCTGGAACAGAGTAGTTGGTATTGTCTGAAGGCTTGAAGCTGTATGTGGTTGGAGAAGTAAAATACCTTCTCATATTAATGCCTTCACCATCATTACAGTTTATAAGGTTTATCCAGGGCATTCATATAAAACAAATGACCAGATCTTAAAAAAAAATACAGGTTTCAGAGGCTCAGATTAGATTTCCTGGTGGCTGGGTTTGTAGAACCACTATAATGGAATCACACGTCCCATTTCTGTGCAGGTCAGGTTCCAGTTTGGACAAGCTTGACTTCTTGAATTTAAGATTTAGGTGCCAAGCACAGGATATTGATGTGCTTGGGTGCCGGGGTGCTGTTTAGAAGATGTTGTTACATGGTGTGTATTGCAGGAAGTGGGGGGGGGCATGTCTTCTACCTGTGGGTGGGCATGTCTTCTATCTGAGAGTGTGTGTGAGAGAGAGAGGGCAAGAGAGCTGTGGATTGAGTGCTGTTTGTGTGTTATAGTAAAAATAGCATGCGTGGGAGGACTATATGGAAAAGGGTCCTCTGACTCACACCCTCATCTGCCTGCTTCCCTCACTTCTTTTCTCCTTTCATTCATCCCTCCTTCTGTCTTCTCATCCCCCTCTCATTCTCTAATCTCTCTCTCTTTTCCTGTGCAAAGTCGGTTTGTCTCTTAGGAGTCTCTCATAACTGGGGTATATTTGCATTGATTTATGTATGTGGTTTATGACTACACAGTATGACCAAAAATACTGTATTATCAAAATATTACTATGGAGATCAGTTGAAAAATGCACGGGAACACAATACCTGTGACATAGCCTTAACGAATCTGACCAAATGTATTTACATTTGTTAGATCATGTGAATTCTGTGATTTTTTAAAATGCCCAACAGTCACCTAGAATGTCTGACACCGGACAGGTGTTCCTAGCCCACAATTCAGTGTCATTTGTTTGAGGACTTATTTACATACGGTGGCCTTCTGCAATGTCAGTAATGCAAAGGCAGTAAGGCAGATTGCTGTAAAAACGAGCAATATAATACATATACAGTATATTCTGCTGTTCTGATGCAGTTCATAACACAACACTGGCTAGATATGGCAATGCAACGTAAGAAAAGCTTTTACCTCATCATTTTAGTTCTCATGGCACTCCCTCCCCATCCCCAATAACCTAGACGACGCCGTATTAGGTATGCGGAAACTGCATAAGTTAATGTCTGGCCACTGCAAATCAATACGCTTTGGCTGTTTGTTTTGTATGCATTTATTGAAAAAATCCTTTGTTCCCTTCCCTGTGCCATTAATTCCTCCAAAACACCCAAACACACAATCAGTTCCTCCTATTTTCATATTGTGTCATTAATGTGTTTGATTTCATGTATCTTTTACCTCTCACAAGAGTTTGCGAAACAAGGATTTAGTGTTTGTGATTATCATCAACATACATCTATGGCAGACGCTACACACAATGCACTAATTGACAGTTTAACAGGAGATCCTTTTGTTTCTAAGTCACATTAAAGTGCTGTACCTATCTGGCAGTTATCAAATTCATATTAATTTTATTAAATATAACATTGTATTTTCATGTTTAAAATTGTCAGCATGTGCAAGGTGATCTACAGCTGGGCAAATTTACAGCTGGGCCAAATATTTTTCTTACTCTTTAATACCTGTGCAATCAGCATAGTCAGATAAATTCAGTTTCAGACAGAACTGCATATAGGAAATGAAGCATTTTTGATCAGTTTCAGTACTAATGTCTGGTAGACAATGCTGAGTGTAAGGAATCCATTAATGAACATAACTTTAAATTGTTGCTTTAATTAAGGCTAATCATTTTTGCATTTTGCAGTGTTAATGTCTGTGATGGGAACACTCCTAAATGAGGGTACCTTTGCAAAGAGGTTCCTTTCACCATGAGAAAAACAGCGATGATTAAAAGCGTTTGTGCTGAGCAGTGTTAAGCTAATCTAAAGTCTATTTTCAGACCTGTCTCTCTGGCTGATCATATCATGGCGCTATGCGCCACGGTCCTGTTCGGATTAATGATGGAAGTGATTAAATTTGCCGTTGAAGTGATTAAATGTCGTTTGTGGATGAAGAGTCAGAGCTGCTGTTTCACTGATCACATCATCAATATGCATACATCCGAATTTATGAATATGACAGCCAGTAACATTTAAAATCATCGCCGAGTTCCGTTGAGGAGCTGTCTCTCAGAGTAGTTTTATGAAGCAGTCCTGTCTTTAATACAGTGTGTTCAGAGCTTTACTATCAGTCGTACGAATGCACTGTTACATTAATGCACTGTTTTGTTATGTGTTAAAACTAAGAACTGCATATATTTTTTGGTTGTTTTAAGTTCAATAAGTACCTAAAGCAAGATGTTAAGACTGTCCAACAGAAGAAGAGATCAGAAAAGTTTCTACTTGACAGAAATGGTTAGAGTTAGGGTTAGGGTCGAGTTAGGGTTTTTGAAAACAGAAATTGTTTTAATGTGGTGGCTAAAATGAATTGGCCACCTTTCTCCTCCCTCCAAAGACACACTTGCTTGAACATTGCAAAATGATCGACAGGCAGGGAGAACCACCTCCTTGTAGAGAAATTTCTTGACTGAGCTGTGATGAAAGTTTTGGCTGCTGTTCAGAGACCCAAAGAAAGACCTTTTTTCAGGTCCTTACATGAGTTATCCAGCTAAAGAAGGGATTGTTCATTCTAGACACATTCTAGAGCTGTTTTGGTGATTCTGTGAAACCAGAAGATAAAAAAAACAGTTCAAACATAAACATACTGTAGGCATTTGTAAACCCACTGAATGAATGATTCTTTGTCGTTCCGGTTCCTTCTTATTAAGATGTCTTGCTGGAGAGATCTTGGAGGGAGTGAAGCATGGGTAGTATGGGGAGTAT
Organism: Brachyhypopomus occidentalis; assembly: GCA_020368025.1. Lineage (NCBI taxonomy): Eukaryota > Metazoa > Chordata > Actinopteri > Gymnotiformes > Hypopomidae > Brachyhypopomus > Brachyhypopomus occidentalis. The sequence continues at coordinate 501,349 of JAGXOD010000073.1, forward strand.
GGGTAGTATAGGTAGTATGGGGAGCATGGGTAGTCTGGGTAGTTTGGGGAATATGGCTAGTATGGGGGATATGGCTAGTATGTGGAGCATGGGTAGTATGTGGAGCATTGGTAGTATGGGGAGCATGGGTAGTATGGGTAGTATGGGTAGTTTGGGGAATATGGGTAGTATAGGAAGCATGGGTAGTATGGGTAGTATGGGTAGTATGGGGAGCATGGGGAGCATGGGTAGCATGAGTAGTATGGGTAGTATAGGAAGCATGGGTAGTATGGGTAGTATGGGGAGCATGGGTAGCATGGGTAGTATGGGGAGCATGGGTAGCATGGGTAGTATGGGTAGCATGGGTAGTATGGGGAGCATGGGGAGCATGGGTGGAGGGCTGTGAGAGGGGTGTACATACAGGGGTGCAGATAAGTTCAGATATTATATGCAGCTGTTGGCAACCACCTGCACGGACACCAATGGTTTCCCTGGCATGTGTTTTGAGCCTTTGAGATTGGTTAACCCTATGATTAAGGTTGGACCAAACAGAATTTCCATTTGACTGTAGAACATCCTGGAAAAATTGCAGCTTTACATTAGATCAGCATGCTCAATGATAGTTTAATGAGGCTCTCAGTGTGCTCTCAGTCCCACTGTAGACTACACAGAGACCTGTGTTCAGCCATCTGAATCCTCAAAGAGCCATGAATCACGGGTCATAGATCAGTGCAGCAACAAAACAGAGGTAGGATCCCACTCATTGGTTATGTTAATTTAATGTTAATTTAACCGAACCATGCAGTAGAATGTACATGCTTTTGGCATAAGGTTATTATTCAGTGACATTGTCCAACATGTGAAAAAGAGAATGTAAAATCAATTATTCTATTGCATGCAATTTATGGTTTTGTATGTGTGTGTGTGTTTGTGTGTGTGTGTCATTCAGGATCAGTGACTTTGTAAATTATGTGTTAACAAGCCCTCATTAACACTCTGCACATTATCAAGCCTCTGTGTATTTCTGTGTTGGGGCTCATTTTTGCAAAACAATATTGCAGATTTCTAATCATTCTGTAGGAGCAGCAGTGTTGAGATGGACTTTTTTCTTATTGTTCTCCTAATCATTATAATAATAGATTGACCCAACCGATTTGACTAGAATGCGCATGTGTGTGTGTACACTCACACACACACACACACACACACACACATAAATCCTATGGGGCATTTTGAGTAGCAGGTGCAGGGACATGTCTGGACTAGTCTGTTCTCTGTCTAAGTGTAAGTGTGTCCGTTTGTGTTTGTCCGTGTGTGTGAATGGCCATGTGTGTTGTGTGTGTGTGTGTGTGGGGGGGGGGATGTTTGTGCACATATGTTATGCTGTGAGATGTAATTGTTTCAACAGATAATGACTGCAGCTGTTTCCAGTGCCTTCTCTGGGGAGCATGTGGGGTGTTTTGGAGTGCGAATGTATTTTAGGTGTCCTCTTGGGGTACATTGCTTAGTTTGGGGTTTCTCAACACAGTCTACCTGTTCCAGTCCATATTTCTGCTCTAACTCAGCTCCCGTCACACCTGAACCAATTCATCAATAACACAGATCTGATTGAGGCATTCTAAAAGCTGGGCTAGAACCAAAATCCTCAGGCCTGGGTTGAGGAAAGCTTGCTTAGCTACTGCTGGACATGTGAGAGGGTCATACTGCATCATCCATAAGGTTCCACTTTTCACCATTACAGCATTGTGACTTTGACTTTTGGTGCTTGGTCTAAAATCTTCGCTTTGAAGGTTTTTTTTATTGGTACATCTGTGATCTGAACAGTTTGGAGTTTGGACATATCTTCATTAAGATCATTCTTTTGTTAATAGGAATACAATATAAATACCACAGCAACATACACTTTAGGACATGCACACACACACACACACACACACACACACACACACACACACAGCTCTGTCTGGTAGACTGAACTCATGATTTGGATATGCAAAAATATTTTTCATTACATCCCTCTGTCTCTCTCTCTTCTCACTCTCTTCCCTGTTGCTCTATAAATATCCTCTCACTTTCTTTCCTTCTCTGTCTCTCACTCTTTCTGTCTGTCTCCTCATCTGTAGCTGTGTGCCCAGGTGTTATTATTCCTGTGTATGAACACTGCTGGGGTGTTTATCAGTTACTTGGCGGACCGTGCACAGCGCCAGGCCTTCCTGGAGACGCGACGGTGCATCGAAGCCCGGCTCCGCCTGGAGACAGAGAACCAGAGACAGGTCTGTGTGTGTGTGTGTGTGTGTGTGTGTATCTGTTGTCATAATAGCTCTATAGCAAGAACAACATGAGCTCTGAGTGTGTGTGTTTGTGTGTGTGTCTATGTATGTGTGTGAATTATATGTGTATAATTTTCTCATATTTATATAACTGAAAAAGTGTAACAGAGATTATCAAGCTAACAACCCTCAGGAAAAAAAAATCATACACACATGTGCACACATTCACATATTTTGGCAGCAGCACATTCTCCACTTGACAGGCAAATTAAACCCCTTTCAAAAAACAGCCTGAGAGGTCTGTGTTAGATAGATAGATAGATAGATAGATAGATAGATAGATAGATAGATAGATAGATAGATAGATAGATAGATAGATAGATAGATAGATAGATAGATAGATAGATAGATAGATAGATAGATAGATAGATAGAGAGTGAAAGAGCGAGATAAGGAGATATCCTTACAGAGTCTGAGAACCTTATCCTCAATAGTGTGTTCTTGTTGTCTTTGTTATGAGACTGTCCTTCACATCTTTAAATCAATTTGTGGGGCAGGAATTCCTAGAGGAGTGATGATATACCAATATTATTTTTGGTGTGTTTCTGTATATAAGTATGAGAGAGTGAGAGATGTATCACCTCTCACAGTAAAGGGAAATTTATGTAAGGCCATATATGTAGACATTATTAGTAGTTATGGTAATAAAAAAAGTGTTCAAAAAGTGTTCATTACAAGCTACTTTATGAAGAAATTTGAGTATTATTCAACCTGCAAAGTCAATAAATATATTAATACACATATAAATACACAGGCCTATGCAAATACTATGCTGTAAAAAGTAAATGCATTTGTTTTACTTTTATTTGATGTGTAGTATGATTATGGTTTCCGCACAAGACTATTTCAGACTTAATTATTGCAAAACTTTTAGCCTTAGAAAGAGCCCATTTAAAGTGAAATGCATTGTTTGTTTTGTTTTTTGGTTTTTTTTGCCCTTGACACATTTACACTGCCCTTTATGCAGATTTAATTTGTCATGCCTATATGTGTAGTCCTTGACATATTATATAACTAATACATAATAGATGACATGGGTATGTGTGCAGGCTTTTTAGATATGTATGTTTGAAAGATAATGGCTATTGAACTACATCACCCACGTTGCCCCTGTGCCAGGAACGGCTGGTGTTGTCAGTGCTGCCTCGGTTTGTGGTGCTGGAGATGATTAATGACATGAGTAATGTGGAGGATGAGAACCTGCAGCACCAGTTTCACCGCATCTATATCCACCGCTATGAGAACGTCAGGTAACCAGCAATGGGCCTCCATTTCGGCTCAAACAGCAGATATGGCTGGAGCATTCCACTGTTCCAGCATTGTTACACACACACATACACACACACAGTCATCGTTAAGTGAATATCCTATTTCTTTTAAATGCATCTACAGTATATTGTGTATCCCACTTTGTCCCAAAATGACATCAGAGTTTATTTACTTTGGCGGCAGACATCCTGTTGACTTCATCCATCTGTCAGAAACAACGCTGCTTGTCAGCTGTGATCACACTACAGCATGAAGAGTGAGAGAGTGAGGGGCGTGAAGGAATAATTAATAAATACATACATGAAGAGGAAGGGTCGTTTATGTCAGAGGACTGGGAAGAGAAAAGGAAAGAAAAGATTAAATGATTGGAATTCATCGTCCAATACCCTGGAATGAACAAATGAATAAATTAACAATTGGGTTGGACAGTCATACAATTCACACCTTTAGTAAAAGAGCTGTGTTTGAACAAAGTTGCTAACAGAGAAACACACTGATCTGTGTGCGTGTGTGTTTGCCTTCTGTGTCTTGCAGTATTCTCTTTGCTGATGTGAAAGGTTTCACTAACCTGTCAACGACCCTGTCGGCTCAGGAGCTGGTTCGCATGCTCAACGAGCTCTTTGCCCGCTTTGATCGACTTGCTCACGTGAGAGTGCAAAAAAAACACACACACACACACACACACACACACACACACTGTGATGTGACATGATGCAACATGACCTCAACAGTGCTCGCAGCATCTTGTACAAGATGAATGTTGCTGACTCTGTCAGTTCATCTCCTGACTGTGTGTGTCTGTGTGTGTCTGTGTGTGTTGAACTCACTAACCGTAGTTCACTTAACATTACCCATCACACACAGACAATACAGGATGCCCTCTTACCTAAAGGTTACAGAAGACAAATATTCACCCATAAAAAGGTTTTATTCCTTCAATAAAATAATGCCCATTGAAAATAAACATTGATGAAATGAAAATGAACAACGTACTTTTTATTTTCAGAAATACAGAAAATACCTACACACAGACACACACACACTCAGTCACCCATTAGGCTCTTACCTATGCACATAGCAAGTCACTGCCAATGCACGTCTGCCGATGGTACCTGGCCATACTGTGACTACTTCACTGTGAAATGATATTCACTACTTCACTGTGGAATGATCACTTTCAGGCTCAGTAACCTAAACGGACTGCAGCCACCACAGTGGAGGCCATACTTTAAAAATGTTTTTGAGAGAAACACAGTTAACTTTATTGTTATATAATTTCAGAGCACAACATCAGCAGACTCAGATGTATAATTTATATGTAAATTTATCTGTTATACCATGCCCACACCTGCAGACACATAAATGGGCCTATAATGGACCTGTCACAACCACTGCTGAAGTAGGAGGGCAACTCCCATATATTCATGAGAATGTAAAATAATAATTTGTGTCCAACCAACCAAGAGTTGATCCACTGATGTATAAAGCTCATATTCAAATATGGTGTATGTCTCTCATAGGACACCACATTTACTCAGAAACCGCAACATCTGCATGCATGTGAAGCCACACATCAACAAATGTTCATTCTGTTCATGCCTGTCTGTGCGTGTGGGTGTGTAAAGGTATTAGTGTCTGTAGAGAGTCTTTATGTTGAGATTTAGCAGCATTTCAGAGTATCCACTAACAGACATGGTTTGCGATGTATTGTCTTTTTATCACTGGCTGTGCCTCTTGGTCCACAGTCTGCTAACAACAAGATTAGCAGAAACAGACCAGCCCACGTCGTGAGAATTCTGTTTATGCATGATCTAGTGAGGGCGGGTTCAGCGGCATTGTCAGCACTTCCTTCAGCAGCTGCAAGAGCTCTCACACAGGACTGAAAGAACCTCCGTTTGATATTTATGGGAACGTTTTGTCACCAGTGCTGAGATTCAGTATTGCAGAGGGAGAAGGCAGCCAAGTCCCAGGCCAAACGTCCTCCAGAACACAATGTTCAAAATTGGACGTGTGCGCTGGGAGAAAAACGAACCTGCCAGTCAAACTTATGAGGCATATGGGGCTGATCTGGCTGGTTTATTTCAGAAAAAAGTGGTGACCTTGAACTTGAAAAGGGAAAACAGTCTGCAGCATATAATACTGAAAAATTATATTAGCTTGTACTATCATTGAATCCCTTTGCAAAAGGGTCCTTCTTATGCGGAGAGTCCGCGGTTGTGTGGATACTGGCATATGCTAGCCCATGGCGCATCATCACACTTAATGTCCCTGCTAATACTTATCAACTTGAAATTCCTCCGGGACACTTCTAAAATACTTTAACAAGGCTGAGTGGCTAAACCTGCTGAGGCTAAGATGATAATGGGTGCCTGTCTGAAACATAAGTGCTTTCCCTGAGTAGCTGAACTATCAAACCTGGACTTAGTTCTGTTTAGCAGGGCCATTGCTTGACTGTTCTGCCTGAAATGCTCCATTAGCAACCAGGTATCTCTAACGGACGAATTTTAGAAACATACTGACAAACGGAGATTCTGTCACTAATTATTAGTACAAATTCCTTCACTTTACAGCCAAAAGCTCACTGTACCACTTACAGTTCCTCTAGCTGAGGAGCACTCTACACAGAACTCGGTCACTAATAGCAAACTCGCTAAGCTCTTGCATTAGCCTGTAGCATTTAGCACTAGCAGCTGAAGCATGCCATTATGACTCAGTGTGGCTAATTGTGGCAGCATGTGGTGTTTAGTAGTGATGAGCAGTGCTAACGGCCATCATGGTCCTTTGTTTCAATGCTGTTTACCAAGTCCTGAGAGCATGTATACACAGCAGCAGCCACTGGTAATGGACACTAGAGCAATTAAGTGAGACTGTCATTAATGCTCTATTTGTGCTCAGCAACCCAGTCTGTCATGCTGAGAATGCTACCGTGCATTTTAAGGCGTGTGGCTGTCAGATGGTAGAGAGAAAAAGGCAGTTTGCTTCAATCTGAGTTAAAGCTTAATGTAACTTTATCTCTCTCTTTCTGTCTCTCTCTCTATTAGGAGCACCACTGCTTAAGGATAAAGATCCTGGGCGACTGTTATTACTGTGTCTCAGGGCTTCCTGAGCCCAGACCAGACCACGCCCACTGCTGTGTGGAAATGGGTCTCAGCATGATCAAAACCATCAGGTAATGTCAGACTGTCAAACAAACAGCAACTGAACACAGAACAACACGATAATATCCTAACAGCTTTCTCAGGGCTACTGCAGTATCTCAATATGGTAATCCTCTCTGTATCAAGATAGTGTCTCCCTGTAATCAAATGAGTGCCTCGAAAGCAGTGTTTCAGTGATCTTTCCAGAGACACACACACAGAAGGGACCATTAAAAGAACCAAGAAGAAAAAGAGACAGAGAGAGAGGAGAGAGACAGCGAGGAGAAACTGTAGAGTAGTCATGTTGATATTCTGTAGAGGCTGGATGTTGGATGAGTTGCACTTATGGTCCAGGTGGGGTTCTAGGTGTGAGGGGATGAAATACAGTGTTTGAGTAAAGGTGTTTCATCAGGGCAAAGGTTGCACTTACAATCAAACATACCACTCATCCTCCAGATTCTTGCACACGTACACCCATATGACATACAAGTATTATTTAAAAATATAAATTTTAAGTTCCTCTGCTGCTAATGCTATCCCATGATTCCACGCAAGTACAACTTTTGCTCCTGGCAAAGTCATTTTCAAATGTACGTTATTATAATTCTCTCTGCTGTTTCTAGAATATTCAAGAAACATTAAAAAGATGTTTCATAATCTAAAACCACATAGCATTTATTTTACCTTTTTGACAAGTTTGTGACCAAATTAAGTTTTATACAGTTTTATACATATATGGGGGGGGGGGGGGTGACTGAAAGTCGCTAGTTGATGTAACCTCCTAAAATAAGTAGCTAGAGAGGTCTGAATACTCTCTAAATATAGCAACAAAATTAGTTTAGTTGCCAATACTGCTGCCGCTTTATCGCCATTCACAAATATGATGTGCCTCATTTAAAGGGGTCTTAGGGGGGGCCAAGGATGTTGTGACTGGCCCCCCTGCCCCCCTCAGAACCGCCACTGGCTCTCTAACTAGAGCATCTCAAAAATCTGCCTTATGAGGTTAGGGTATCTCAGTAGGCAGCATTTTTATGGTATCTAAGAATTGGGACAACCTATGTGTTGGGAGTGCACACAACATGACGTAAAATGTTGTCTATGTACACTAGGTCTTGGGGCCGACACAATATGACTGAAAGACTTAATCCTCTAGTTCATTCTAATTTCCGTAACTGGAAAAAAGAAAGTGGCAGTTTATTTTGGTTACACTTATGTTAGTTATGTTATGTTAGCAACCAAAAAGCCAGAGTCAAGAAAATCATTTAGTGTATTTATATTTATCACATCTGTTATATTTGCAAATCACAGTTATATTTATATATATCACATCTGTCTGTTGTCATCAATGTCTGTTCTTCTTGACTTTCAACATGCAGTAACATTTGTGTTATATATGGTGTACGTGTTCATGTGTTGGTGTGTGTATGTAGGTATGTGCGTTCACGTACAAAACACGACATCGACATGCGTATCGGGATTCACTCTGGGTCAGTCCTGTGTGGGGTTCTGGGACTGAGGAAGTGGCAGTTTGATGTCTGGTCCTGGGATGTCGACATTGCTAACAAACTTGAGTCTGGCGGCATACCTGGGTGAGACATACAGACACACACAAGCTTAATATTTTATTTTTAATCAAGGCCATTTCTCCATCTTTTGTATTTTTACAGGTATGAGGGACAATATAAAACTTGTTCTTAAAAGCCCTTATCAATATTGCTGTTCTAGTTTAAAAGGAAAGGGTTTGTCACTTGGATTTGTGTTAATGGAAGGTTTGTTGTATTTTTTTTTGTTGGTGCTACATGCTACAGACGGATCCACATCTCTAAAGCAGCCTTGGACTGCCTGAACGGAGACTACGAGGTTGAGGAAGGCCATGGAAAGGACAGGAACGATTTCTTGCGTAGACATAACATTGAGACCTTCCTGATCAAGCAGCCAGAAGACAGCCTCCTCTCCCTGCCCGAGGACATCATGAAGGAGGCCACCAACCAATCAGATCACAGAGCGTCTACCACCACATTCACTGAAGGCACCTGGAGTCCAGAACTGCCATTCCACAATATCGTGGGCAAGCAGAATGTGAGTGACATTCAAATGCTCACACACACATGTGCACAGACACACACACACACATGCACACACTCTGCGTGATCATGGTGTGTTGATTCAAACACACCCACAGTACTCCACTGTACTCCACAGTATCTCCAATCCAACATACTGTACTGCAAGTTTAACATATCACACAATCATAAATTTTATTTCTTATACGTCGGCAAAGAGATCATGACCGTTAGCCATTATCAGGCAAGCATGCACGTATTTCTTGTGCTGTTATGCAACATAATTTGAGCTATTTTGTATGGATTAATCATTTTATATTACCTTTTTGTTCTTCTAGTCATACAGATTCTCACTTTTTAGTCATGGGGGAGATCGGGAATCAGATAGATCAAGACAGAATCGTTGCTAAAAGAGTTCTGGGATCTCCTGGTATCTGCTTGGAATTGTCATTTATTTTTATGTAATTAATTAGTTAAAAAATGAAAGTAAAATACTAAAATGAACTAAGCATTAGAATATGAACTTGACCATATGCTAAACTATTAGAAATACGGATTTTTGAAAGAAAGGAAACTCACAGTCATTTCTGCAGCAAATTCACAAATACTGGAAGCAGCTAGATACCTATTTGTCAAAATAATGTTGCTTTTGAGTTATTAAATGTTATATAGGTTATAAGTACTTTTTATAAGTACCAATGACAGAATAGAAAATAACAACAAAATAGAATAACAACAGTATAGAAAATAAAAAGCCAACCAATGTTTGATCATGTGACTGAAACATTGTCCATTCTAGAATAATCTAATTGTTCCTGAATAGTTTTATAGAAGATATTGTACAAGACAGTATGTCAACAAATTCTCTAGGTGAAGTACAGCAGTGCTTCAGACAAAGTTTTAAGCAACACATTGTCTGCTGTATAAGGCCATGTGTATAATAATAGGAAGGTTGTAGATCTACACATATGTAGAAGAACCTAGAGAGGCAACACAGTCTTGAGGCTCCTAGGAGTTAAAGTGATGGAGTTCTAGATTAGTATTTTTAAAGGTTCTAAATGGTGTGGAAAGTTTGTGTGGAGAAACATTGCATAAAGTTTTAGATGGTACTGAAGAGTGTTGCAGAACGTTTATGAGGGTGTGGAGCAGTGCTGTAGAAGGTGTTCTAAAAGGTGTAGGGCAGTGCTGTAGAAGGTGTTCTAAAAGGTGTAGGGCAGTGCTGTAGAAGGTGTTCTAAAAGGTGTAGGGCAGTGCTGTAGAAGGTGTTCTAAAAGGTGTAGGGCAGTGCTGTAGAAGGTGTTCTAAAAGGTGTAGGGCAGTGCTGTAGAAGGTGTTCTAAAAGGTGTAGGGCAGTGCTGTAGAAGGTGTTCTAAAAGGTGTAGGGCAGTGCTGTAGAAGGTGTTCTAAAAGGTGTAGGGCAGTGCTGTAGAAGGTGTTCTAAAAGGTGTAGGGCAGTGCTGTAGAAGGTGTTCTAAAAGGTGTAGGGCAGTGCTGTAGAAGGTGTTCTAAAAGGTGTAGGGCAGTGCTGTAGGTTCTTGGTATGTGAGCAGCTGCTTATCATGCAGAACTCTCTTGTTCGATGTGGGCTGATTTACCAGGCTGTTGCTATGGAGATGTGGTTAACATAAGGGAATGTAGTCTTTGATTAGTGCGGTGCTTTTGTTGTTTTTGTCATGCAGTCAGCTCTGAAGAACAGTTTAACACATCAAAGAGGTCCTACCACATGACTGAAAGGGTTATCAGCCAATCTCACTCCTGTACAGAGCACAAACCCCTCCTTCATCCCGGTCCCTCAGGTTTGCAGGAGGAGTTCTTGCATGTGTTTGTTTTTTATAAGCCTTATTTAATGCAGCCAGTTTGTGTACAAGTGTGTGTTTGTGTGTTTATTGCACTATGCTAGAGTGCATTTGAAGGTTAGGAAGCTGATGGAGTGTACATGCACTGAAGTGATAAGGCAAGTGTGCTTGCATGTGTGTGAAAGAGAGGGAGAGAGAGAGAGAAAAAGAGAGAGAGCAAGATTCTGGTACTGGTCTCCATGGCAACAAGAATGTCTGTAAGGCAGTAACAGGATTCCTTTCCCACAGTCTCTCCACTGTTCTTTCAAGATCACTCTTCCCCTGTCCCTGTCCCTCTCCCTCGTTTCTCTTCAATCTGCTGTTCTTTTCTTTATCTTTCCTCTCATCTTTCACCTCTCTCTATCCATCCTTTGTCCTTGGCAAGACATGCCAGTCACACTGTGTGCATAAGTGTGTGTGCGAATGTGTGTGTTGAAAGTCCCAGGATCACTCTATGTTCTTTCTTGACAGTGATTCCAATAATGGATGCTGTATGTCTTCCTTTTTTATGCCACCTTAAAGAGCGTGAACACACACACACACACACTCACACACACACACTTCACTGGACCGCTGGAGGCAGGTTGGTTTGCTCGACTTGTAAATCCAAGAGAAGCAGTGTGTGCATACATGGGGACACACACACAGCAACAAACATTGTTCGGCCAGAATACAGAATGCTTTAGAACCTCTGTATGGTATACACACCTTTTAATATTTTGGAGGGGTGAAGGGGACTCAGAGTTCTAATGAAAATGCTGCAATGGCAAATGCCCACCAAACAATTTGCTGAACATTAAGAACATTCTAGAATTCTAGAACCTCCTCATTTATGAATCTCATAACTGAGGGTTGAGCACCTGATGAGACAGTGGATTATGGTCAACTCAGTACCTGTAAAAATGACCTTTTAGAGCTACAGAGAGAATTCTCTAATCACACCTTCATGCACGGACAGGTGGGCAGCTAGAGCAGGTGGGTTGAGGTTTGCCGCATTAGCTGGGCATCGCTGCTCATTTTCATGGGGACAGGAGGAGAGAGGAAATCTACTCTGAGAGGGGGACATAAACTGGGATTATTCTGCTCCAAATCCCAGCAGCTACTGGCAGATTAAGGGAACCTAATCCCATGGTACTGACGCGCATGAGATCATAAAACTCCGATTACTGAACATCATTGGTGCTCGATCGCACACACAGCACACACGCAACCTTCTTTACAGGGCAAACTCACCATTGCTGGACTATGTGTAAGTGGTATGAATTGATAGAACTATGTTGTATTAATTGGGATACGATTGTCTGGGGAAGTTCATATATGTTTGTGATGTGATCTGTGAAGATCAGTTCTAAACTGCCAGTGTGAACTACCCTGGGAAGACTCAGAAAGAAGCCAACTTAACTGTAGTCCTCTCTGCCTCTCCTGTCCTTGGGGCTTTTACTCGAGTTAGCCAAGCTTGGGTTGGCATCAACATGGAAACCTCTAGCTTGGATAATCTTTGAATTTTCTTCTTTGGATTCATGGAAGTTAATAGAAACTTAATGCACTGTAATCGGGGGGAAACTCCAGGCGCACAGAGGGAGAGAAGAAGGGAGAATTTCCAAGAGAACACCAAAATGCATTCATAGGTGAACCATTTCATGAGCCACAGGTGAGTAACATTATCTGGGCTCCATTGGAAAACTAACCATGTGACCTAACCCTATCTTTGCCCTCCCATCCCCCTCCTCCCCCCAAGAAAAGAAAACCAAAAAACAATTAATATATGTATATAAATTCCACAGGGTTATACTATACCATGTTGAATTATACAATAATCAATGTGTTAAATCCCTCTGACAGCAATTGGAAACAGGCAGGGATAATATTTGCTACTATTCTCTGGTCCCCAGAAACCTTAACTGACTGCAGGCATCCTAGACAGTGTTAGCAAATATACTGTCTTTGCCAACCACATGCTGTATCATGATCCTACATGGTGGCAACATTAGACTCCATCTGAATGTTCTCTGATTAGAAGTCAGGGATTGGCCAGAAAAGTGAGAGGGTTGTGGTCAGTATACACAACTAAATCCCTCGAAGCACTGGACATATACACCTCAAAGTGATAAAACCAGAGCTAAGGCTTCCTTCTCTACAGTCCACTAAGCTTGTTGATATTTACTAAGCTTCTTAGAAACATGCAACTGGTCTATCCACTCCTAACTCCTCTGGCTAGAGTAACATTGCACCTACCCCAGCATCACAAACTGCACAACCAACTTGAGAAGAATACTGAAATCATGGGCCACAGTATGGCATGGTAGTTTTGCTTTGATCTGTACAAATGCCTTCACAAACATAGGTGTCCAGCAAAACTGCACATTTTCTGACCTTGGGATTAAATGCTGATGAATCCCACACATGCCTAAAATCATCATTAATTAGCTTCAAATTCTTGATTCTGAGACATCTAAAATAGCCTGTACCTTAGCTTGTCTAGGTGTTAGCTATCCTTAATTCATCTGATGCCCTAGTTGTAGTCACCTGACCTTGGCCTCACATTTAGGAAAACGTACTAGCAGAAGAACCTTCTGAAAGCATCCAAACATCTCTCGAAAATGATTTAAGTGATCCTACCATGAATCACTATACACCACTACACTATGTAAATTATGACATTATTTATGCTTGCTGTAACTTTACTCATTAACCACTAACAGATAGCAGTTGCATTTTCCATTCCAAAAGGTAGAACTTTGCAAAAATCCAGACCCTCTGGCATAACAATAGCTCCGGAGAATGAGCACACAATACCTTTCAGTATCCTTTACCCAGTTGTTTACCCAATTCCTGTAAATATACAGTTTTTAATTTGAACAGACCGGTTCCACTAGACCTGACTCATTCTGCTCTAAACATGTATTTCCAGACCTAATAACTGTGGATGGTTTTGACTGTTTTAAAGATTCAACACCCTCCAGCCTCTTTATATAATGGACAGTCAAAGTGGCTACCGGCATTTTCGTGCAGACTACAGTAACAGTAGCATTTGGCACTTCCAAACAGTGATAATCAGGCTTTAGTGAATTGACATGGCAAATCCTAGTTTTTTAATGCTGATCAAGGGTACCAATCATAGAAATTGCAAGTATTTACATTCTTCAGCACTATGTAAGGTCCACAGAATCCACCAATGAGACTGTTACCTTACACTGTCCCCCACATCAAAGATCCTCCCAACTATGTACATACTGTAATAATGTGCCTTCACTTTCAGGCTTCAGGAACATCTCCTTGGCCACCTTCAAGGCCTGCACCTCATGGACAAACAACAGCTTGAAAGATATGAATTCTGTGGACCCGTTACCAGTATTGGATTGCAGACAACAACAACAAAAAAAGTGTAGAAGCATCCCAAACAATGGGAATAGCACACAGTATGTGTTAGGTCCAATCCCATTTTAGCCTATGACCTTACCACTTAGTCCTACCCCTACATTCATGCCTAGGGCTAGGGTATTCCAATTTTTGTGGGGATGGAGGGGTAGAGTGTTAGGGCTACACAGCCCTCCAGAGGTTTTGCAGAGGCACACTCCAAACAGAGCATTATGAGAAATATGTCCGAATGCATCATGAATAACTGGCAATAGAGTTGGGCAAGTGACCAAGAAAATTCACGTGTTCATATTTTCTTTGATAAAAAAAGCAAAAAAGTATAACGGCCATTGCAATAAAGCAATATTGGGAAAAAAAATTGGTAGCTAACTAGCTAACTTTACATCGTTACTGCTGATTTGTACATGACAATCCTGCATTAAAGAGCACTTCTAGTAGTGTTGTAATGAAGCAGTCTTCTTTATATTGATAAACTGATATGTGAAATTGAAGCTGTGTATGACAACTGCAGACAAGTGCAAAAGGATGCCTGTACCACACTCCAGGCAGACCATCACACCTGAGGACAGCATTGTGAAAATATTCGACAAAAACCTGTCAAGCCTTATTGCGTAAACGTCATCGAGGACTCCCTGATCATATATCGGGTTCTTGAAGGGTTGTCCCATTTCACTGGGGAAGATTTCAACCACTATCCATTGTAACTCAGTTCTATTAGGCAAGCAGATACTCAAAACAAGTGGTAGGGCTAAAAATAATAAATGGTATTAGGCCAAACAGTCTTGATTGCCTGATCTTTCTAAGGCACCTTGATACAGAGGAATCTATTTGGACAGTGATAAGTTCATGCATTACCTTGACAACCCCTAAACGAAATAGCAAGATTAATAAAGCTTCCAAGACTATACAAGCTTTAATATGTTGCAATGGGATTACTTCTGAGAAATGGGTTGCATTCAGGACAGTCAAAAGATATTCATACAGTTTTCTTGTCTTTGGAAAGAGTACCTACACAATCTGTTAAGAAAATGCTGCTTTACCTATAATGGGAACATTTAGTGGAGTCATTGGGATTTTCTGATTGGGCTTCCCATCTGAGATGTAGCCTTGGCCAATAACAGTGCTGCATAACTTTCCTCTGTGTCCTGGCATAAGTGTTTCATGTGCTGAACACAAAACGTCCTCTCTAAAACACTCACCTATTCTACATTGTATGTGTATATGGGCATCATTTGAATCTCTCTTTATTTTTATGAGTGAGGAGCTGCAGTGGTTTTGCCAAGAGAAGATATAATAGTGTGTGTATCTGACAGAGAGATTTTTACCATCTTTTCTTAATGTTGAATTCTTATCTTATCCTGTAACCCTTCCCCATATGTTGACATTACCTCAGCCACACACACACACATACAAACGTACACATAAATATCATGCACTACCATTATTTACAGACAGGTCTGCCCAGTTATGTTTGGTGGGTGAAAATCGGGCAGTATCGAAACAATATTCCCTTGCACTTGTCTCACTTTCATTTCCTTTTTCTGTTTTGTTTCCTGTCACTCTCCTTTTCGTGGAGTCTTAAGACTCCTGCAAAAAGAACCTGTGAGAAATCAGACTCCCTACAGGTTCCCCTAGAGGGAACAAATAGTCAGGGTGTGAGTGCAGGAGCAGAACTGCTTTAATGATTGGTGAATAATGAAGTGACGTTACCACAAGCAGGCATAAATACACACACACACACAGACACACACATCTAATTCTAGGCAGTCTGTGGTGACAGTAAAGACTTAATTATGCTGATGAGTTGCTCAGTGTCCCAAACTCATTCCAGTTGGCTACTTTTACTAACCACTGATTGGAAAGAATTGATCATATGTATGCTTTTGGAGAGCTCTAATTTGCTGACTTTGGTGTATGATATGTTTGTTTTTGAGAGTTCAGATTGGGAGATTTAGCTTAGTTGTTGTGATTAGCCTCTTTTTGTGTTTTGTGCGGTTACCATAAAATGGAAGCTTCATAGGTAAAGTACTTTGTTCCTTTCTTAGCCCAGCATCAGAATAACTGTGAGGCTGAAATATCTCACCCTTTGTGTGCTGAATCAATAAAACATGTCCCAAAGTTTTGGTGTGGCATATGGATTGTGGATATTATAACCACTCATACAAAAAGTATTTGACTACAAGCTCAAGAGCCTTAAATATTTATATAAACAGGTATTATAGACAGGTATTTTGCAACATATAATTTGTTTTAAAGAGTCTAATACAGCAATTGAACACAAGGATTTCCATCAAATTGTTTCCGTTTTTTATTAAAATTTGCTTTAATGTGTTATTTGTTTGATGTTATCGTGTTTTTGTGTCAACTTTCAATGGATACACCATACATTTATGGTATAGCATGACAGCTCATGTTATTGCATATTATTGACATATGAAACCAAAGGTTAATAGCTATAGTGCAGTTAACCTGTTATTTCATATGTCAACGTTCTTATTGATTCCATATGTCACTGTTTTTATTGATTCCATATGACATTGTTCCTATGGCATTTCCCTATAGGCCAGACACCTCCAACCTGCTACTGCAGTGCTATGACCTATAATACAGTTTCAGTTTGAACCTCATGCACTATATATATGAATTTGTGTCAAAAGCCATATTTAAGTGCTCTGCTGGTTTGTAGATTTCCTTCAACAGGGTTTAAATAAAAGCCTGCAATAGATCTCTAGGGGCACGTTAGAAAGCATTTTCCACTTCTGTAAATGACACAATTGTGGTGCTGCTTCCAGAAATCTCCCACTCACCATCACACTCAAGAAATTGTTTCCTTTCATTCATTCCTTTCAAGACAGGTTAGTCCAACCAGAGCTGGTCAAAATGTTTAGGACATAAAAGCTTACATGAGGTGTAACACCCACACAAACCCATTCAAATGAACACAGAGACATATGCTGTCCCTAATACACACACGCAGGTATATGTGCCTGAGGCCACACTGCATGTGATCAACAAGCACACACCAGCAAATTTCACACACCCATGCAGACAGAGAGACCCACGCGTGCACACACCTGGCCCTACAAACATGCGCGTGCTCATACCCGCATGGATAGGCAAGACGGGCAGAAGCACATCAGCGCTCAGCAGCGCCCGCGTGAGCCGACCGGGCCGGCGCACGCATTCTTTCCCCCACTCACGGAGGCTGCATGTGCTTTCCCTCTGTAGACGTTGGCTGCTCTCACGCGTCACTCCATAAACCTGCTCCCCAACCATCTGGCCCAGGCGCTGCATGTGCGCGCCGGCTCGCAGGAGATTAACGCACGCATGCAGAACAGCATCGCACTGCGCAGCGGAGACAAACTCCGACGACAGCACATCACACCCTTCTCGCTCACGTTTAGAGAAGCCGTCCTGGAGCACAAGGTAGCCAGCTACCCCCACTCCCGCTCATCATCACCAACATCGTCATCATCATCACCACCGCCATCACCGTCACTTCAATCTCCCTCTCTCCTTTCTCCCACTCTCTGACTCCCAATATTACAAAGACTTTTCCTTATGTCATGAGTAATCAAAAGGAAGTTGTGTGGTAAAGTTTCCCAACAAGGCACACACACACAAATGCACACAATCATGAAGCATCTATATTTCTCCAAGCAGGATAAATTATGCATTCCTAAATCAGTGATTAACTGTGATGTACGGTTACTGTTACTGCCCTCTGTTTACTCATGACAACTTGCATGCATGGAGGTTTGTTTTTTCACCCCATTTTCTTTCACATGATCACTGGCACATCATCTGTGCTCGTTTTTGCTGACCTTTGCCACCCTGCTGTTTGTAACTCACTTTGCGCTTGATTGATATAGTCTGCCTTGCCTCTAACCCTGACATCACGCATCCTCTCTCTGATCCACACAGAAAGAGAGCAAACAAAATGTGTGCGTGTGTGTGTGTATGTGTTTAGTCAGTAGGGGTAGAATGACAAGGTGTGTGTTTTGACTGTATGGGCTTTAGGAACAACCATCCTCCTGACTGACAAGGCACACGTCTTTTCTCCTACAGTACTCCCAGATGAGAGACGAGGTGTTTAAGTCCAATCTGGTGTGTGCTTTCATTGTGCTCCTCTTCATCACAGCAATACAGAGCCTACTGCCATCTGCAAGGTAACACAGTTTCACACATATACACATATTTCACACACATAACATCATTCACACATATAACAAACACACACACTCTCTTTAAAATACTAGACCATAATAATAGATTAATGAATAATAGACCAAACGGTCACTCTTTGTGTTTGGTGATGACTGTAGGATGGTGACCATGGTGATCCAGTTCTCTGTGCTCATCTTTCTGCACTGCTGTCTGGTTGTCGTGACGACAGCAGAGGACTACAAATGTCTGCCACTGGTTTTGCGCAAAGCCTGTTGCTGGGTGAATGAGACGTACACTGCGCGAAACGTTGTCATTCTCCTCTCCATCCTCATCAACTTCCTAGCTGCTATTATTAACATTGTAAGTGTGATGCACCTACCCCCCCCTACCCCCCCCACACACACACACACACACTACTAGTCCTCATACAGGTCTTACACCCATTCAGACTACTTAGTATGTCAAGCTTTTAATTTTTTTGTGTTTTTCAATGTTTTTTTTTAATTGTGTTTTTAATGCTCCCAGATTTTGAATACATGGTGTCTGACATGTTAGGCCGTGGTTTGTAGTGGGAATAGGGCTTTTATTTTGAATGCTTTGTCTTGCATATACCATATTTGTGTTTCTCTCTGTCTCTCTATGTCTATGCAGTTGTGGTGTAATGTAGATAAATCCATCTGGGATGTATTTAGGAACGGCACATTTGATGCATCTGCTTCTATCCCCGGTTGTCTCTACCCTGAGGTTTGTTCTGTCCTACACAATGCCTGTTTTTCCTTTGTAGACTATACATTATATATAGTTTTGTGTTTACAGTATTTAGCTTGTTGCTGACAGTATTATAACTTTTGGTGGTGTTTTTTGAGATTTTCTAGATAGGTGAGCATTCTGTGTTTATAGTATAGAATATTTTGTGTTTTTTTGATAGTTACTTAATTTTTACTTTATTTAAATATTATGTACAGTATTTCGTGTTCACGGGCGTGCTGGCAATGGTCACATGTGCCGTGTTCCTGCGGTTAAACTCCGTCCTGAAGCTGGTCATTCTGCTGCTAATGATCGCCATCTACTCCCTACTGACTGAAGCTTTCTACCACTCCCTGTTCACCCGCTATGACACCATCTCCAGCTATGACACCTTCACAAACCAGAGGTCAGCACGCACATGCACACATTAACACCTTAACACTTTGACCAATGGCTATGATACTTTGAAAAGCCAAACGATACAAAAACGTAATAAAACATGAGTAGTAGCAATTCATCTTTTACTTTTTAAAAATTTAAATACGTAATGTCCTAGATATATTTGCCACTGCTTTAACACTGATATGGACATGTTTGGTCAGTAACTAAGCTGAAATGGTGGACTGGGTGTGGATGGATGACCTATGAACACTCCAATAAGCCTCCCTGATCACTTTCTCTGTGCTGTTACCCCGGTGACAGCGAAAGCTTCCTGGGAACCAAGAGAACATCTCTACTGCTGATGGCAATGTTCCTCTTAGCGGTATTCTATCATGGACAACAGGTGAGCATGCACAATATGCGCTCACACACAGACCTTCTCACTCTTTCTTTCTTGTTCTCTTTCCCCGGCTTTCACTCGATCCAAGGCACTTGTGTGTCCGTCTTTATAAGGTCAAGTGTTACTAGGAAACGCAGCTGGTGCATTGGCTATTTCATAAGGCCTTTCCCTCGTTTCTCAGCCAATATAGAAAAGCCTTGCTCTTCGACATCAGCAATGCGCGTGTGCGCTTGTGCGCGTGTGTCTGCATGTGTGTGTGCGTGAGTATGTGTGTGTGTGGGAGAGAGAAAGGGGGCAAACGGGAAGCTTTTTAAGTTCACTCTGTTCAATTGCTGTCTTTGATGCTGGAGATCAGTAGAAGAACTACGGGTTAATGAAATGGAAAGAGAGAGGGACAGACAAGGATGGAGACAGAGTGATGTACAGAAAGAATGAATGACAGAGGGAGACAGAATAAAAATACAGATTGACTGCTTAAGAGAAATGTGATAAACTTGACAGTTCTCACTATTACCTTTCCTGAAGACAGGAAAGCTGGTGAGAGTGAAACAAAGAAGATTTCACTCTGTATTTTGAAAATTCACCCTTATCTCACCAGGGCTTTTTGGGGGCATTTATTACAAGTCCCTTGCAGTGTGTGTGGTGTCTATGTTGTATATGTGCATGTATGATTACATTTCTGAAAATCAATGTCATTGCTAAGCTTGTAAATCATCAGGTAATGAGGGCTGAGATTTAATCCACAAGAGCAGTCGGATGTACTGTAATTATTTAGCTTCTCTTTTTGTCTGTCAATACAGTGTTAGCCAGCCGAGGGCACAAGTGAATTGAGGGCACCTGCTAGGTCAGAAATGAGCAGTTAGCACTCTCATCCATGCTCCATTCATCAGTCCTACAATGCAGATGGAAAAAAATAACTCACTGGTCTCACATCAATATTTTGCTGTTGAGGAGCAACTCTCCTTCCAAGATTGATAACTGTCATACAGTAGGGGAGACCTTGAGCAAGGGGATCTGGCTGGGACAAACAACAAACAAAATAACAAAGAAACATGAGTTAAAGTAGTTACGCCAGTGAACAGTCAGTGCTTTGCTGTAGCAAATGAGCCACCTACATTTCACATGAACCTTAGCAATTGAGACTCAAAGTGTCAGATTCTGTTGCCACTGCTCGCAAGCAGATCGTTTATATCAGCTAAATAATTCAAGAAGGATTTAAAATTAAAGATGAATTTGCATCCATAGTTCAAAGATGCTCTTGATGATGCATATTACACAGCTTGATAATGAAAGAAAGAGAGATGATAATAAGGTCAAGATAGACATAGTCAGACAAGAAACCAAGAAATGTGTTCTGTAATTAGTGGGTAATGGATTTAGATGCAGTGTTGGTTGTTTTTTGTAGTGTTTTTGTGCAGTGTTTGGGGTTTAGTACAGTATGTTTCTGCTTTAATAGTTCTGTTTTACTTTTGCAATGTTTTCCTGTAGTGTCTGGGTTTGATGCCATACATTGCTACAATGTTTTACTGCAGTGTTTTTATAATATTTGGGTGTGCTGTAGTGTTTTGTACTGCAGTATTTGTGCAATGTTAGTGTGTGCTGTAGTGTTTTGTACTGCAGTATTTGTGCAATGTTAGTGTGTGCTGTAGTGTTTTGTACTGCAGTATTTGTGCAATGTTTGGGTGTGCTGTAGTGTTTTGTACTGCAGTATTTGTGCAATGTTAGTGTGTGCTGTAGTGTTTTGTACTGCAGTATTTGTGCAATGTTAGTGTGTGCTGTAGTGTTTTGTACTGCAGTATTTGTGCAATGTTTGGGTGTGCTGTAGTATTTTGTACTGCAGTATTTGTGCAATGTTTGGGTGTGGTGCAGTGTTTCTGACTGCAGCATTTTTTTATATTTGAGTTTGGTGCAGTGCTTTGGACTGCAGTGTTTATGCAATGTTTGGGTGTGGCAGAGGCTTTTGAGGCTGGGTGTTTTTTGTCATGACTATTGAATATTGAATACCAAGATGAAATATTGACATGTTGAAATGTGCAAGACACCTGGTTAAGGTTATGGCCTTATTGTGTAAAAATATAGTGTGTTTGTGTGTGTATGAGAGAGAGAGAGAGAGAGACATAATGAGGGTCAGGCTTATGGATGAGCTTTTAATAATGCTGAAAAGCAGCCATGCCCTCTCTCTCACTCACACACACACACACACACTCTGTCTCTCTCATACATACACACTCACTCTCTCTAACTCACACAGACACACACACACACACACACACACTCTGTTTCTCTCAAACATACACACTCACTCTCTCTCACTCACACATACACACACTCTCACTCATACATACACACACAGACACACTGACTCACACATACACACACAGACACACTCAGTCTCTCTCTCTCTCATACATACACACTCTCTCACTCATACATACACACATACACTCACTCAAACATTCACACACACAGACTCTCTCTCTCTCTCTCTCTCTCTCTCTCTGTGTCTGACTCATACACAAACACACACTCAGCCTTGCTCATTTAATTATTTCAGAAAATCATCTTTCACACTGTATTCAACCTAATCTTGCTGTCTCACACACATACATGCACATGCGTGCACACACACACAAACACACACATACTTTCTTCACAGTTTACACCATGTATAGACTGTTAGTAGATTAATTTTTAATATGTGAACATGAGCCTTTTTCTTATTTGGCATTACAAATTAAATGTGCATTTTACTGAATGGAGATTAGAATGTTTAAATGCTTTGGGTACAGGTCATTAGTGTTGTTTGTTGTGTGACTTGGGATGGCTGGATGGATTTACATGTACAGCATTTAGCATTTTGCCCATAACAAAACAGATGTATGTTTGTGCATGTATGCCTGCAGTTGACTGCAGTTGCAAGACGTGGGTGCATTAGCTCTGATAGTCATTCTTCTCCATCTGTCTGTCTTTCTCTTTCACTCTCTCTCTCACTTGCCCATAGCTGGAGTACACTGCACGGCTGGACTTCCTGTGGCGAGTGCAAGCGAAGGAAGAGATCAATGAGATGCGCGAGTTGCGCGAGCACAACGAGAACATGCTGCGCAACATTCTGCCCAGCCACGTCGCGCGCCACTTTCTGGAGAAGGACAGAGACAATGAGGTCCTCACACGCTCATACACGTGTACATACTCGCACTCACTTGCACTCGCTCGCAAGCTCACATGACAAGGTCCAGCAAACAGACACCGGACATGCCCACATATACACACAGAACCTTGAGTTGCTGACACTGTAATTCAGAGGTTTGAAATCCCCTCTTACAGATGTGTGTGTCCATGGAGATGGGCACTGAGGGGATTCTCCCAGAATGACAAAGACATTTTCTCTCTCTCTCTCTCTTAATCACTCTTATTCTTAATTACTCATTCATTATGTACATCAGAGTTCTTATCCGCAGAGGATTGTTGTGGCTGCTGGTTCTTGCGGCCGCCGAACAGAACACGTAACTGCACTCGCATTTCTGTACGAGCCATAACAAATGAGAAAATAAGTATAACCAAAAACTACATTCAGAGCACAATAAGGTCATAAATGCCTCTTTTTACAATACCATACAGACATACACGATCACATATGTGCAATCTTGTACATGCACGGACACAAACATGCATGTGCTCGCATACATGCGCGCACACACACACACACACAAAGTGTGTGTTGTAGCATTTGCTTTGGCAGTAATAGCACACTTTCAGTCTGATCCTGAACAAGAAACTAGAGGATTGCCAAAGACCAAAGGAGAGAGAAACAACCTCTCCATTTCCCTCTCTACATTTCTCCAATTTCATTCTCTCTGACTTTCTTCCAAAGGATATTGTCTAGTAAATGTTATTACATCAATGGAAAATGTTCATATTCATGTTTTCTGACTTTATATTTCAGAGTTTCTCACTTCTAGATTGTTTACATTTTCTTTTTAAATGCAATTGTGTGTGTGTAAGTGGTGGTGTGTCTATAGGTGTATATTTGAATATGCCCTGCTTATGTCAAAATCATCTCCAGCCTGACTGTCTGTATGAGTGTGTTTGTGTAGTTGTTAATTATCTTATCCATTTATATGTGGATTATTTACTAGGATGCTTTAGATAGTTCACTGAACTGTGTATGTGTGTTGGTTATGACTGAATAACTTGCATCACTCAGCTGGTTGATTCAGCAGTAGTGTGGTAAAGGCTTGTTGTTGTCTAAACCCCCTAAACTCTTATTCACCAACACACTCAGACACACAAACCAGGTTTTTTTTTTAACAGTTGCTACACCTCACCCGTGTGTGTGTGCGTGTGTGTGTTTGGACACGGATTGAGAGTTGATGTTGCTGTGAGGTGGAGCCACACTTCCCTCTGGTGACAATTTGGAGTAATACAGTATGTGTAAACAGCAGAACTGACAGCAAGAGGTTCAGAGAGAGTCTCTTATTATCTGTAGTCAAACTGTGGCTCAGATTTATAATAACCTCCATGTTTTGTGTTGTGTCGGGTTTTAGGCGGAAGTGTTGTATATTCTTTTGTGCAAGATACAGTATATGTTTCAGAACAGTCTGCCATTCTGCATTTCTGGATTAATAATTACTGAGTAAACCCTTGTGTCTGTATTCTTTTTCTTTCTCTACCTCTCTCTTTTGAACATTTCCACTCTATAGGAATTGTATTCTCAGTCGTATGATGCTGTCGGGGTGATGTTTGCCTCTATCCCTGGCTTTGCGGACTTTTATTCTCAGACTGAAATGAACAATCAAGGAGTCGAGTGCTTGCGGCTACTCAATGAGATCATTGCCGACTTTGACGAGGTCAGGATTAAGAAAAGATACACACACACACATGCACACACACACTGGAATGAAAATGAATCTGTGACCATGAGGACAGGACAGACATGATAATGTGTATAAAGTGTATTGTAATTCAAAGGAATGGACATTGAATGAACCATTTAGGAATAACAGTCCTTTTATATACAGTTCCACAGTTTCAGGGAAATTAAATTAATTAAATAGAAAATATAATAAAATACATTTAATCATTAATAAAATTGTGATGTAGCCATAGTTGCTTTTGCAAATACAAATTACAAAATACAAAGTAATTATTTGTTTTCATACAACATAACTATGTTTCTGAAAGGCATTATTAGCACAGTGTTTTATAGCTTCATGAAATATCAGTCCTTCATTTTGGTGTGCTGTTTCAAACTATAAGGTGTTTGGGTGAGCATCTGCCAATCACTTTTGCCATAGGTGCCATAGAATGGAAAATTGTATTTAGCTTGGCATAGGAGGGTTTAGTATATGGAGCTGACATACTGTGAACCTCAACTTTAGCTAATTTATTTTGTGTTTTTATTGAGATTGAAACCAAGTAGCTAACTAGTATGATGACATAACCTTTTTAAACACAGTTGGTTATAATACGACTTTGGTTGCTTCATAGTTTTACTGTACTTTGTCTTATCAAACCAAGTACATAAGTAGATTGAATATGTAACATTACATACTACAAAGATTCTACTAACTAAATAGATAGATGATCCAGCTTTTTTACATGGAGTTTCATTTTATATTTCTGTCTGTGTGTCATTCAGAGAAATAGCTTGTGATGTCACATAAATCTACAATATAAAGTACCCTTTGTCGTGTAATCTTCTAATTTATATGTCATCAACAAAACTCAGAAGCTAATTAGTTTGGTTGCTTAGAGATATCCAATCTAGGCTCCATGATTCATACTGCACAGTTAGCTACAGATTAATTTGTTGACCTTTTGATCCTATGTAATGTTTTCATTTTACGTTTCTCTGTGTAAGCAAAGATCTTCTAATGTAACACTTACTAAATAATGTAAGGTACTTCTGTTAAGCAATTCCAAGTAAATTCTCCAAATATACTTCATGCAGTAAGTATACTAAAATCAGTGTACTTGTAGTAGACTTGCAAGTGTACTATTTCAATACTTCTTGGGACTAAATTAATATTAACTAAAAGTTAATATTTGTATTTTATTGTAAATATGCATATATTAGGCTTTTCTATATACTTATGAGAATAAGCGAAATATAATTTTGTTCAGTACATCTCCAGTAAGTGCATAAAATGTAGTTTTAGGGAAAACCAGAACACCGTGCTCGGCCAATCAAATGTAATATACAGTTCAATATCCGAAAACCTGGTATTCGGAGAGGGCGGCATGGTGGTGTGGTGGTTAGCACTGTCGCCTCACAGCAAGGTGGTCTGGGTTCGATTCTCGGTCTTGGCTGCTCTGTGTGGAGTTTGCATGTTCTCCCTGTGCCTGCGTGGGTTTTTCTCTGGGTACTCCGGTTTCCTCCCACAGTCCAAAAACATGCATCCTAGGTTGATTGGTCACTCTAGATTGCCTGTAAGTGTGTGTGTGCATGTTGGCCATGTGGTGGACTGGCGAACTGCCCGTGGTGTACCCTGCCTTCGCCCGGAGATGCTGGGATTGGCTCCAGCCCCCCCATGACCCCGACTAGCGGGAATAAGCGGTACGGATAATGAATGGTATTCGGAGAATAAAAAATACTTAACTGTTACATCCCCCACGTTACTTATCTTGCAACATTTTGTTTTTCTGTAAAAGATACATCATAGCACTATAAAGAATGGCCATGTTATGAAGATCATGTTTACAATGAGCAGCATCCATGATCTATGTCGACAAAACCAGTTTGTTCTGACTACTTCTGCATTTCCTCCATTTACTTCCATTCAGTCAGTTGAGGGTCAGGTCTCCCTGTTTGCATCCCGTTAAGTGTTTTAGACCAAGGACTATAAGGCTGTAAATGACTGTGTATAACTATCTGGCCATTTTTTCACCCTGACAAAAGTCAAATACTTTCTATATAGACCTCAGAGAAGAAATGTAAAATACTTAATACATGTATTCTAATCACCTTGAATGATTAGTCCAGCGGTCAAGTGGTCAAACACTTTTAGCTTGTTGTTGTCCACTGGAAAGTTTCTTGCACTCTTTTGTTTATGTTATGTGTGGATTTTAAGAAAAATATACGCATGGGACTAGTATTTGGAACTACTGTGGTAGGACATGGTTTGCCCTGCATTAGTGGTTAAAGCTTCATCACTGAAAGAGCCACAGATATCCATTGCTGGTGGAAAGGTCAGGTGGAGGTGGTTAATGGATTAATGGATGATTTGCAAGGATTCTGTTCTTGAGTAAAATTAGAGATACCTTTGGTGAAATATTACTTCTAAAATTAGAAGCCCTTCACAAGAGTTAAAGCATGAAGGACTGTCTAACAGAGCGAAAGTTGGAAGATACTAAGATACCAATTGTAAAAGTTGTGTTGCCCCTTAGAAAGACTGAACAGCACTCACTGAGCACACAGATTTGTTAGTATGCTTTTGTTAAATTGTTCTGATGTTGAATTCAATCAACATGATCATAAGTTGTCAAAATGCAGGTGAATAATTTCTGTTAGGTAGACTTTCGTTGCTACAGAAACAAAATAAGCAGGAGGTAAGCGGCATTTGAAGAAAGATGATTCCATATTTTAGCGAAGCGAAAAAGGGGAAAAAAACATGTATGAGCATAAAGCATTACCTTCTAGGAAAGTTCCAGTATTATAATTCTTAGGTAGTTTACCTTGCATCCCAAGGTAACCACTCAAGCTCTGCTGAATGTCAGCCTTTAAAACCCTTTCTGCAAATGATTCTCCCTCATTCCTCTTTCTCTCCACTGTTGCTGCCCTTTCTCTATAGCTACTGGGGGAAGATCGTTTTCAGGACATCGAAAAGATCAAGACTATTGGCAGCACATATATGGCAGTGTCTGGCCTATCACCAGAAAAACAGGTATCCTGATCGGGATGTATTCTTTGCCTGCCACCAGCTCCACTAGTTATATAGTGAAAACAATTATAGCTATTGTCCCATATTCATTAAGCACCTTGGAATCATTGTACATATCAAGGTTGATATATACACTACACATGTAAAAGAATGAAAAACACTAAGCCATGTCTGTATGATTGTGACTTTATCTGTGTGTTGTTATAGCAATGTGAGGATAAATGGGGTCACCTGTGTGCTCTGGCTGACTTTGCCATTGCTTTGAATGAGAGCATCCAGGAGATCAACAAACATTCCTTCAACAACTTCCAGCTCCGAATTGGTAAGAGTTCAGTCAGGCAAGCATTTACAACGTTTAGCAGACACATTTATCCAAAGTTACAGTTGTGACGGAGTACAATTTGAACAACTGAGTAATAAGGGCCTTGCTCAGGGGCCCAACAGTGGTCACTTGGCAATAGTTGGGCTTAAACCAGCAACTTTATGATTAACAGACCAGTACCTTAACTGCTGAGTTACCCATGTCCACAAAACACTTCTTTTGGTACTTCTTTTGAAAGTATTCTTCATGAATGTGCTAAAAAGAGGTGAACTTACATATAAAATGATTGCTGGTGATTACTAACTGATTCAAACTATGAAATAAGACTCATTAGGCTTGCTAACTTTCTTTTTGGTTGTTTGTTAACATTTTGCTCTCTTCACCTCTTGAAGTCCATTGTCTTCATTCTTCACCCCTCCTCTTTTCTTCACTCTCAGGTATGGCTCATGGCTCTGTGGTAGCAGGCGTGATTGGTGCCAAGAAGCCTCAATACGATATCTGGGGTAAGACGGTGAACCTAGCCAGCCGCATGGACAGCACCGGAGTGAGCGGCAAGATCCAGGTACCCGAAGAGACATATGCCATCCTGACGGAGCGTGGCTTTGCCTTCGAGTACCGCGGTGAGATCTACGTGAAGGGTATAAGCGAGCAAGAAGGCAAGATCCGCACACACTTCCTGCTGGGCCGTGTGCAGCCCAACCCGCTGATCCTGCAGCCACGCAAGCTCACAGGCCAGTACTCGCTCGCGGCTGTCGTGCTCGGCCTCGTCCAGTCCCTCAATCGGCAGAAGCAGAAGCAGATCCTCAATGAGAATAACAACTCGGGCATCATGAAGGGTCACTACAACCGCAGGACCCTGCTTGCACCTGGGGGTACAGAAGCCAGCAATGCTGAGATGGCTGCAGACAAGAATGAGCTAGCCTAAAGAGCATCTGATATTTAAAAAAGGACTAATAGTAAAGGACGCTTCTGGATGAAGAAGAAAAGATTGAATTATTCCAGAGATGGCTTGAGTACAAAGATGTGACATCATTTCAATGAGACTAAGCTGTCCCAAAGACTGACTTATACATTAACTAAGTATCCTTCTTGCTGTCCATGTTTCTTTTTTGTATTTCTTTTGTATTTCAAATATAATAAAGGGGTATAATTTTTTATAAAAGCTTCAGGAATCTGTGTCTATAATTTGCTGATTCTTGATGCATCATGGAGAATATCTGTCCACCTTAAGTGCAACAGTAACACTGAAAAAGGTTTGATAATATTTGTTGCTCTTATCAAACACTGTTACTGAATTATAACACTATGAACATTAGCTAATGCTAAATAACATATAACAGAAAAAAAAATAGGAAAATAAATAAGAAAATTCACAAAATGGCTAATTGATCAGAGAAAGAAAAAAATCTTACTGAAGGAGTACAGAAAGAACACATTCTAAGCATTTGAATCAGTCCCAGTGCCACTTGTATTAAAACAAAAATTGGGAGAAAATTACTGTAAAAATCAGTGCTAAAAACCAAACTGAAAACTCAAAATGTTTGCATCTCCTTCTAGTGGCTGCTAGCAGTACGTTTAACTCCACCCACATGTAAGATTGTACAGATTGAACAGATTGTAATAAAACATTTCAAGTTTACTACTGGAGTTAAACTCCCAGCCAGTTTGTCAAGCAATTGAAAGTTCTATAAAGTTCCTTACATTATTTTTGAGCTAATATATGCTTTTATGAAAAGTATAAAAAGTAGTATTCAAAAACTACAAATCACTGGGCACAGACAGTACTTCACAATTTAAACATACTCACAGTTTGCAAACATCTCCCTAATTTGACAGATCAGAATGGTTTACTGCCAAAAATGACCATTTACATCTGAATTGGCCCTTAATCTGACCGTCCCTTTTATATGGATGCACTCTTCTTCCTTATTCTGTAAAATGTAAAAAAATAAACAGCCGATTTAATCTATAATATTTTCCTCCAAGCCTGCACATCCCTAGGTGCTTCACATTGGAGATGATTACCTTATCAAACTACACTTAATTGCTAATCATAGAGGTGATGGTTGACTCCAACAAGGTCCAAACATCATCCAAATCAGACACCAATAACTGTCTGTCCACAGTTTGGAACACACTTCTGTGTATGGGCACTACTCAAAAGGGGACTGAGCTGTCCATCAGTATTACAGAACTGACCATTCAACCATAGCATTGAAGATCAAATATACAGTATATCAAATGACTCACACCTGATTACTTGAATGCCTAGCCCCATCAAAAGTTAATAAGACCATCCAAATCTTCATGCAGAACAGCGGAACACAAAAAGCCTCAAACTCAAAGTAAACATATGTGATGTATGCACCAAGGAAATGGACTGTCTCCACTGACATTCTGCACAGGCTTGAATCCTCTCACCCCTGAAGTATACTCCGTGTTACATATAATGCTAAATAACTATAATAAGTGCTTCAATTCAAGCCTTACTGACTTGTTAGCACAGCAGGCTTACAGAACATAGAACCTAGAAGTTACAGACTAAGACCGCAATTTATTAATCCCGTGGTATCTGATTATTTCCAACATAATGGCGTTAAAAATAACCTAATGAAACATTAAAAATATCCTATCCTAATGAAAACACCTACGATGTACGGTAAAGGGTCCCAGTTTGGACATTTGAATTCATGATCATAGTGAAGTAGTGAAAGCCACTGTTGTGTGACTGAAGAAGAGGCTCTACACCACGATAGTTTATCCTAGTTACCCACACAAAAATTGGGAAATCGAATGCCTTTTGATCATAAGATATTGCAAGAAAACGGTTTCATTACACCAGCTTACTACATGAACATACTACATTGTTCTCATGTGTTCCTTGTTTAGTTTCTTGTTAGGATCTTGTATTTAAGCCCCTAGTTTCCCATGTTTGGTGGCTGGTCTTTATTAAATGTAAAGCTGCTCAGGTCAGTGTTTCCCATGTATGTTGATATTATAGTTATAGTTCAAGTAAATTGTGTCTCTCTCTCTCTGGACAACCTGGCTTTTGACCCCGGGATGTTTAAAGGATGAGAACTCTAAATTTGCCCCTATTAAGTTTCGCTCTTCTCAACACCTTGTGTTCACCTCCCATTCACTCCATGACCCCAGCGGGGCTACATTGTCTGTGTTCAAGAACTAATTTTCCTCACTGCCATCTGTCCACAGATCAACATATCCCATAACATATCAGGAGCTTTAACAGAACTAAAAACAGCAATTAACGTGTCGAAGCAACAGAAAGCAACGCACATCGCACAGCTAGAACAAGGGTGCCTTGGATGACTAAAAGTGGTGATCAGCCAAGAACACCTGGCCAGGTTACATGACATGAATTTACCTATCTAATACATCGCTGGTCTTTTTGGAGTGTCAGTGTTACGACCCGGACTAGGTCAAGCTGTACCAAAAGGTGTGAGTGTTCCGTGCCCTCCCGGTTATTCCCCGACCTACACAGACACCTGAATTTGAGTCATTTATTTAAAGTGCCAGAGTACCAGGGTTATACATAATCCTGAACCAAAATCACAAAGCATTAAAGAATAAAGAAACATAAAACCCCACTATCTTCAACAAACAGGAATACACATAACCTACCAAAATAACCTAATAATCTAAATAAATAACTAAATAACTGTCAGGGGTGCGGTTAGCACCCAGGACCACCAGAGGGCGCCATCACCCGAGTATTAACGGACACACCTGAACTGTATTATGTCATCACCGAGAGTTACTTAAGAACTGTAAAAACCTTTCCTCATTGCGAAGTATTGCCTCGATTTCTCGTTGCCTCTACCAAGCCTTTTTGTCTAAGTAGTCTCTGATTGCCATTTGCCTCTGACCTTTGCCTGTAGTGTTTACTCTCGATTTTGGATTTGCCCTTTTGTACCTCTACCTCTTCTGTCTACCTGGTATTGTGACCTCTCGCCTGTCTAACTACTTCTCCGCTAGTGCCTCGCCCTTATGGGCTGTTGCCCGTCGTGACCCCCTTTGGGGCTTGTTCTGTATCATTCCCTGTCCCGTGTATCATTAAAGCCTCTGTTCTCTATGCTTGCTCATGGATCCCTCTCTGCCTCCCGATTCCCAGTCATCACAATAATCTACTAAACAAAAGAAAACCAAAATTCACCACCAATCCTAACTTCCTATCTACTATAAACAAAGCCAAAACAGATGACTCAATAAACCATAACCCTAAACCCATAAACCATAACCCTGCCCCCATCCCACAAGAGAAGACAAACTTTTTATGTGGATACATGCATGATTTAGACAGCTCTTACCACATGTAAACAAAGTCTACATTCTGTCAGGTAACACACTCCTAATTTTAAGAGTCTCATAACACCTTGGAACAAGAAAACTAATGTCTGGTCAGGAAACAAGGACCACCGGAACACATGTAAGAAGCAAAGTCCCCTCTCTTCAATTCCCTCTTTGCGTGTCCTTTTATACCAACGTCTCCCTCTAGTGTCAGATTGGTGGAATCTGTTTGTCAGGCCCCAACACCTACGAAAAATATAACATGAATAACAGAAAGGACTGTTAATAGGCGTATTACAGAGTCTCTGTTAGGGCACACTATACTCAGAGCTCGAAACACTGATGTCTGATGTTACCAGTGTTGGAAATTAAATTTCCAACCACTGTGCCACTGTGTCTGGTGGAAGAAAAATTCTACCAGCCACTTCAATGTTTTAGCAGCCACCATCTTGTAATCACAATTTTGCCTTGGTTAAATAAAATCAACATCAATACATATAAACCACATGGAAATGGTTTATTTCAAAATCTTACTTTTGGTTATTCATTTTTTGGTTTTTCATTTTTTGGATCAGACTTGAACAATGTGCCAACGTTCATAGTCTCTTTGTCACTCGAGTACTAATGTACTACTGCAACAGACATATCAGTATCATTTCATTTTGATAAAGTCGAGTCCACTAGCTATAACCTTTGCTAGCTGGTTAAGATAAATTGCTAGCTACTTAACAATCCTAGGTGGATGCAGTAGCCATAAAACCTATCCGAAATGAATAAAACATATCCAAAAAACCAGAAGTTAATCCTGGAGCGCTGGGCTCTGGATCCGTGAGGGAGACAGGCTGGACGCGTAGTCTAGGGGAGAAGCACAGGTCGATACACAGGTAGAGCACACAGAGAAAGACATGGTCAGCAATACTTCGCAAAGAGGAAGTGTAGGCTTACGACTTAAATAGGGGAGGGGAGACGGTAATGAGGAACAGGTGTGTCTAGTCTTCTGGCGACAAGGACCCGATACCAAGTGTTGGTGTTACTCCTCTAGAGGGGGCTATGGAGCTAAGAGTGTGAGTGTCTGAGAGGCGAGTCGTGACAGTTTTGGACATTAGTGTTTAAGCTACATTAGCTAACTATCTCCAACTTCAGATTCACAATGAAGTAGAAAATTTGGAATGCTGATCGTGGTTTGATGCAAACATTTAAACGTTTCATTGGCTTTTGGTGGTAAATGTTATTATCTGTGGTAACCATGATGTCTAATTGTTAAAATAAGTCCAGTATGCTGGGATAACCAACATGTCTCACGCATGCATAAAATTGGCAGTCGTAAGTATGCAGCATACATTATCATTTTACTGTGTTAAACTGGTGAGGACCGGCCCCATTTTCCTTTTACCGTGTTACATCTCTTGTTCATCTTGCACTATGCCCTCTCCTCATGAGGAGACAATGACTAATTCAAACTAATTACAAGTCTTGCCAAGTCTTATGAGTTTTGCCTTAATCTTATTCTCTGTGCTAACAGAGGGTCTTTGGGGCCTTCAACTCCTACATGTAACAATAATCCAAAATGAAATTAAAAATAATAATGCACATGTAAGTACAGGCAGATTCTCACATCTCTCATTTTCTTTTGATAAGTTAGTGGGAAGTTTAAGTGTAATATAGGCAAATATGCTGTAAGGATTTACATTTATCCAAAGTCAACGCATATCAGTATGTATCGCTAATACCATGTTCAACACATGGAATCAGTGGAAAACTCGTTTTTAAAATATAAAAAAATCATACGGACAGTAATCTTACATTGTATTGTTGATTTAGATTTTCCTGTTTTCTTTTAACTTTAATGGGGTCCATTTTGCCGTGTAGTCTGTGAATTCCTTCCAACGCTGAAAGAAAGATGAATTAAACTAATAAACACATTGCTATTGTAGTGCATGTAGTTTGTTTCAGTATTGGAAAAATACAAATTAGATGACCTGTATTTGCAATTGATTCAGAACCTGGATCTAAAGCAAAAAAGCTTGCATTAACTTACTCAAATGCCTTTTGGGCAGCCTTGCATCTTCCTGTAAACAAAGGTTCCATCCGAAATGCCGTACTTCTCTCCTATTCAGTACGCCAAAGCAGTACGCGATAACAGGTAGTATATCCGAATACACATTATGCATTAAACAGTAATCGAAAAGTACCCGGATGGCTTACTGAATCGGGCACAATTTTGAAGCATGCAATTGCAACACACTGTCCTATCCCATATGCCAAAACTTTAACTTACAAAATTATTGTAATTTGCAAGAGGACAAGATTCAGTGTTCATCTGACATTTAGTAGCTCATCAAGGAGTTCAGGACCAGATAGAGCTCTGAACTGCCACGTTGTTCAGAGAGGAATTGATGGATTGAGCTGTCAGTGGAGTGGATGCTTGATTGGTCGAGGAGTAGACACTGGCTACTGTGCTAACTCTCAACAAGAAACACTGACGTTCTTTGTTAACTTTGAGGAGTGAAGCAACTCCTGTAGTCTTGTTAGGACAACAGGACATCACTGGTTCAGGGGGGCGATCCAGTATACTGGATCAATACTGGGGAACAATTTGAATTTCTGTATTTTTATCTGTAGTTAAATGACCATGTTTACCTGCTAGACAGAAGAACGCAATTTAAAGATTTCGCCATTCGAGCTGTTATATGGACGTGAGGTGAGAGGACCCCTGATCAAATCAATCCACTAATCCCACTAGAGTGTAGCAGTAATAATTTTATGAAATTCTTTAATGATAAGATTGATAAAATTAGGGAAAAAATTGGTTGTGCTATCTCAGAGCCTGCCAACATGCCTATGCACCTTGACAGCTGTCTGGTCAGCTCTGATGCCCTGTTAGAGTCCTTCTCCCCAATTGGTCGTGAGGATCTTATTTCATTGGTGGAATCTGCCAAGCCCTCCACATGCATACTAGATGCAGTACCAACCCATTTACTTTGGGGTAACTAAGAATTACTGCATAGCAATATAGAACCTTTGCTCACTATAATAAACTGCTCTCTGAGCCTGGGCTATATTCCCAGTTCATTTAAACTTGCAGTTATCAAGCCGCTAATTAAAAAACCTGGTCTTAACCCCCAGGAAATGTCCAACTATAGGCCTATCTCTAATTTGTCATTCATATCCAAAATTCTAGAGAAAGTAGTTTCTTCACAACTCTCTTCCTTCCTACAGACAGAACATGTCTTAGAAGAATTTCAGTCTGGATTTAGACCCCACCACAGCACTGAAACTGCACTGACTAAAGTAGTAAATGATCTCTTGATATCCTCTGATAAAGGACACATTTCTTTTCTCATACTGCTAGACCTCAGTGCGGCTTTTGACACCATTGATCATAATATTCTACTTAATAGGCTGGAGACACTCATTGGTATAAGAGGTCAAGCACTCTCCTGGTTCAGGTCCTACCTGACAGATCGTTACCAATTTGTACTAGTAAACAACGAATGCTCAGAGCGTTCTAAGGTAAAATATGGTGTCCCACAAGGATCTGTACTGGGCCCCATATTATTTACATTATATATGCTTCCACTGGGCACTATCATCCGTTAGCTTCCATTGCTACGCAGATGATACTCAGTTGTATATATCTTCCAATCCGGATGATATCACCACTACTCTCAAGATTGAGAGCTGCATCCAGGACATTAAAAACTGGATGGCGTCTAATTTTCTTCAACTAAATTCTGATAAGACTGAGGTGCTGATTCTTGGGCCTAAAGCTGCTAGAAGCAGCTGGGCTGATATTCCCCTTACCCTAGATGGGTTTTCAGTAACACCTAAGTCTACCTCAAAAAGCTTAGGTGTCACTATTGATTCGGATCTCTCATTTGACACACATATATGCAATGTCACTAAGGCTGCCTTTTTCCATTTACGTAATATCGCCAAGCTGAGACACTTGCTTTCATTAGCTGATGCAGAGAAGCTGGTCCATGCTTGTGTCTCGTCAAGATTGGACTACTGTAATGGTCTTCTAATTGGATGCTCTAAACAGTCCATAAAGAAGCTACAACTTGTACAAAATGCTGCAGCTAGAGTCCTAACTAAGGCTAGAAAATTCGATCATATTAGTCCCACTCTCACGGCATTACATTGGCTTCCAATTAAACATCGAATTGAATTTAAAATTCTTCTCTTAACCTACAAGGCGTTAAATGGTCTTGCCCCACAATATCTGAGTGAACTCATTGCTTACTTCAACCCATCTCGCCCTTTACGCTCCCAAAATGCTGGATTTCTCTTAGTTCCAAAAAGTTGTAAGACTACAGCCGGAGGCAGAGCTTTCTCTTTTAAAGCCCCTCAATTATGGAATAGCCTTCCAGCTCCAATCCGAGATTCTGACACAGTTCCAATCTTTAAATCTAGACTTAAGACTCACCTATATAATCAAGCCTTCAGTTAAATATTCCCCTAGTAAGGTGCGGGGCTCAGGGGCCCCCAGCCGTTGAGATTTCTGGTAATCTGAGATATTGATGCTGTCATCCAGCTGTGTCATGGCATCACTCTAGTTGTGACTGACTTGACTGGAAAGCAATGTCTCAGTGAGCCCTCATGACTGTGGTCATCTCTGGACCCCTCCCTTTAGTTATGCTGCTATAGATTAGCCTGCCGGAGCTACATGCTAATCACTGGCACATGAGCTATGTACATTTAAATCAATGGTGGTTAAATTGACATCCACACACTCAGTCTGTATTGTCCATCTTTTGCATGCTTCTACCCAAGACGACTGCATGCAAGCACCTACAAGCACCTGGGAGATGGTCTGGCTCGCCGGTGGATGTGCTGATGCCGGGGTTGGATGTGCCGTTGCCGTAGGGGGACGTGGTCCTCCCAAGGTTTCTTCCTATTTCCCCGCCATCTTAGGGAGTTTTTCCTTGCCACTGTCACCTTTGGCTTGCTCATTAGGGATCTGGACCCATACAATTTGTAAAGCTGCTTTGAGACAACAGGTGTTGTAAAAAGCGCTATATAAATAAAATTGACTTGACCCCTGGATGTGCTGAAAGAGGTTAGGTGAGAAGCCAGAGCAGCAGCTGAACAGCCTATCATACATCATGAAGATGAGAGACAGGATGGAAATGCTGACTGAACTGGTAAGTGGAAACATGGAACAGGCACAGTCTAACCAGAAAAGATGGTATGTGCAGCATCAAGGAAAAGGGAACTGAAGGTGGGTGAAAAGGCACTCATCTTATTGCAAACATCTGACACCAGCCTGCTGGCAAAATGGCAAGGCCCATATGAGGTAAAGAAATGGTTGGGGCAGACGACCTACGAACTCCACCTACCAGATCGCAAGAAAACCACCCAGACCTTCCACATCAATATGCTGAGGCGCTGGTGTGAGGAAGACAAGACGACTACCGAACAGTTAAGGGCTGTTGAGGAAGAGGAAGAATGTGAAGAGCAATACTTACCTGTAGCTCAAGGACGAGGAGCAGCAATTTCGCGCTCACATCTTTCTCAGCAGCAGCAAAAGAAATTGCAACATATCATGCCTGACGGACTATTCAGAGAAGGGCCAGGACACACTGATCTGATCGAGCACTCAATCAAGCTGAGTAGCACAGAACCCATTCGACAGACAAGTTGTAGAGTGCCGGCAAGGCTCATCCCTAACTTAAAGATGGAGGTTCAGGACGTTAGACATGGGGGTGATTGTACCGTCAACCAGTGAGTGGTGCAGTCCTGTGGTCCTTATGCCAAAGAAGAATGGGGGGCTAAGGTTTTGTGTGGACTTTCCTAAGCTGTACAGTGTGTCTGCATTTGATCTATATCCCATGCCCAGAACAGATGAACTGGTGGAGTGGTTAGGAAAAGCCAAGTATCTCACAACATTGGATATGTGTAAGGGATATTGGCAAGTACCATTAGACCAACAGGCAAAAGAACTGACAGCATTAGCACCTAGTGGCCTATACCAGTTCACCGTTGTGCCGTTTGGACTCCAGGAGGCTGCTGCGACCTTCCAGAGGCTCATGGAAAAGTGTAGCATGGCCCAACCAGAGGTCTCATTCTTGAGGTATATCTTGGAAAATGGCATACTATGCCCGCAAAGGGCTCAAAATGGCCACTGCACGAAGGGGTCAAACCCTTTCTGCAGAAG
Source organism: Brachyhypopomus occidentalis (assembly GCA_020368025.1). Classification (NCBI taxonomy): domain Eukaryota; kingdom Metazoa; phylum Chordata; class Actinopteri; order Gymnotiformes; family Hypopomidae; genus Brachyhypopomus; species Brachyhypopomus occidentalis. The sequence goes on from JAGXOD010000073.1 coordinate 539,702, forward strand.
CGCCCCCTCCTGGGCCTGCCGGAGGGCCCAGCATGAATTTGATGTCAAATCACATATTAAACATTGAAAACTTTTCAATCAAACCAGATAAATTGAAAATTTCCTAATCCATCTACATGCATACCGATTTTCAGCCGTCTACATGTAGCCGATCGAAAGAAATCTGGCGTGCAAGTTCTTGTTGTAAACACGTGGACCACGTGGTCTCTTTAGATGTCCATTTAAAAGGCATTGTTTATGACATAAGATGACTTCATGTTTTGTCACATAAAATTCATTTACTATCATAGCACCAGTAGCACACTTTAAAACTGTTTAAAACAGAATGTTGGTAAATACCTTTATTTGCTTGCTCACTTAATCACAAAAAATTGCATAATCCTCTCCTTTGCAGAGAACAAACAATTCTCGACCTATCAGCGACCTTGCAGCATTGTGTTACGTTACCTGTTCTTGAATTGCAAAACTACATCTGTCTACTCTTGAATTCTGTTGTTTTTATTGGACCGCAGAGTGGTGGTGGCTTTGAATGACAGCTTTTCTCACCTCTGCCTGGCGAGGTGTGAATGGGGGAGGGGAAGTGGGCATCATTGAAAAGCAAAGGCTTACTTTGGCTGGAGTGTATGTCAAGTTGTTTGGATACAGTGTTGAACCAGAAGTTAGCATGAACAACAGCTAAGTAGATCTACGAAGGACTCATTTCTGTTTGTGAGTATAAATAAACAATTGTGCATATGAGAATTCATACTAAATTTTACCTAAATATTAGATGAACAGTATTAATAATAATTGTAAGGGTGGCTCAGTCCGAGAGGACTGATCACCCGGGTTCTTAGGGACGGATACAGGGGCAATAACAAAAGCAGTGAACTAAGGCCTCCACCAAAATAGTGCGGGAAAAGCAGAGAAAAGAAAATATCAAACGTTAAATAAAAAACACTAGAGAACGAAAAGACACGGAGCAAAGCTCTACGTGAAGGTGAGTAATAAGGGAACTCAAAAAGCACACGGACAAGGTCAACGTGGCGAAAAGGTAAATAACCAACAGGAACAATCTTTATAAAAAATAACAAAAGATAGGAAGCAAACAGAGAAAGGAAAACTTGATAGACCAGGAATGGTAAATAACTCGAATAAGGAAAGGCATAGGTGAATAAACACCTGAGAGCGAGGCTGACTGAATGAGAGAAGACACAAACAATCCAGCAATGAGATACTGCCACCGTCTCCCCTAAGTAGTAGGGGAAACAGGTGCAGCACCTCATTGCTGATTACGAGGAATGCGGGCTCGCAAACTCCTTCTAGTGGAGACAGAGGGAGTCGCGCTGGGACCAGCCCTGACAGAGCCCCCCCGTCTAGGACCACAACCCCGCGGTCCCAGGGCAACAGCCCTGTCACGATAGAAATCCCAAATAAAGGATGGGTCCAGAATGCGCGCAGCGGGAACCCATGAGCGTTCCTCGGGACCATACCCCTCCCAGTCGACTAAGAACTGCTCACGACCCCGGACACGCCGCACGCCCATAAGACGTCGGACAGTATAGGCCGGGGACCCGTCGATCATGCGCGGAGCAGGCGGAGCGGACCCCACCCGATGAACTACAAAGAAACGGCCGTAGGCGGGAAACATGGAAGACTGGGTGAACCCGCATCGAAGGAGGCAAAACCAGCCGGTAAGCCACAGCATTAATCCGGCGAGCGACCTTAAATGGACCCAGAAATCGAGGCGCTAATTTCTTGGTGCCCCCACAAACAGGGAGGTCTTTAGCGGACAACCACACACGCTGACCGGGCCGAAATGAAAGGGCGGGCAGACGGTGCTTGTCAGCACTGCGGCGATGACCATCAGAGGCCTTTAACAACGCGCGACGGGCGCGCGACCAAGCCTTACGGCACCTCCAGACTTGAGCAGTAGCACTGGGAACGGCCGCCGACGACTCTTGGTCCGCGAACAACGGAGGAGGGTAGCCGAAAAGGCGACATCATTCAAACGGCGACATCCCCAGAGACGAGTGCCAAAGGGTGTTATGGGCATACTCAGCCCAAACCAAATGGTCGGCCCAGGAAGACGGGTTAGAGGACGCTAGACACCTCAATGTCTGCAAAGTCCTGGTTGACCCTCTCCGTCTGACCGTTAGACTGGGGATGAAAACCGGACGACAAACTGGCCTTGGCACCGAGCAGCTCCAGAAAGGCAGTCCAGAACCGACTCGAAAACTGCGGTCCACGATCCGATACCACATCCTTAGGGAACCCGTAGTTGCGCACAATATGCTCTAGGAGCAACGACGCGGTCTTACGAGCCGTAGGGAGCTTGGCCAACCCAATGAATTTGCTGAACTTAGAGAAGCGATCTACTATGACGAGAATAGTAGTTAACCCTTTGGACGACGGCAAACCGGTAACGAAATCCAAGGACACGTGGGACCAAGGCCTAGACGGGACAGGAAGGGGGAGAAGGAGAGCGGTAGGCTTAGACCGAGGTACCTTACCTCGAGCGCACACTTCACATTTAGAAACAAAATCCCGAACTTCCTGATCCATGAGAGGCCACCAGAACAGGAGTCGTATAAACTACAATGTGCGACGTGAACCAGGATGAGCCACAAAACGCGACGAGTGTCCACAGTCTAAAACCTTACCCCGTAAGGCAGTGGGAACATAAAGACAGTTAGGAGGACAACCCCCAGGGTAGGGTTCAGTCACGAGCGCCCGTTTAACTTCGGCTTCAATCTCCCATTGAACCGGAGCGACAATTATCTCGGGAGGGAGAACAGTCTCGAGAGGAGCGAGATCGGTCCTAGGCTCCCATTGTCTCGACAGCGCATCGGGCTTAGTGATTTTTGAACCTGGACGATATGAGAGTGAAATCGAAACGGGCGAAGAATAACGCCCACCGGGCTTGCCTGGAGTTTAAACGCTTAGCCTGTTGCAGATAAGCGAGATTTTTGTGGTCCGTCCAGACAACAAAGGGATGTCTAGCTCCCTCGAGCCACTGGCGCCACTCTTCAATAGCCAGTTTCACGGCCAACAGTTCCTTGTCACCAACATCATATCTACTCTCTGTGGGGGTAAAGCGATGAGAGAAGTACGCACACGGATGTAACCAAGGAGGATCCCCAGTCCGTTGAGAAAGAACGGCCCCAACCCCCATATCAGAGGCATCGGTCTCGACTACAAAAGGTAAGTCAGGATCCGGCACGCACAGAATCGGAGCAGACACGAAACGTTTAAGCTCTTCGAACGCGGTTTGAGCTGCGGGAGTCCACGCGAACTTACCCGCCTTCTCGCTGGTGAGAGAGTGTCGGTCCTTGACCGTGATTTTATTCAATCCCCTGTAGTCAATACAGGGACGCAACCCACCGTCTTTTTACCGACAAAAAAGAAACCTGCGCCAGCGGGAGAAGTAGAGGGTCTAATAAAACCGGCAGCTAGCGCTTCCTGAATGTATTCGTCCATCGCTTTTCTCTCTGGGCGAGCCAACGAGAATAATCTCCCACGGGGAGGAGTAGTACCGGGAAGCAGGTCAATAGCGATATCGTATGAACGGTGAGGGGGTAAGAAACTGGCCTTACGTTTACTGAAAACCTCTTTTAAGTCATGGTAAACTTCAGGGACTTCACCGAGGTTGAACGTCTCGAGATGCACTTCAGACTCAGCCTCAGATTTGATCTTGAGACATGACTTCTCACAGCATTTGCCCCAACGTCTAATGGACAAGTTGAGCCAGTCTATCTCGGGGTTATGCCGTTGAAGCCAGGGAAAACCCAGAATCAACTGCAGATTGGGAGTGACATACGGCATGAGTAATTCGCGATGGTTACCTATTTGGATAGTTACAGGGACCGTTTGATGGGAAACCCGTCCTGAGGTAAGTAACCTACCATCGACAGCAGCGACCGAGAGAGGTTTGTCGAGAGGAACTAGTGGTATTTTCAACGAGGAAATAATGGACGACGACGCACGCACGCTGCATTTGTTTGCTCCTAACTTCCCGCGGACAAATTCGAATTCTAATTACTTTTACTTACTGCTTTTAGTACCATCAGTATTATTTGCGGTAACTGTAACACCAGTATAGTTTAAAAAGCTATTATTAAACCATTTAGGTTAAAATCCGTTTTGAGACTGCGGTGTTACTCTGTTCACTGTTTACTTCCTTAACCCGCTGTTTGTGTGTTTTTTCTCTTGTTTTTTCACTATGTCGACTGTGGAGGATCGTGCACTCTCCAGGGTCAGCAGGCAGCTGGAGAAGTTGGAACTCCAGATCCAGCGTCTCCTGGAGAGAGGGAGAGGACGAGGCTCAAGGCCGCTCGCGAGGAGTCCCCAGCGGCTTTTCCCACTCAAGCTCCACCCTGTCGGTGTTTCCCCGCGGATCCCAACTTCACGCCCGCCCCGTGCTGGAAGAAGCAGCGTCGCCAGGGAAGGCCGAGAACATAGTCCCCCCCGCCCCAGCCTGACTTCACCTCTGCCAACCGGTTCGAGGCTCTCAGCTCCGGATCCTCTCCTTCACCTCTGTCTCCACCAACACCACAGACACATAAGGGCAGTGTGTTACTGATTGGTGACTCCATAACCAGACATCTTAAAGTCCGGTTACCATGCACTAAGGGTAATGCCACTGTGTGCTGTCTTCCAGGTTGTAGCGTCCTGGACGTGGCCAGGCGTCTTCCTTCGGCACTGCGGCAGAGAGATGACTTCGGCATGGTCGTTCTTCACGTGGGGGCGAACGACATCTCCGCACGCCGCAGCGAGGTCCTGAAGGAGCACTACCGTTCGCTGTTGGACACTGTCCGGAAGAAGACGGTCGCCAGGGTCATCGTCTCCGGTCCGCTACCCACGTACAGAAGAGGCTGTGAGTCGTACAGCAGGCTCTACGGGCTCCACACATGGCTCCGGGGTTGGTGTGGCACCGTCGGCGCGGAGTACGTGGAACACTGGGAGTGCTTTCGGGATCGGCCAGCACTCTTCTACAGAGACGGACTTCACCCGAGCCGCCTGGGATCCGCCGTTATCTCGGGAAACATCGGGGATGTTCTTCACCTACAGTGACTGGTCCCACCCAACCCCACCCAGCATGAAGATCAGGCGAGTACAGTTCACAAACACATAGAATCTGTACCCATTACTAGAAATAGATTAACACGTAGAATGAGTCAAAAAGTCGGTCGTAATAACTTAATTAACAGAGCACATTAAAACAGAGCACTCGCAAGTTAGAGCGTAAGTGGCGACAAACAAGCTTAGAGGTATTTCATCAGGCATGGAAGGACAGTCTCATAAATTATAGAGCAGCTCTAAGAACAGCTAGATCTAAATATTTCTCAACCCTAATAGAGGAAAATAAACATAACCCTAGATTCCTATTCGATACAGTAGCGAAACTAACTAGAAGTAAAAACACTATCGAGTCACACAATTCATCATTATTTAGCAGTAATGACTTCATAAACTTCTTTGATAACAAAATTCTCGATAATCTAGCATATAATTATACATGTATAGTCCTACCAGATGAGAGATTAAATTGCTTTAACCCCCTCAGAGAGACAGACTTAGATTCACTAATATAGTCAGCTAAAAAGTCAACGTGTATGTTGGATTCAATACCAACAGATCTCTTTAAAAAGATAGCACCGGAAACAATTAAACCGCTCCTAAATATTATCAACTCATCTCTCAGCACCGGTTATGTACCAAACATATTTAAAATAGCTGTAATCAAACCTATAATTAAAAAAACGGATCTTGACCCCCGTCAGCTGTCCAATTATAGGCCAATATCTAATCTTCCATTTATCTCCAAGATCCTAGAAAAGGTCGTAGCGCAGCAGCTGTGTTCATATCTTCATAGAAACGGCATTTACGAAACATTTCAGTCAGGGTTTAGAGCCCATCACAGTACGGAGACAGCGCTAGTTAAAGTAGTAAATGATCTGTTACTGGCCTCTGATCAGGTTGTATGTCCCTACTCGTATTACTTGACCTTAGTGCAGCTTTTGACACTATTGATCATAGCATTCTTTTACATAGGCTAGAATACGTGGTCGGGATTAAAGGAACAGCCCTCTCATGGCTTAGGTCGTACCTGACAAACCGATACCAGTTCGTTGATATTGATGGCGACTCCTCTGTTCATACCAAAGTTAAATTTGGTGTTCCGCAGGGTTCTGTCTTAGGACCTCTGCTTTTCTCGTTGTACTTGCTACCATTAGGTGATATCATCCGTAAACACGATGTTAACTTTCATTGTTATGCAGATGATACTCATTTATATGTCTCAGCGAGACTAGATGAGGGAAGACAGCTTAACAAGAAAGTTGAGGACTGTGTACAGGACATCAGGGAGTGGATGTTGAGTAATTTCCTTCTACAAAATCCTGATAAGACAGAGGTACTTGTATTAGGACCACAAATAGCCAGTAATAAGTCCTCTGATTATTTATTAACTCTGGATGGTCATACAGTACCATCAAGTACAACAGTTAAAGATCTCGGTGTAATTATTGACTCGAGTCTATCATTTGAATCTCATGTAGATAACATGACTAGAATAGCGTACTTCCATCTTAGAAATATTGCAAAGATCAGAAACAGTGTCTACACGACGCAGAAAAGTTAGTTCATGCTTTTGTTACCTCTAGATTAGATTACTGTAATGCTTTATTGTCTGGATGTTCCGGTAAGTGTATAAATAAACTCCAGTTAGTTCAGAATGCAGCAGCAAGAGTACTTACTAGAACCTGAGAGAAAAATGCTTCTTTCAGATTTCACCCTTTTGTCTCTATGGAGATTGTTCTTCGTCTGCTGTCTGTCTATATACAATCAACCCCTGATGTGACAATCATCAAGATCCCTGAGAAGTGTGAGATGGTTGCCCACCTTTGCATGCCCAACACCTCTGTCCTTTGTTTGTATATCCTTTGAAGTCTTAACTTCACGACTATCAACTACCCAACCCAATGTTGATTGCCCAAGTGCCCTCACCTTCGTCCCCCACTTACCCCCCTTAAACTTCTCGTCTTCCTCCTCCCACATTCCACAATGTATATAAGGTTCTCCCAAATAGACTACAGAAGAACTGGTTGTGATCCACCTTATGTTACATGCTCTGTGTGTCAATAAACTTGTCAACACTGAAGCCGTCCAGTCTCCTGACTCCTGAATCTTATTCCTGAAGGCTGAATTTCTAACAAACCAGAAGATATTAACACATTACTCCTATTTTAACTAGACTCCATTGGCTCCCAGTAAAATTCCGCATTGAATTTAAAATCCTGCTATTAACATATAAAGCGTTAAATGGTCTGGCGCCGCAGTACTTGAGGGAACTTTTAGTCCTATACGAACCTCCTCGTTTACTTCGATCACAAGGTGCAGGCTTCTCATCAGTCCCTAAAATTATGAAGGCTAGAGCAGGGGCCAGGTCATTTTCTTACACAGCCCCTCAGCTATGGAATAAACTTCCATCCAGTGTTAGGGACTCAGATTCTGTCACTGTGTTTAAATCTAGATTAAAAACACATTTGTTTAGTCAGGCATACTGTTAAGAGCATTCACCCACCACTCTGTGTTCCTTCTTGTCTCCCCTACTTCATAGAGACAAGGACCACTCCAGGGCACCAGGAGGCACGACGGTTCCTGATTCCGGACCTGCTCCACCCTTGGCACCCCCGGACTAAATTACTACACCCACTACACTTACCACTGATTAACCCCAACACCACTATCTCAGTCTGTATTCCCAAAAGTGGATGGGTTTCCTGACGACTGCATGCAAGCACCTGCAGGCACCTGGGAGATGGTCTGGCTTGCCGGTGGATGTGCTGATGCTGGGGTTGGACTTGCCGTTGCCGCGGGAGGACGTGCTGGTGCTGGCTCCTGCCTGGGGCTCATCATCTGCACCGGGGGGACTGTGACTACTGGGCCGGGGAACAAGAACCTTATGCCACAACTGTAAAACCACCTTTTGTCCACAAATACGGACTGGTGCTAATGGGCCGCCCAATGGAGGATAGGTTCCCTTTTGAGTCTTGGGCCTCCCAAGGTTTCTTCCTAAATTCCTGCCATCTTAGGGAGTTTTTCCTTGCCACTGTCGCCTTTGGCTTGCTCATTAGGGATCTGGACCCATGCAATTTGTAAAGCTGCTTTGTGACAACATATGTTGTAAAAAGCGCTATATAAATGAATTTTGAATTGATTTTTTTTTTATTGGAGGAATCAATAAAATTACCTGCAACTCCGGAATCAACTAACGCCAACAACTTATGTTCAGAAGAGTCCCTCCAAGAGCTAACATGAGGGGTTAATCCTACTGCAGGGGAGTAGATGTTACGACCTGTCGGAGCTACTCCATTCAACGACGGGTCTGTCCTTTTCCCTGCAAAATAAGGCGCGATGAAATCTTATGGTCTTTGGCACCACAATAAAGACAACGACCTTCTCTGATACGAGACTGACGTTCGAGTCTAGATAAACGAGTATGTCCCAGTTGCATGGGCTGAACAGAGTTGTCAACAGAAACAGAGGCTTCGATTCTAGCAGAGGGGTCAAGACCGAGGGGCGATTTAGAGGGCGTACGACGCGACTTCTTACGCTCGCGTAGCCCATTATCCATTCTGACCGTGAACTCGATCAGATCATCCAATTCAGAAGGAGGCTCTTTAAAGGACAACTCATCTTTAAGCTCGTCGTTGAGTCCTTCTAAATAAACGGCTCCTAGGGCTTCCTTTCCCCAGTTACTCTCTGCTGCCAGAGTACGAAAGCTCAATGAATAACCCGCCACTGACTGACTACCTTGACAAATGCGTAGTAATCTAACACCGAGTACCCTCCAGTGGTAGGGTGAAAAAAGCCTTGACGCATGGCATTAGAAAAACGCTCGAATGAAGCACAAATCTCCGGTTGGTTTTCCCAAACCGGAGTAGCCCAGCGCAACGCTTTGCCAGAGAGTAACGTCATGGCAAAAGCTACTTTAGATCTTTCTGAGGAAAACTGCGAGGGTTGTTGCTCGAAAATGAGCGAGCACTGCAACAAGAACCCTCTACACTCGTCCGCATCACCATTAAATCGGGCCGGGGACGGTAGAATGGGTTCAGAAACAACGCGTGACGACGAAAGACTAGGAGACGCACTAACTGAGTTGGAGGTCTGGGTGGCAGCTGAGGCGGCTTGGAGCTGCCCTAAGATGTGCTGCAAGGCTTGCTCGTGCCGGCCAACAACCTGCCCTTGTATAGTCAAGGTTTTCTTCAGTTCTCCGAGGGCTTGAGTTATTGCTGGATCCATGTTAGGCTGGATTGTTCTGTAAGGGTGGCTCAGTCCAAGAGGTCTGAGCACCCGGGTTCTTAGGGATGGATACAGGGGCAATAACAAAAGCAGTGAACTAAGGCCTCCGCCAAAATAGTGCGGGAAAAGCAGAGAAAAGAAAATATCAAACATTAAATAAAAAACTCTAGAGAACGAAAAGACACGGAACAAAGCTCTACGTGAAGGTAAGTAATAAGGGAACTCAAAAAGCACACAGACAAGGTCAACGTGGCAAACAGGTAAATAACCAACAGGAACAATCTTTATAAAAAAATAACAAAAGATAGGAAGCAAACAGAGAAAGGAAAACTTGAGATAGGCCAGGAATGGCGCATGAGTAAATAACTCGAATAAGGAAAGGCATAGGCGAATAAACACCTGAGAGCGAGGCTGACTGAATGCGAGAAGACAAACAATCCAGCAATGAGATACTGCCACCGTCTCCCCTAAGTAGTAGGGGAAACAGGTGCAGCACCTCATTGCTGATTACGAGGAATGCGAGGAATGCGGGCTCGCAAACTCCCTCTAGTGGACACAGAGGGAGTCACGCTGGGACCAGCCCTGACAATAATAATAATAATAATAATCTTTATTTGTATAGCACCTTTCATGCATACATGCAACTCAAAGTGCTTTACAGATTAAATAAAACAAAACAAAACATTAAAAGGAAGCAAAGATTTTAAAAAAATAAAGTAAACAAACAGGTAATAAAAGGTAATAAAATAAAGCTAATAAAATGACAAATTCTTAAAATAATAAATAATGTAATATTAGAGCATTTAAGTGCTGTAATGATTCCTCAGCATCGTTTAGGGTCTTAGCTAGCATGGTTAGCTTAGCTAGCTTCTTGGACTCGAACATCTCTTGTCCTATTATTAACTATTACAGTGATCCCTCGCCACTTCATGCTTCAGCTTTTGCGGCTTTACTCTTTTGCAATATTAATTACACTTATAACTCTTAATTTCTCTTAATTATTATTACTCTTTTAACTAACTTTTACCCTAACTAATTTTACAACAGTAACAACAACATGTCAAGGACGCATACTTCACACACACACGCCAGATCGAGGGAGTTACATGTGCTCAATAAGCGCCACCCCCAAATTTATTTTTAAATTTGCTCTGTAGACCGTTCTGAGTGACCTAGTGACCTGTTGATCGTCCTCATCATCCTGCATCTTCGGTTACAATATTAGTCAGGTGACTGGCGTAAGATACATTCTGTCCTTTATCTGAATTTCTGCAGTTCTCACTCGATCATCAGACCGAGGAAGACTCTCACGACTCATCCTATCTGCCAGCTTGAACGAGGCAGTTGTGTGTCAACCAACATTACAGTATCTCTGATCGTAATGTTGTTAGATGGGTTCTGCCATTTCCCTCTAGTCTGCATCCCAAGCCGGTAGTTTTTTACGAAGGTCGACCAGAATTTATTGGCAGATGTGAGTGTCACCATCTTCTCTTGCCGATGAACTCAAACCCCGAATTAACTACTTGAGATAAAAGTCTGTCTGGCTGCCCCATAGGGAGACAGTTTGGGGTTATGGGATCTGAGTCTGAAAAGTCTGAAGAAGCATACCTGAGCGGCTAGGAGTTGAGGATTGCCTTGCCTTACCTCTGTGCTGGGGGTGATGTAGAGTGCAGTCTTCAGAGAGTGAATCTCTCACTCCCATGCTCCTCCAAAGTGAGGCGTGGATGGAAGACTAAAATGGAAGTGTATCTGTTGGGTAGCCGATCTCTGCTGTAGGTTGGGACTGAACTGACCATAGGTGTGGAGCTCAGTGTTGCCTCTGCAGAAGTTCCCTGATCATGCCGGCTTTCAGCAGTGTGCTATAAATCTCCTAAGGACCATGAAAAATGCATCAGTGTTGATTTCAGTCAGGACTTCTATGTGAGCTGCTCTCATGGTGAGGCAATTATACAGAAGGCCCCATCTCTTCTCGCGTCATCTTCCAATCTTAACCAAGAATGGTCCAAAGCAGTTGAGTAGAAGGCTGGTTTGTATAGTCTAAGTCAAGGGGGAGGTAGATCTGCCATCTTCTGGCAGGCTGGCTTGGACTTCCACCTACGACATTTTAGGCATCTCCTCTGTTCTTTCTTAATGGCTTCTCAGCCTCTGAGGATCCAGACTTTCTGGCGGAGTTCCTTGAAGACTCGTTCAGGTCCTGGGTGACCCAAGCGCTCATCATAGTTTTGAATGAGTGATCGGGTTATCGGGTGGCAGAGATCTAATACTATGGGGTGTTGAGATCCACGACTCTCCTCAGCCGGCTACCCAGTCGAATGAGCTCGTTCTCTCTATTGAACTCTGGGGACAAGTTAAATATTCGGCTGTTTGAATGCACTTGTTTGCTGGCCTTGAAGAGGCAATAATCGTCTTTGAAATTGTCCATTTGGGCTCTTTTCAACACTGTTGACTCTGCTTTGTGGTATGAGTCAGGTGTGGGGTTGCCTCCCCAGCTGGCCGCCTCGGTCAGGCTGTTCCATGCGATTGGCCAGTCTTCCTCTGTTTCCGGCGATGTTGTCTTCACTGTGCCACAGAAGGCAGTTTTCCTCAGCTCCTTTGTATCTTGTGGCTGGGTAGCCACTCCGTCTGAAGGAACTCTGGGCTTTGGATCCATCGGTTGGTTGTGGTCAGATCCTTGAGGCACTTGCCATGGGTAAGGTCATCAGCAGGATTCCTTGTTGTGTCAACGTAACACCATGCTTTGGGGTCAGTCAGCTCCTGGATTTCCGCTACCCTACTTCCCACAAACACTATCTTAGCCTCAGAGCGCAAATACACCACAGATCCATATGCTCTCTGAGGCGTCGCGTGTGGTGGAGTGGAGTGTGGCATCTAGGCAATGCTAACAGGGGTAGGTATTGGATCTCTTCTTCCCAGTGTCTCCTGGCCTGGTGTAAGTCCTCAGGGATCTCAGGGTCATCCCAGTCTCTGTGCCTTCCCCATAGCTGCTGTACAATCAGCTTGGCCCATGTGGTATACTGGAGAATGACTCCAAGGGGTAATATTTGCATGCCAGCACTCTGTATGTTCTGCATAGTTGGTGCATCGTATCTGATGGGTCGGGACTTGAAACCAAGTTCATCTGTTCCAAGGGTTAATTCGTATGGATCTGGCTTGATGTGAGAGTTCTACAGTTCTAATTCTGCAGATTGAGCTTCTGAAGGTAGGTGATTGACCACATCGGGTATGTTATAAGCACACTGGTGAAGGTTGAAGCCTCCCTGGGCCAGGTGCGCACATAGTCTGTCGAGCAGAAATCGCGCTTCTTGGGCTGTTGTCAGGCTCTGCAAACAGTTGTCCACATAAAAGTTTCTCCTCAGGTTCCGCCACACAAGCCTCAAGAGGGGCCTGTCCTTGTCCATGATACGATTCTTTCCATTATTGCTCACCATGTGATGTACCAGCTCACCTTGCTCACAGGTAATGTTGTCGCCGACAGCTTCTTGATTGTTCCGGCGCGTTCTACTTTGGCAATCTCCTCAATGTACATAATTGCTTTATCTGGAGCTCTTGCCAGATGCCGCTCGAGGCTCCTGATGCTGGGCATCACAGCTTCCTTTGTGGCGTTGAAGAAAGGCACTTACACAGCAGTGGGGTGGCATAGCAGAACACTCTGTTCACATCCACTCTCATTCTTGTAGTCTCTGTCTCGATGTGCTTCACAGATTCCTGTTCTTCCCTAGACCAGGTAGCCTGCTTCTCGCTGAGGTAAGGTAGTACATCAAGCTGCCAGAGCCTCAGTACATCTCTTTTCAACTCCATCTGTGCTGGGGAAAAGGACAGGTAAAGGCACTGTTGTGGTTGCAGTTGTGTCTCTAGCTGGCTGGCTGGTCCTTGCAACGTCTATCCAAGCTTGGTCTTGATGGCAGCCGAACTGCCTCATGGGCCCATCCAAACTGGGGATACGGGCGTGATGAGATGCAGGTGATCTGTGCCTATGAGGAGTTGGGGATGCACCTTATCGAGAGACTGGATGGAACAACCTTTCAGATGCCGATACTTCCTCAGTAAATTGGCGGAGTAGGAGTTGTCTGCGAGGGCAAGGCAGTTAGCTGTGAAGGCTGCTGTGATTCTGTAGGTCTTCTCTGGGTTGGACTTAGGAGAAATCTGGAATGAAACCGATGCACTTTGTGTGTTCTGTACCTCCTGGCTGAACGTTCTCAGTGCTAGGGATTCTGCGGTGCCTTGGATTCCCAGCTGGCACACGGCATTGGGAAGAAGGATCGTGCACTCTGACCCATCATCCAGGATCGCATAGGTGTCAAGCAGCTTTGAGTCACAGCACAGTAGCACTCTAAGAAGAGAACACGTCTCCTTTTGACGGGTCAGTCCTTGTACAGAGAACTGTTCTCTGAATTAATCAGACAGGAATGTTCTCTGGGTCTAGTGCTGTTGATATCATGCAGGATATGGAGGTGATTCCCATGACATTTACTGCAGGGTTTCTTAAGTGTGCACCGTGCTGCTTGGTGCTCGCGTCCACAGTGCCAAAGTCTGTTAGTGCTGATCCAGTCTGTGATCTGTTCATTACTGAAGGTTGCAATATGGGCAGTAGGTTTTGGGCTGAAAAGTTCTCTCATCTCACCTGGCTGCCTTCGGCATAGGTGATCTGGCAGAGGCCTCATCTGCTCCATGTAGTATGTATGCCGTGTCCAGAGTGTACCTGTACTCTCGACCCTGTGGCCGTTTAGTGCTTGGACTCTGCCCTTTGGAGCATATTAAATTTTCAATTCAATTTTATTTATATAGCGCTTTTTACAACACATGTTGTCACAAAGCAGCCTTACAAATTGCATGGGTCCAGATCCCTAATAAGCAAGCCAAAGGCGACAGTGGCAAGGAAAAACTCCCTAAGACGGCAGGAATTTAGGAAGAAACCTTGGGAGGACCAAGACTCAAAAGGGAACCCATCCTCCATTGGGCGGCCCACTAGCAGATGTCCGCATTCACAGTTCAGGTATAGTCCAGATAAAGTCCTGTAGTTATGATTCTAATTCCAGGCCGAGTAGTCATAGTCCCTTCAGAGTAGATGATGAGCCTCAGGTGGGAGTTGGCATCAGCACATCCTCTTGCGAAAATGGCACATCCAACCACGGCATCGGCACATCCACTGGCAAGCCAGACCATCTCCTAGATGCTTGTATGGGGTGGGTAACGGGAAAGGCTCGTCTCTCCTTGTCCCGGTATTTCTCGGGCAGCCATTGGGAAAAATAGGGACAATTAGTTCTGTATGGGATATGTTAGACAAAGGGAATTTAAACATTTCTGGAGTGTGGCAGTGACTCCAGCAATTAAATTATTACAGCCTAGCTAAAGGGCAGAACCAGAAGGTAACACAGACTTGGGAGCATCCTGAGACACTGGCATCCATCCACTACACTGTCGAAAAAACTTGAGTGACCGCGTGCAGTGTTAGGATGACAGCACCAGCGCCCCAGTTTGCCATAAAACCCTTTGCCCATGAACCCCTGGATCTGTTACCTTATCTAAAGGGGCACATTAATTACCAAATGCTAGATCAAACAAGTAAGTTTTCAACCTAGACTTAAAGATTGAGACTGTGCCAGAGTCCCGGACACATTCTGAAAGACTATTCCATAGTTGGGGGGGGCCTTATAAGAAAAGGCTCTTCCCCTGCTGTTACTTTATTAATTGATGGAACTAATAAGAGGCCAGCACCTTGGGATCTTAGTGGACGCGGGGGTTCATAATAAGAGATAAGCTCTTGGAGGTAGTCAGGAGCAAGTCCATGCAGTGCTTTATAAGTCAATAGAATAATTTTAAAATCAATACGGAATTTTACTGGGAACCAGGGCCGATAAGACTGGGCTGATATGTTCAAATTTCCTAGTTCTAGTTAGAACTCTGGCTGCGGCATTTTGAACTACTTGAAGTTTATTTATATTCCTATTTGAGCATCCTGACAGTAACAAGTTACAATAATCTAATCTGGAGCTAACAAAGGCGTGTACTAATTTTTCTGCATCATGCTGGGATAATGCATTTCTTAACTTGGCAATGTTACAGAGATGTAGAAAAGCTATAGTATTATCTATGTATTTATCAAATGATAGGTCAGAGTCAAATAAGACGCCGAGATTTTTGGCTACCGAGCCAGGAGTAATGGGGTAATCTGCAAGATTTAACATTAGATCTGATATTTTCTGTCTTGTAGCCTTTGGGCCCAGAAGGAGAACCTCCGTTTAGTCACCATTAAGTTGGAGGAAGTTTAGCGACATCCAACATTTATTATCACTTACGCAGGCCTCAATTTTTCCTAATCTGGATTTGTCATCAGGTTTGCCTGATATATAAAGTTGGGTGTCACCTGCATAGCAGTGAAAGTTGACACCATGTTTATTTATAACTATTCCTAATGGTAACATATATAATGTAAATAATAGTGGTCCTAGGATTGAGCCTTGCGGGACTCCATATTTCACTTCTGAGTGTTTGGAGGGAATATTATCGAGCTCTACAAACTGATAGCGATTGGTTAAGTAAGAGTTAAACCATGAAAGGGCTATACCCAAGATTCCAACCCAGTTTTCTAACCTTTCTAGCAGGATCTTGTGATCTATTGTGTCGAAGGCTGCACTAAGATCGAGAAGCACTAATAGAGATACATAACCTTGATCAGAGGCAAGAAGAAGATCATTTGTTACTTTAACTAGTGCTGTTTCAGTGCTCGGTCTGGGCTGCTCTGTGTGGAGTTTGCATGTTCTCCCTGTGCCTGCGTGGGTTTTCTCCGGGTACTCCGGTTTCCTCCCACAGTCCAAAGACATGCATCATAGGTTGATTGGTCACTCTAGATTGCCCGTAGGTGTGAGTGTGTGTGTGCGTGTTGGCCATGTGGTGGACTGGCGAACTGCCCATGGTGTACCCTGCCTTCGCCCGGAGATGCTGGGATTGGCTCCAGCCCCCCCGTGACCCCGACTAGCGGGAATAAGCGGTACGGATGATGAATGAATGAATGAATGAATGTTTCAGTGCTGTGGTAGGGCCTAAATCCAGATTGGAACTTTTCAAATATGAGGTTACTGTGCAGATATAAGCATAACTGTTTGGCCACTGCTTTTTCTATGATCTTGGATATAAATGATAGGTTCGAAATGGGTCTGTAGCTAGATAGTACATTAGGATCAATATTTGGTTTCTTGATCAGGGGGTAAAAAACTGCTAGTTTACAGGATTTGGGCATGTGACCTATTGTGATGGATGAGTTAACTACATTTAAAAGAGGTTCGATTACAACTGGTAAAACCTCTTTGAGCATTTTAGAGGGAATCGAGTCTAATGTGCAAGTAGAATTTAAAGATGAAATGATTTTCTCCAATTCTAGTTGTGGGAGTGGATGAAAAGCTTCAAGCTTTTCTTCTAATGCTAGATTTTGTTCAATATCAGCCAATCCAGATGACAAACCAGATGGATTACCTATAAAAGGATTTATCTTTAGTCTAATATTCTCTATTTTATTATCAATGAAATCCATAAAGACATTACTAGTTAGGTTCCCTGGAATATGATGTTCAGCACTGGTTTGATTTTTTGTAAGTTTAGAAATAGTACTGAAAAGAAATCTAGGATTATTTTTATTTATTTCAATCAGTGAGGCTAGGTATGTTGACTGTGCTTTAGTAAGTGCCCCTTTGTATTCAATAAGGCTATCCTTCCAAGCACAGTGGAATACTTCCAGCTTAGTAGATCGCCATTTCCGCTCTAATTTACGTATTTGTTTTAAGTTACGAGTTTGGTCGGTGTACCACAGGGCGAGCTTTTTAAGTCTGACCTTTTTATATTTGAATGGAGCTCCTATATCTAGAGCTGATCTACAAGTATTCTCTAAGCAGTCGGTTAAACTATCTAACTCCTCTGGATCTGTTGGCGAGTAGGCTAAAGTCGTTCAATCAGGGAGGGTTTCAGTAAACTGTGTTGCGGTTGACGAATTTATCGAGCGTTTTAAACAATTCCGAGGAGACTGGCGGGTATTCAGGTTAAGATGTAGCTCGAATGAGATTAGATAGTGATCGGAGATTGCTGTGGTTTGCGGA
Source organism: Brachyhypopomus occidentalis (assembly GCA_020368025.1). Classification (NCBI taxonomy): domain Eukaryota; kingdom Metazoa; phylum Chordata; class Actinopteri; order Gymnotiformes; family Hypopomidae; genus Brachyhypopomus; species Brachyhypopomus occidentalis. The sequence goes on from JAGXOD010000073.1 coordinate 557,074, forward strand.
AATGTATTTATATTAGCTACGTCGGTACCCAGCATCAAAATCAAATCTAAAGTATGATTGTGATAATGAGTATGTCCCATGACATTTTGAATAATGCCGACAGAGTTCAATATCGAAATAAATGCCCTTTTCAGCGGATCCTCCGCCTTCTCAAAGTGTATGTTAAAGTCTCCTAACATTATTATTTTGTCACTACATACCGCTAAATTTGCTGCAAAATCGCTGAATTTGTTTATAAAGTCTGAGTAGGGCCCTGGCAGTCTGTACACATTAGTGAGTGAGAGAGCGTCATTGTTTGTAGCCGGATTAGTTATATTAATAGATAGCATCTCAAAAGAATTGGAGAGATTATAGTGTTTCTGGTGGATTTATATTCTAAAGAATTTCTGTAGATTATGCATATTCCTCCTCCTCTGCCTAACAATCTTGGTTTATGGACATAACTGTATCCCACAGGTGTGGCCTCATTTAATGTTAAATATTCTCCAGATCAAATCCAGGTTTCTGTGAGACATAAAATATCAATTTTCTGGTCCCTTATAATCAGATCAGGTATATTCTACAATAAGCTGCTTTCAGATATCTGTTCTCCGCTGTTGACACCAGGCTTCATAGTGAATCCATCTCTGTTGAGATTGAGCTCTGTCTCATCCTCTGTCCTGAGGGTTTTCAGCTGTTCTACAAGGGCTCTGATCTGAAATTCTGCTTCTGTGTTGCTGCTCCATATTTTGGGAGAGTCCATGACCTGGGCGATCATCAAGGCAAGTTTGCGGGGTTGGTCGAATCTCGGAAATTGGGTCCTGTCTACCCAAAACCCCATGGTGGCTCACTTGGTTCACCTCTGGCTAGTCATTGTTACACCCAATAATAACAATAATAAATATGTAGGCATAGTATATGCAGCAAAAGCAAATGACGGGGGGAAAAACGAATGCGTGGTGCAGAACAACTTCATTTTAATTTGTCCTCATTTACCATAAGATACAGTCCAATTCACTGTTTGCATCCTGTATACTAACAGTCGCTACATACCCATGTCCTGTCAATTCTACATTTTCGACAGGTGTATTAGTACTAGTGTACTAGTAGTATATCCGCTAGGCTCAATAGTGGTAGTATAGGAGTAGTTAATGGGGATTGACAAACCAGTGCCGAGGCCAGGCAGCAGACACACAGGCTAAACCGACTGTCTGCAAGCTGTGAGGAGACGTCACCTAGGTCACAATGGATTGAAACTGTGTCTGTTCCTCGAGTATCAAAAAACAGTTCTCGTAAAATTTGTAGACAAAAATTGATAGATGTTAAATTCAATAACGCTGCCACTGAGAATCATTTAAATCATTTTAATCTGAAATTAGGATTGCTAAATATAAGAACCCTGTCATCTAAAGCACTACTTGTTAATGAAATGATTACCGATCATAATCTAAGCATGCTTTGTTTGACTGAAACCTGGACTTGGCCAGACCACTATATGGCTCTAAACAAAACGTCTCCCTCCGGCTATAGATACGTTCATAACCCCTGTCCAAATGGTCGCGGAGGTGGTGTTGCCACACTATATGACCTCGATATAGACGTCTATCGAAAATCAGGCTTCAAGTTTAATCCGTTTGAAAATCTCATTCTCACTGTGTCAAATTCATCATCAACCAACAAAGCGAAACAGTCGTTTATGTTAATTACTATTTACCGTCCCCCTGGTTCATACACAGTTTTTGGACTTCTTGTCTCTTATAGTGATATCGGCTGATAAGGTGATTATAGTTGGCGATTTTAACATACACTTTGAGAATAAACTTTCAAGCAATTCTTGATTCAATGGGTATCACTCAGAATGTGGTGGGTCCTACGCATAATTGTAGTCATACATTAGACTTGGTATTATCGTTTGGAATCGACATATCCAGTTTAGCAGTACATCCTCAGAGTGAGGCCGTTTCTGCCTCATAACGTACGAGTTGTGTTTGAGCATCGGTATTCATCGGCAGCCCCGTTACCAAACTAAACGAATTATTACATCTAGTACTAAATCTGCGCTCATTGATACTTTACCAGATCTGACAAACAGGGATCCACCTGTAGCTCCGGAAGAGCTAGAGCGTATTACCAAGCACGTCAAGTTTTCTCTCTGTACAGCTTTAGACAAGGTTGAGCCATTGCGTTATAAGAGAGTAAATGAGAGAAAGATGGTGCCTTGGTACAACGAGCACACGCAGTCTCAAACGAGCCGCGCAAATCCTGGAGCGTAAATGGCGAAATTCTAAGCTAGAAGTATATAGATCATCATGGAAAAGCAGCCTTATTGAATATAAGCATGCCTTCCATTCAGCAAAATCCTCATACTTATCGGCTTTAATAGAAAAGCATAAAAACAATCCAAGACTCCTATTTAAAACTGTATCTAGCCTAACTAGAAATCATGACCAAATTGAATCCCACAGGAGTGCAACAGTAACAGTTTTATAAAGTTCTTTATTGATAAGATTAATAAAATTAGGGGAAAAATTAGCCATGCTATCTCAGACCCTGTCAACCTGCAAATGCACTCTGACAACTGTCTAGTCAGCCCTGGTCGTGAGGATCTTATTTCATTGGTAAAATCCGCCAAACCCTCCACATGCATTCTAGATGCCATACAGTCTCATCTACTCAAACAATTACTACACAGTAACGTAGAACTCTTTATTACTATAATTAACTATTCTCTGAGCCTAAACTTGCAGTCATCAAGCCACTAATTAAAAAACCTGGTCTTAATCCCCAGGGACTGTCCAACTATAGGCCAATCTCTAATATGTCGTTCATTTCCAAAATTCTAGAAAAAGTAGTTTCTTCGCAACTTTTTTCTTACAGACAGAACATGTCCTAGAGCTATTTCAGTCTGGATTTCGACCCCACCACAGCACTGAAACTGCGCTGACTAAAGTAGTAAATGATCTCTTAATATCCTCTGATAAAGGACACATTTCTTTTCTTATACTTTTAGACCTTAGTGCTGCTTTTGACACCACTGATCACAATATTGTGGCGCGGTGTAGGAAGGAGAGGCAGCAGACCGATCCATTTTGACAAAACAGGCTCTTTTAATTTGATGCCTCAGCAACGTAATCACGTAAATGGTGGAATGATCACGTAGAACAAACTCAGAAACACACAGCACATGAGGGAATGACATGACAACAGGATAACACACACATGGCAGGGAATAATTACAACTGTACGATCACATAAACGGACGCAGGTCAACTTAAACTAAACGACACATATTCGGATACATAACTAATAAATAAATGCACAATTAACACAGCAATACAGAGCAATATTGGAGCCGCAGGGGCACATGGGGGAATAGCGCCATCCCCCATTGGACCGACGCCACACACCCCCCCCCCCCCCCCCCCAAGAGGTCAGATGTCCTCGACAACTACATCAGCACGTCAGTCTGGCGTAACATCACTACTGCATGGCATGAACAGGGCATCCAGCAGAACAGCAATCCACAACTTTCTTTTTTTTTTCTTAAACATAGCATTGCACAGTAACAATAAGTATCCCCCACAACAATCCCCAAACCCACACGTACAATGGCAAAACATAACGACAAACAGTAGGCTACTGAACACAGTCCTGTAGGCGACGCGGCAATCCCACAGGGGACACTGAGGGAGGAGTAACAGGGGAAGCACAGGGGGTAATGGGAGCAAGAGCAATGTCCAGCGCCCAACAGTTTTGGCCGGTACGGGGCCAGGCGGTTGCGATGCACCACGAGGCGCCGCCGGCCCCAACGGATCCTGTACACTACCTCACCTATCCGGGAGAGGATCCTGCATGGCCCAACCCAGGCCAACTGCAGTTTGTGGCACAGTCCTTTACGCTGGGGGTTGTGTAACCAGACGTCAGAATCCACGGGCAGAGGCGTGCCGTAGCAACGCATGTCGTATGCCTATCCCCAGCCTTGGACTGGTTTTCTCTGGTGCGTTTGTGCACGTCGTGCAGCCGGTCCAGCAAGTCCCTAACATACGGGGGTCCAGGTTGCGTGTTGTCCTCATCGTTCGGGGGAGCGTTGTGCGCATCTTGTGGATGCCCATGAGTCTGCAGACCTCCCCCATCAGCTGGAGAGGAGCGCATGCTGCCCTCGCAGGGCCCTTCTTCGCGGCGCAGACGTCACAGCAGTGGACGTGGAGCTCCATGTCAGCACGGCATCCCAACCACCAGAAGCACTGCCTTAGTCTCCCTAGTGTCTTGGTTATGCCGAAATGTCCCGAGCCCGGCAACCCATGAACTGCCTGTAGCACTGTGTTGCGGAGGTGTCACGGCACTACCGCCTGACTCAACTTTTGCCCGTTGCTCGGGTCTTCCCACACACGGCAAAGGATGCCCTTCACGACCCTCATGCTGCTCCAGCTCGAGCGAATGGCTTTGGCCACAGGTCCCAGCTGCACCACAGCGTCCCAGTCCGGCGATGAACCCATCTCAAAATCGCGCAATGCCCACTCTAACTCGGGATCCCCTCTCTAGGCCGTAGACAGCTCCTCTCCGGTGATGCACGACAGCGTTGGTGGGGCAAAGGGGGCCTGACCAACTGCCGCGCAATGCCCCACCACGACTTACTCTCGACTCGCTGGCAGTACGCGCAGTTCGTCTCCGAACACGGACGGCGGGACAAGGCGTCAGCGTTCCCATGGCTACGACCCGGACAATGCTCAGCCATGTCATCGAACTCCTGCAGTCTCGCGAGCCACTTCGCGAGCTGCCCCTCGGGTTCGCGGAACCGCATCAGCCACAGCCAAAGCCCCTCCACGACTGCTAACAACTCCCGCCGCATTACGCAATAATTGCGCTCAGCCTTATCTAGCCGCCTGCTAAAATAAGCGATCACGCACTCCGACCCGTCCTGCATCTGCGACAGCACCGCGTCCAGCCCGTGATCACTGGCGTCAGTGTCAACCACAAATTGCCCCGACGGTATGGGGTAGGATAAAACTGGTGTGCTGCACAACTTCTGCTTCAGTGTGAGGAAAGCTCTATCCGCCTTGTCGGACCAGCGGAACTTGGTACCCCTGCCACTCGTTAAGCGATGCAATGGCGCAGCGATCTCCGTGAAGTCCTTCACAAATCGCCTGTAATATGATGCGAACCCCAGAAAACTGCATACTTGGCGCACCGTACGGGGTGTGGGCCAGTTGTGGACCGCAGCCGTTTTGCTTGGGTCAGTTGCGATGCCCTCCCCGCTCACTACGTGCCCAAGGAAATTTACTCGGCGTTGTAGCAGGTTGCACTTGGCTGGGTTAAGCGAAAGACTCGCCTCTTTGATGAGGCCCAATACCAGCTCCAGATTAGCTAACGCAGCCTCAAACCCAGCAGCGTTTACCAGCACATCATCCAGATAAACAACGCATTTCTCTCCGGCAACCCCCGCTAAAACCTGCTCCATCAGGTGTTCAAAGGTCGCCGGTGCGTTACAGAGCCCAAATGGCAAGATGGTGAACTGCCAAAGGCCCGTGCCGATGGAGGAAGCAGTCTTCTCTTTCGCCGCCTCCGCCAAGGGAACCTGCCAATACCCACTGCGGAGGTCCAACGAACTGAACCAGTCCGAACCTGTCAGCTGTTACAATGCGTCGTCAACCCTCGGCATGGGATACAAATCTGTTCTCGTCACCGCGTTTAACCAACGGTAGTCGACGCAGAACCGCCAGCTGCCATCCTTCTTTTTGGCCAGCACAACTGGTGCAGACCACGAGCTGCACGACGGTTCTATCACCCCCGCGGCGGCCATCTCGTTGACTTGTTGCTCTGCTGCCCCTCTAATCCGCTCGAGTATCGCCCACAGCGACTGGCCCTGCTCCTCAGACAGCCCCGCACAGCTGTGTTCCCACAGCTCACGAACCGCATCTACACCACCCGGTGCCAATGTGTCACTCCCCACCTGTCGCACGGCTACAGTACACCATGGCCTCTCTGCCGTCGCAGCACCCCCGTGAACGGCGACCCTGTGGCCATTTATAGTCAGGCTACCGCTGCCGAAGTCAATCATCGCCCCCGTCCATTTTAGGAAATCGCTGCCTTGAATGCATAAGTCCTTGATGCCCCCTACCCAAAATGATTGGTTCCACGGGCCGTGACCGAAATCGAGCGTCACGGTAACGCTTCCCATAAGTTCGAATCAGTCTCCCGTCACAGTAGTTAACTCAGTGCGTCTACCCGAGAACGCTAGGGCCTCCCCTACGTCATCCAGCAATAAGTCAGGCCTAAGCAGAGAGACCGACAAACCCGTATCTATAAGTGCAAGAAAAAATGTACCGCTCAACTCACAGTTTATGTAGTATCCCGGCAGTCCCGTAAGTTGTGAAATAATGCAGGAGGGTTCCTGGAGACATCGTGGAGTCGCCGCGCCCCTCACCAAGCAGCTCCCGTGTCGTTTTCCGGCATCTTACACGCGCTTGCTTTGTTGCCAATCTCGCCACACCTCCAGCAGGTCAGTTTCATGTCAGGAGGTCCGACCCGAGGCCGCGCCGCCGAGGTCCATCCGTCGACTTTTCCGGAGAGAAGTATCGTCTCAGCTCTGGTCGCCTCGAAAACCGCAGCGTCGATGGTGATCGGGTTCGCCAGCCGGACGTGCATCCGCAGTTCATCAGGCTCAAGTGCACGCACAAAGTGGTCGAGGGAGAGTTGCTGTGCCTCCCGAGGGAAAGACGGGTAGGCTTGCCGCACCAGCAGGGCCACCTCAGAGGCCAAGACGCCAATCTGCTCACTCTGGTTCCGTCTCCGATTGGCGAGTAGTAGTTTAGCCGCCGATTCATCAGGCTGTCTCCCGAACCGTGTCATCAGTGCATTCTTCAATGGATGCGAGCTCGTTTCGACACTGATCGCAGGCCCCTGAAGCGCCAAGCAGAGCTCAGCGTCAGACCACCCTTCGCAGCTCGCCACTACCTCCAGTTGGGCCTCGAACGCCACCCAGTCGACGTCGCCGTTGTAGCAGGGAAGGCTAAGCCGCCACGCCGTGCTAGCCGCTGTGCTAGCTGCTGTGCTAGTCGCCGTCTCCGTTGCCCGCGTGTAAGAGGTGAGCGGGGTCAGTGCCGCCATCACACTCCTCCTCGCCGTCGTCCGCCGTGCCGAGAGCGGTAGGTCTCCGTCACTCGGGCTGTCCAGCTGTTGCTTCTTTTCGGAGCCGCAGGGGCTCATGGGGGAATAGTGCGATCCCCCATTGGACTGACGCCACAGTATTCTTCAGAATAGGCTGGAGACACTCATTGGCATAAGAGGTCAAGCACTCAGATCCTGGTTCAGATCCTACCTGACAGATCGTTACCAATTTGTACTTGTAAATAACAAATGTTCAGAACATACAAAGGTAAAAAATGGTGTCCCTCAAGGATCTGTATTGGGCCCCATATTATTCTCATTGTATTTGCTGCTGCTGGGCACAATCCATCGTAGACACGTAACTTCCATTGCTACGCAGATGATACTCAGTTGTATATATCCTCTAATCCACATGATGTCAATACTATTCCCAAAATTGAGAACTGCGTCCAGGACATAAAAAACTGGATGGCGTCTAATTTTCTTCTTCTAAATTCCGATAAGACTGAGGTGTTGCTTCTTGGACCAAAAGCTGCTAGAAGCAATTGGTCTGATATTTCTCTCACCCTAGATGGCTTTTCAGTTGCACCTAAATCTACTGCAAAAAGCTTAGATGTCACTATTGATTCGGATCTTTCATTTGATACACATATATGCAATGTCGCTAAGGCTGCCTTTTTCCATTAACGTAATATCACCAAGCTAAAACATTTACTTTCATTAGCTGATGCAGAGAAGCTGATCCATGCTTTTGTCTCATTAAGATTGGACTACTGTAATGGTCTTCTAATTGGATGCTCTAAACAGTCCCTAAAGAAACTCCAACTTGTACAGAATGCTGCAGCTAGAGTCCTAACTAGGGCTAGAAAATTCGATCATATTATTCCTACTCTCTCTGCATTACACTGGCTTCCGGTTAAATATCGGATTGAATTTAAAATTCTTCTGCTGACCTATAAGGTATTAAACGGTCTTGTTTCACAGTATCTGATTGATCTCATTCCATACTATAACCCATCTCGCTTTCTACATTCCCAAAATGCAGGATTTATCTTAGTTCCAAAAATTAGTAAGACTGCAGCCGGAGGCAGAGCTTTCTGCTTTAAAGTCCCTCAGTTATGGAATAGCCTTCCAGCTCAAATCCGAGATTCTGACACAGTTCCAATCTTTAAATCTAGACTTAAGACTCACCATTGTTGTGACAATGACTTGGGTGGAAAACAATGCCTCAGTAAGCCCTCTTGACTGTGGTCACCCCCAGGCCCATCCCTTTAGTTATGCTGCTATAGATAAGCCTGACGGAGCCACATGCTAATCACTGGCACATGTGTTCACATAATCAACCTGTATTTTATATCTTGATTACATGCTTCTACAAAAGACAATGCCATACGAGCACCTAGGAGATGGTCTGGCTTGCCAGTGGATGTGCCGATGCCGTGGTTGGATGTGCCATTGCCGCAAGAGGACGCGCTGATGCCAACTCCTACCTGAGGCTCACCCCCTGCATTGAAGGGACTGTGACTACTCGGCCTGGAATTAGAACTATAACTACAGAACTATATTTGAACCATAAATGCGGACTTCTCATAGCGGGCCGCCCAATGGAGGATGGGTTCCCTTTTGAGTCTTGGTCCTCCCAAGGTTTCTTCCTAAATTCCTGCCATCTTAGGGAGTTTTTCCTTGCCACTGTCACCTCTACCTTGCTCATTAGGGATCTGGACCCATACGATTGTAAAGCTGCTTTGTGACAACATGTGTTGTAAAAAGCGCTATATAAATAACTTTGACTTTGTACTATAGCAGAGCTTCTAAAGTGTTTTGTAATACAGCTGCCTCTTCAAAAAGAACATGGATGTGCTGAAACAGTTGTCTGTGAATTGCGGTGCGAGCTATACATTGTGGAAAAGCTACCGGAACTAAGGGAAAATCTGGTTGATCAAACATCCGAACAATTCATCTCCGATGCTGTTGACTGTTGGGAAGGTGGTTCAAAGACTCATAGTGCTGTTAAGTCAAAAAATGGGACTGGTTTGTGGACGCCAGAGTCTGTCAGAGCATGTGATGAAATATCGTGTGAACTACGAATTGACACGTAATTCTAGTGGGCCGCCCAATGGAGGATGGGTTCCCTTTTGAGTCTTCCAAAGGTTTCTTCCTAAATCCCTGCCATCTTAGGGAGTTTTTCCTTACCACTGTCGCCTCTGGCTTGATCATTAGGGATCTGGATCCATACGATTGTAATGCTGCTTTGTGACGTGATGTAAAAAGCGCGATATATATATAAATTTGACTTTGACATGTTTGTTGTATAATTGTATTGATGATAATGTGGATGTGGCCGGTCCTTCTGTCACCTCTGGGGGGAGCCCACGAACCAGAACTCAGTGCAATCAGCAGTGATGACCTGCACCTGTCTTCCTTGCTTCTTAAGGAAGACAGAGGCAGAGTCTCACTGCTGAGTTGTTTGTAGTTGTTGCTGCTAACTTTGTCTGTGTCTCTCGTTAGCGTGCTGTGTTGGGTATCTTGCCACTCTGGCTCTATTTGTAGATTGTATGCTTTACCCTGTTTATTCGAGTGTTCTCACTCCTGCGCCACTCTCTCTGGCTTACCTCAAGTTTTCCCATGCTTTCTCCTTCTCTATCAGGGTTATTAGTTGGGTTGGGAAATTCCTTTTTGTTACTTACCTTGTTAGTGAGAGAGCCAGCTTTTCTCCTGGTGTCCTTTGATGGTTTTCTCAACTTATTTTGGGAGGTTTTTTGTTTCTTATAACTTGAGAGCGCCAGTTACTTACATTGGCATCTTTAGTTCGCTTTTTTGCATTGAATATTTTCCACAAGTTTTGTTCTTTCCCATTTTGCCTTCTTCTGTGTTTGCTTAAGCATTGTGTCTTCTGCTCTCTCCTGTGTTCTCTTGCGCAGAGATATTTATTGTTTTTCATTTTTCACATGAACTGGCACTTTGGTTCGCTTACCATTAAAACTCCGCAGGCGATTTTGCGTTCGAGATCCCCCACCATTACAGCCTGTGTACATATATAATAGACATTTGTGTGATAACTTTCAACAAATAAAGAGATTAATGTTTGCAATATGGTTGATAAACATATTGAATATCTAGTTGAGTGGTGTGTGAAATTTCTAGATTTAATTTATACCTTTTTGAATAGAACATCCAACCAAACAAAACTTGTGGGTCATTTTCATCAATGCCACCTATCAACATGTCAAATCTTATGAGAGCAGTTTATTACACACCTTCTAATTCTTGCTCATTAGGCGGTAGAAATGGTTTGAAATGGGGTGTTTTAAAGAATACTGGAGTGCGTTTGTCTGATCAACAGGTTTCAGATTGGTTAGCAGGCGAGGACGCAAACATAATCCACAAATCCATACAGCATAACTACAAAAGAAATAGGGTTATAGTATATGGTATTAACTCCCAAACCCAAGCCGAACGTGTTGATCTGAGCGCTTATTCTAGGGAAAACAATGGTTATAAATATATGTTGACATGTATTGACATTCAGCAAATATTCATGGGCCTGTTTCTTAAAATGAGAGTGGTTTGGAAGTTGCAGGCATTTGCATCTATATTAGAAGAAGGTAGAGTTCCTCAAAAGTTACATACTGACTGGGTAAAGAGTGTTTTTGACTAAATTTTGAAAATGTTTGTTGAAAAAATCACATTTTGCTACAGGTAGTGAACTATAAGCAGGGGTCATAGAATGGTTTAACAGAACACAAAGTCATATGTGGCAATATCCAACAGATGTAAACTCCAAAAAGTACATTGATGTTTTACAAGACATAATGAGTGGGTACAACAATACGTACCACTGTAGTATCAAAACCATGCCAGCCAATGTGACAAGAGAAAATTGTTTAAAACGGCATATGCTGTGAGAAACCGGCATTTAAGTACAAGATTGGCGATGTTTTCTAAAGTCAGGGGTCCTTTTACAAAGACGTATGAGGAGAACTATACACAAGTTTTTCACCATAACCAAGCATATCCAACGACAACCACCCATTTATAGACTGAAAGATTATAACGGTGACATTATACATGGCAGTTTCTATGAAGAAGAGTTGCTAAAATCTCACAATGGGTGACAACGGTTTTTGCATCACACTGCCAAACAATTCGTCTGTCTGTGTACCCAATAATCAAATTTCTAATTATAGAACAAAAGTACTGTGTTCAGTCAGAATATGCATCTCTATCTAGTATAAACAGGTTTAAGTCCAAACTACTCAAGCTCAAGCACTGCCATAAACAGTTGCCAGTGCAGTTGCCTAGAAAGAAGACAACAAAATATAAGATTAGACACAGTGCAATACCTACAAGACTACATGCAGTATAAGTGCAATACTTGGCAAGTGTTCCTAAAGAAAGTGCAATTACGCTTTATACCAATGCTTCAGTAGATTAGTGCTTATAAGTGCTTTTACAAAGATAGATGGGTTCATTCCACCATCTTCAGTCTGTCTTCCATGAATCTTGAAAACCGAAGGGCGAGGTGAGAGTTCTTTTGACCATTTCCATAAGGTTGGAGGGATAGGCAGTGGAAGTTCAGCCGAGAAAGACCAGCCAGGAGCGAGTTGCAGTAGTCGAGCATTGAAATGACAAGAGACTGGACAAGCACCTGGGAGGCCTCCTGAGAAAGGAAGGGTCAGATACGTCGGATGTTGTAGAGAAAATATTTGCATGACCAAGTCAGGTTCGTAATATGGGCAGAGAGCGACAACTGGTCATCCAGAGTCACCCCAAGGTTTCTTGAATCTTTAGACGGAACAAAGAGTTCTCAAATGAGATGGGAAGATCCTGCTGAGGACCTGTAGCTCCAGGGATGAACAGCAGCTCAGTCTTGCTGGGATTGAGCTTTAGAGGATGAGCTATCATCCATGAAGAGATGTCAGTCAGAGCATGCAGAGATATGACTGCAAACCTGAGTATCAGATGGTGGGAAGGAAAGCATTAGTTGAGTGTCATCAGCATAGCAGTGGTACGAGAAACCATGAGAGGTAATTACATCACCAAGAGAACGGGTGTAGAGGGAAAAGAGGAGAGGACCTAGCACTGAGCCTTGAGGGACACCAGTAAGGAGCAGATCTAGACCCTCTCCATGTTACCTGGTAAGAACGCCTCTCTAGACAGGACTCAAACCACTTCCATGCAGAGCCTGTGATTCCCAGCTCAGCGAGGACAGATAGGAGGATCTTGTGGTTCACCGTGTTGAAAGCTGCAGAGAGGTCCAGAAGGATCAGAACTGATGACAGTTTGGATGATCTTGCAGATTGGAGCTTCTCTGTGTTATGATTAGACCACACAGAGAAGGATCCAAATGCGGAAACGAGTTCGTCTTTATTTTACCAGGCAGTACACTTATACTCGAGGTGTTAGTAGTATAGCGTAATGCGAACTCGTAGTAAAGGTCGTCGTCAGAGCAGTCAGGGTTCGGCACGGGTAGGCAGATTCCGGGAGGTACCAAATCGCTAGGCAAGAGACGAGGTCTAGGGCGTAAGCAGAAGTCGGTACACAGGTAAGCAGGCAGGTAATAATAACGGCAATAGTTCGCAACCAGGAAGTGACAGAGGGGTGTATATATATATGGGAAGAAAGGGGAGTGGAAAGGAGCAGGTGATCAGAGGGCGGAGGAAGGGGTGTTGATCCTAACACTCTGTCACCGCTATGAGGGCCGTTTCGGTTTGAAGCCCGACTGGTTGGGGTCCTGGAGCAGGTTCTGAGTGAGAAAGACAGTTGGTTGTATACAGCACGCTCAAGAATTTTTGATAGGAAAGAAAGGAGTGATATCGGTCGGTAGTTGCAGACATCTGAACTGTCCAGGGTGGGCTTCTTCAGAATTGGGACCACTCTGGCAGTCTTGAATGCAGCTGGGACCTGGCCTGATGACAGAGCTGTTCATGATGAACGTGATGAAGGGTCAGCAGATCCATGGAGACTGTCTGGAAGAGTGTGGATGGAATGGGATCCAGTGGGCAGGACGTCGGGTTGCTGGATTTAAATAGCTGTAGGACCTCATCTGTGGAAAGAGGAGGAAAACATGTTAAGCAATTAATGGCAAGTGGATGAGTATTGGTGAAGGAAGTAGAGAAAGAGGAAAATGACTGATGGATTTTGTTAACCTTCTCAAAGGTGGTGACAAAATCCTCCAGGGTAAGGGAAGAGGGTGGAGGGGGGGAGGGGGGTTTGAGAAGAGAGGAAAAGATACTAAAGAGCCTGCATGGAGCTGATGCTTCTAGTTTCTCCTTGTAGAAGGATGACTTGGCAGCAGTAACCTCTGTTGAGAACTTGTAGAGGAGAGCCTGATAGGAGTGTAGGTCAGAGTCAAGCTGGGACTTCCTCCCTGCCTTTCTTAGCTCTCTCCAGTTGCTGCGTAGAACTTCAGTCAGCCACGGGGCAGGTGGGGAGGATCTAGCTGGCCTGGAGGAAAGAGGACACAAAAGGTTAACTGCAGACGAGAGTGAAGAAAGCAATGTATCTGTGGCTGTATCCAAGGAAAGAGATAGAAAAGAATCAGGATGTGCAGGTTACGTCGAGAGAACGACGAGCCAGAAGGAGAGGCATTTACAGGGAGAGCAGTAAGAGAGAGTGTGAAAGATAGAAAGTGATGATCTGAGCAGTGTATGGAGGTTACTGTCATATCCAGCGCTGGGGCCGGTCTGCTGAAGATCAGGTCTAGGATGTTGCCTGCTCTGTGCATTGGAGGGGTCTGATTGAGAGCAAGGTTGAAGGATGAGAGCAGTGGTTCGAGACATGATGACTGCAGCTTGTTCGATGGAAGATTTAAGTCACCAAGGAGAATCAATGGGGTTCCATCAATGGGGAAGAGACTCAGAAGAACATCCAACTCGTCTGAAGTAACCTAGAGGAGAAGGAGGCAGATAAATGACAATTATATGCAGTTTAGTGGGGAAAGATACAGTAACAGCATGATATTCAAAAGAAGAAAGAGATGTGAGGATGAAAGTGGAGTGAAGTTCCACTTCCTAGACAAGAGCAAACCTGTGCCACCACTCTTTCCAGTCTGTCTCGGAGAGTGGGAGAAGTTAAAGGCAGAGGATAGGGCTGCTGGAGTCGCAGAGTTCTCAGGAGTGATCCAGGTCTCAAAGCCAGGAAGTGCAGTGAATGATGAGATGCTAAGGCCGAGATGAAGTCAGCTTTCCGAACCGCAGATTGGCAATTCCAGAGTCCACCCATCACCCTGGTCTGAGAATGTGACGACCTTGGGGGATGGATGAGATTCCTTGCATTGCGCTTCTTGCGGTAACGATGGGAACGTCTGGCTCTGTGGGTTGAAAGAGAGAGTATTGAAAAACACATGTTTAAAGTGTAGTAACTTGATATAACGTTGGCTCCGCCCTCCTTTTCCGGTCTTCTCGCTCTTTGGTTTTCCTCGTGTTCTTGTTTTGGGTTTTCCTGTGCTTTCCCTCGTCACTCCCCTTGTCAGACATTCCCACGCCCTTTGTCATCATCTACACCTGTGTCCAGTTAAGTTTACCTGTTTCGTTCCTATTTATACTCTGTGTCCTGTCTTCCTGGTGGTCGGTTATTTTGTTAAGCACTCTCCTCGTTGTCCTCGCTCGCGGTTTGTCTGTTCCTTCTTCCTCCCGTGGTCTGGTTAGTCGTTCGTTCTGTGTGTTTTGGTCTTTGGTTTAGTATCTGTGTTAAATTGATTCTGTCGTATTGTTCCTGTTATTCTCGTGTGTTTCATGTTCGCGGTTTTCTTGTGAGTATTCTATTGGGTTTGGTTTCTGTTGATTTGTAGTTATCTAGCGTCAACCCCTTGTGCGCATACTGAGTGTTTATTCTGAGTAGTTCGTCGTTTGCTTATTGTTAGCTCCGTGTGCATGGTGTTTGTTGCTCTGTTGTCTCTGCCCGTTTAGTCTAGAGTTCTTGATGTTTCCCCTTACTCTTCTATGTTAGCCTTGCCTTTGCCCTGTTACGCTTTATTCCCTATCGTTAGATGCTATTCGTTCCTAGTTGTGTTTTGTGTTGATTATCATTAAACCTTCCCCTTGTCATACTCCTGCGTTTGCGTCACTACCCTCCGTTAAAACCGTTACAGAATAACCGACCAGAATTAAAATGACGCAGCAGGTTCCTGAAAATCTGTCTCCCTACCTTGACCCCGGGTATTTTTTTGTCAGAATTAAATAGTCTCCAGTCGTCCTTTGTTAAGGACCCCACGGGAAGACCCGTAGCTCTTCCGTCTGTTGCTTGCTGTCCAGAGGAATTCAGTGGGGAAAGCATACAGGTAGAGGTTTTTATACTGCAATGTAATGTGTACATCCGGTTACTTACCTGTCCCAGACCTCCCGATATTTTTTGGTCTTGTTCATGAGATCCCTACTCAAGGGTAGGGCTCTAGAGTGGGCCGACAGGAGTTAGCAAACTGTAGTGCAGAAGCATGGTCCGTAGAGGGATTCTGCAACCTCATGCGTACTAGGTTCGCTAAGAAACCTGTCCCGATCTCCACCCTGGCACTCAGTGAGCACTATACAGCTGTACTCCCCAAGAAAAATTCGGGGGGGGCTGCGTACCAACTCGCTGTACCCTCTGGGCCCACTTGACAGACCCCATCCGGCACGTAGGCAGGATTAAGGTCCTGAGGGCCGCCCCTCCTCCCGTCTCGCCGCCGACGTCCACCACGCCCTCCAGCTGCCGCCGGGCCTCCGCCACGCCTTTCAGCTGCCTCACCACCGACTCCGCCTCTTCCCGGTGTCCCTCCGCCGCTGCGCCGCCTCCCGAGCATTCCTACCGACACAGTCGGCACAGCCGCAGAAGAGGTCGCCTTCGCCACTGCCTATTCCAGTGACCCAGAAGAGGTCACCTTCCCCGCCGCCTGTTCCAGCGACCCGGAAGGGGTCACCTCCGCCGCCACCTGTTCCAGCGACCCTGAAGGGGTCGCCGCCGCCTGTTCCAGCGACCCGGAGGAGGTCGTGAGCGCACCCGAGGCCCAGGAGAGGCCTGTGAACGCACCCGAGGCCCTGGAGAGGCCTGTGAGCGCACCCGAGGCCCAGGAGAGGCCTGTGAGCGAAACCGAGGCCCAGGAGAGGCCTGTGAGCGCACCCGAGGCCCTGGAGAGGCCTGTGAGCGAAACCGAGGCCCAGGAGAGGCCACTCTCAGTCCCCCGTATTCGCGACCCGGAGGAGGTCGTCGCCCGACATTACCGTGCCTGCGACCCAGAGGAGGTCGTCGCCCGACATTACCCTGCCTGCGACCCAGAGGAGGTCGTCGCCCGACATTACCCTGCCTGCGACCCGGAGGAGGTCGTCGCCCGACATTACCGTGCCTGCGACCCGGAGGAGGTCGTCACCCGACATTCCTGTGCCCGCAGCCCGGAGGAGGTCGTCACCGGACGTTCCCGTGCCCACTGCCTATCAGCGGACAATTCCTGTGCTCACGGACGCTGCACTGCCCGCCTGTGGGCCTGAACTTGTAAAGACTGCCGGTTCTAGCTTTATACCCAGTTTGCCCTTTGTCCCCTGCTCCATCCCTGGTTTTTTGTTGGTCCCTGTTCCGGTTGTGATCTCTGTACGTGTCTGCATACCTGTCCATGTATTTGTGTCAAGTGGTGTGCTTTCTGTCCCCGTCCCCATGTCAGTTCCCCAAGTCACTGTACACTTTGTCCCCGTACATATGTCCGCCATCCATCACATCCTCGCCGCTGTTACATCCTCAGTCTCTGGCCCCGCTCCCGCACCTGTTCCCAGTCCTATCCCGTCTAATCCTGTTCCTGATCACCTGTTGTTCCCCAGTGCCGCCCCTGTGTCTCCTGTATCTCTCCATTCAGATAAACCCATAGTCTCCCGGCCTGTTCTCCCTACCCTGCCGTTTAGTCCCACAACCCCTGGATTTTCCCCCCCGTCTTGTTTCCCCGGCCATCCCGGTTCTGTCCCACCCTACGTCTGTAGTCCCCGTCCCTTACAGTGCCCCTTGGGTTACTACTGTGTCCTAGTTTCTTGTTTTCCTCTGTTCTGTGGTTTCCTTGGTTTTGTGTGTGAATTGTGTTTTGCGTGCCCCGGAGTGGCACGCTTTGAAGGGGGGGTTCTATAACGTTGGCTCCCCTCCTTTTCCGGTCTTCGCTCTTTGGTTTTCCTCGCGTTCTTGTTTTGGGTTTTCCTGTGCTTTCCCTCGTCACTCCCCTTGTCAGACATTCCCACGCCCTTCGTCATCATCTACACCTGTGTCCAGCTACGTTTACCCGTTTCGTTTCCTATTTATACTCTGTGTCCTGTCTTCCTGGTTGTCGGTTATTTTGTTAAGCACTCTCCTCGTTGTCCTCGCTCGCGGTTTGTCTGTTCCTTCTTCCTCCCGTGGTCTGGTTAGTCGTTCGTTCTGTGTGTTTTGGTCTTTGGTTTAGTGTCTGTGTTAAATTGATTCTGTCGTATTGTTCCTGTTATTCTCGTGTGTTTCATGTTCGCGGTTTTCTTGTGAGTATTCTATTGGGTTTGGTTTCTGTTGATTTGTAGTTATCTAGCGTCAACCCCTTGTGCGCGTACTGAGTGTTTATTCTGAGTAGTTCGTCGTTTGCTTATTGTTAGCTCCGTGTGCATGGTGTTTGTTGCTCTGTTGTCTCTGCCCGTTTAGTCTAGAGTTCTTGATGTTTCCCCTTACTCTTCTATGTTAGCCTTGCCTTTGCCCTGTTACGCTTATTCCCTATCGTTAGATGCTATTCGTTCCTAGTTGTGTTTTGTGTTGATTATCATTAAACCTTCCCCTTGTCATACTCCTGCGTTTGCGTCACTACCCTCCGTTAAAATCGTTACACTTGACTGTAAAGTAGTAGAGTGAGAGAAAGAAATTCTTAGCAGTTTGAAGGAGATCGCCTCTGTGTTGATGTTTAATGGGACGGAGTAGAAGAAGTAATCCATCTAGTCGCTGTATACCGCTACAGACGACACCCCCTCAATAGATCTGCCTGGTGGCTAGTAAGGCCACTCCTAGCGGGTCAAGTCAATTTTATTTATATAGCGCTTTTTACAACACATGTTGTCTCAAAGCAGCTTTACAAATTGTATGGGTCCAGATCCCTAATGAGCAAGCCAAAGGCGACAGGGGCAAGGAAAAACTCCCTAAGATGGCAGGGAAATAGGAAGAAACCTTGGGAGGACCAAGACTCAAAAGGGAACCCATCCTCCATTGGGCGGCCCGTTAGCACCAGTCCAGATTTGTGAACAAGAGGTGGTTCTACAGTTATAGCATAAGATACTTGTTCCCCGGCCAAGTAGTCACAGTCCCTTCGGTGCAGATGGTGAGCCTCAGGTATGAATCAGCATCAGCACGTCCCCTTACGGCAATGGTATATCCAACCCCAGCATCAGTACATCCACCGGCGAGCCAGACCATCTCCCAGGTGCTTGTAGGTGCTTGCATGCAGTCGTCTTGGGTAGAAGCATGCAAAAAGATGGACAACACAGACTGAGTGTGAGGATGTCAATTTAACCACCATTTGATTTAAATGTACATAGCTCATGTGCCAGTGATTAGCATGTAGCTCCGGCAGGCTAATCTATAGCAGCATAACTAAAGGGAGGGGTCCAGAGGTGACAACAGTCATGAGGGCTCACTGAGACATTGCTTTCCAGTCAAGTCAGTCACAACTAGAGTGATGCCATGACACGGCTGGATGACCGCATCAACATCTCAGATTACCAGAAATCTCAACGTCTGGGGGCCCCTGAGCCCCGCACCTTACTAGGGGAATATTTATCTGAAGGCTTGATTATATAGGTGAGTCTTAAGTCTAGATTTAAAGATTGGAACTGTGTCAGAATCTCGGATTGGAGCTGGAAGGCTATTCCATAATTGAGGGGCTTTAAAAGAGAAAGCTCTGCCTCCGACTGTAGTCTAGCAAATTTTTGGAACTAAGAGAAATCCAGAATTTTGGGAGCGTAAAGGGTGAGATGGGTTGTAGTAAACAATGAGTTCATTCAGATATTGTGGGGCAAGATCATTTAACGCCTTATAGGTTAAGAGAAGAATTTTAAATTCAATTCGATGTTTAATCGGAAGCCAATGTAATGCTGCGAGAGTGGGACTAATATGATCGAATTTTCTAGCCCTAGTTAGGACTCTAGCATTTTGCAGCATTTTGTACAAGTTGTAGCTTCTTTATGGACTGTTTAGAGCATCCAATTAGAAGACCATTACAGTAGTCCAATCTTGACGAGACACAAGCATGGACCAGCTTCTCTGCATCAGCTAATGAAAGTAAGTGTCTCAGCTTGGCGATATTACGTAAATGGAAAAAGGCAGCCTTAGTGACATTGCATATATGTGTGTCAAATGAAAGATCCGAATCAATAGTGACACCTAAGCTCTTTGCGGTAGACTTGGGTGTTACTGAAAACCCATCTAGGGTAAGGGGAATATCAGCCCAGCTGCTTCTAGCAGCTTTAGGCCCAAGAATCAGCACCTCAGTCTTATCAGAATTTAGTTGAAGAAAATTAGACGCCATCCAGTTTTTAATGTCCTGGAAGCAGCTCTCAATCTTGAGAGTAGTGGTGATAGTGGAGGATTGGAAGATATATACAACTGAGTATCATCTGCGTAGCAATGGAAGGTAATACCATGCCTACGGATGATAGTGCCCAGTGGAAGCATATATAATGAAAATAATATGGGGCCCAGTACAGATCCTTGTGGGACACCATATTTTACCTTAGAACGCTCTGAGCATTCGTTGTTTACTAGTACAAATTGGTAACGATCTGTCAGGTAGGACCTGAACCAGGAAAGTGCTTGACCTCTTATACCAATGAGTGTCTCCAGCATATTAAGTAGAATATTATGATCAATGGTGTCAAAAGCCGCACTGAGGTCTAGCAGTATGAGAAAAGAAATGTGTCCTTTATCATATATCAAGAGATTATTTACTACTTTAGTCAGCGCAGTTTCAGTGCTGTGGTGGGGTCTAAATCCAGACTGAAATTATTCTAAGACATGTTCTGTCTGTAGGAAGGAAGAGAGTAGTGAAGAAACTACTTTCTCTAGAATTTTGGATATGAATGACAAATTAGAGATAGGCCTATAGTTGGACATTTCCTGGGGGTTAAGACCAGGTTTTGTAATTAGCTGCTTGATAACTGCAAGTTTAAATGAACTGGGAATATAGCCCAGGCTCAGAGAGCAGTTTATTATAGTGAGCAAAGGTTCTAATTCTTTAATTCTTTAAGTAAATGGGTTGGTACTGCATCTAGTATGCATGTGGAGGGCTTGGCAGATTCCACCAATGAAATAAGCTACTCACGACCAATTTGGGAGAAAGACTCTAACAGGGCATCAGAGCTGACCAGACAGCTGTCAAGGTGCATAGGCATGTTGACAGGCTCTGAGGTAGCACAACCAATTTTTTCCCTAATTTTATCAATCTTATCATTAAAGAATTTCATAAAATTACTGCTACACTCTAGTGGGATTAGTGGATAGATTTGATCATGGCTCCTTGTTAGGTTGGAAACAGTTTTAAATAGGAGTGCAGAATTGTTTTCATGTTTTTCTATTAAAGCTGTTAAGTATGAGGATTTTGCCGTATGGAGGGCATGCTTATATTCACTAAGGCTGCTTTTCCATGATAGTCTAAACACTTCTAAATTTGAATTTCGCCATTTACGCTCCTCGCGGCTCGTTTAAGACTACGCGTGTGCTCGTTATACCATGGCGCTATTCTTCTCTCAGAGGCTCTCTTATAGCGTAATGGTGCAACCTTGTCTAATGCTGTACGAAGAGAAGTCTCAACGTGCTCGGTAAAATGCTCTAGTCCTTCCGGAGCTACAGGTGTATCAATTTCTGTCAAACCAGGTAAAATATCAGTGAGCGCGGCTATGGTACTATGTGCTATAGTTCGGTAGCGGGGCGGCTGATGAATACCGTCAGTCAAGCATAACTCATACAGTATGAGGCTGTGGTCAGAAACGGCCTCGCTCTGAGGTAAAATTGCTAAACTGGATATGTTAATACCAAATGATAAAACTAGGTCTAAAGTATGACTACAATTATGCATAGGACCCACCACATTCTGAGTGATACCCATTGAATCAAGAATTTCTTGAAAATTTTTGCTGAAAGCGTCACAAAGATTCTCAAAATGGATGTTAAAATCACCAACTATAATCACCTTATCGGCTGATGGCACTACATGAGACAGGGAGTCTGAAAACTCCAGGGGGGCGGTAAATAGTGATTAACATAAACGACTGCGACGCTTTGTTGGTTGTTAGATTTGATACATTTGAAACAGTGAGGATGAGATGTTGAAAAGAATTAAATTTAAAGCCGAATTTTTGAGAAATGTCTATATCGGAGTCATATATTGTGGCGACACCACCTCCTCGACCATTTGGACGGGGGTTATGAACATATCTATATCCAGAGGGAGAAGCTTCGTTTAGGGCCATATAATCATCTGGGTTTCCGTCAAGCATAGATTATGATCGGTAATCATTTCATTAACAAGCAATGCTTTAGATGACAGGGATCTAATATTTAGCAGTCCTAGTTTCAGATTTAAACTACTCTCCAAGGGAGCATAATCAAATTTAACATTGATTAAATTTTGTCTACTAACTTTGCGAGAGTTATTTTTTTTGGTACTCGAGGAACAGACACAGTCTCAATCCAGTGTGACCTAGGTGACGTCTCTTTGCAGCTATCAGACAGTCGGTTTAGCCTTTGTGTCTGCTGCCTGGCCTCGGCTCTGGTTCGTCAATCCCCATTAACAAGTCCTACACTACCACTAGTAAGCCTAGCAGATATGCTACGGGAAATGAGAGCAGCACCCTCCCAAGAAGGGTGAATGCCGTCTCGCTTCAAAAGGCCAGGCCTGCCCTCAAAACACGTCCAATTATCTATATAACCCATGTTGTTTTCTGAGCACCATTTAGACATCCAGCGGTGTCGGGCCAATAACCTGCTGTAGGTTTCGGCGCCACGCCGAATTGGAATGGGACCAGAGCATATTACGGCATCTGACATGGTCCCCGCTAACTCAAACACCTCTTTAACGTTATCCTTAGTGATCTCGGATTGTCTCAACCCCACATCTTTGGTGCCGATGTGTACCACTATCTTTGAATATTTAAGATTATCCAGCACCTTTAGACCTGCTGACGCTGCTACCTGCTGACGCTGCTACCTGCTGACGCTGCTACCTGCTGACGCTGCTACCTGCTGACGCTGCTACCTGCTGACGCTGCTGTGGAGTGTTTTTCTGATCTTACGATTACGCTAACTTTACGATTATTTTCTAATTTGTGACCACTATTTCCCTACTGTTCCTAACTGTTGCCTTCTTAGACCACTTTCACAGGTAGTTTTTCCACAGTCGAGGCGAGAAACTGCTTGTTCCTGCCACAACGACAAACTGCTAGCGTAAGTTCCTAAATTTCGGCTAAACGCGCCGCGTCCACTCATTATTAAGGGATAGAGAGCAAGAGTCAGCTGTAGCTGTGGACGCGCCAGGGAGAGCTAGTGCCTCCGCGACTCGGTATTAGAGCCCTCACAGCGGGCGCATGGGTGACGTCTCGGCGGCATAGTCGGAGAGCGAGGGCTGCAGCTAACGCTAACGCCAACGCTAGCCCACCAGAACACCACTCCCCAGTTCACGTGTCCAACAGGTTTGCCCCGCTCAGTGAAACACCCACTGAGGAACGAACTCTGGTCATAGGCGATTCTATCGTTCGGCACGTGAAAGTAGCTAATCCTTTAGGGGCTCCAGCGGTTACAGTCAGTTGTTTATCGGGAGCCAGAGCACCGGACATTAGTGGCAATCTTAGACTATTAGCTAAAACGAGATTTTCCAGGATAGTTATACATGTAGGGGCCAACGATATACGTCTGCGGCAGTCGAAGTGACTAAAGCTAATATTAAAGAGGTGGTTAAACTGGCCCAGACTATGTCCGATGCAGTAATTTGCTCTGGTCCCATCCCAATGCGGCGCGGCGATGAGCAATACAGCAGGCTCACGGCGTTAAACCGTTGGATGTCTGAGTGGTGTAACGAAAATCATGTGGGCTATATTGACAACTATAGAATTTTCGAGGGCAAGCCTGGTCTTTTAGGCAGGGATGGTGTCCACCCCACTCGGGATGGCGCCGCCCTGCTTTCCTGCAGCATAGCCCATAGCCTGTTAATTAGTCGGCAGAGTAGTATTAGGAGCTGCTGACAATCCAGAGTCCCGACCAGGCCGCAGAGAAACCGGCTTACCCGACTGTCTGCACGCTGCCAAGAGGCGTCACCAAGTTCCTATAGAATTGAGACTGTGTCTGTGCCCCGCGTTAAATTCAATCATAGGAAAATTAAAATAGTCCGTCCAAAATTTTTAACTACTATTCAAACCTCGCATCCGATTATTAGTAGCAATATAACCAATCTGAAAATCGGATTACTCAATATTCGATCGCTCAATTCTAAAGCAGCTATTGTGAGCGAGATTATAAACGACCAGAAAATTGATATTTTATGTCTCACAGAAACCTGGATTCGATCTGGCGAATATTTAACTTTAAATGAGGCCACACCTGTGGGATACAGTTATATTCATAGACCAAGATTGTTAGGCAGAGGAGGAGGAATATGCATAATCTACAGAAATTCTTTAGAAGTCCACCAGAAACACTATGATCTCTCAATTCTTTTGAGATGCTATCTATTAATATAACTAATCCGGCTACAAACAATGAAGCTCTCTCACTCACTAATGTGTACAGACCGCCAGGGCCCTACTCAGACTTTATAAACGATTTCAGTAATTTTGCAGCAAATTTAGCAATATGTAGTGACAAAATAATAATGGTAGGAGACTTTAACATACACTTTGAGAAGGCAGAGGATCCGCTGAAAATGGCATTTAGTTCGATATTGAACTCTGTCGGTATTATTCAAAATGTCACGGGACCTACTCATTATCACAATCATACTTTAGATTTGATTCTGACGCTGGGTACCGACGTAGCTAATATAAATACATTTCCGCAAACCACAGCAATCTCCGATCACTATCTAATCTCATTCGAGCTACATCTTAACCTAAATACCCGCCAGTCTCCACGGAATTGTTTAAAACGCTCGATAAATTCGTCAACCGCCACACAGTTTACTGAAACCATCCCAGATTTAACGATTTTAGCCTACTCGCCAACAGATCCAGAGGAGTTAGACAGTTTAACCGACTGCTTAGAGAATACTTGTAGATCAGCTCTAGATATAGTAGCTCCATTCAAACATAAAAGGTCAGACTTAAAAGCTCGCCCCTGGTACACCGACCAAACTCGTAATTTAAAACAAATAGCACGTAAATTAGAGCGAAACTGGCGCTCTACTAAGCTGGAAGTATTCCACTGTGCCTGGAAGGATAGCCTTATTGAATACAAAGGGGCACTTACTAAAGCACGGTCAACATACCTAGCCTCACTGATCGAAAAAAATAAAAATAATCTTAGATTTCTTTTTAGTACTATTTCTAAACTTACAAAAAAAATCAAACCAGCGCTGAACATCAGATTCCAGGGAACCTAACTAGTAATGTATTTATGGATTTCTTTGATAATAAAATAGAGAATATTAGACTAAATATAAATCCTTCTATAGGTAATTCATCTGGTTTGTCATCTGGATTGGCTGATATTGAACAAAATCTAGCATTAGAAGAAAAGCTTGAAGCTTTTCATCCCTCCCACAACTAGAATTGGAGAAAATAATTTCATCGTTAAATTCTACTACTTGCACATTAGACTCGATTCCCTCTAAATTACTCAAAGAGGTTTTACCAGTTGTAATCGAACCTCTTTTTAAATATAGTTAACTCATCCATCACAATGGGTCACATGCCCAGATCCTGTAAACTAGCAGTCATTAAACCCCTGATCAAGAAACCAAATCTTGATCCTAATGTACTATCTAGCTACAGACCCATCTCGAACCTATCATTTATATCTAAGATCATAGAAAAAGCTGTGGCCAAACAGTTATGCTTATATCTGCACAGGAACCACATATTTGAAAAATTCCAATCTGGATTTAGGCCCCACCACAGCACTGAAACAGCACTAGTTAAAGTAACAAATGATCTCCTTCTTGCCTCTGATCAAGGTTATGTATCTCTATTAGTGCTTCTTGATCTTAGTGCAGCCTTCGACACAATAGATCACAAGATCCTGCTAGAAAGGTTAGAAAACTGGGTTGGAATCTCGGTACAGCCCTGTCATGGTTTAATTCTTACTTAACCAATCGCTATCAGTTTGTAGAGCTCGATAATATTCCCTCCAAACACTCAGAAGTGAAATATGGAGTCCCCGCAAGGCTCCATCCTAGGACCACTATTATTTACATTATATATGTTACCATTAGGAATAGTTATAAATAAACATGGTGTCAACTTTCACTGCTATGCAGATGACACCCAACTTTATATATCAGCCAAACCTGATGACAAATCCAGATTAGGAAAAATCGAGGCCTGCGTAAGTGATATTAAATGTTGGATGTCGCTAAACTTCCTCCACCTTAATGGTGACAAAACGGAGGTTCTCCTTCTGGGCCCAAAGGCCACAAGACAGAAAATACCAGATCTAATGTTAAATCTTGCAGATTACCCCATTACTCCTGGCTCGGTAGCCAAAAATCTCGGCGTCTTATTCGACTCTGACCTATCATTTGATAAATACATAGATAATACTACCAGGATAGCTTTTCTACATCTCCGTAACATTGCCAAGTTAAGAAATGCATTATCCCAGCATGATGCAGAAAAACTAGTACACGCCTTTGTTAGCTCCAGATTAGATTATTGTAACTCGTTACTGTCAGGATGCTCAAATAGGAATATAAATAAACTTCAAGTAGTTCAAAATGCCGCAGCCAGAGTTCTAACTAGAACTAGGAAATTTGAACATATCAGCCCAGTCTTATCGGCCCTGCACTGGCTCCCAGTAAAATTCCGTATTGATTTTAAAATTATTCTATTGACTTATAAAGCACTGCATGGACTTGCTCCTGACTACCTCCAAGAGCTTATCTCTTATTATGAACCCCCGCGACCACTACGATCCCAAGGTGCTGGCCTCTTATTAGTTCCATCAATTAATAAAGTAACAGCAGGGGAAGAGCCTTTTCTTATAAGGCCCTCCAACTATGGAATAGTCTTCCAGAATGTGTCCGGGACTCTGGCACAGTCTCAATCTTTAAGTCTAGGTTGAAAACTTACTTGTTTGATCTAGCATTTGGTAATTAATGTGCCCCTTTAGATAAGGTAACAGATCCAGGGGTTCATGGGCAAAGGGTTTTATGGCAAACTGGGCGCTGGTGCTGTCATCCTATCACTGCACGCGGTCACTCAAGTTTGTCGACGGTGTAGTGGATGGATGCCAGTGTCTCAGGATGCTCCCAAGTCTGTGTTACCTTCTGGTTCTGCCCTTTAGCTAGGCTGTAATAATTTAATTGCCGGAGTCGCTGCCACACTCAAGAAATGTTTACATTTACTTTGTCTAACATATTCCATATAGAACTAATTGCCCCTCTTCTTCCCAATGGCTGCCCGAGAAATACCGGGACAAGGAAAGACGAGCCTTTCCCGTTACCCACCCCATACAAGCATCTAGGAGATGGTCTGGCTTGCCAGTGGATGTGCCGATGCCGTGGTCGGATGTGCCATTATCGCAAGAGGACGCGCTGATGCCAACCCCCACCTGAGGCTCATCGACTCTGAAGGGACTGTGACTACTTCGGCCTGGAATATATCTGGACTATACATGACCTGTGAATGTGGACATTGCTAGCGGGCCGCCCAATGGAGGATGGGTTCCCTTTTGAGTCTTGGTCCTCCCAAGGTTTCTTCCTAAATTCCTGCCATCTTAGGGAGTTTTTCCTTGCCACTGTCGCCTTTGGCTTGCTCATTAGGGATCTGGACCCACGCAATTTGTAAAGCTGCTTTGTGACAACATGTGTTGTAAAAAGCGCTATATAAATAAAATTGAATTGAATTGAATTAGCCCTGATGTCAGGCACTCTAGCCCCCGGGATACACTTAACTATGGCCGCTGGTGTCTCGCTATATTCACGTGTCGGAGCTGGGAATCTCCTATGACGAGAGCTCTTTTAACAGGTCGCTCAGTCAGTGTATTACTGAGTGGGGCAAACCTGTTTGACACGGGAATCTGAGTAGAATGGTGCTCAGCCCTACGGCTATACCACCGAGACGTCACCCATTCGCCCCGCTGTGAGGGCTCTAATGCCGGAGCTGGGGCCTCGCTAGCTATGGTGGTGGCAACCGGGCCTGCTACGCTAGGTGCTACCGACTCTCTAAAGCCCGGATGCGCTCCTCTAAAAGCGAAATCTTCTCAGTCATGCTAATAATTAATCTACACTTGTTACAAACAAAATTATACCTACTGATGGAAGAAGAGTAGCTATACATGCCACACTCCACACAAACAGGCGACTCAGACATGATGAAATACTAAAGATACTTGGCTTCGGTTGAGATGAACTTGAATGTCTTTCGATGGCTTTGATTTCAGGCGCCTGAGATGAACCACACACCTTGGAGACTGTTTTGTTCCCCTGTTAAGGTGTCACAGTTGGATACAACAAGCCACACTACGTGTCCATAACAAAGACACTGAAACAATATCGCTATAGAGGTGAAAACTGATCAGAACCAGTGTGTACATTTTCCTATGGGAAGGTGGTTGTAAAACTGCATTTTACACCTGTAAAACAAACAATTCGATTTTGAAATGGAATTTTTCAACAGACCAGCTATGGATCCTAAACGTTACATTTCTTACTATCAAAAGCAGGTGGGGAGCACATGCCGGGGTATGCAGGCAGCCCGACAATATATGGCACCGGATTTGGTGGGACTGAAATGTATTCAGAATGGCCATACCACTGATCAAATCGATGTTTAATATAGCCAAACCACATCTAAAAACATTGTAAGATTCAAAGTGTTTATTGTCATATGCACAGTACAGAAACTGGTTTCCGTGTACAATGAAATTCTTTCTTTGCTCTTTGAATGTGGGCCATCACCACTCTCTCAAAGCACTTCATAATGATTGGAGTGAGTGCTACTGGCCTGTAGTCATTCAGACAGGTGGGGGGGCTCTTCTTGGGGAGGGGGACGATGGTTGTGGTCTTGTAGCAGGTGGGAACGACCCTCTGGCTGAGGGAGTGATTGAAAATGGAGGCCAGAACATCAGCCAGCTGGTTCGCACATGCTTTGAGGGCCCGCCCAGGAATGTTGTCTGGTCCTGACGCCTTGCGGGGGTTGATCTTCCTCAGAGCTCTGCATACCTGGTCTGGTGATATTGAGAGTGGGGGAGAGGGGGGTTGGGAGGGCTGGGTGTGTGTGCACCTCTCTGTGTTGTTGCTGGAGGTCTCAAAGCGGGTGTAGAATGTGTTGAGGTCATCCGGTAGGCTGTCTGTGGAGCTGATGGTGCTGGTGGTGTTCCTGTAGTCTGTGATGTGCTGCAGGCCTTGCCACATCCTCCTTGAGTCAGCAGTGGAGTAGAAGCTGTCCAGTTTCTCCCTGTACTGCCTCTTGGCCGCTGTGATGGTCTTCCTCAGTCTATACTTTGCAGCTTTGTACTGTCTCATTGCCTGATCTGAATGCAAGAGAGCGAGCACGCAGCATGTGTCGTACCTGATTGTTGACCCAGGGTTTCTGGTTGGGGAACCTCTTCACCTGTGTGGTGGGCACGATGTTATCCACACACGTACTGATGTAACCAGACACATGCTCAGCATAGTCCTGTATGCTGATTGAAGAGTCCTCCATAGTGGCTGCAGCCCCAGTCTGTTGTAGCAAAACAGTCCTGCAGGATTCCCTCAGTCTCAGGAGTCCATAATTTCACTGTTTTGGTTGTGGGGGTTGTCTGCTTCAGTTTCTGCCTGTAGGCTGGGTACATGAATAGGGAAATGTGGTCTGAGTTTCCAAAGTGGGGGCGGGGTGCAGCCCTGTATGCACCGCGCACATTGCTGTACACGTGATCCAGGGTGTTTTTATCACTGGTGGGAATGTCCACATGTTGGTAATAATTGTGAAATACTGTCCGTAAATTGCACTGATTAAAATCACCAGCAGTGATGAAGACTGCATCAGGATGAGCCGTCTCCAGCGCGCTGATGACGTCATGGAGTTTGCCGAGCGCTGCCGTGGAGTTTGCACGCGGGTGAATGTAAACCGCGGTTAAAAACACTGCAGAAAATTCCCGTGGAAGATAGTAGGGACGGCATTTTAGCAGAAGAAACTCCACGTCTGGTGAGCAGTGCTGATAAACTGTCTGAATGTCTCTACACCAGGCGTTGTTTACAAGCACACACACACCTCCTCCTGTAGCCTTACCAGAGGCAGCCGTCCGGTCTCCTCTGTGTACGGAGTGAGTCTCCAGTTGAACGGCGCTGTCCGGGACTTTGTCTGAGAGCCAAGTTTCAGTAAAATTAGAGCGCAACACTCTCTAATTTCCCGCTGCGATGTAATCCTTGCTCTCAACTCGTCCAGTTTGTTTTCCAGAGAGCGCACGTTAGCTAACAAGAGGCTAGGCACCGGTGGTCGGCTAGCACGAGCCTTTAGCTTAGCATGGAGCCCTCCCCTCTTGCCCCGCTTGCGTCGCCGCCTCCAAAGCGCTCTCCTCGGGTCAGCACACACGCTCTCTGTAGGGATCTCTGGGTCTACCTGGCGGCGGTGGTGGTTTTGGGAGCGAACAATGAGTTGCAGCTCCGGTGGAATAAAGCCTTTAAAACCAAAGTTATCTTGTGCTCCAATGTCCAGTAGAGTTTGTCTGTCGTAAGTTAGCAGTGCATGGCATTTGTGCACTGCAGAAAGAAAGTAAAAAGTGCAAAAAAGAAGTAAAAACCGGCATTCTAGTGCGGAGCGAGCAAACACGTCTGCCTCGGGGGGCGACATGACATCGAATTCAGTAATGGTCAGTAATGGTCTGACGCATATGATGAAGCATAATCAAGATGGATCGGGCATGTTGGTGATGGCTCAAACATCTGTGAAACGACCCCCTGGTAAGAGGCGTGGCTGACCGGCTAAGAAAACCAAGCGAGGGGTGAAAAAACGCATAGTGTCAAAAACAAATTGTAAGGGGAGAGAGTCTACAACACTATCCTGTAGAAAAGCAGTTAATCCTGTCAGGGCTGGCTCCAGGGTTGTGCCATCTACTGCCACCGGGAGGAGCTCACGAGCCAGCTCTCATCAGCACAATGACCTGCACCTGTCTTTCTTTCTACTTAAGAAAGACAGATGCAGTGTCTCACCGCTGAGTTGTTTGTAGCCCCACGCTATGCTCTTGCAGTCAGCTCAATTTCATTGTCAGTGGTGTTTAGTAGTGATGGGCTGATGAAGCCTCGTGAAGCCTTGACGCTTTCCATCAAATTCAAAAAAGGTTCATTTCTCGAGGCTTCATTTGCACACAAACCCCCCTGCTGGTCAAAACCATTATTGTCATTTCAACTGATGTGATGACCCCTGCCTCCCATGCAAGTGTTAACATGGGAATAATTACTGCTCTCCCAGTACTCGAGAGGATTCTCTGCTCTGCTGATGTTCGGTTCTGACAGGTACCTCTGCACAAGTCGTTTAACTGATTCTTCTGCAAAATTTGGTTACCAGGGCATAAAGAAGCTGCCTGGAGATGACAGTGTCTTATACCTAGGGTCTAACAGTGTTGCCAGTGAAAAAATGCTCATGCTTTGACATTTGTAGACCTTTTCCCTAAGTAGCCTGATGAGATGCTCGCCCAGTTCCTGTCTTTGCCGCCTCTTTCTGTAGCATGTTCTCAATCATTTTTAACAAAGGCACCACTTTGGAGCCAGATACCCGTTTTTCTTCTGACAACTCCAAAGTGGCCTCATGAAAAGGAGACAGTATAGACAGACATTCAGAGACATGACTGTACTCCTCAGAGGTCAGTGCATTATTATCAGTTTGTAAGCCTTCCAAAGCTGCCCCCACAGGCTCCCTGAGTTCTTCCAATCGCTCCAACATTTGAAAAGTGCTGTTCCACCTGGGTTCTACTTCTTGAATAAGTTTCTTCTTTTGTTTTCCCATGTCCTCTTGAACAAGATCCAGCTTCTCCTTTAAAGATACAAAGCAACATTACATATGTATCAATTCAAATCAATGTGTAAAAAATTAGAACAAAAATTGTTACTAACTTTAGCAGTTGTGCTGCTTCTAAAATGGCCCACCAGCTTCCTTGCTTTTGAACGGATGGTGGCCAGCACTAGGGTTTGTTCAAGAGCCTTTTTAACAATCAGATTTAGGGTGTGAGCAATGCACACAGCACGACACAGCTTCAGCCACAGGCAATCATATTAGATGCACCATCAGTAACTAGACATGTGATTTTAGATTTTATTCCCCACTGTTCAATAAGGGAGGATTTTACACATGCCAAATTTTCAGCTGTGTGTGCCTGTGGGAATTTTACTACACTAAGTGGTGTAGACTTCAGACATGTGTTATCATCTATAAAATGGCATGTTACAGCTAAGTAGGCATCCATATTTAGTGATGTCCACATGTCTGCTGTCAAACTGACTGCAGGAACTTTCTGGATTTCAGCTTTGGCCTTCTTTCTCTTGCTTGTATCTGGCCTCAACCATAGCCTTTACAGCCTTAATGAAGAAAGTAAGAAAAAAAAGTTATTTAAAGGTTTATTTAATTGCTACACCCATACTTTATCTATGTGCTCACATGTACCTTTCTACTAGGAAGGACATAAGTTGAAAATAACTTGTGGGGTACCCCAAGGATCAATTCTTGGGCCTTTACTGTTCAACCTATATATGCTTCCATTACCACATATCATTAACAAACATGGCATTAGTTATCATCAATATGCGGATGACACTCAACTTTACATTTCTCTAGAACCTAAAGCCCTAAAATCAATTAGCTCACTGTTTGAGTGCATAGGTGATATACAGACATGGATGTCTGACAATTTCCTGCAATTAAATAAAGAGAAGACAGAGGTTCTTGTTCTTGGTAGTGACTCACAAAGGGAAGATGTTCAGACCTATTTAAATCAAATTAATCTGAAAGCCAAACAATATGTTAAGAACTTGGGCGTCACTTTTGATAATGAGCTAAGCTTTAAATCACACATCATGACCACATGCAAGACAGCTTATTTTCACCTCCGAAACATCGCTAAGGTCCGAGATATGCTCTCTCCTGCTGATAGTGAAAAACTTGTCCATGCATTTATCACATCAAGGCTTGTGTTATGATGAAACCACACAGAGGGGGATCCAAATGCGGAATCGAGTTTGCTTTATTGAAACCAGGCAGTACACGTATGCACGGGATGTAAACAGCACAACGCAAAGTTTAATTCGAAGCGAGAATCAATGTCGAGACGGTCAGGGTTCAGCACGGGTAAGCAGATTCCAGAAGGTACCGAAACACTAGGCAGGAGACGAAGGGCAGAAGCAGAAGTCGGTACACAGATAAGTAGGCAGGTAATGGTAACGCTTGGTATGCAACATCGGTTGGCAATACTTCGCAACCAGGAAGTGACAGAGGGGTGTATATATATGGTAGGAAAAGGGGAGTGGAAGAGCAGGTGATCAGAGGGCGGAGGAAGGGGTGTTGATCCTAACATTACCCCCCCTCCGACGAGCGGCTCCAGCCGCTCCAGCACGGGAGGAGGGTGGGCGACCGCGGCGTCTGGGGGCGGGGGAATCGGGGTGGGCAGCGTGAAAGTCGGCGATGAGAGAAGGGCACAGAACATCCCTGGCGGGCACCCATGAACGTTCCTCAGGGCCATAACCCTCCCAGTCTACCAGATATTCTAGGCCGTGTCGTCGTCGTCGAGATTCCAACAGTTCCTTTACTATGTAAGCCGGTCGGCCGTCAACTTCCACAGGCTCAGGGGGCGTTTCAGATAAGAGGGGGTTAGACATGGGGCTGTAATGGACGGGCTTCAGCAGGGAGACGTGGAAGGTGGAATGAATGCGGTATTGAGGGGGGAGTTGGAGTTGGTAAGATACAGCGTTAATGCGACGGAGGACCTTGAACGGACCGATGTACTTTGGGCAGAGCTTCTTACAGGGTTTTCGTAGTTTAATGTGTTGGGTGGATAGCCATACTCTTTTGCCCGGGTGATAAACCAGGGTGGGAAGGCGACGTCGATCGGCGTTTAGCCGACGCGAATGCAGGGCTCGGCGTAACTGAACGTGGGCCATTTCCCAGGTGCGAGCGCTGCGGCAGAGCCAGTCATCTAGGGCCGGTATGTCCGATGGGGTTTTGTCCCACGGGAAAAAAGCCGGTTGGTACCCGTACACACATTGGAAGGGCGTGAGCTTAGTGGACGAGTGTGTAAGCGAATTCCTCGCATATTCGGCCCAGGGAACAAACTTGTGCCAGTCGTGATGGGTAGTGCAATATTGCCGCAAGAACCGTCCTATTTCTTGGTTCGTCCTTTCCACTTCTCCATTGGACTAGGGGTGATAACCCGAGGTTAGGCTGGTGGAAACTCCGAGTACTTTACAGAAGCTTTTCCAGACAGCGGAAGTGAATTGCACCCCCCTGTCTGACACAACGTCTTCGGGTAATCCGTAAATACGGAACACGTATTCGAATACAGCCTGGGCCGTTTCCATGGCGGTGGGCAGCTTGGGTAAAGGGATGAGTCGGCACATCTTAGAGAAACGGTCCACAATGGTCATAATGACCGTGTTGCCCCCTGATGTAGGTAGATCGGTGATAAAGTCTACCGCGAGGTGGGTCCATGGTCTGTGAGGAATGGGAAGGGGGAGGAGTTTTCCTACGGGCAGAGTGCGAGGGGTCCGTTATTGGGCGCAGGTGGCACAGGCCAGTACATAATCACGGATGTCGTCCTCCCAGGACCGCCACCAGTAATGTCTCGAGATTAAATGTTTGGTGCGAGAGATCCCTGGATGGCCAGCACTCACCGAGTCGTGTGCTAACTGGAGGAGGCGACCTCGAAGGGGTGCGGGTACGTACTCCTTCCCCTCCGGGCAATCTTCCGGTCTAGGCTCCTTGGAAGTGCCTCTTCTAGTTCCTCCTGAAATTCCCACTTAATGGTCCGTAGAAAGCAGGTACTCGGTAGGATACGTTCGGGTTCTTTCCGAGGTGTGTCTCTCTCGAATTTTTCGGGAGAGTGCGCCCTTTCGTGTTCTTGGAACCCGGTCTGTAAGACACCGTGAATCGGAAACGGAGAAGAACAGTGGCCCACCTGGCTTGTCTGGGGTTGAGACGTCGCGCTGACTTCAAGTACTCCAGATTTTTGTGATCTGTGTAGACGATAAAGGGGTGTTCCGCCCCTCCAGCCAGTGACGCCACTGTTCTAATGCGAGTTTGATCGCGAGGAGTTCGCG
Source organism: Brachyhypopomus occidentalis (assembly GCA_020368025.1). Taxonomy (NCBI): domain Eukaryota; kingdom Metazoa; phylum Chordata; class Actinopteri; order Gymnotiformes; family Hypopomidae; genus Brachyhypopomus; species Brachyhypopomus occidentalis. Next base: position 591,548 of record JAGXOD010000073.1, read on the forward strand.
ATTCCCCACATCGTAGTTCATCTCTGCGGGTAGAAGTTTCTTAGAGTAGTAGGCACAGGGGTAAAGTTTCGGGGGTTGTCTTTGGCGTTGGGAGAGGACTCCGCCTACGCCAGTCTCTGAAGCGTCGACTTCGACTATGAAGGGGAGTTTCGGATCAGGTAGGTGTAATATAGGGGCAGTTGTGAACGCTCGCTTGAGTGCGGAGAAGGCTTGTTCCTCTTGGGTATTCCATTCAAAATTCCGTCTCTTTCCCCCTTTCAGGAGATTATTGAGTGGTGCTGCTAACGCCCCAAAGCCTCTGATAAATCTGCGACAGAAGTTCGCAAAGCCCAGGAACCGTTGCAATTCCTTCTATGACCGGGGGGTAGGCCATGACGTCACCGCTGTCACTTTATCCTCATCCATAGTGATTCTCCCCGGTGAAAGTGTGCAGCCTAGGAAGGTCATAGAACTCTGGTGAAATTCGCATTTTTCGGCTTTTACAAACAGGTGGTTCTGGCGAAGGCGTTGCAGAACTGCGGATACGTGGAGAACATGCTCAGAGAGTGAAGAGGAGTATATCAGGATGTCATCAATGTAAACGAATACGAATCTATCAATCATGTCTCGGAAGATTTCATCCATGAAGGCTTGGAACACCGCGGGACTATTCGCCAGTCCATATGGCATAACCAGGTATTCGTAATGGCCCCTGGCTGTAACGAACGCGGTCTTCCACTCGTCTCCCTCCCTAATTCGGATGAGATTATAGGCGCTTCGTAGGTCTAGCTTAGTAAAGACATTCGCACCCATTAACCGTTCTTGAGATGCTGAGATAAGCGGAAGAGGATAGGCGTATTTGGTAGTGACTGAGTTGAGCGCTCGATAATCTATACATGGGCGCAAACCCCCCCCCCTTTCTTTTCTACGAAGAAAAAGCCTGCTGCCACTGGTGACGTAGAGGGCCGGATGAACCCCTTCTCTAGAGCTTCACGGACATAGGATTCCATGGCGTGGTCTTCTGGTCTGGATAGCGGGTAAGGCCTAGTTCTGCGTGGGAGGGGCGAACCTGGCAGGAGGTCGATAGCGCAGTCCACCGATCTGTGAGGCGGAAGATGACTGGCACTCTCTTTACTGAAGACGTCTGCGAAGTCTCGGTATTGGGCCGGCACAGCATCCGCTAGCGGCGAGTGTGGGCTCTCCACTGTAGAGGATCGTAGAGGTAAGTGCATACATTGTTTTAAACACTTTGGCCCCCACCGTGTGAGTTCTTTAGTCTTCCAGGAAATGTCCGGGTCATGGGAGGATAACCAGGGAAAACCGAGGACAACTGGATCTTTAGGGGAGGATATGAGGAAGAACTGCCTCACCTCGCTATGGAACAGTCCTATCTTCAAAGTAACGGGGTGAGTGCAGCGATCAACCAGCCCCTCACCCATGGGTTGGCCATTCAGAGCGTTGATGCGAAGAGGGGGTTTTACGGGAGTGGTAGGGATCCCTAGATCTTTTACTAGGTTTAAGTCCATGAAATCACCCGCAGCACCCGAATCTACTAGGGCCGACAGAGTATGACAGTTCCCCCCCCAAAACACTTTTATAGGGAGATTAAGCTGGTTACGTTCTGCAAGAGGAATCAGAGTTTTGCTTACTCTCTCGTTCGAACGTTCCTCCTCTCCAGGACGTCTCCGGATTTAATCGGGCATCTGTCGCGGAAGTGGCCTCCCTCTCCACAGTATAGACACAGCCCATTCCGGAGGCGACGGGATCTTTCGAGGGGACTCAGCGGAGCTCTGCCTAGCTGCATGGGTTCAGGGACGTCGCGGACCTCGGTGACTGGGACGTGGGGAATGCCTGCGCACGGCGGCTGGAACTCCACCAGTATTAGGCTGCGTACATCCCGTAGTACCAGGGCGATGAGCGACCAGCACTTTGTCGACGTTTATAGCCGCCTGAATAAACTCTGATCTGAACTCTTGAAGATCCACTCTCAGTCCCCGGCGGAACACGGTTTTCAGGGCGGAGTCGCTCCATCCACTGCCTGCAGCCAATGTGCGGAACTCCCGTGCGTAGTCTACTGTGCTGCGGTTTCCCTGACTCATATCGCAGAGCTGGTTTCCCACGTCTCGGCCGCCTGCAGGATGGTCGAAAACGGCCCGAAACAGGGAGCAGAACCGTTCCTCGGACTGGAGGGCAGGGTCCTCGCTACTCCAGAGCGCCGTGGCCCATCTCCCAGCTTCCCCGGTCAGATGGGAAATAACGAAGTCCACCTTGGCCTTGTCGGACGGAAATCTCGCTGGGTTGTACGTGATATACATGGAGCACTGCATAAGAAAATTTCGGCAGCGTTCGGGAGATCCGTCATAGCGCTCAGGTTCTGCCACAGGGACGCGGCTCGCAGAAGGGGCTGGGGTCGGTGGGGTATTTAAGGCGGCGGCCAGTTGGGAAGAGAGAGAAACCATGGTGTTCTCACGGGTACGGGCCGACTCGGCGAGTTGATGCAACGAGTCTTGTAGAGCGTGAATGGCGGCTTCCTGGTTTACGAGATGGGCCGCGGCCTCCGCTGGTATTCTTAAATACCTTGATTGGAGAAATCTGGTCAAAGTGTTGCCACACAGGGGAAATCCTTCTCCTCTTAGCAGGCTCCATGAAAAAACATTTCTGTCACAGATCAATTTGCAAAACTCCAGAATCAACACCCACATTTTCCTGGGACTCATGGCACTTTAAATATGCGCCGCAGAAGTCATGCCAGTACTCGAACCACTTCCTGAACCGGCGAGGCTTCACACGTCATCCATGACGTCACTTTCTGTCAGATCCTGGATCATGTCTTCTGACACAAACCTTTGGAAGTATTCTAATGCTTTATGGAGGTTAAGAGAGAAATCCTTTTTCAGCCAGCGATATCTGTCCTGGGGCATGGTCTGATAAGTTGTTTGGCTTGGTTTAGTTGCCTCAACTTCATCAAGGTTTGTTTATTTGTCATGCACACAGTACAACATGCAGTGAAATGCTTGTTCAGGACTGTCTTCACACACAGATCAATAAGGGACGTAAGGAATAGTAATGGAAAATAAAAAAATAGAACATTTTTGTATATACAAGAAGCGCACACTGTTTCTAAGGAAAGACTGAAGAGGAAAAAACTAAAATAAAAATATAAAGTGAAAAGAACTAAAAAACTAGAATATATGAATACTTATACACAGATGGAAGGTACAGATATATGAGTAGGGGTAAAGTGTAGATCCATGAGAAGTAAGCATTATTAGAGTGCAAATGATTGCGCATTTTGCACTTTAACAATACCTACCTCTCAGCAATTTGTTGCTACATGATGCTGTACAGAAGAGCGGCAGGTGTTTTGACAGATAGGAGTCAATTTTAGGGTTGGGTCTGGTTTAGTGTCCGGATACCCTGAGGGAAGAAACTCAGTCTGATCCTTTCCGTGCCGGATTTCAATGAGCGGTACTGCTTTCCCGATGGCAGCAAAGCAAAAAGCCTGTTTGGATGACTGAGGTCCTTCACGATCTTCATGGCTTTTGACCTACACCGCTTGATGTAGGTAGTCTGCAGATCTGGAAGTGTGGTTCTCATGATGCGCTCAGCAGAACGCACCACTCTCTGCAGGGTCTGTCTGTCCTGTTTGGTGCAGTTCCCAAACCAAGCCATGGAGTTTGCTGTAAGTATGTTCTCAATAGTGCAGGAGTAGAACTTCAACAGTACCTTGGAGGGCTGAACACAGCCTTGAGGAGCACCAAGGCTGAGGGTGGGTGAGACATGGTTTCCCACCCTCACTGCTTGTGGTCTGTTAGTGAGGAAGCTGGAGATCCATTGACCGTGATGGATGGAGACCTAAGTCTACCAACTTGGTATTGAGTTTGGAAGGAATAATAGTCTTACAAGCCGAGCTGTAGTCGACAAACAGCATCCTAACTTGGCTATTCCGACCAGTGTCCAGGTGTGATTGTGTGGTATGAAGCAGATGTGTAATGGCATCTGTGGAGCGGTTTTGACAATATGTGAACTTTAATGGGTCCAGAGGGTCTGGTAGTGAAGTTATGAAGTCTTTAACAAGCTTTTCAAAGCACTTCATCACAACTGAGGTGAGAGCTACAGGCCGATGGTCATTGAGGCAGGCTGGCTGCGATTTCTTTGGGACAGGGACAATTGGATTTCTTAAAGCATGTTGGGACTGCACTCAGTGTCAGGGAAAGGTTGAAAATGGCAGTAAAAACGGGAGCAAGTTGATATGAACAAGCTTTCAGAACCTGGCCACATAATCGGTCGGGTCCCCATGATTTTCTGGTGTTTACTGTCCTGAACGCTTTTCTCACGTCTCTTAGATAATAAATGACGGCTCTCCTCTGAGTGGTACCACGCATGCGACGCTGGGCCACGCTGTCATCGCTGCAGCTGTTCGCAGACCCAAAACGTAGAAGGTGTTTAACTCACTCAACAGAGCTGCGTCTGCTCTCATTGCTCCAGAAGGCGTGCGTTTAAAATCTGTGATTGTCCGTAGCCCTTGCCACAGAGAGCTAGAGTCACTCTGGTTGAACTGAGCCTTCAATTTCTCCCCGTAGCATCGTTTAGCCTGTCTCACTGCTCTGCGCACTCCGTAGGATGCAGACTTGAAGTGTTCCATGTTCCCGCTGGTGAGCCCCTCATTGTAAGCAGCGGTGCAAGCTGACAGAGCGACGCGGATGGTTTTGTCCACCCACTGCTTCGGGTTGGGGAAGTTTTTGACTGTCACTCTAGGGATCGTTTCCTGACAAAGCTCACTACAGAGTCTGTAAACAGGTCAAGGTCACCATTGAAACTTCCTTCTCAGAACAGATTTGCTTTCAAACATGCCTGTTGTTTACATTCAGAAAACATGCAGATAGAGCAAACATGTCAGACAGACTATACATAAACAAAACATCCATGATTGGCAGGAGGAGGGGCTAATCGTGACACTGATTACAGGACAGTCATGACCATATTTAGTACCCATGAGGAAGTGTTGAAAAATCAGACAACAGGATGTGTTTGTTGTGCACAACTTTAAAACGCTTCACTACTGACTTGATTTTCAGTGTGAGGTTTTTTTCTCATGATGGTGTTTGCACGAGCATGTATGTGATGGCTACTGTCACGATTCACCACATAATGATCAACAAGGTCAATCAACGTGTCAAGTATAATTTTTTTGAGTTTTCAGAATTTGGCGTAATGCCTTTTGCTTTCATGCACGTTTTATCACCAGCTGTAAGACAACCATACGTCTTAGGACCTCCCGAGCAGAACTCTGTAATGTAATCGCCACCGCCTGTCTCGTCGGTCAAATTGCCTAAAAAAGGCCCCAGAGGGGGTTCCCAATCACCTTCATAAGAAACAAAAATTACACTCCATGTTGCTGTACAACAACCTGTCACCCAATCTATCCATTAGATTATACGGTTCTAAACAGTGCTGTTGTAAAGGCACCAAGGAAAACATAAACGTCGCGTGTCTGATATCCGTCTCCGACGGAATAGCACCACTGAATCACAGCAGTAGTGTCTGACACAAATGAAAAGTGTTTAACGTCATAATCGTCACCAAAGATGTGTTGTGAAAACTGTTCAGGTTCTGTCAACACTTTCCAATGAGGGAAAACTTGCCAGTGTCTGAAATGTGCCCACAGGCTGTTTAACAACAATTTGTTAAAAGAATGGTGGGCCGGGTTAAGAAATATCTTGTCAGGATTCAGCTGGATCTTTTCTTTTTCAAAATAATCCCTGATGTACTCAGCCCTGTCTTCTTCTGTGACGTGCTGGATAACCACTGGCCTCCTGCTTGTACTGCAAAAACGTCTTTACATACACGCAGAACAACGTTTCAACTGTCTGGGAAATGCCATACCTCATGGATTTTTGCAACCACATACCCTTTCTCAACAGCCTTCATCAGTTCAATACTGACCCAAGCCCCTATGATGGACCTCTCTTCGTTGGTATGCGTGCATGACTGGAACTGGTTTTCCTAAACAACATGGTGGGAACATCAACTTCCCATTACAACAGTATGGTAAAACAGGGTGTAGGAGTTTTCTTGGAGGATATACGGTGGCCTTGACTAAACCATAGTATTCCTCAAGAGGTCGAAAGTCTTTGAAAAATATTTTGGGGTGCCCTACAGGGTATTACTTCCGGTCCTGGCAGAATGGATATAGACTGGTGAAGTCCAAATATCTCCTTTTCTCACACACCTTTGCTTTGTAGTACAATTTATACGCGTTTGTTCGACAACCAAAGAGCGCATCTCTTGGCTTAAGTCTTTCGGGTACGGCGTAGTTAGACATGAATGCCGCAACATCCAGATCACACCTCTTAGCCGCAGTCCACTGGCATTCCCACATCACCTCCACATCTAAACCATATGGACGAACAAGTGTCTCTACCTTGGTATTGTAACCCGGTCCAAAATAAAGGTATTTTGTACTGAGTTAAGTTCATGGAAAGAGTAATAATTTAGAATATGTTAAGCATGTTTGTATAAATATGTTAAAATTGTTATAAATGAGTGTTAACAGAAAACTGTACTTACAGGTACTCGAAGTAATATGGTAATATAAGTTAAAACTGTACTTACAACCAATTTATATAAAGTAGTTTCATATTTTATTTTGAAGGGCTCATGTTTGTAAGAGGAAGTGGGGTGGAGCAAAGCATCTCTGTTGGTCCGTGGTTGGCAGAGAAGGGAGAGAGCGGGAAAGAAGAGGGTAGAGAGCGGAGAGAGAGAAAGGAGGTAGAGAAACCGCGCGTGAAGAAAACGTGGCGGAGTTAATAAAGAACGAGTGTTTGGGAGATATTTAGGTTTTCCAATCGACAGCCTGTTAAGAGATATCGACGCTACACTCTTGTTCGCAGCTACTGTGATAATTTTAGAACAGAATTCACGGTACAGTAGGTGAAAAGTCATATGTAATGCTCGCTAGCGCATTAGCATTCATTAGCACAGTGAATGGACTTTGAATACTGTGAGCTAACTCAGCTAACAGAAGGCAACTAAAGTTTCCGTCATGGGAGCGTTCTAGAGTTGAGCCTAAAGCAGAGAGCTGAGCTTACACGAGGAGTTGGTGATTGTGCTGGAGGACTGTATCTGCAGTGGATTCTTGTGCTGTTTCCTGAATTCTGTGGACCACCGGACTGGTGAAGGAGCTGAAGACATCTTGCCTACGGGGCTTATGGACAGGTGAACTTCCAAGGAAGTCTAAGATTTTCACTTGGAGTAAGGTACCCAATTCCGCGCTTCATCATCATATCACGCCTGCAATGGGGGTTTTGTTTGTTTTATTGGGACTATATTTTAGTTAATTATTGCCGGCTTAGATGACCATTGAAGTGTGGGCCCCACATTAATATAGGTTCTGGGAAGTGAAAGACTGAATCTTTTGCATTGTTGTACATTTATTATTGTGTGTTTAATATATGTCAAATGTCATACAAGTGTGTGTTTGATTTATTTTAAAATGGTATTTGAAGTTTATTATTTCTGTTTGAAGCTATATCATTGGTGAGAAGAAAAGTACTGTTATACTATTACTCTAAGGTGAGTGAAACTCAACATAGGTTTAAACACGAGAGTGTATTAGTTATTATTTGTGAGTTAATGGGTTTAAGGAACTCAGGAGCCCGTACCTACGTTAAAGCGGTATAGTTGGGCTACAGTATCAAACTGTTTTCACAAATCACCATACAACACCTTTGACATAGGATGGGCCTGGTTTGGGTTTGTTAGAAATTTGGCCTTCAGGAATTACATTTACATTTACGGCATTTCGCAGACGCTCTTATCCAGAGCGACTTACAAAAGTACTATGTGTTCAGTCAGAATATGCATCTCTATCTAGTATAAACAGGTTTAAGTCCAAACTACTTGAGGTCAAGCACTGCCATAAACCGTTGCTAGTGCTGATGCCTAGAAAGAAGACAACAAAATATAAGATTAGACAATACCTATCAAGACTGAAATACCTACAAGACTACATGCAGTATAGTGCAATACTTAGCAAGTGTTCCTAAAGATAAAGTGCAATTACGCTTTATACCAATGCTTCAGTTGATTTGTGCTTATAAGTGCTTTACAAAGAGATGGGTCTTCAGGCTGCGTTTGAAAAACCGCGAGAGAGTTCGCTGTTCGGACAGCCAGTGGAAGTTCGTTCCACCATCTGGGTGCCAGGACAGAGAAGCATCTTGTCGCGTGTCTTCCTTGAATCTTGAGGGATGGCGGGTCAAGTCGAGCCGTACTTGAAGCACGAAGGGCTCGAGGTGCGGATCGACTTTTGACCATTTCCATAAGGTATGGAGGAGCTGGTCCATTTTTGGCTTTGTAGGCAAGCATCAGAATTTTAAACTGAATGCGAGCAGCCACAGGAAGCCAGTGAAGGGAGCGCAGCAGTGGAGTGACATGAGTGAACTTGGGTAGATTGAAGACAAGCCTTGCTGCTGCATTCTGGATCAGTTGCAAGGGCCTGATGGCCTGCAGAGGAAGACCAGCCAGGAGTGAGTTGCAGTAGTCGAGCCTTGAAATGACAAGAGACTGGACAAGCACCTGGGAGGCCTCCTGAGAAAGGAAGGGTCGGATACGTCGGATGTTGTAGAGAAAATATCTGCATGACTGAGTCAGGTTCGTAATATGGGCAGAGAATGACAACTGGTCATCCAGAGTCACCCCAAGGTTTCTTGCATCTTTAGACGGTACAATCAAAGAGTTCTCGAATGAGATGGCAAGATCCTGCTGAGGACCTGTAGCTCCAGGGATGAACAGCAGCTCAGTCTTGCTGGGATTGAGCTTTAGATGATGAGCTGTCATCCATGAAGAGATGTCAGTCAGACATCCAGAGATACGACTGCAAACCTGAGTATCAGATGTGGCAACCATCAAAATCCCTGAGAAGTGTTGATGGTTGACCACCTTTGCATGCCCAACACCTCTGTCCTTTGTTTGTATATCCTTTGAAGTCTTAACCGTAAGGTGACGACTATCAACTACCCAACCCAATGTTGATTGCCCAAGTGCCCTCACCTCACCTGAATCAGATTCAGGAGACTGGACTGCTTCAGTGTTGACAAGTTTATTGACACACAGAGCATGTAACAAAGTGGATCATGACCAGTTCTCCTGTAGTCTATTTGGGAGGACCTTATATACATTGTGGAATGTGGGAGGAGGAAGACGAGGAGTTTGAGGGGAGGTCACTGTGGGATGAAGGTGAGGGCACTTGGGCAAGGTGAGGGCAGAAAGGCCCAAGAAGTCAGTGTAACTAAGTGTCAGAATTGTTCATGTTTGATACTTGGTCATGCAAATTTCGGAGGTCACTGAGGATGTTTGAGATGTTTTCCCTAGGATCAATAACATCAGTGCAGCATTCGGGACTGAATACCGAACAAGTTCCACCCTGGCTGGATAGTAAATGGTCCAGAGCAATGCGGTTCTGCAGAATCATTATTCTCTGAGAAGCTAAGGCTAAGCTGATGTTGCTCAAAGCAAACGGTGTCATTTATCAGCTGGTCCATTTGTCTTGAGAGGGTACGGACCTGATCCAGGGATGTCATGATGCCATATGATGGAATTAGAGCTCCCACAATGCGAGACCACAGAGTCTGTTGGCAGGTGAAACCAGGAATGCAGGTACCACTCGGGTCACTGATGCCAGCAGTGAGTCCCAGCTTGTCTTGTTTATTTCTCATGGATGGATAAAGGTACGCAAGGGTGCATCTGCCATTAAATCTAGATGGCAATTCAGACCATGCAGTGGTTCCACAGAGCCAGTATGTTCCTACTGGTGCAGGTAAACGACAGAACTGGGCCAAAGCTAGCAGGCCTTGCCACTGAGCCCCTTCTTGTACGCAGTCTGCATCATCAGCAGGCTTCTTGAGAGTGGCTTGAGAAGGAAAAACTAGTGATGGTCTCGGGTGTTTGTAGAAGTCACCCATGCTCTCCAAGACATAGATTTTGGCACAAGACTGTTTGGGAATTTCACCTAGAGAAGATGATTTGCCTCCATGTTCAATACACCAAGGAAAATAACTAGGTGTAATAAGTTCGGAGATGTTGGTGGCCGGAAGTGAAGTGGTGTTGCATGTCTTTTCACCAGGAACACAGCAACTAGTGGCCACTGGGACAGTGACATTATGACAGGAGGCAATGATGACTGGTTTGCTAGTATGCGTTTGTAACGCAGAGCATGTCACAATTGGAGATTGGATGTGCAGTCCATGAGATTCCTCTAGTTACGCTGACCGGTTGAGGGACACACACAGACTGACCTCCAAAAATGTGAGTTCAAGTTAGTGAAAAAAGACAGGGGAAAAAACATTCTCCTTTGGATTCAGGGAAATGCTTGGAATATGATTTCCCCCTTGGCTTACATCGAAAGAAGTGTCTAGATAGATAGATAGATAGATAGATAGATAGATAGATAGATAGATAGATAGATAGATAGATAGATAGATAGATAGATAGATAGATAGATAGATAGATAGATAGATAGATAGATAGATAGATAGATAGATAGATAGATAGATAGATAGATAGATAGATAGATATTGTGCAATGGAGTGGTGCAAGTAGCAGCATGGTGCAAAATTGGCAGTATTGTGCAATAATGAATTGTGCAAAATATTGTATGGATCATACACAGATATTGTATGGATCATACACAGAACAGAGTGCAAGTGATTGTAAGTGATAAATAAATACAGTAAATGCTATTATACATGATGAAATATGCAGTGAGATATAAGTCCAGTGTGTGTATGATGTGTATTGTCACTGTAAGGCAGTAAGGTAGTATTGTGCAATAGCATGGTGCAAAATGGCAGTATTGTGTAATAATGAGTTTTGCAAAACATTGTATTGATCATACACAGAACAGAGTGCAAGTGATGGTAAGTGATAATAAATAAATGCTATTATACAGGATGAAATATGCAGTGTGTTATAAGTCCGGTGTGTGTGATAATGATGTGTATAGTCACTGTGATGAATTCAGTAGTGTAACGGATGATGGGAAAAAGCTTTTCCTGAGCCGACTGGTTCTTGCACGGATGCTCCTGTATCTCCTCCCTGAAGGTAGGAGGTTATACAGTGTGTGGCTTGGGTGAAAGGAGTCCCTGATGATGCTGCGTGCTCTTCTTAAGCAGCGTTGGTGATGAAGGTCATCGATGGCAGGTAGTTGTGCACCGATGATGCGTTGAGCGACCTTCACCACCCTTTGTAGGGCCTTCTGTTCAGCCACAGTGGAGCTACCATACCATAACAGTCACACAGTTGGTCAGTACACTCTCTATGGTGCATCTGTAAAAGTTTAAGAGTAAATGAGGAGATAATTGATCTCTCCTCAGGAAATAAAGACGCTGCTGCGCCTTCTTGATCAAACAGATGGTGTTGTTAGTCCAAGAAAGATCCTCAGAGATGTGGACGCCCAAGAACTTGAAGCTGGAGACACGTTCTACCTCAGCTCCATCGATCTGGACAGGTGTGTGTTGGTGTTTAATTTTCCTATAGTCGACAATGAGCTCCTTGGTCTTCTTGGTGTTGAGGCAGAGGTTGTTGGAAGAACACCACCTCACCAGGCACTGGATCTCCTCCCTGTAGGCCGATTCATCGTTGTCACTGATGTGGCCGATGACTGTGGTGTCGTCTGCGAACTTTATGATGATGTTGGATCTATGCAGTGGTACGCAGTCATGGGTGAACAAGGAGAATAGCAGTGGGCTCAGCACGCATCCTTGTGGCACACCAGTGTTGAGAGTGAGGCTTGAGGACATCTGATCACCCAGTCTCACTGACTGTGGTCTGTCAGTGAGAAAGTCCAAGAACCAGTTACACATGGGAGTGCTGATTCCCAGGTCAATAAGCTTGGACACGAGCATGGTAGGGATGACTGTGTTGAATGCGGAGCTGAAGTCAATGAACAGCATCCGGATGTAGCTGTTATGGTTGTCCAGGTGGGTGAGTGCAGAATGAAGGGCAGTGGAGATTGCATCCTCAGTCGATCTGTTCAGGCGGTATGCAAACTGATAAGGATCCAGTGTCTGTGGAAGTTCTGCCTTCAGATGACTGAGAACCAGTTTCTCAAAGCACTTCATTGCAATTGGTGTGAGTGCTACAGGACGGAAGTCATTTAAACAAGAAGCAGATGCATGCTTTGGTACTGGGATGATGGTGGTTGTCTTCCAGCATGAGGGAACAGCAGCCTGGGCCAGTGACAGATTAAAGATGTCAGTGAAAACCTGGGCTAACTGTCCTGCACATGCTCTGAGAACACGCCCAGGGATGCCATCAGGACCGGCAGCTTTCCGTGCATTCACTCTGCTTAGTGCTGAATGTACTTCCACGGCAGTAAGAGTTAGTGGGACGTCACACTCACTTTGGAGCCCATTCCGTGCATGATGTTGACCACTGCCTTGATCAAAACGAGCGTAGAACTGGTTGAGCTCATCTGGTAGAGTGTTGCTGCTGGATGCAGGGGCCAGAGGAGGTGGTTTGTAGTCTGTGAGGATCTGGAGGCCTTTCCACAAGCGTCGTGGGTCAGAGTTGTTGAAGTGTTCAACAGACTGTTTGTAGGTGAGCCTGGCTTTCCTAATCCCAGTTTTCAGGTTTGCCCTGGCAGTGCTGTAGGTCTCAACATCACCAGATCTGAAAGCAGCATCACGTGCCTTCAGCAATAGGCGGACTTCTGCATTCATCCAGGGCTTCTGATTAGGAAAGATTTTTACATGTCTGACAGAGGTGACATTGTCAATACATGTGGTAATGTGGTTCATGGCGGCTGAAGTGTATGTGTCCAAGTGTGTGTGAGAGTCCATTGTGGATTGAGAAGAGAACATCCTCCAATCAGTCTTCTCAAACTGATGTTGTAGACAGGAGATAGCACCTTCTGGCCACACCTTAACAGACTTTGTTGATGGTTTCACACGTCTGATGAGTGGCACATACTTGGGGAACAGGAACAAAGAAAGGTGATCAGACTGTCCCAGATGGGGGAGGGGGACAGCCTTGTATACATCTTCAATGTTGGTGTATACGTGATCTAAAAGTCCTTTCTCCTCTTGTAGGACAGGAGATATTCTGGTGGAACTTGGGCAGTACAGTCCGTAAGTTGGAGTGATTAAAATCTCCTGAGACAATAAAAACTCCATCCGGATGAACAGTTTGTTGTTTACTGATTGCTGTACTCAGTTCTTCCATAGCTAACTTGGCATTAGCGTCAGGAGGTATATAAGCTGCAGTCACTGCATATAAGCCACATAACAGCTGAGAATTCTCTCGGTAAATAAAAGGGTCTGCACTTAATCATCAGATACTGTATATTAGCAGAGCAATGACTTTCAGTAACAGTAGAGTCTGTGCACCATGATTTGTTTACATAAATGCACAGTCCTCCTCCTTTACTCTTACCGGAGTTTTCTGTCACTCTGTCCGCCCGAAACAGCCTGCGTCCGTCCATCTCCACCGCACTGCTGGGGATGTTACTGTTGAGCCACGTCTCTGTTAGGATCATGATGTTGGAGTCCCGGATCCATCTCTGTGTAGTAGTCCATAGTCGTAGCTCATCCATTTTATTAGCCAGAGATCGAACATTAGCGAGAAAAATACTGGGAACTGCAGAGGGTGCTCCCTCTCTTAAATACACTACAGGAACACAACATCAGCGATTTTGGCAGACACGTTATCTTGAACACAGCACGTACGCCGAACAGGTGTCTAGTAGCCTGTTTTGTCCACATGTGTATTTCTCCTAATATGGAGCTTCCCTTAGGTTCCGAAGGAAGAACCTGATGTCTCAGTTATATCCGGAGATAGCTGAAGGCCCAACTGGGCAGACTACTGACAACCAGTTGAAATAGGGCTCTTGCCCTTTTCACCCTGCCCTAATACAAGTTACAATATGCACACACTTGCGACCTAAGGAAAAGGTTCATGGTTACACTGAATCATACTTACTACGAATTATAGTCCTTTTGCTAGTCAGAATGACATATACTAAATCATAAAGTTCATGATGATCTGAAATAATCTAAATGACATGATCAAGATGACATAATCATAATAATTTCTCTCACAGAATCTATCCAGGGTCTGCAGTAGTTGCGTAGCGTAGTGGTTGGTAGCAACATTGCATTGATTGCTGAACTTCTTGCAGGCAAAATTCCCCTAGAACCCTGGGTAACCCACTGTCCCAAATATTGCACACCAGGACAACACAACTGAGATTTGTCATGGCTGGCCTTGTGTCCCTTGCTAGCCAAAAAATCAAGAAGAGCCTTCACATCGATGTTGTGTATTTACTCATTCTCACTGCATAACAAAACATCAACATACTGAATGATAATAGATGACTGCAAAATGTGCTCAGTCTGGGAAAGGTGATTTCTGAGTGCTTGATGGTAAATACTGGGGCTGTGAAAGCCCTGTGGCAGCCGTGTCCATTGATATTGCACATTCCCCACAGTAAATGCAAGGCATGGCTGGCTTTGTGATGCTAATGGGACTGACCAAAAACCATTAGCCATATCGACAACAGAAAAAACACTGTGTTGTAGGAGTGCCATCAAAGATGGTGGATAGCTCAGCAACCAATGAAGTTAGCTTGTCTATATGTTAATTGGCTACTCTATAGTCCACTGTTAGCCGCCAAGTTCCATTAGCCTTACGGACTGGCCACACAGGACTGTTGGATACACTGTGTTTTGACCAAGATACCTATTTCCTCAAGCTGTTCTATGATGGGCTTAATACTCTGCAAAGCTTCTTTGTTGATAGGATACTGTTTAGTACAAGGAGGTTGATGACCTGTGAGAACAGCTGGCTCCATATCTAGAAGACCACAATCATCCTTTTCAACAGACCAAATAGGTTGATTAGCCAAATCAGACAGTTTCAGAGAGGCAATGTTCCAAACACAAGAATCAGCATTAATAGACAAAGAACAGTTCAATTTCCTCAGAAAATCCATCCCAAGAATGTTTTCAACCTTCCCCACCCAAAATTGCCATGAGACTGTTTTGGGTCCTAGATTAATGTCTATGGGGGCTGACAGAAATTCCAGCGTTACCTAGTCCCTCAGCTGTGATGTGTTTGTCTGTTAGAGGTACCCTTAAAGATAAGCAGGCAGTTTCAGACAAAGTAGTGACCTGAGCTCCTGTATCTACAAGAAATGAAAAATCCTGTTCCCTCATTTGAACATCAACAAAAAGACGGTTCTCAAAAACTCTACCAATGGCACACAGATGGGCAGAAGCGGCAGGGCAAATTAGTTTAAAGCTGGGGCAGAAGGAGAAGTTGACACCTCTGTACATCCTTGCACTGCCTTGATTAGCATGGATAATTGGTCTGGTGAAATGCCCTGGAAGGAGTTCTCTATTGTATCCCCTTGTGGAAACCCCTCAGAATGTCTGTCTCTTGTCCTTGCATGGCTTTTATAACTGTCTGCCCGTTTCTTACGACAGTCCCTTGCAAAATGCCCAGTTTTATGACAATAGTGACACTCATTTTTCTGGCTAGTAAACTTGTGATGGGAAATTGCACCAGAACCACTGTCTTGTAGGACATGTATAGAGGCAGAAACATGGCCTGGCTCTAGATCAAGGTCCAATCTATCTAGTTCACTTTTAAGCTCACTCCATTTAACTTTACGCCAATTTGGAACAGCTGTCACTAAAGCTTGTCTAAGATCTGGTTGTAGTGAGTCGACCAGTTGTCCAAAGTGTGGGCCCTCAGTGGTGCAATCAATACTGTCACTACTGTAAGAATCAATGCCACAATGACGAAGGAAGACTCTTTCAAACCGCTCACAATACTCTATAGCTGATTCGCCCTTCCTTTGCTTACAGTTGGTTATCTGCCCCCAGTCAGTTGTCTTGTGACATTTATGGCTAATCCATTCTGTGAAAACTTTCCACCCTCTATTAATATTCTGACCATTATCACCTAAACCATCTGATACTTTATTAGCAAGTTTCCTACTGTCAGAAATGTTAAGGACCTGGCTTGCTATTGCTACAGCATCATTAGGATGAAGTGAATACAGGCTTCTCTTCTTTTCCATAAGGTCAATGAAATCAAGACCCATTTCCCTAGGATGTTTAAACTCTTTAGACAATCTGTCCAGTGTAGCTGCATCCAAAGGGATGTGGCCAATCTGGACCCTTGTCTCCTTGACTTCACCACTCTTATTGAGGACCTCAGCAGACCTGATTGTAATTGGTCTCATCTGAAGTACAGTATTGCTAGGAGGTTCAGAATCCTCATCAGAGTAATAATGACCATCATGGAGGTACAGAAACATTGTCTTGGTGTGGGGTTTGTCATCGGTTTGATACTTCTCCAAGTTACCCGAACGAGTCTTGTGGAAAGCGACTATTTTGATACCATACTTGTATTCAAAACGCCCAATATCATCAAATCCAACTTGATGGCCACTTCTATAGCCGGTGTTTGTCTGTATCTGTTCGGCTATAGATTCTAACGTGTTGTGTGGTGCATGTGGGTTTAGAAAAAGCTACGCAGATCGCAAAACACAAGTTATTTGATATGTTTGTTTGGCAGAAAAGATTCAGTCTGTTCCTTTCGATCACCTGATCGTGTGCTAGGTCACGCAGCTTGTGGCGAACACTGCCATTTTTACCCACGACTGTCAACACCAGACTATCATCCGTTTTAATACCATTGTTACTCTGCGTATCCCTTTCAATAGCGTCTGAAAACCGGTCTATGCTATAACCATCTCTTGAAGACAACACAGTGTTTACATCAGATGTTAAACTATTCCCTCTTAGGGTAATGTCGATAACACTACCAATACCCTGGAGAACGCCACAATTTCTGACAACACATCATGTACAGTACATAGGACGCATATGATGCCATGTCTGTGGTTGGGGCTTCGCGTAAATTCAATGTCCTGTGTAAAACAACGCTGTTAAACCTAGTTCTAGGTACAATGGTATAATCATCTACAACACCCCCATCTCTCACCAATTCTCCTATGCTACCATCGGATAAGGTGCTGTTGGGTCAAGTGTTGGATATCCTTGTGCCGGCATGCCACAACCTGCCTGTTCTGTGTTTGTGTCGTGCGTTATTTTGCATGTCACTTTCTAGGGTCGTTATAGCGGTCATATACTTGTCATTAAGACAATGCATTTGTTTGCTTAGAGACAAACAACCCCACACTTCATATATGGGGTCATCACACAAAAAAGCTGGCGAGTGACTGACATTGTCACCATCACATCTTTTTGCTGGCCGTGTTAACCATTTATCTAATGTGGTTTGTAAAAAGCTGTGCACATTGTTAACATTAACAGCTACATTGTCTTGTAGGTTATTAACAAGTTCATTAATAGCCATCTCATACTCGGCGTTTAGACACCGCATTTGTTCGTTTAGAGACAACTGCCCCATACATCATAAACATCACTACCGCGCTGATCATTGTCTGACCCCCAAAACCTTTTAGATGCCATGATTATTTAGACCACAACTCAAATTGTTTTACCGCAAAGATTCTAAATAACGCCAGTACTTTTGAGCTTGTGCTGATGAGTTGGTTTATTTAATACACATCCTGAACAACGCTAAAGTCACCTTTCTGAAAACAACAAAGTATATGCCCTGGTATTTTATCAACACAAATAATAGTTATTATCTGGAAGAAGAGGGTCTAGCAACAGGGAGCAATTAGGATAATTTTAGTCGTAAAAATCTGTTTAAATTAAACATTAGGTCTATCACTTTTTTGCTGTGTGTAACCTGTTCCTTACACATTTTGCAAATTTCCTTAAGTAAATTAGAATTACCTACATTTTCTTTATACAGGACCTCAACGCGTTCAACTTGCTTCAAAACATTGTCAAGCCTATGGTTTAGAGCACATTGTCTACGTTGTTCAACTTTATGCAACACTTCAATACGCTCAACCTGCTTACATTTACATTTACGGAATTTAGCAGACGCCCTTATCCAGAGCGACTTACAAAAAGTGCTTCATTGTTTTACTCAGAACAAAATCTCTAGCTAGTTAGTTTAGGCTAAAATCAGGAAGAAACTTTAAGCAAAGATATTATTAGATACAGTCAGTATGGACGCCTAGATATACTCAAATATATACTGAAAAACCCTACTTAAAAGATAAAAGCAAGAAAAGTCATTACAGTCACAAATATTTAATAAATGCTAGTGTAGTAAAATTTAATTTAAGTGCTCTTGAAACAGATGTGTCTTCAGTCTTCGCTTAAAAACAGCAAGAGACTCTGCCATTCGGACACTCAGGGGAAGTTCGTTCCACCACTGAGGTGCCAGAACTGAAAAAAGTCTGGATGCATGTTTTCTGCGTGTTCTGAGAGATGGTGGGTCAAGCCGAGCTGTGCTTGAAGCTCGAAGAGCTCTGGGTACAGATCGGGATTTGACCATTGCCACCATGTATGGAGGTGCTGGTCCATTCTTAGCCTTGTAGGCCAGCATCAGGGTTTTATATCTGATGCGGGCAGCTACAGGAAGCCAGTGAAGAAAGCGCAGCAGAGGAGTAACATGGCTGAACTTAAGAACATTGAAGACAAGTCGAGCCGCCGAGTTCTGGATCAGTTGCAAGGGCCTGATGGTACGCATAGGAAGACCAGCCAGGAGTGAGTTGCAATAGTCAAGTCTTGAAATGACAAGAGACTGAACAAGCACTTGAGTAGCCTCGCTAGACAGAAAAGGTCGAATTCTCCGAATGTTGTAAAGGAGAAATCTGCATGACCGAGTCAGGTTTGCAACATGGGTTGAGAACGATAACTGGTCATCCACAACTACACCAAGGCTTCGAGCTTCAGCAGATGTGGTGACCAGCGAGTTCTCAAAAGAGATGGAAAGATCCTGGAGGACTTGAAGTTCCAGGGATGAACAGTAATTCAGTCTTGCTGGGGTTCAGCTTCAAGTGATGAGCCGACATCCAAGATGAGATATCAGCAAGACAAGCCGAGATCCGAGATGAAACCTGTGTGTCAGAAGGTGGAAAGGAAAGGACAAGTTGAGTGTCATCAGCATAACAGTGATAGGAAAATCCATGGGAGGATATTACATCACCAAGAGAACGAGTGTAAAGAGAGAAGAGCAGAGGACCGAGCACTGAGCCTTGTGGGACACCCGTGGTGAGCCTGGAAGGAGCAGATATGGCCCCCCTGCCAAGATACTTGGTAAGATCTCCCATCTAGATAAGACTTAAACCACTGCCAGACAGTGCCAGTGATTCCAAGTCTTCTGAGGACAGACAGGAGGATCTGGTGGTCAACGGTGTCGAAGGCTGCAGAGAGGTCAAGCAGAATTAGGACCGAAGACAGTGTGGCAGATCTAGCAGCATGCAGCTTCTCTGTAACTGCGATGAGAGCAGTTTCAGTAGAGTGTGCCGGTTTGAAGCCAGACTGGTTCGGGTCCTGTAGGTTGTTCAGAGAAAGAAATAGAGACAGTTGGTTATAAACAGAACGCTCCAAGACCTTAGATAGGAAAGAAAGAAGAGATACAGGTCTGTAATTGCTGATGTCAGAACAGTCCAGAGTAGGCTTCTTCAAGATGGGGATCACTCTTGCAGTCTTGAAGATAGCTGGTACATGGCCTGTTGACAAGGAGCTGTTGATGACATGAGTGATGAAAGGTAGAAGGTCAGGTGCTATTGTCTGAAATAGCGTGGATGGAATCGGGTCCAGTGGACAGGTAGTAGGATTGTTGGATGAGACCAACTGTATGATGTCATCTGTGGAAAGAGGAGAAAAGCAAGACAGGGAATGAGGTGGAGGGTGGTGTTCAGTAGGAAGGATATTGGTAGAGAAAAAGGATCTGCGAATCTTATCAACCTTCTCCTCAAAGAAGGTGACAAAATCCTCAGGGGAGAGAGTAGAGGGCGGTGGGGGAGTGGGAGGGTTTAAAAGAGAGGAGAAAATGTTGAAGAGCTTGCGTGGATCAGAGGCTGATGCTTCCATCTTCTCCTTGAAGAAGGAAGATTTCGCAGCTGTTATTTCTGTTGAGAACCTTGAGAGAAGAGACTGGTAGGAGTGGAGATCTGAATCATCTTGAGATTTTCTCCACTTTCTTTCCGCCAGTCTCAGTACTCTTCTGTTGTCTCGTAGAACATCTGTCAGCCAAGGAGTTGACAGAGAGGATCTTGCCCTGGAAGAGAGAGGACAGAGATGGTCGACAGAAGAGGAGATGGATGAAAGGAATGTGTTTGTGGCAGTTTCCAGAGGGAGGGAAGAAAATGATTCAGGATGTAGAAGAGAGGAGACAATAGTAGAGACTAGACAAGAGGAGGAGACTGAGCGAAAGTTGTGGTAGGTGGTAGAAGAAGCTGACGTGGAGGTGTGTGCAGAAGAAGCAGGAAGGGAGAGTGAAAAGGACAAGAAATGATGATCAGAAAAGTCAAGAGGAGTTACTGTCAGATCCAACACTGGGGCAGGTCTACTGAAGATCAGGTCCAGTGTGTTTCCTGCTCTGTGTTGGAGTTGACTGGTTGAAAGCAAGATCGAATGATGACAGCAGTGGAAGAAGACAGGACAAATATAGTCTCTCTGTTGGAAGGTTGAAGTCCCCTAGAAGAACAAGCGATGACTCTAAGGGGAGAGCACTCAGAAGAATGTCCAACTCATCTATGAAGTTTCCCAGTGGACCTGGAGGGCGATAGAGAACAATGATGTGAAGTTTAGTTGGGAAAGACACCGTGATAGCATGGAATTCAAAGGAAGAAATGTTAAGATAAGAAAATGAGAGTACAGAGAAGCGCCATGAGCGAGAGAGAAGCAAACCTGTCCCACCACCCCTGCCGTTCTGCCGTGGAGAATGGGAGAAGGCAAAGGAGGTAGAGAGAGCAGCTGGAGTTGCAGAGTTCTCTGGAGTGATCCATGTCTCTGTCAGAGCCAGGAAGTCGAGTGACTTAGCAGATGTGAAGGCTGAGATGAAGTCTGCCTTCTGAACTGCAGAGTGGCAATTCCAGAGTCCCCCTGCTACCTTCACCTTTGGTACAGATGAACAAGGTGGGTAGATGAGGTTACTGGAGTTGCGGTTTCTCCTCTGGCATCTCCATCTTCTGGTGTTGTTCAAGGTGAGCACAGGGATGGAAAAGCACATTCTGTGTATCCTAATAAAATCTAGTCTACTGCTGGCCGAGGAGATACTAACCGCTACAAACGGACACGTTTGAGGATTATGCTTCTGAATAATATCGTGCCTACGGTTTAGAGCGGACTACCTACATTGTTCGATGGAGATTCTTGTCATCTCCTGGAACATGTCTCACCAATGTTATAAACTCCCTAGCATTATTAGAATTGATATATTGCCCAACATGATGTTGTTGTTCATGACCCTGGTTGGATCTTAATTCACCCCAAACGTCTCTTGGTTCTGGAAATGCGGCGTTTAGTCCATCTGTACAACTGTAGTGACTGTGTTTAGACCACCATCCGGCACAAAAGCAATGTTGTCCTCCTTTACAGTAAAACTGTTCTCATTCCACGTCTTCAGTAACTCGTCAGACCATCCAATGATCCCCAGATCAGGATCGGCGCAGACCTCATACACAGACAGATTGTCATTGTCCAAAGCTGTGAAAAGATTCAAGTTATTAGACATGCATGCATACACTACAACACAGTGTTATAAACACCACAATAGTATTTTAATTTGTGTTTCATTACCGATTGTTTTGAAGTTGTCTTCCAACCTAAACCGTTTTCTACGTGAGTCGCCAGAGCCAAAATTAAAGCGTTTTCCACGCAGATCGGAACCTCTGGGGTCTCTTGGGGTGCTTCGATTGTCCCGCGAAACCCCCGGACTGCTTGTTAAACACGGCTTAAATGTTGTAGATGAGTGACTGATATTGCATTTACATTTACGGCATTTAGCAGACGCTCTTATCCAGAGCGACTTACAAAATTACTATGTGTTCAGTCAGAATATGCATCTCTATCTAGTATAAACAGGTTTAACACTAGAACTACCAGACCTCTGCCATTTGGCAGTTATACCTTTAAGTCCCAAAGAATTTCCATATGGCAGGTGTGAATAGCCCTTCTAGCCTCCAGTGTTATGTAAATGAGTCCATTACATTTGCAAGAAGTAACTCTAAGGACTCTTTACTACACTCTACACTCTTCTCGGCAACAAGTTGGTGAACCCCCCCCAAAAAAAATGTCAACATTGACAGAAATTTAGATTCAAGTTAGCTTTATTGGTATATGCACAGTAAAGAAACGTGTTGCTCTGTACAATGAAATAGTAATAAAGCACGTAATAAAAGATAAAATAAGCATGCAACAATATGATAAAAAAAAGTATTCATAAATAGAAATGTAAACTATACAGAAATATAAACTATGCTTTTTTTTTCGGCTGTCCCCAGTCTTCACCATACTGTGCATGCTACTGAGGATGCAAACAGTCTTTCTCCGTTTGGGCGCGTAAACGGTCAGTGTGGCACCAGAGGTTGAAAACACCTGTGTACTGAATTCCTCACGGTCCAAAGTCTTTTTGGCTGGAAGCTCATGACGAATCTTGTTTACTGTGCCAAGGAGGGTGGTCTTCCGGCCAAGCAATCGTTTTGCTAGTGACAGTGAGGTGAAAAAATTGTCTGTGGTAACAGTTCTTCCTTTGTCCATAAATGGTTCCATAAGCTTCATCACCACATTTTCCGATAGTCTTTCCCCCATGGGACGACTGGAGTCTTTGCCAAGATATGGGATGATGTTGCACACATACTTGGATTTCAGGTCACATGCCACCCAGAACTTTATCCCAAACTTGTCAGGTTTTGTTGCAATGTACTGAAGAAAACAGCAACGGGTCTTAGTTGGAAAAAGTTGCTCATCTATGGTGATATGCCTTCCTGGGTTGTAAGAAGTGATGCAATTGGCAACGAAAGACCCCCAAACATTAGAGACTGCAGCAAACCGTTCATTTGCAACTCGTTCACTGCGTGTGTCCTTGTCGTCGAAGCGGTTTCGCGGCATAATCTTGCTGATGGAGGGCACTCCTAGTGTTGCAGACCATGCGTCATGCACTGCTGGAAGGTGGACAATCCCTCGCAGGATGAGGATTGCAATGAACGCCATTAGTTCAGGGAGGGCCATGAACCAGTTTTCATGCTGTGTCTGGCGTGCATGCTGGACAGTCCACTCCTGTATGGTCCGAAGCATTTCCAGAGAGATGAAACAGAGGAAACTCTGTAAGCGACTCAACACTTTTCTTCTGGCAAAAGCAGTTGGCTCTCCATTCGTGGGATTGCATTCAATTGGGCTGTGATGCCTTCCGATCTGTTCTTCACGCCACACTGTCTCTTTTGCGACCTCTCTTTTCTGGAGGTGATGAAGTCTCTACAGGACCATGTTTACAGGACCATGTTTGAGATTTGATTAGTGAAAGGTTGAAATAATATGAAATTGACACAAACATAATATTTGAATTATAATTCCAAAAGATCTCAAGTCTGCCTCCTTTGTACTAATGTAGGATTGATTTCACACTGCAAAAAGTGGTATATTGATTAGTCAAAATAGCTCTTTTTTAACCTTATTTTAAGTACTTTTGTCTTTTGAAAAACTGCCAATAGGTAAAGATATTTTTACATAAATGTATACATAAAACCCTCAGCTACTTGAAATAGAATAATATTCTTGAGCAGTTGTAACTTATCAAAATGGTACTTTTTGCAGTGTGTCTCTTCAAAAAACACAACAACCATAACCAAAATAGGAAATATAGGAAATCTTACCAGAAGAGATTTCAGAGTCACTACTCTGATAAAGACTTTTTTGTTGTCCATCGGAGTCATAGGGGTTGACATGGTTGAGGATCATATCCAAAGCCTGCTGTGTATTGTAAACCTTTGCCATCTTTGCTTCTCAGTCAACAGAGTAAGTGAAATATGTGTGGTGACATGGGTTTTTATCCACTTGTAGGTGGATACATACATAATCGTTATCATCATCGTTCACACAACCACCGATCACACCCATCCAGGTTCACTGTTACCTGGTACTGGCATATTTCGATCTAATGGCTGCAACAACAACATTTTTAAAATAAAATATAGAACCCATCTCAGTTACCTCCATCGTGTATATTTGTAATATTGTACTATAGTGAGAAACCTTTATTCTATTTTATTTCACTTAGCATGTAGCCAGATAGGCTATTTGCTTTGGTGCAGTTTATTATATAAAGTTTATGCACTTTATTAACAAGTTTTCCTATGTCTGCAGTCATCTTTATCTTTATTATAAAACTGACACAAAGACATTATTTGAACGATAATTCCAAAACATCTCAAGTCTGCCTCCTTTTTACAAATGTTGGATTGTTTTCTCACTGCAAAAGGTGACATGCTGACTGGTCAAAATAGCTAAAGTTCAGATTTTTCTGAAAGGGTTTTTTTCTTCTCCATCTGAGTCAATGGATCGACATAGTTCACACTATCACCCATCCCCCCGTTTAGCATTACCTAGTAGTGGCTGCATGTACATAACAAAGGATGGCCTAATGGGATGCAAATGACCCCAGCACTGCCATTTGGCAGTCTCTGGTAGAAAAAGGAGTTGTATGAAAATGCTGGTAGTTCTAGTGTTAAGTCCAAACTACTCGAGCTCAAGCACTGCCATAAACAGTTACCAGTGCTGATGCCTAGAAAGAAGACAACAAAATATAAGATTAGACACAGTGCAATACCTAGCAAGACTGAAATACCTACAAGACTACATGCAGTATAAGTGCAATACTTAGCAAGTGTTCCTAAAGATAAAGTGCAATTATGCTTTATACCAATGCTTCAGTAGATTAGTACTTATAAGTGCTTTACAAAGAGATGGGTCTTCAGTCTGCGTTTGAAAACCGCGAGAGAGTTCGCTGTTTGGACAGCCAGTGGAAGTTCTTTCCACCATCTGGGTGCCAGGACAGAGAAGCATCTTGTCCCGTGTGTTCCATGAATCTTGAGGGATGGCGGGTCAAGCCGAGCCGTACTTGAAGCGCGAAGGGCTCGAGGTGCTTGCCTATTTTGACCATTTCCATAAGGTATGGAGGAGCTGGTCCATTTTTGGCTTTGTAGGCAAGCATCAGAATTTTAAACTGAATGCGAGCAGCCACAGGAAGCCAGTGAAGGGAGCGCAACAGTGGAGTGACATGAGTGAACTTGGGTAGATTGAAGACCGTGCCGGTCGTGATGTCCTTTGGGCCAGCAGCCGTAGAGGTACTGGGGACAGCGTCGAACTCCGGCGGCGTTAAGGTATTAGTTGCTTCAACTAGTTGTCAGCCCCACTACAACAAAGAAATTAGAAGTCATTGTGTTATACATACAATTATAACACAGTTACACTATATAAAATGGTCAAATAACTCACCAAGAGGATTCAAATAACCTGGCGTGTTCACAGGTTCTGAAGAAATCTGAGAAATAATAATGCTTAACAGCAACAACAACTAAATATTAAAAGACAAATTAAAAATAAGAAGAATGCTGGGCCATACCGTCTGTTACGAATAGACCACGCTGAGGGGGATCCAAATGCGGAAGAGTTCCGTATTTATTCACATAGATAATACACAGCAGAATCAGATGATAATGGAGGCTGCTAGTTATCCGCATAGACGAGGTGTTAGCGGTCGAGGGTCATAACAGGAGGGCAGAAATCCGGGAGGTACAGGAGGGCTAAACAGGAGACGAGGTCTAGGGCAGAAGCAGAGGTCAGAACACGGGAGATCAAACTGGCAGATGAAACGTTCAGTATGCGGCATGAGTCAGCAATACTTTGCAACCAGGAAGTGGCAAAGGGGGTGTATATATATATATATATAACAAAAGGGGAGTGGCAATGGGGGACAGGTGACTAGGAGGGAGGAGTAGAGGGATTACATGTTCCTCTTGACAGTACCCAAACCCCCCCCCCAACGAGCGATGAGCGGCTCCAGCCGTTCCATAACAATTCGAGGGAGGACGACCGCAGCGTCTGGGAGCCAGGAAGTCGGGGTGGGAAGCAAGAAACTCCGCTATGAGAGACGGACAGAGAATGAAGAGAGGTGAATGCGGTATTGGGGGGAAAGCTGTAGCTTGTAGGTTACAGTATTTAACGCGACAGAGTATCTTAAACAGGCCAACGTATTTCGGGCTAAGCTTCTTGCTAGGCATGCGTGTGTTCAGTTTTCGGGTCGACAGCCACATTCTCTGGCCCGGATGATAAACCAGTGTGGGGAGGGAAGGGAAGGGGGCCGGTTGATACCCATAA
Organism: Brachyhypopomus occidentalis; assembly: GCA_020368025.1. Classification (NCBI taxonomy): domain Eukaryota; kingdom Metazoa; phylum Chordata; class Actinopteri; order Gymnotiformes; family Hypopomidae; genus Brachyhypopomus; species Brachyhypopomus occidentalis. The sequence goes on from JAGXOD010000073.1 coordinate 617,803, forward strand.
ACACACTGGAAAGGGGTGAGTTTGGTAGAGGAATGGGTTATCAAATTCCGTGCAGTCCTCCTGGGAGACGCAGTACTGCTGGAGAAACCTCCCGATTTCCTGGTTATAGCGTTCTACCTCCCCGTTCGACTGGGGGTGGTAATCGGAAGTCAGACTGGCTGTGATTCCGAACAGCTTACAAAACTTCCTCCATACCTTCCTCCACACCCCTCTGTCAGATACTATATCCTCTGGTAAACTGTATATATGAAATACGTAATTGAATATCTCGAGCGCCATTTCCATGGCCTTGGGTAGCTTAGGGAGTGGGATTAGACGACACATTTTAGAGAATCTATAACCGTGTTACCCCCCGCCACGGGCAGGTCGGTAATGAAATCCACCGCAAGGTGGGTCCATGGTCGATGAGAGATACGTAATGGGCAGGGAGAGTGCGAGGAGTACGGGATTGGACACATGTAGTACATGCAAGCACGTAATCACGAATATCTTCCCAGAAAGGCCACCAGTATCGTAGATAGACGAGGTGCCTAGTACGTGTAATACCCGGATGACCAGTGCCTGCAGTGTCATGTGAGAGTTGTAGGATCTGCCCTCTGAGCGACACTGGCACGTACTGCTTCCCCTCGAGGCAGTCCTCTGGTCCCGCATCGGCACGGAGGGTCTCTTCCAACTCATCCTGAACCTCCCATCTAATGGTTGTGAGAAAACATGACTCACTCAGGACACGTTCCGGTGCTCTCTCTCCTGTGTCCTTCTCATATATATACGGGAAAGAGCGTCCGCCTTCGTGTTTTGAGAGCCTGGCCTGTAAGACACCGTGAACTGAAACCTGGAGAAGAACAGGGCCCACCTACCTTGTCGTGGGTTAAGACGTCGCGCCGACTTCAAATATTCCAGGTTTTTGTGGTCAGTGTAGACCACGAAGGGGTGTTCCGCCCCCTCCAACCAGTGACGTCATTGTTCCATCGCGACCTGTTTCCCACATCATAATTCCTCTCAGCTGGTTGCAGTTTCTTTGAGAAGTACGCGCAGGGGGAAAGTTTTGGCGGATTGCCCTGACGTTGAGAGAGGACTGCGCCCACTCCGACCTCCGAGACATCGACCTCCACTACGAAGTGGAGTTGCGGGTCTGGGAGATGTAACACAGGGCTGGGCGTGAAGGCTGTCGAGTAAAGAGCAGGCGCGTTCCTCCACTGCTGTCCATACGAAACTCCGCTTCTGTTCCCCTCTGAGAAGATTTCGCAGACAGAAGTTTGCGAAACCCAGGAAATGTTGCAAGTCCTTTGTAGAACGAGGAGTAGGCCAGTTGGTCATCGCCTCCACTTTATCAGTGTCCATGGAAATCTGCCCTGGAGAGAGTGTGCAGCCCAGAAATGTCACAGTCTTAAAGTCTTACAGTGGAATTCACATTTCTCTGCTTTCACATAGAGGTTATGTTGGCGTAAACGGTGTAAGACCACTGATACAGTGGAGGAAATAAGTATTTGATCCCCCACTGACTTTAGGGCAACTACCGCGAGTAGGCAGTAAACCGAGTGCTTCCTCCTTCCTCTTGCGGGGTAGACGTAGAGTCCATGCATCTCAATGTTAGAAGGATGGATGCCACACCAGCACTACTCAGTGCCGGTGTAGTTAGTTGCTTATGCTTTGTTGTGTGTAGATATATATTCTCTTTATAGTCTTTTCCTTATGTATCATCAGTTGAGCCAACATATTGATTCACTTCCAGGCTTATATTTCCATAATTTTGGCTCCATGAGAGCCTCTAAAACAGAAAAAAGTCAAAAAAACAAAAAAAAACGGTTTTGATTTTGGGGATTTAAAGTGTGTAAATGTATACCGGTGATGTAAAATCTGTCATGCTCTGCTTTTTCTGATTCAACAGGGTGTTGTCTGACAAAATAAACAATATTGAGCATATACATGGAAGTACTGAAGAACTACACAGTATTTTCCACAAAGTGTCCAAGGCCTCGCCAAATTAAACATTTTTTTTTTCCATGATGTCCAAAAGTGCCACACCTTTATCCAAATGTGCCACACCCTTATCCAAGACGTTGGCCACTATTGCAGTTACTTGATAGCCCCCCCTCTCCCTTCCCCCTTTACACCTCGCCAGGCAGAGGTGTGAAAGGCTGTCATTCAAAACCACCACCACCCTCCAGACCAATAAAAACTATGCAATTCAAAAGTAAACAGATGTAGCTTTGCAATTGGAGAGCAGACTGCTTAAAACGACGATCTGATGTCACTGATAGGTCGAGAATTTTTTGTTGTTCTCAGCAAAGGCAAGGAAGGATTACGCGTTTGTATAAGATGTCGTGAGCAAGCAAATAAAGGTATTTACCAACATTCCATATGCTGTTTGAAATTGTGATACTGATGCTTTGATAGTAAATGAATTTTAGGTGACAAAACATGGTCATCTTACTTCATAGACTTTTTAAAAGGACAATTTAAAAGGCGAGTCAAGTTGCACGTGTAAACCACATGGTGTAAACACGGTGTGTTCAGAACGGGAACAGTTGCGTGTAGATGGCCGAAAATCGGTATGCAGTAAGTTATACTAGTTCTAAAAAACAATCCAGGTCGTTAGAAGCATTGAAGGATTATCACAGCTTTGTGACGGTATCAGGAGGAACATGTCAACTTTAGTGGATTCAGGGGCAGCGCGTGATTTTTTAGACCTGGAATTAGCCAGACACCTACAGATTCCTACCATCCCCTTAGATTCACCCCTAAGAATCAATTCACTTAATGGTCAAACCATAGGTGAGGGTATAGTTACACTCCGCACTAACCCCATCTCCTTTAGAATCGGGTTGTTCCATAGTGGTTATTTTTTCTCATATCCACCCCTCGTGATCCCATTATACTTGGGTTTCCTTGGTTGTTTGCTCACGACCCAGAGATCTCCTGGAAGACAAGAAAGCTTACGCGATGGGGGGCCCACTGCCAAAGACATTGTATGCACCTACCTCTGAGGTCCTCCTCAATCAAGAGTCCTGACACACCCCTCACGAATGTCGTTCCTGTACAGTACCTGGATTTCTCTGATGTGTTCAACAAGGACAGTGCATGTCATCAGCCGCCTCACAGACCCTAGGATTGCACAATAGACCTCCTACCCGGAGCTCCCCTTCCTAAAAAGACGAAGCCTTACCCGCTGTCACGGCCGGAAGACGCTGCTATGGAATCCTACGTCGAGGAGGGTTTCATTCGCCCCTCCACATCACCGGTTGCCGCTGGCTTCTTCTTTGTGGAGAAGAAAGTGGTGGATTACGCCCCTGTACTTATTACCGCACTCGCCTCGCAGGAGCGCCTAATGGGTGCGAGCATCTATACAAAGCTAGATTTGAGGAGTGCGTACAACTTGGTTCGTATTAGAGAGGGCGAAGAGTGGAAGACTGTATTCGTCACGCCAAGTGGACATTATGAGTACCTCGTGATTCCTTACGGATTAGCGAACAGTCCCGCAGTGTTCCAGGCATTCATGGATGAAATCTTTCGAGACATGATAGATAAGTTAATATTCACTTATATTGACGACATTCTAATTTATTCTCCCTCAGTCACAGAACATACAGTGGAGGAAATAAGTATTTGATCCCTCACTGACTTTAAAAGTTTTAATACAAAAAAAAAAATGAAACGTCTCATAATTTTATGCCAGCTTTATTTTAACAGTGCCACATAGAATATCAAAAGAAAACGGAGAAAATGACATGAAATTAGAAATAAAAAATAACTACCGAGCTACCGAGAGAGGGGATGACAGTAGACGACAAACTCCAAACTGGAAGAAGGTAGAAGGCGGAGCTTTTGAAAATGGCGGCAGGCCACTGCGAACAAACTTACAAGCAAATTTCTTTATATCTCGCTAGCTCAATTTTAGACAACTTAAAAATAAGTAGTTATTTCTAGGTGTTATCTTGTATATTCTAAATATTCCCAACAAACTCCACCACTCTGGAGCACCGCGTAGAGGATCTGGACAATATACTTTTCTATATAGACGATTGCTTCAAAAGATTTATCATGAGATTTACCGGACAGCAAGACGCCATCCACCAAGAGGAGTCACCCCGAAGCTTCACCGGGAGCGGCCTCCCCACATACCTGCAGCACGGCGGACATTTTAGAGTCCATCAACAACAAACTATCTAGGTTTGATGCGCGCCTAGCTCTAGTGGAAATTCTCCACCAAGAGTTCCAGGCTTTGCGGGAATCAGTAGAGTTCAGGCAGCAGCAGGTAGAAGCACTCGCTGCAGAAAACACGGTTCTCAGAGTCGGTGAAATCGCTCAAAGAGGGAATGACCCGGCTCTCGGAAGAAAAGAAACGGTCATCGATCTCCAGTCCCGCAGCATGAGAGATAATTTAGTATTTTCAGGAATTCCTGAGAAAGCAGACGAAGACCCCGAGATTACAGTTAAGTCATTCATACACACTCACTTGAAAATCCCAGAAGACACCGTTAAAAACATCAGTTTTCACCACGTTCACCGCCTGGAGGGGAAACGGCCGGATGCACAACGACCCAGACCGATTGTGGCCAAGTTCGAACACTACAAGCATAAAGAACTACTAAAGAGCCGCGGCCGGGAGCTGAAGGGAACAGACTTCAGTATTAACGACCAGTTCCCCAAGGAGATCCTGGAGCGTCGCAAGGTTCTGTTCCCCATCCGCAAGAGTTTCATTCAAGGAGGCTCCCGGGCTGTTATCGCAGTGGACAAACTCTACGTTAACGGTCAACTCTACCACAACACAAGCGTCACACCTTGGCTCTTCTAATGAGGTGATCTGTGTCAACACAGACGCCGTTATCCGGATTCTTTATGATATATTACTTTTCACCTATTACTAAAAGACATGTCTAAGATAAAATAACTAATGCCGGTCTAATTAGCTAGTACCGAAAAATTTAAATGTTTCCCTTCTTTAATTGTTTATCCTTTCTTTTTGTTGTATATGCACTTTCATCTTATGTATCACCTTCTCTCTCTTTCCCTCTCCTTTCCTCTTTCTGCACTCAACCAGCGATCTGTTTACTCACTTTCAAGACTGTAATGTATTATATGCGCACACACACACACACACACATACATGCAGGCATACCTAACAGACACACAGCACACACACACGACCAATACAGACAGGCACAAACACTTACACAGACATAGCGCAGATACATACAAAAACAAACAACACAGGTGCAAAACACAGATGTACAACATACACATCTTTAGCAAACACTCAAACAGCTAGTTTTAACATGAGTTCACTGAAGTTTGTTACATGGAAAGTATGTGGAACTGGTTCGAGAGAAAAGAGATTAAAATTTTTTAATCGGCTAAACGACTTACAAGCAGATATTGTCTTCCTACAGGAAACACATATGTCCAAAACACCTACATACACACTGACCTCTCCTCAGTTCCCACATTTGTACCCTGTTACAACTCAAAACAAAGGGGGGTGGCCATATTAATTAACAGAAGGAACAATATATTAGCAACCATTAGCAACAATATAACAGATCCAGACGGTAGATTTATAATACTTGTCTATTCTAAATATGCATTTATGTATTGTTAATATATATGGGCCAAATGTTGACGACCCCTCCTTTTTTCACAATATTTTCACTGCAATCTCTGATCACTCTGACACCAAACTAATAATAGGAGGAGACTTCAACCTGGTATTTCATTTAGATATCGACAGGCTCAGTGCAGCAATGAGTCAAAGGAACTGGCAGTCTGCAGACACTCAAACAATATATGAATGATTTTGGGCTCTCTGATGCGTGGCGTTCACATCACCCCATTCTCCGGGATTACACTGTCACAGACAGCTCCGCCTCTGTCCTTGCCTTGTGTTGTTCGTCCTAACCCCGCCCCGTTTTCCGTCTCCATGGTTTCCCTGCGTTCTGTCACACCCCTTGATTATGCGTCCCACCTGTGTCTCGTTGCTACTTTCCCTTCCTTGTGTATTTAGCTTCCCCTGTCGTGTCTTCCAGTGTCGGTCGTTGTCGTAAGTCCTTCTAAAGTTCTATGTTCTTTGCTATGCCCGGTTTCCTCGTTACCCTGTTTCTCTGTCTCTGTATTGCCTTACTTCTTGTCTCCCGTCGTTGTATGTATATACATATGTATCTCCGGTTTCCCTAGTTCTGTAGTTTGTTCGGTTTGTTATGTTTCATGCCCTTAGTCGGTTTTCGTCCACTCTGTTAATGTTCTGTCTCTTGGTTTGGTTTAGTTCGCTTCCGTGTTGTCTGCTCTACTCTGTGTTCTTTCCCGTTCTAGTCTAGTGTTTAGTTCTGTCTCTTCTTATAGTTTCCCTCATTAGTATATTGTTCAGTTGTAGCTTCTTGACTGTCGTCGCATTCGTTAGTCGTCTGTTTCCCCTGAGTCTCGTATGTCTGTTATTTAACTTTATGAGTTTGTATCCCAGTAGGTGTCTGTATCTCGGTTAACGTATCGTATGCATTTCCCTGTCCCTCTGTGTTTCCCTGGTTCCCGTTTTCTCCTCGCGTTTATTGTCTGTGTGTTTAACCTTATTAAAATATTCATCCGATCCTGCGTTTGCGTCATGCCTGCCCGCGTCAAACGTAACATACACCTTCTTTTCAGCAGTACACCACTCACATTCTCGTATAAACAACTTAGTTAGCAATTCCATTATGATAGATGTCACAGACACTCAGATTCATCCTATCACTATCAGTGATCATGCACCGGTCTCTCTCTCTGTGACACAGAAAAAAACCACACCAGCAACTAGAAACTGGAGATTAAATACATCATTACTTAAAGAACAAGATTTCATTAATTACTTCAAAAAGGAATGGACAACATATTTAGAAAATACCGATCTGCCAGGAATTCCACCGTGTGTTCTTTGGGAAGCAGGGAAGGCAGTAATGCGTGGGAAAATAATATCCTAATGCACACATAAGAAAAATAACAAAAAACACTGGTATTAGAATTGGAAGAAAAAATTTAATCTTTAGAAGCTGCTTATGCTGCTTCACCACAAGAACACACAATAAGCAAGCTAAGAAAACTCAAACTAGAATTAAATGAAATAATAGATAAAAAGACAATTTATACTGCAAAGGCTGCGTTGGCAGAACTTTGAATATAGTAATAAATCCGGAAAAATTCCTTGCTAACCAGTTAAAGCTTAATAAGGAAAAAACAACTATCTCTTCTATTAAAGACTCAATTGGGAACATTACTCATGATCCACAACAAATAAATAAAGCCACTCCCACTGCAGGATTTTAAACCATTACATCTCAGTGTATTACCAATGGTTTTTTTGGAGACTGTGGTCCCAGCCGCCTTGAGATCATTACACAGCTCCTCCCGTGTAGTTCTTGGCTGATTTTTAGCCTTTCTCGTGATCAATGAGACTCCACGAGGTGATATCTTGACAGTAATGTTGTACTTCTTCCACTTCCGAATAATTGCACCAACAGTTGTCACCTTCTCATCCAGCTTCTTACTTATGGCTTTGTAGCCCATTCCAGCCTTGTGTAGGTCAACAATTTTGTCCCTGACATCTTTAGACAGCTCTTTAGTCTTGCCCATGGTGGAGGCAGGTGGCCTTTTATACAGATGACAATTTGGGACAAGTGTCTCTCATCCAGGTAACGACTTCACTGTGATTAGGGTGTGTCAGTGGTCTGTGAGAGCCAACATCAGTCATGGTTTTTAGGGGATCAAATACTTATTTCCCTCAAAGAAATGCAAATAATTTTTTATTTCTCATTTCATGTAATTTTCTCTGTTTTTCTTTTGATATTCTATGTGGCACTGTTAAAATAAAGCTGGCATAAAATTATGAGACGTTTCATTTATTTTTTTGTATTAAAACTTTTAAAGTCAGTGGGGGATCAAATACTTATTTCCTCCACTGTATGCTCTGTGACTGAGGGAGAATAAATTAGAATGTCGTGAATATTAACTTATCTATCATGTCTCGAAAGATTTCATCCATGAATGCCTGGAACACTGCGGGACTGTTCGCTAATCCGTAAGGAATCACGAGGTACTCATAATGTCCACTTGGCGTGACGAATACAGTCTTCCACTCTTCGCCCTCTCTAATACGAACCAAGTTGTACGCACTCCTCAAATCTAGCTTTGTATAGATGTTCGCACCCATTAGGCGCTCCTGCGAGGCGAGTGCGGTAATAAGTACAGGGGCGTAATCCACCACTTTCTTCTCCACAAAGAAGAAGCCAGCGGCAAACGGTGATGTGGAGGGGCGAATGAAACCCTCCTCGACGTAGGATTCCATAGCAGCGTCTTCCGGCCGTGACAGCGGGTAAGGCTTCGTCTTTTTAGGAAGGGGAGCTCCGGGTAGGAGGTCTATTGCGCAATCCTAGGGTCTGTGAGGCGGCTGATGACATGCACTGTCCTTGTTGAACACATCAGAGAAATCCAGGTACTGTACAGGAACGACATTCGTGAGGGGCGTGTCAGGACTCTTGATTGAGGGCCTCCCATCGCGTAAGCTTTCTTGTCTTCCAGGAGATCTCTGGGTCGTGAGCAAACAACCAAGGAAACCCAAGTATAATGGGATCACGAGGGGTGGATATGAGAAAAAATAACCGCTATGGAACAACCCGATTCTAAAGGAGATGGGGTTAGTAGGAGTGTAACTATACCCTCACCTATGGTTTGACCATTAAGTGAATTGATTCTTAGGGGTGAATCTAAGGGGATGGTAGGAATCTGTAGGTGTCTGGCTAATTCCAGGTCTAAAAAATCACACGCTGCCCCTGAATCCACTAAAGTTGACATGTTCCTCCTGATACCGTCACAAAGCTGTGATAATCCTTCAATGCTTCTAACGACCTGGATTGTTTTTTAGAACTAGTATAATTTACTGCATACCGATTTTCGGCCATCTACACGCAACTGTTCCCGTTCTGAACACACCGTGTTTACACCATGTGGTTTACACGTGCAACTTGACTCGCCTTTTAAATTGTCCTTTTAAAAAGTCTACGAAGTAAGATGACCATGTTTTGTCACCTAAAATTCATTTACTATCAAAGCATCAGTATCACAATTTCAAACAGCGTATGGAATGTTGGTAAATACCTTTATTTGCTTGCTCACGACACCTTATACAAACGCGTAATCCTTCCTTGCCTTTGCTGAGAACAACAAAAAATTCTCGACCTATCAGTGACATCAGATCGTCGTTTTAAGCAGTCTGCTCTCCAATTGCAAAGCTACATCTGTTTACTTTTGAATTGCATAGTTTTTATTGGTCTGGAGGGTGGTGGTGGTTTTGAATGACAGCCTTTCACACCTCTGCCTGGCGAGGTGTAAAGGGGGAAGGGAGAGGGGGGGCTATCAAGTAACTGCAAAAGCAAAAGCCTTCGAAGTGATTGATAGCAGTTCTAGCCAATAGCTCATTCGAAGCTGAAAAGATTAACACCTCACTTGCCGTGATTTGTGGTTGCTTGTCTTTGGGAATTTCATGCGCAACACATCAAGACATTTCGGTAGTAAACATGCTGACCTAAGCTAGGCTAAGCTAAACTAAGATAAACTCTCCAGAGCACACGCGATCGACTCTGTTTGGCGAAACTGAAGCAGTCATACATTATTTTGTTAGTGAATAATTTGATTGCATATACTTTTGGACATCATGGAAAAAGAAAATGTTTAATTTAGCTGGACTTATTCCGAATTGTTTGGGTAGAATGCTAAACCGGAAGTTAGCTAAGAATGGCTAAGAAGAGCTACGAAGGACGCAGTTGCGTTTGTGAGTATGAATAAACAGTTGTGAATAAGAATGCATACTAACTATTAGAATATAAGCAGTATGAGAACATTAGAAGTATTAGAACTTTTGTTTTAGTAAAAAAAAAAGTGTTGCATGCTCTTGATGAATAGTGGCCAACGTCTTGGATAAGGGTGTGGCACATTTGGATAAAGGTGTGGCACTTTGGCGAGGCCTTGGACACTTTGTGGAAAATACTGTGTAGTTCTTCAGTACTTCCATGTATATGCTCAATATTGTTTATTTTGTCAGACAACACCCTGTTGAATCAGAAAAAGCAGAGCATGACAGATTTTACATCACCGGTATACATTTACACACTTTAAATCCCCAAAATCAAAACCGTTTTTTTTTTTTTTTTTTTTTTTTTTTACTTTTTTCTGTTTTAGAGGCTCTCATGGAGCCAAAATTATGGAAATATAAGCCTGGAAGTGAATGAATATTTGGCTCAACTGATGATACATAAGGAAAAGACTATAAAGAGAATATATATCTACACACAACAAAGCATAAGCAACTAACTACACCGGCACTGAGTAGTGCTGGTGTGGCATCCATCCTTCTAACATTGAGATGCATGGACTCTACGTCTACCCCGCAAGAGGGGAAGGAGGAAGCACTCGGTTTACTGCCTACTCGCGGTAGATGCCCTAACAGGGGTTGGAGGCGAAGATGCTGAGGAATGTTAGTAAGTATGTCAATCCTAGAGTGTAGAGCTTGAGTGTATCTCAGGAGCATCAGACATACGCCTGCCGTTATGACCCAACCAGTGAGTACAAGGCCGAACACAGCTGCGTTCACCATGTTCCATGGGCCAACAGGTCTCTTTGCTTGGTGACTTAGCCAGTTTGTTTGGATCCCTGATTCGTCCAGGCTGAACTGGACCGTTTTCGTCCCTTCCAGCAGAAGTTGCTGTTGAAGGGTATCGCCCAAATGCAGACTATGGCCTCTAAAGACATCAATTAACTCAATTTCTGTTTCATATCTCTCTGAACTGAGGTGGTAAAAGACAGCATCATCTAACTGTATAGTGGCCCCTGGAGGGACTTTAATGAGCACAGTCTGGTTTAGGAGTTTCATCCTCATGGCTGTGTCATGATGTTCATGCCATTACGACCTCATGCTGGGGTGTGTTGACAGGTGCCACCTGTCACCTGCTCTTTCTACTCTAGTTTCGGTAACGTCGTCCTTACTAGACATACGGGCCTTGCACTTTTCGTATGTGGCTCCACTGCGCAAGCCACAGAGACGATCTGCTGTTTCCCTAATAAATGGTTTGCTTAGACAAACCCAGTGGATGTCTTTGGTGGCAGTACACATGGCCAAATTAGGAATAAGGTACAGCGTAGGGTTGTCTTCATGATAAGCCAGCATAGGGGGGTTTCCACGTGAACATGTTCCTCACCCTGCCAGAACCCTATGTTAACCCCTTAACGCCTGTTGTTGCAAATATGCGACTAACAGTTTGATTCAATCAACCAGCCAAAATAGCGCCTGCATTCCCCCAATGCCTGTTAGTGCATATTCGTTACGGACCTAGGAACCTTTGACAAGCACTTGTTTCTAGTGGGATCACAAATTGGCAGACTTATTTCCTGTTTAAGCACATGGATTACTCTGCTACGCCTAGAGATCGGTAGGAGGCTGGAAAATCGGATCCTGTGGTGTTTATAAGGCAAGTTGTGCTTATTATTGCTTATTGTGGTCTTATACACTCGACATAATGATGTGAAATATTTGTGACAAGTGTTTTTGAAGTTATTATAATATTTTTCTTTGTAGCATATATGCTACAGTAGGCCATAAGGCTAACCGCTAACTAGCGGTATATAGAGAAACGCTTTTCGGGTATACCTGGTATAGACCAGGTTTAGACCAGGTCCACAACTGGTCCAGATCTGGTTTAGACTTTGTTTAGACTTGCTGGTTTAGAATTACTATGTTTTTTTTTTTATCTAGAGCATAATGAATAATTCCATGTTTTATGGAAAGTGCGCAGCTTCACGTCAGACCCCCCCCCCAGAAGACAGTGATGATAGTTGTCTCTATGACAGTGCAGGCAGCGATGAGGAATATTTACCTAAGCCAGGTTATGATGAGAGCAGCAGTGAAGAAGAAAATGTTCCTAAGCAAGGTGAACCAGGATTAGCACCAGACAGTTTAAACAATCAATCCATCAATCAATCTATCTATCTATGTTTAATGTTATGGCTGATTAGTGTATATTATACATGTCTATTATAATAATAATGTTTACACATTTAAATCATCAATATGAACATAGATTTTTTTTCCAGATGGTAATGGGAGCAGCAGTGAGGAGGAGGTTGTCACCTCCAGTGGCCAAGCAGCAAGTCAAAAGAAAAAAGAGACCAAACAAAGCAAAAGTGGCGTGGAAGACTGTGAAACAGACTCAGAGCTCTGCAAAAAATGTGCCCATGTGGCAAGGTGCTCTCCCAGACAATGACTCAATAAGACTGCCTATTGAATATTTC